>OY744517.1:185033731-185098731 GCA_963556195.1 Sepiola atlantica | reverse complement strand
CGGAGTATTAATTACCGACTTAACAGTGGCAAGAGACAAATAATTTGGCCCAAAATAACTTTATCACAACGATAGATTGATTGTGGGATCATTGGAGATTCCTTATCAAGGTTGGTTCATAATTTTGAAATGATGTTAGCTGCAGATTGCAGAGGCAGAGAGAGAGAGAGAGAGAGAGAGAGAGAGAGAGAGAGAGAGAGATTGGGGGGGGGAGAACTAAAAATAATATTTAAGATGAAGGAAGATAAAAGAGGAGAATGAATATTGATGCTGCGGCAGTGACTGCTGCTGTTGTTGTTGTTGCTGCTGTTACTATTGATGCTGTTGCTGCTGCTGATGATGATGATGTGGGCATAGTAGTTAAGTTTGTTATGGTAAGCAACAAGATCTTCATCGTTTAGTATTTGTTGTGTTTGTTAAGCTCCATCACAGCAACATGTGGTTTGAGAGAAAGAGGGGGGGGGGGTCGAGGAGAAGGTAATTTTTTGTCACTTCCTGCCAAATCTTACTGAGTCGTTCCCCCTTGTGTAACCACAGCTGATCACTTCTGGATGAAAATGGGAAAAGATTGAATGCGCTCATCTGCTGCAACATCACACACTTTTAATGACTCATCTCTGATATTGATACAGGAATGATTTTTACTTATCCTTTTCTGCCTTACTTCTAAATCTGCTGCTAGATGTTTGCAAGAATGGCATCTACTTAAACAACAAAAACAGAAGGAAAAAAAACAGAGCAAAGGAAAAGAGAAATAAAGGTTGCCAGGAAAGAAAGAAACGTATCAAACACACGCACACACACACACACACACACATATATATATATATATATATATATATATATATATATATATATATATATATATATATATATATATATATATATAGGGAGAGAGAGACAGACAGACAGAGAGGAAGGTGTAAGAGAGAGAAAAGTGAGAAAGAGAGAATGGAAAGAGAAATGAGGAGAGAGAGAGAGAGAGAGAGAGAGAGAGAGAGAGAGAGAGAGAGAGAGAAGCTGCTATGTAATAATGGTGAGTGGGTGTGGGTCCTGTTGAAGGATGCCCTTTTCTCTATCACTCTTCATCTGGCTCCTTTTCTTTTTATCTTTGACAAACTGTTTGTATAAACATCTCTTTAAACACTGCAAATGATGTTATGTATATCCATTTATGTATATGCATGTAAATATATCGGGTGGTGGTGGGAGGGGTATCTGTTCATTCAATCAGCCACAAAGAGCTGAGCAATAAGGTATTTTTCAGTTCCATCTAAATTACCAGGAGGCCGTGCTGCATTTCCTCAAAGTAATTTATTATTTTTATTTTGTGCATACATGCCTACACAAATCTGCACTTGTTTGCAGAGTAAGTACTATTTAACACCGAAACCCCTGACCGAGGTGGGGGGGGGGGAAGAACAAATGGTTTCAGCAGCGCTCTGAAGGCCTTTTCAGTTTTTGTCCCCTTCGTTAAAAAGTCGTTTGAAAAGATGATAGGGGCAAGAACATATAGATTTCTAAACGTTACTGCACACGTGCATTAAGCTGACTTAATTCACTTTTTTTGAAAATTGCTATAAAGTTAATTTTGAAACGGGTATTATTTATATATATATATATATATATATATATATATATATATATATAGAGAGAGAGAGAGAGAGAGAGATAGAGAAGCGCTGAACCCACAGTAGGATTCTATTTTAAATTACATCACTGAACAGACCGACAAACACCACATTTATATAAGATATAAGATGCCCTTTATATATTAGATAAGATTAAATAAATTTTATTCTTATCCTCGAGTGGCTTTTGGCCTTGATAAGTGGTGACTCATTAGTAAAATAAATTCCATTAAAATAGGATAATTCTGCTTATTTATGTTTAAAAACCACATTGGTTTGTTTACAAAGAATAATCTCCAAAGCCATCATAATTTGGGAATGAGGACCATTGAGGAGAGGGGGGGGGGGGGCTAGTGTCTGGTACTGCTTGTTTGACCCTGTTGTCATGCGTGTCAAAATGTATATTTGTCACTTTATTGATTGAGAAAGAATTTACACATACTTATAACTAGTTTAGGTTTGTTTGTTCCGTTTTGGGGGTATTTAATTATGAAGCAAAAGAATACCTATCGAAGACAGCTGCGATTTTATCGATATCTGGCGAGAGAGAGAGAGAGAGAGAGAGAGAGAGAGAGAGAGAGAGAGTTCAGAGGCTGGAGACGCAGACTCCACACAAAGTCCTACACATAACGACTAGATGCCATCAACCTTTACTCGCTGGAGCGTAGGTGGCTGCATGGCGATCTCATTCGCGTCGTTAACATCATGTGCGGCATCTTCTTAACAACGGTTCCGCAGAGAGGGTTTCGTGGAAACTCACAGAAGCTGTACCTGAGACGATTTCGGCTGAATCGTCGGAAGGCTTCTTTTTCGGTTCGAGTCGCTGGGCCATGAAACAAGCTGCTGAAAGCTGGGGTCAGTCCGCATACATCAAACAGTTAAAGGCGGCGCAGACCGCATCGAGGCCATTGATCTTTGGATTATTGCCGGTATAACCCCCCCCCCCTCTTTCATGAATCGATAACATGGCTATAGTCTTGTGCTAATCTTATATCAATATATTGAATTAATTGTGGATTCATAGCTTTTCAAAGAGTATTAGTGTATAAATGGCCATAATAGATTTGACTGGATTTGAGCTTAGTACAGCTGATTTCATAGTCAGCGACAGTATCCATTGGGCCATTCACACACCCCATAAATAATTTTCTTCCTTTGAATAAAGCAATAAATTAACAAGGCTGCCAATACTTAGAACGGAGCACCTGAATTCAGTCAGTCTGTTACAACAACAACAACTACTAGTAGTACTACAACAACAACAACTAGTACTACTACAACATATACTGCTCTGTTAGTCATCATTTTTGCTCTTATCCAATAATAAAAAAAAAAATCAAACTTTACTCACACTTGCTGACGGAAAACACAATTTCACTTTATTACGCTTTATATATTTTTTTTATAAATAATAATGAAAACTAATTTAATGCTACAAACTTTTAGAACTTTAAGTCTCCATCTAAAAAAAGAAGAAAGAATAATCCAAAGTTCTTTGACACTATTAAGTGTAAAGTTCAATAAGTAGAGAAACTAATTTATATATTTTACCACATTTAAAGAATATGGCATTACTGTTACTTTCGACATTTCTGATCAATGGCTCTTTAATATTTCACTTTTAGCAATAACAGAAATAGTAACACCCACCCACCACATGACCCCCCCCCACCCGCGCATCCTACCAATAATTTGATGGAAAGGCAAATTCCTATCACCTTACAACTGAAAAAGTTTTATATCACTGACCCAGTAATGCTTAGTGCTATAAATTACCCAACTTCCTCCATGTTATACAATCATTACCTAGAAAACAACCAATTATCTGAGACAGCAAGACACCTTTTACCTTATTAGGAATCCCAAAGAAAGAACTGTTGATGGAGCTGCTAACTCAATCAACAATTGTTTGAGAAGGAAACACATAGCAGCAGTGGAAACAAAAAAATTAAAAACTATTTGGGCTGATGAGAGAGATGGAGAAAGAGAGAGAGAGAGAGAGGGGAGGGAGAAATGTAATGGAGTTGAGAGAATTTGAAAAAGAAAAGGAATCCGTTTTGCCAACAACAAAAAAATCAAAATCATTGTAAACAATTGTCTTTTTTTTTTTTTTAATCTAATTCTTTGTTTAATGTTAAAATAAAAGCAAACTTATTGATTATTACATTTTGTATTTTATTTCCCCGTCTCCCCACGAGGGCAAAATTAGACACAAGGTCGGTTCAATGTAGAGAACCCAGCTCCTCAAAAGTGAGAACTCTGGACAGGATACAAGAATAACCTGTATAGTCCAGGCAGCACTCCCTCACGAATGAGGGTGCTTAAGTATTCCCCTGAGGCTGTAGCAAGTAAACAATGTCTTACTCTATTTATTTTTGTAACTTTTTTGGCCCCAAACAAAGCATATTGTCACTGAAGCATAATGGTTGGGCTACTGTGATAGGGGCCAAATTTATAGGAGGGCAACCTGGGTGGGGAGTTGGGCAGATAGATGTTTAAGCACATTACATTTAAATTTCTGCATGTTCATGGAAAAGAGAGGAGGGGGGGGGGGCAAAAACAAGCAGTCCAAGAAAAGAAAATATTAGAATAAAAAATCCAACGTGTTTTCCTCGGTCAAATGGCTATTGAATGGACAAAGTACACACTAAATCTAAACAAAACAAAAAAGAGAGAGAGTGAAAATAAAAAAATAGGAAAAAAAACACAATATTCTGCTGTCCAAGTTTGTATGTATCTGGTAGGGACAGATGACACACACACACACACTCGCACTTGTGTGTGTGTGTGTGTGTGTGTTATAATTTTGATTTTAGAGATGATCAACTGGTTTTTCAAGGCTCTATGAATTAAAAAAAAGAAAAAGAAAAGTGATACATTATAAAAAGGCCTCAAAATAAAAATATATATGTATATCATGTTTGTACCATTATTAAATGGAGGGGTCTTTTCTTTTTTATATATACATATCTATTTGTTTTGGGCATTTTTCATCATGTATCATTTTAAAAATTTTGTTTGAGTCTGGATTAGTCAATTTTGAGATTCCAACTCCTGAAGCAACTGGCACTGGCACTGAGAAAGAGAGGGGCGCACGCACACACACACACGCACACACACACACACACAAAAAAAAAAAGACTGAAAATACATTGTCACGTCATACTACATTCTTCTAAGAATTAACTATAAACCAGTTTTATAAAGATTGAGAGTTTCTATATAAGTATACTGCTGCTTTTTTTAAAAACTTGTGTGCAATGTTTTATATAGTAACATCATTTCCATTATTTTCATATTTTTCGTCTGATAGAAAAATATATTGTATCATCATTTACTTTTTAAAACTTTGAAATCAAAAGTGACAAATAATAATAATTCAGTAAAACATTTTAATAACACGTTTAATAGAGCGAAAAAGTAAGAACAATAAATAAAATCATTGGAAAATGCAGCACAATTTTCTTTTCAAAACAAGGGAGTGCGTTATTGAATTAATGGATACCATCGCAGATTCTGGATTCTGCTATGATGAGCTTAAATACTTTCTGATCTATTGCATTGAATAACGCACTCATACAGCTCATTTGTAAAATAGTGAATTATGTTCAACTAATTGTATTAATCATTGATATTGTTTTTCGGCATTAAATGATCTAAGATAAACCAATGAAACACAAATGTTAGTTCTTGGGAAAAGTCCATCCTGACAATAGATGAACTTTTTGCATACAGAGAGAAAGAATTGAAACCAATGATTAAGTTTAATTTAACCTTTTATTAATTATATATAGAAACAATTCAATTTCGAAAAAACATGTCTTTTATTAAACTTATTAATTTTTAAGTTATTAAATATTTGCACCCGGAGGGCAAGTAAATATTGAAAATAAATAAACAGGAATGATAATAAAGTATTTAAAAAATATCATTAAAAATATCAATAAAATTTAAAAGTTGTTTTTTATAATTTTCAAAAATAAAATTTATGTGCCCTCCGGGTGCAAATATTTAATAACTTAAAAGTTAATAAGTTTAATAAAAGACATATCAGTTTTTTTTTGTTTTTTCTTAATTTTATTTTAACTTAACGCATTTATGCATAATGCCGAGCTAGTTTGGGGCATGGTCTTAAACCAGCTTCAGGCACCAAGTCTAATATATTGGACTATAATGTATAATACGACAATAAAAAGTTCCAAATAAAACACTTTAGTTATTTCTTAACAGAATTCTGTTCCTTTCAGTAAACAGACAATGTGATGTGCATAGATGTGTGCAGAACAGGAGACTTTGTTTATTTGGTCATGTTGAAAGAATGGATGAGAGTTCTTGGGTTAGTAAATGTATAACAGTTGAGGTAGCAGGGCCAGTCAGCAGAGGACGGTATAGGAAAACATGGGAGGAAGTGATAAGAATGGACTTGCAAGAAAGCGGGATAAATAAAGACTTGGAAAAAGATAGGTTAGTCTTGAAGTCAATTTCTAAAAGCCGTTCAATACATGCCAGCATGTACAACAGATATTAAACCAAATGTAATGACGATGACAAAAGACATGGCTGAAGTAAATATGAAGAAAATCCAAAGGTGGACGCATAAATGGGTCAATTTTAAGGAAAATTTTAAAAGTGGAAAGACGCTAAGGATATTTTAAATTTTAATCTCATATCACAAAAGACAAAATATCTCATAGAATAATATACTTGGGGACTTATGCATCACCCACCATATTCTCTGAATTTGACATCAACAGATTACCAACTTTTTTTAAAAATTTGATCAATGATTTTAGTAGATTATTATTATATTACAAAATAACACGGCACAACATTAACAAATGAAAACTGGCTTGTCAGCTTAAATGTCGGACTTAAATAGTATTTAAGCTGACATATCAAACTCTGATTCTGATGAATGACTTTTCAGTTGTCATTGTTGTACTATCTTATGAGCACTAGAATAATACACTTCGCTACAGTTTATTAAAACAAATTATGTAGTCCCACCCAAACAATTGGTAATATGGAAACATTTTTCAATTATGACCGAGTTTTTTTTAATCAGCAAGGGGAATAACTCATATATTTATTTATTTGAAGAATATAAAAAGGTGTCTCTGTTAGAATTACAATTTTACTTCTTTTTCTGCATAAGTTTAAAAAATGGGCAAATATAAAAATTAAAAACTAAAATGTTTTCACTGCTTCCTGGGCAACACCGGGTAGGTACAGCTCGTGTATAATCATGAACAGGAAAGTTAATCTAGTTTACAATCCTCATCTCCGTGGTATCTCAGCATGTCTACCGTATCTACCCATGCTACTACTAATCAAATTAATTACTCAATATTTATTTTTGATTACTTTTGCCTCTTACTGTTTCACTGAGAAATAGTCCACTTTGTACAGTGTCAGCAATTTTTTTGTTAAAAAACTTACAAAGTTATCAAAAAAATGTTTATCAAGATGAGAAGTACGATAAGGACATTTCGCACATGGACTGAACAAATAGGCTGGCAAAATGGCTCTAGAAGCTTATTTATTTTATTTATTTTTTTAAATGCCATCAGGATCATTTAAGAAATTAGTCAAATATAATTTGAAATTAATATTTTTAAAACGTTTCAAGATACATAAAAGTGTTAATTAAAAGCAGAGTTTATAAAATACGAAAAATGTCAATAATAGCAGGACTGTGTAATTGGTAGCTCGAACATTCGAATCCGGTAATTTTAAAAGGCCTCACTCTACCCTAAGAAGTCGTTTTCCGTTAGTAATATATATATATATATATATATATATATATATATATATATATATATATATATATATATATATATTACAGTTGTACCTACCCAGCGTTGGTGAAGTAGTGAAGTCACCTTAGTTTTTAATTTTTGTTTGCACATTTTAAAACTTAAAGTAGACAACTCCTGTTCTTAAATTTAATATTAGTTATACTCGTTGCTGATTTTAATTTTTAGCTGATTATTTAAAAATGTTTTATATTAGCAGTCGTTTGGGCGGACTAAGTAATTTTCAAAATAAATTGTAGCTAAGTATGTTATCATACTAGCAATAACAAATGAAAATTTGCTAGTCAGAAGCAAAGTTTGATTTGTCAGCTTAAATGCTATTTGGGTTTGATTTTGAAAATCCATCAAGATAACCATATATGTTAGAAAGATATTAAGATACTATATATTATTTATAATGTGTTTATCTTAAAAAGGATTGGCGTTTTCCAAGGATCTGTGAATTCAACGTTATTCTTTTAACAACATTTGAAGAATTAAATGTTTAAATCGTTCATGACGTCAAATCTTAATCATGGCAAAAATGAAGATTTCACCATACAAATCGAGACATCGAAGTTCATCAATACTTTAAACATGTTTATGTGCTAATCAGTTTGATTTCATGCTTATCAATTCATACTAACCATTTTATTTTTGTTGGAAATTTACTTTGCGGTATATAAATTCCCTCATTATATATATATATATATATATATATATATATTATAAATAGTTATGGAATTAATAATCCAACGTAATAAAAAATGAAAGATAAAAAATTGTTTATACGTTCATTGACATTTCGTTTTTATTGTTCAAAGACTTTAAGATGACTGATTTGAAGAATTTTAATACAGGCTTGCTATTTTTACACCACATTCTCGACAAAATTTTGTACATACATACATACATACATACATACATACATACATACATACATACATATAAATAAAAAAGAAAGAAATAAAGAAAGAAAGAAAAAAGAAAATCTTTCCATTTCATAGATGCACAACAGATTTCGAATTTAATGTCTATGCTTTCTTGAAAAAAAAAACAAAAAAACATTCTTTCCACGTCATAGACACACCAGTATTTCAAATTTTAACTTGTATATTCATCATGAGAAAGTCTGTGAACAAGAAAGACAAGACAAACATTTTTCTATTTTTTTCATTATATATATATATATATATATATATATATATATATATATATATATATATATATATATATCATAGGATAGTTTAATATACCTTTTAAATGTTGCTAATACAAATGATTTAAGAATTATAAACAACTAATAAAAAATAAGAGCAGCTTATCAGATTATCCTCGTCCTCCTCATCACCAGGGAGACAGATAAAAGTTGATGTGAGCTATCTTGAGTTCATGAGAGTAAAATGTGAAAAAAAAAAAGAAAGAGATAAGAAAGATTTACTCAGTCAGGTCATTAGTGACAGATATAAAGTATCAATCCAATATATCATAAGAATAAGTCTGCACAAAGTCACAAGAAAAGTAAAAGTGTAAAAAAAAAACGCCTAAAAAAGCATGAAAATAAATACTCACTCATGATTCTTTGGTGTTTCTAATTGTTACTGTTTATCAGTTTGTGTAGTTAAGATTAAAAGCAAGGTAGTTTATGTCAAGTGTATGGGATAGGTAGTATTAATATACAGAAACATGATCTGAGGAAAAGCTCCCCCCCCCCCACTACGACCACCAAAGGTCATTAGTTTGACCCTACTTGAGAATTTCGAAATTAACTATTTTTTGTTTGGTGGTCATTTGGATCATTTTGGTAAAAGTTTGTATGCTTCAAGTTTTTAATATCTTCAAATATCTATTCATGCTGTAAATATATATATATATATATGTTGTATATGAATCTATGTAATATGAATTTTGATTAAGTTGTTCTGTAGAGATATCTTTTTTAAAATAGTCTTCTATTTAAATCATAGATAATGATCATCTCTGAACGAATATACTATAGACTAGACAAGACAGGTGAAGCTAGCCTTGATATATTCAAAGTATTTGACAAGGTCTGACATGAAGGTTTTGTCTTATGAAAATTTATTTGTACAGTATTACTGGATGAATATTTAATATAATCAGATCCTTCTTAGCCAAAATAAAGATCCAGGTTGTCCTCGATGACCATATACCTGAACAACATGACATTAATGTGGGAATGTCATAGAGGTCGATCCTTGGACCTTTATTATTTCTTAGTATTTATAATCAATCTGATTAAATTGTGCCCGAGATGGGTATATTTGCTTTATTTTAGACTTGTGGGCAAAACAAATGCACACATATCCAAGGCAATGTCTGAATCCTTAGAAAATGACCTCCAGTCTGTAGTGGAATGAGGATGTAAAATGGATGGTAACATTTAATGCTACTAAGACAAAGCTCCTTTCCTTTAACAATTATAGGAAACCTTTTCAACCACCGATGGTCATGGCTAGTAGCATCCTACTTGAGAGTCCATCACTCAAACTCCTCAGCCTAACATTCACAGATAGCATGAATTTGAACAAATACACAGAAGATATTGCCAAGGCTGCTGCTGCTGCAAAGAAGATAGTCTCCTTCTACCGTGCTAAAAACCTTCTCACACCTGAAAGTATCCTATATCTCTACAAAGCCACCATTCACCCATGCATGGAGTATTGTTGTCACCAACCACTAGTTTCTCCATATTAGACAAGGTCCAAAAAAGAGTCTCTACTAATCTAATAGGTCCGACACTATCAACCACCGCTGCAATGTTGCATCCCTGTGCTTATTTTACAAGTACTTCCATGGAATATGCTCCAACGAACTTGCTGCACTGGTACCCACTCGGCGCAATTACTTCCGACCAACCCGACAATCAGCAAAATCCCACCCCTAACTGTGGAGGTCTCCAGTTGCCGAAAGGCTTTCTACTCTAAAGCTTCTTTCCTCAAACTGCTAGCTTTTGAAATTCCATCCCTGCTCCCTGCTTCCCCTGACTGTACCAACGGGCAAAAATTTAAATGAAAAATCTTGCTGCAAAAATCCCCACTTATGATGTACCTGTATGGGTGGTCCCTAATTCACAGTAACCCCTTACATCTCAGTGGCAATGTGCCTTGTTTAGGGTTAAATAAAGTTGGGGTGAATAAAAGCAAAAAAAAAAAATTTTAATCAATAAAAACTTACAATGAGACCTGTGTTGTTAGAATAATTATAATTTATGTGACTAAAATAAGATTTCTTCAGCTGTAAAAAAAATATATGAATAAATGTTAAAAAGATGTTGCGTCCTCTTTAAAAAATTAAAAAGTTGATCATTTATTCATTCCCTTCCTATTCTATGTAAAAAATCGACAGCGATTTAAAAATAAGAATAAATTTAAACAAGATTTGCGTCCCCAGACAGGAATTGAACTCTGAATCACATCTTAACAGGATGGCATCTTATTAATTTAGTCGCTATGCCAGTGTTATTCATACACATATTATAAAGCATTCTATGGGAACGTCATTATGCAAGTCAATCAAATGACGTTCATTGAAGGGAAATCGTTTATCAAAAAAAGATGAAAAGGAGGATATTAGCAGTGAAATTCAAAAAGTTGATTTTAATTAGATTTCTTCCAGATTTATTCATGATGTTGTTGGTGCCAGGAAGAGGACTTAGGACTGCAGGAAGGTTAGTTCCTCCAACTCCCTCCATTATATTAGTAATCAACACAAAGACTGTTGATCGGATTAAATATGAAATCGATTTAAAATGAAATTTTTGATGTTAACAACATGGATCAATAGTTGCCAAAACTGACTGATTTAACAGTTTTAAATATGTACCTATTGTTAACAAAGCTATTATCGTGAAAGAAATAGAGGAAAAAACTGGTTCTATTTTATATATAAGATTATCTTGTAGATGCAGTTTGAATAAACTTATTGAAAGAAAATGTATCAGCTTTATTGTATTATTCATTTGTCTTATTAAAATCGATGATAACAAATAAAAATAATACAATAAAGAAGAAAGTATAGTTCATTGCTACAATATATAACCATTAACCACAACTTTTAATAAATCTGAGTCAAGACAAAAAATCTAATGAGCGTACTATTAGATATTTTGTGAAAATTTGCCAATTTAGAGGTCATCTTTCAGTCCTCCTAGAAAGCAAATGGGTTTTCTTGGGCTTACCAGTATTCATTTCATGTAAATAACCACTAATCCTAACTTTTGGTAGAATGAAGGACATTTTTAGATATTTGAAAATAATTGACAAAATATCTGGCTCAGTGCCTTTTCTGTGTTCATAGTCATATAATTTTATGCAAAATTTTGTGAAAACCTGATGAATCAATTTTGAGAAAATCAGAAGGACTAACAGCCTAACTGAGAGTGACAAAAACATAAGTTATTCCAGATTAACATTGGGAACCAATAAAACTTGAACATATTGTCAAATTTTAAATAGCAATATTTTGTAAACAACAGATTTTCAAGCACAGTATCAAAATTTAAGAATATAAAACATATATACATTCAGAAAATCTACAAATTAAAAATAAAAGAAAGAGTTTTTAAAATTTCACATTCAATAGAATAACATTTGAAATTGAATTTTAACCTAATTTCCGATTCCCAAAACAATTCTTTTACATTTTTTTTTGTTTTGTTTAAAACTTAATTTTCTATTGCTGGTTCTAATGATAAAATGATAAATATTTATTGATTTTGAACTATCAGTAAAACTAAAATTAGGTATAAATGGCACCGGAAAAAATGGCCAGATAAAAATAGTAAAGATAAAAAATAGCACGGGTGAATAAATAAGAAAAAATGGCACGAGTGAAAAATATACATGAAAATCTCACAATGAGTTTATCAAAATCTTGGATACAATACGTAAATGGAAACCATTAAGAAGTTTGTCAAAGTAAAAAGAAAATTATATCTACATTTAAAAATAAATGAGGACTTTCTGCTAAATCCCCCCCCCCCCCCATGAAATTTTACCTTAAAAAGATAGAATTTCATGAGGCGATTTTAGAATCAGAATGAGTAATTGTATCGGAATTGGGAAAAATATTGGAATCGTCCCATCACTATATATATATATATATATATATATATATAAAGTTAATCCAACAGAAGGTATAAGAGGCAACTAATATCTTTTAATTAGTGAAAGATCCGAATAAAAACTGAAGCTCAATATACTGGATAGAGCATTAATAGCATAATATAAAATGAAATAATAAAATATGCTATATATATATATATATATATATATATACTATAATTTTGTGATCTGTTTCTACAAATAAGGTCAAGCTATTTTCCTTTGAATAAACAATTACTTGCTAAAAGTTTATCATAGAAAATTAATTGGATTCATTTACAGATTATTATATTCAAAGAAATGCTACAGGATGTCCGGAGTTTTAAATAATCATCCACTCTAAGCAGGCAAATCTCTTTAACAGATTAATTTCATACAATAATACTTTGTGATTAAGTTTCTTCTTTATCTTCATAGCTTGAATCTAATCTGAATTTTTAACTCTTTCCCATTGCCAGCATTTGGTGTTATATTCTAATTAACAAGGAGCACTCTTGTTAATTTTTAATTGAAATAATAAAGACTTTCAAAAAGCTAAACATTATTGGAGGTAAGATATTGAATTCCAACACAGATTTCACTTTGGAAAACAATTACTCATTATTGAATGAAGCATCTCCTGAGGTTCACATATTTCTTCCGTGGGAAAGCAATCGAAGCAATTTTTTATTTATTTGTTTGTTATGTCTCTTTGGGCATCTTCATTTTCATTTTAACTATTTTCTCAACTGAAAAGAAAATTTCTCAGCCATTTACATTATTATCAAATTCTGCTAAAGATTTCATCCGATATTTCTCAAAACTGCCTTCTTAATTCCTTATTTTAACGATTGTTTCTGAATTCATTTAATTCCTTCTTCAAAGGTTCTGTTATTTCTGTTCTTAATCTGATCTAGCAACTTATTCCAAAAATATATTACCTTATTAACAAAGAATTTAATTGGTTAATATTTTGTGAAACTTGTCTTGATTAGAGAAAATTATTTCATCTGAATGAGTGAAAACTTAATATTTAATAACTGAAATGGCATAATTTGTGACGTGTAGAAGCAAATAAGTGAGAAAATATGAAGTCAGAAATAAATCTGATATATAAGATAAATAGTCTACGGATTGACTATTGCAAACATATCAAAGATCAGTATGAAGACATATTGAAGAAATAAAGCATTGTTCAAGAATTCATTTTGATCTTGCTGTATTATTCTTTCAAAAACTATCATATTATTCTTTGAACATGATGATGTTATTGTTGCCATTATTTTATTACATGATGATGATGATGATGATGATGATGATGATGATGATGATGATGATGATGATGATGATGATGATGATGATGCCATTATTTTATTAAATACAGATTTCTTAGTTCATGGCAATATTCTTAATGATTCTTTAGTCATTACAAATTGCAGTAGACATTTTACTGAATTATTCACAAAGCTAATCAACCTCTAGGAAACCCTGAATCTAAGAAATTTCTTATGTGAAGTTATATAGATCTTTGACAACTTCTTTATCAAAATACTCAGATTTTCTTCCTAATAAATATCTCATTTCTTAGCTCTTTATTATGTGATGTCAAATTTCCAATTGTACGTCATGCATAAAATCAATATTTAATATGCTAAGAATTTAAAAACCTTATTTAACCTAAACTCAGCTTCCAACATTTAATTTGTGATTAAATTCTGATGCAAACTTTTGATATTGTGAGATAATTACCAATAGCAAAGAGGAACAACTGATTCTTATGAAATTTACAAGCGGATTACACCACTTGATAATTTGACAGAAATATGATCTTCCCATTTATGGTAAGTCTTATTCTTTTCAATAACCTGATAAAGAAAAAGATGTACAGCGAGTTCAGGTATTGTAATCTTAATGTTTAAGCTTTTAATATCTTTGTATGATATAATTATAGTATCTTTTAATCTAACATGATTTCTTTTCTTAAGCGATGAACTATGCAATCATCTCTATCTTTTTCTAAGTATAAATTAAAGTTATCCCATAAAAGCAGAAACTAAAGTAAAATCTTATGTTTAAATATTTCCTCAGATTAAACTCAACACATGTTCTGTTACTAACTCCAATAGAAATCTGGTGATACCAGATCAGGCTGCCCTGTGGCTCCCTGAGACGAAATTCACCTACATTGACGTTTTTTGTTTTTCTTCTTTTTTTTTTTTTTGTAAAACTTAATTATGTTCTACAAAACCAAAAACAAAAACAACAGCCCCTCTCCCTTTCTCCCTCCCCTTTTTTATTTTATTTTTAGAACTTGAAGCATAAATCTTTTGCTATAATGACCGGATTCGGCATTGGGTGGCCCAAGGGGTTGATATGCCGTAAAACAAAACTACCAAACCAAAAACGATGATTAAACATTTGAAGATATAAAGAACTTGAAGCATAAAAACTTTTACTATAATGACCAGATTCGGCATTAAATAACCCAAAAAGGGTTGATATGCCGTAAAACAAAACTACCATACCAAACCAATAGAAATAAATTTACCTAATGACTTGAACAAAGCAAATATCATTTGTTTTCACTATTAACATCATTAACCAGAAGTAATGTTAATATCCCGAATCTGTCAAACAATGAATGAAATGATAACCCTTCGTTCAAATCTATTTTTAAATATGTTTAAACGTTTCCAATGGAAGATAAAAAAAAAAAACTATTACCAATCCTTTTGAGACTTACATTCAGGTAGTGATACTTATTTCAGTATTTTATTGTTTTCATAATGGTTAGACGATTATTTTCTATGTGCCTTATTTAAAGAAAAAGATTTCTTGCAAAATGTCTGCTTTTTATGATAATTCAAAATACTTTGTTCAACAACAATATTATTCTTTAGTGCAAATGACAGCATCTTATTTAATAACAAAGTCTTTCCAGTCATAACTGTAAAGATTCATAATAAGCTGTTCAAAATGCATTATTTAGATAACAAAAAACAGTTTTTAACAATTTTTTTTGTAATTTCTTAAAGGACTTAGGTTCTAGACTGAGAAAATTTTATTTACTGAATTAGTTATATATATATATATATATATATATATATATATATATATATATATATATATGTCAAAGAAAGATTAACAAGTAAAATTAACAAATTTACATTCTTTTGAGAAAGACCCTAATCGATAATTGTTTAATACACAGTAAGTAATTTTCCTTCAGTTTCCGACCTCAAAAAGACAAACTATTATTACTGTAAGCTAAGACAAGTTCAAGTAAAAAAAACAAAAAAAAAAAAACAGTAAATTTGTCGCTTTTTGTGAAGACATACCTTAATAGATTGTTGCTACTCCAGCCATGTCTTTTTGTATGTAGGTATGTCCTTTTTTGAAGACTTTACAATGATTGATAAATGCCTTGAGGATGTACATTCAAGTAACTAGTTTCTAGGCTATGAAATCACATGGCTCATAGTCGTTTACAACTGAAACATGAATAGCTTGTCATAAATGATCCATATGGTAATAAAGCACAGTGATCAATGAATGAACATTCCGGTTTTTCACATGATAATACTTGCTCGCAACTAAAATTAACCTTTTCAATAAAGCACATACAATAAATGCATACAAAATCGCCCTTTGTGTAATTGAACATTGAAATTAACTTTTGCCAAAGCTTCAATATATTCAATGGACACATACAAAAAGCCGCATACAAAGAAGTAATAATCAAATATACTGGCAAAGTTATATAACAAAATTATTGACAACATAGAAATCTTTTAAATGGGATTTTTTGTTTCTTTAAAGTTATTTTGTTGTCACAAATATTGTTGAAATGTCTAAATTAATAGTATGCTCTTAAGGTTATAGAAAAACTTATCTTTCCAATACAAAGATAAACTGTGTTGACCGGATTTTCAAAGTTGGACCTAAATAGCCTTTAAGCTGACAAATCAAACTTTTTTTCTGACTAGCAAATTTTTGCTTATTTTGTTGTACCATGTTATTGTCAATATAATATTGTACTTCGCTACAGTTTATTTAAAGAATTACTTAATCCAGCCCAGACCATCTGCATTATGAAAGATTTGTTTTTAGCTAATCACTGAAAAAAAATAAAATGAGGAAGGGCAATAACTCCTATTTTTAAGTTAACAGCCGTCTTCCTTACAATTAACTCGTATTTTTACGTGAAGAGTTTGTCAGAAGAAAAAAAAATACAAACTAAAATGACTTCACTGCATTCGGGGCAATGCCAGGTATGTACAGTTAGTTTAAAAGCTCAGTAAGAATTGAATCTACATTATTTACAGATTTGAGACAATTTTCATGATCTATGCTGTTCATATTGTCACAACATTTCGGCAGTTATACAATCTGGGCTTCTTCAGGTGCCTTTTGTCATAGTCAGTAATCTTCTACAACTGAAGGAGGCCAGAGAGTACAACAACAAACACATTGTGAAAATGGCAAGAACCAAGCTGAGGAAAACAATTTGAGACATTTAAGCAATAATACCTCAGAAACATTTTTGATTTGGATATATGAATTTTAATCAGAAATGTTTGGCCAGCAAATCTTTCATATTTCCTAAATAGTAAGTTTTGTTTATATGTCACACTAACACACTAACTTGGATACAATCATGTACTGTATGATTTCTTGAAAAATATTAGGTTGTCAGATAATTGTGTTAATTCTTTCCCCCAATTTTACTCGAGTCAACCTGAAAAAATATTTTTTGTGTTTTATGGGTTTTATAGGTGTACTTTTCCGCTGCAATTGTTGTTCATGATTTTTAAAATTTTACCGCTTTTCACACATGAGATGATTAGTGCCAAGTTGACAACAATGGGCATTTTTCACCCTTTACAATTGACCTCCCAGAGATGCCAAAGAAAGCTGCTTGAGACATTTGTGCTATATACAGATCAGGCACTTTTACTAAAAGAACTCCACAGAAATAATTTTCATGCTTCAAGAAGGAGAAATTCAACCACACAAACTCTCCACATTCTGGTCGACCTGTTCAGTTCTATGAGGATTAATTGAACCAGAAGTTCATCTATGAGGATCTGTGTCAATCCACTCAATAATTGGTCTAGCAGATTTAATGCTCTTATTATATACTGTTGCAAGTCATCTTCACCTTATGGATAAGGTTGTAAAACTCAGTGCATGGGTGTCACACACTGAATAAAAGAGACAAACTCCAGAACTCCCCAAACACTGGTAGTTTGCTTGCTTAACACAAAGTTACTTGAGCACACAGGTTTATTTACCTCATCATTAAAGGGAAGAGTCTATCAGACAGGTGTATGCAGTGTGATGTGATAATGCATGAAAGTGAAACCTGGCCAGTGAGGGTTGGGGACATTTTATGTTGCATGGAAAGAAATGATATGAGAATGATACGATGTATGTGTAATGTGAGTGTTAAAGAATTGCTTAGATTTGATGACCTCAGAAGATTAAATTTTGACAGTATAAGAAGATGTGTGCAAAATAATAGACTTTGATGGTATGGTCATGTTGGAAGAATGGATGAGAGTTCTTGGGTTAGTAAATGTATGTAGAACAGTTGAGGTAGCAGGTTCAGTTCACAGAGGAAGGCCAAGTAAAACATAGGAGGAAGTGATACGGATGGACTTGAGAGAAAGAAGAATAAATAAAGACCTTGTCAGAGATAGATTAATTTGGAAGTCAATTTCTAAAAGCCGTCCAACACATGCCAGCATGTAAAACGGACGTTAAACCGAATATGATGATGACCACAACCACCACCACCACCATGGTGATAAAAAAATGGTATCATTACAACAATAATGAACAGACGAAATAATGGCATAGTTATGACAAGTAAGCAATAACTCGATCCAAGCCAGAGCTACATACACACAATACCGTTTGTGTTCTGAGGGATTGGGAAGGGCTAATCCATGACAAAATGCTTGAAAACAATCACTTTATCAAGACAGAGCTTTACGTTCAGCAAATGGTCTGGCTCAACAAGACAATCCAGCTGATACAACTTGACTGGCAACACAGTATATGCTTTCAGCATGACAATGCTCACGCCCATGTTACTAATTTAACCAACAATTATATTCATGGGTTTGGTTGGGAAATTCTCTACCACACCCAACCTATTCTCCTGATATAACACCTTTATATTATCACCTTTTCCAATCGTTCTTCAACAGTTTGAGAAGTGTTTTGTTCAACAATGAATTTTTTGAGTCGAGATCTATTGATTTCTACTGTCAAACTAGTGAGAAGTCATGAACGATGAAGGAGAACATATTATTGACGGATTTATTAAAATTATTTATGAAAAATGAAGAGTAAAGGAAAATGTAAAAAAAAAAAAAAAAAAAAAAAAAAAATTTATCTGAGAACCCAATATTTTTTGTTTCATAAAAAGATAGCAATCAGTTACAGCAGTGTTTCTCAACCATTTTATCCTTGTGTAACCCTTAAAATAAATGACACGTCTGAAGGAACTCCTGCGCAAAAACAAAATTGTATACCATATCTTTCTCATTTTATTTACATCATAGTTCATGTGGTAAATATACGTTTGAATATTAATGAAAAATTAATACGTCTTTGTCAAAGTTTCTGTTAATGCTACATAAAATTCATACTGTTTGTATATTTCACATATCCCTAATTGCTGTAAAGGAATTTACTAAATATTGTGGGTGAATAAAAGACTGTACCTGTATACCAGGAACCACATCGACGATGTACTTAGACTATGTATGCATCTTGTACTGAATGACTCATTTAATATATGAATCAGTCACATACAGGTACCATCCGCTGAGTGGGCACAGACTAGTGAAAGTCATTTCACACTGTTGCCGTACAGACACCACTAAATATATTCCAAATGATTGTGATATTTTTTTTTACTAATATAATAGGTTAAATATGATGATGTCTATATTAAAATATTGCAATAACCAATATTGTTTGTGTTTCTCAATATTATGCGTATGAAATTAAATAAAAAGTCAAACATGCGTTAGTTTATCTCACTTGTTCTTGTGGAACCTTTAGGGACCTTTTTGCAGAACCTTAGTGTTCCTCGGAACCCCGCTTGAGAAATGCTGATCTACAGAGTCAAATTCTTTGAAATATTAATAAACAACAATAGAGAATATCCTCAACATCTGAGAAATGTTAGTTACATTTTTTTTTTTATTACAGACAAATCTTAAAGAACTGAATGCGATCAGAATCCATGGACGGTCAGAAAAATGAAACAGCTAGAAGATCATTCTAGAATTGTCTTATGTGTGAAGTCAGTTAAAGTAAATATGTGATGGGTTTTTTTTCATGATAACAATAACAAAGAGAAAGAAAGAGAAACTCCCCTCCTGCCGTTTGTTTTGTATTCATTGTGTATGCAGTAGCCAAAGGCAGGGATACAAAGCATCTCAAGTTAATTATAAGTAGCGCAATGTGCTATGTCAGTTCTGCGAAATGTAAAAATGAATGTGCATTATAATTAGACAAGCGATGAACAGACATCTTCACTTGCCAAGCTTTGTTCGCTGTTCACTTATCCTTAGAGCAATAGAAAAATCACATGATCAGACAACAGAATAATGTCATAGTGTCCTTTTCTGAACTTGTCAGTCATCTAACACCAATCCACCCAGTCTTACTACCGACCTTCCATCGAAATGCATGTGAATGCAATAATATAAATAATTTTTATAAAATATTTTGCTAACTCATGATGCATTACAAACATGTTCTGAAAGGAGCTTTTATAATTTGAATCCAACCAATCACTGCAATAACTAAAAAGATTAATCCATGTAAGCTGGATAGAGAATATGATCATTGGCTTATTGGACTTACTTGGATCAACCAAATTAGAATAATAATCCTTTTTCTTGCAAAGAATTGTGACTATATTGATATTAATATGGAAGAAAGAAAACCGTTTAAATAATTTGTATAAGTAAATAATCTGATAAATAATTGAAGAATAAAAAGAAAAGGGAAAAGATCTGAAAAAAAAAAGTAGACTGATCTCTCAGCCACGATACTTTGTGTCATATGCTGAATATGTTGCTTTCCGATCCAAATCTTTTGGGTGTTGTTTGTCTCACCCGATTTTAAAACACGTACACAATGAAAGTATTACTTCCATTGCCTCATTCTTCCAATCGACTTGTATTCGGGCTATTTAAGTAGGTCATCCTGTATACATATATATATGGAGGCTCTATATTATTATTAGTTTTAGGATATTACCGCTGTCACTAGGAATATGGAAGACGGAATGATTCTGTATTGTTAGCAATGTAGGCTCTTTCTGTGGTTGGCATTTCTTGTAGATGGTCTATATAATTTTTATTTCCTTGCATTATTATTAATATATATATATATATATATATATATATATATATATTAGTTTTTTTTCTCCATGACCAAAAAGCTTTTTTTTTAATATATATTATCATGGATTATCCAATTATGTTAAATTAAAACAATAGAATCAACAGGTAGAGTGAGGAAATGTAGAATTTATGGATTGTGGAAATATTACTATATTTTCAAACGACTCTGCAGTTACTTGAACATCTCAAAATAAGGACAGAAAGGTTAGTTTTCCAGTTATCAGGAATTGGTACTTCAATTCATCAGGTCGTGACCTTTCAATTTTTTAACTTTCTAGGAATCATCAACGGACACAAACAAATTATTTGAAGAAATAAATTATGGCTTGTTGGGAGAAATAAACAATTTAATTGGTTTTAATTTATTTTATAAGAAATTTTTGTTGAACTCACAATTTTGAAAAC
Organism: Sepiola atlantica; assembly: GCA_963556195.1. Lineage (NCBI taxonomy): Eukaryota > Metazoa > Mollusca > Cephalopoda > Sepiida > Sepiolidae > Sepiola > Sepiola atlantica. Next base: position 185,077,363 of record OY744517.1, on the reverse strand, counting down.
CAAACTTGCAATTTTTGCAGAAGTCAGATTCATAATTGAAGAGTCACGGGTTGTCATAATATATATTTTAAACTTGGCATAGTGATATGAGACAAGACGGTGGAGAGTAGCAACCCTAGTTGAAGTCAGTATCCCTAATGATGCTGGCTTAAATAGAGATTAGAGGGAGAAAATAATGAAATACCAACGACATGAAAAGAAACTGAAACCTTTGGAAGATCCCCATCATTCCAGTAATCATAGGAGCTACCAGACTCATGAAAAAGAATTTTAAAAACTACCCTACGAATATACCTGATGAACCAAGTGCAAGAGAGATCCAAACAATCTCTCAGTTGGAGTCTCTGAAATAGCAAGAGAATGTCTGGCATCCGGTAGGATGCCCAATCCCCAGCAAAAACAAAAAGATAAGAATATATATATATGTGATTATATATATATATATATATATATATATATATATATATATATATATATATATATAAAAGGCTTCAACAATTTCCAGCTGCATCTCTCCTGAATCAGCATTTAATGGAAAGGAGAAATCCAAGATGGCTTGAAACAATTCCGGGATAAGCAGAGAAAGACTGGTGTTATTTTAGAATTTTCTTTCTTCTAGACTAGTTGCCCAACCAAGGCTTGAGAGTTTAGTCTATCCTACTATTTCATCAATAGTTGCAGCAGAATATATGGATTGGTACCTTTCTGAAGGATATTAGTGAAAGTGATGCAATAGCCTCCACAAAACTCGAATCTGGCACACCGAGCTCACAATCATTACACCACGCTACTTCCATTCATGTGTGTGTGGTATATTTAGAGGATGCTAATCCAACAGAATGTATAGGTAACAAACCTGGAGATATGGAAATAAACAGAAACATCTAAAATAAAAATAGATCATACAGATGCTTCTGACGTGAGCCCAAGATCATTAAAGATTTGAGGTCTTACAACATCAGGTTCCTTCACAGAGGCGACCCAGCAAATACTATCAAATACCAGTTTGTAAACCAGTTGCTATCTATGAAACTCTTGTGTCATACAGAGAGAGAGAGAGAGAGAGAGAGAGAGAGAGAGAGAGAGAGAGAGGGAGAGAGAGAGGGATGGAGAGAGAGGGAAGGCGTAGAGAAACAAAGAGACCTACAGAGAAGGGGAAGGGGAGGACCACACCGTCACACATATTAGAGTTATATAGAAAGTTGCTATTAAGATTATTAATATAAAGATAATTGAGGAATAGGAATAAAGCTTAAATTTAATTAAGTAATTATCTATTGGTCAAAGAGATAAGGAGTTTTGGTTTTTGTATAGATAAAAAGAATAATTGTCAACATTGCTGGAACGATTTCCTAATTCATGTCAAGAAGCTTTATTGGGTGACTATTTCATAATGGGGTGGGAGTGAAAACATAAAAGCGATATGTTGAAATGAAATGAAATAATCTGAACAATATATTTGTCTGGTTGTAATCAACAATTGTAAGATCAGAGTAGTTGAAAATGGATAAAAGAATGGGGGAGGAGGAGGGAAGAAAGCAAGAACAAAAACACCAACAAAAATGGCTTGTGAGAATGAATTTTTTTCCACCCCCATCAATCACAATGTCAAAAAAGCAGTTCCAAAAAAAGGCAAAGTAATGATGAGAAAAAATTGCAAGGCATCTCCTAAAGTGAGCCATAAATCAGTTGGAGAGATGATAGTTAGACAGTTTTGAACTCAGGCTTGATCTAAATAAAATGAGTGTGAAACCAATTGACAGATCTGAAAAGTTGGCTCACACATTTCAGACATGTGAGCCTGGGAACGAAATTTTCGTCTTCAACTGGATTGTCTTTCAAAGAATTTTGTGCCTGCGGGGTCTTAAAAAAATTTCTGTTTAATTCTGGAAGATTCTAGTAGAATGAAGCATAAAAAGAATTCTCTGAAATACACGGAGAAAATATATGCAAACTATCATTAGATCAAAGATTTATTGAAAGAGATCTCACTCTTTTTTGGTGATAAAAGTTCAAGGAAGAGAGTTAATGAATTATTCTAATGCCTTGAGCAAATACTTCAACCAAAAAGGATTTGATTGAGAATGAACATTTGAATTGACAGTCAGGGTTATTAACTTTCTTAACATAAAAAGGCTTTTAAAATATTAATTTATAAAATAAATCCAAATTAAATGATTTTAAAGCAATAATTAAATAATTAATTAGAAAGGTATGTTTGTTTTATTTTAACACATGAAAATTGCTGATTAAACAAATTCAATACAGACTTATATAATAAATTACTTAATATAGGCCATGCAATTGCAAGATGTATTGTGCTGTTTAAAATAAGTTAATAATGTTGGAAAAAAAAAGTTAGATAAGCAATGCACACAACCATGAAAAAGAAATATGAATTAAAAGTTTCATGATTTTGAATACCATTGGAGCACAGGGAGGAGCTGGTGCTAGTGTGATTGCAAAAGTTAGAAGAGAATGGAGTAAGTTCAGGGAACTTCTACTAAGGGAAGAGTCTATAAGGCATGTGTACACAGTGTGATAATGTATGAAAGTAAAACTTGGCCAATGTAGATTGCGGGCATGCATTGGATGGAGAGAAATGATATGAGAATGGTACGATGGTACGTAATGTTAGTCTTAAAAACAGGCTTAGATCTGATGACTTTAGGACAGTATATAGAGATGTGTGCAGAACAGGAGACGTCGTTGGTATGATCATGTTGAAAGAATGGATGAGAGTTATTGGGTTAGTAGATGTTGAACAGTTGAGGTAACAGGGTCAGTTTGTAGAGAAAGGCCAACGAAAGAATACGATAAGAATGGACTTGAGAGAAAGAGGGATAAATAAAGACCTGGACAGAGGTAAGTTAGTTTGGAAGTCAATTTCTTAAAGCTGTCCAACACATGCCAGCATGTAAAGCAGACATTAAACCCATATCAACCACTTTTAAGATTATTTAATGCTGAAACAATATCTATTGTAAACAATTCATTGTATACATTAACTGAACACAAGTTGTTACTTTACACATAGTGTGTGCGTGTGAAGGAGAGATAATTTTCTCTACAGTGTATAATTGAACATAATAAATTTGATAGGATTTGTTGAACTCGGCGTAACCGATTCCATAGTCTGTGAAGATATCCATTACACCAACCATGCACACACCCTAAAAAATATGGAGTTAAAACATAATAGAGAAAAAATGTAAAAATGATGACAACAGTAAACAACTTTGGAAAAATTAACTGAAAGGGCATGAAACACAGAATGAGAACAGGCGTCTGACCCATTAAATTAATTAAAGGGGTCAATTCAAAATTCCTTGACTATGCCAAAAGACACTTGAAGAAGGCCGAAGAGTGATTAAATTTCTTCAAATCCTAAAATAAATTTCAATTTGAAATCTATGAATCTCTCTTTCTCTCACAAAAAATAAACGCACATCTTTTTTGTTTGTTTTTATTTAATCTCAAATCCCAGCGAAAGGGTTAAAACATTTATTATGCATGTTTTAGAGATTTTAAAACTTGAATAAAGATTAAAGCAAACAATACTTCCACCAAACAAGATGAGCCAGAAACAACATTGAATGCGAGAAAACTGAAAACAAGATGAAATCATAATCTATAGAAAGATCAACCATGAGAAGACCATGTAGGAAAATTTACATACATGATTAAAAAAATAAAATCTTGACAATATTTCTGAAGTACAGTATTGTTGTTAATTTATATTATTTACACCTTTTAAACTGTTGTCCTCATCACGGTTGCCCTATTGCACACGTAACTAACTTCTTTATCTAAATAGTTTAAGAGATATTCTAGAGTAAATTTTAATAATAATGAAATCATTGTATATGGTGTTTAGGTGCACTACAACTCATCAAAAGTGCATGTGTGGCGCATAAGATAATGTACAATTGTCAGGGAAAGGAAGAATGTATGAGTCATTATAGGAACACATAGGAGGAAATGATACAGATGGTCTTGAGAGAACGATAAATAAATAAAAACCTGGCCAGAGATAAGTTAGTTTGGAAGTCAATTTCTAAAAGTAGTGTAACAAATGCCAGCATGTAAAACCGATGTTAAACCAAATATAATGATTGATGATGACCTTTAAAATGAAAACGCTTCAAATAATATATACTATAAGTAAATTATTTCTCATGGAACAAGATTTGTTAGGCCGGAGTTTGAAACATATAAATTCTCAGGAGTCAGAGTCAAACATTTGGACTACCGACTCCATAGCCCTGATATGAAGAAACAAATATGTGACTAAATAAAAAATAGAAATAAGATCTGTGTGTTGTTAAAAGCTTAATAGTAGATTGAGAAAAAAAGAAATGTTGATAAATATTTCCAAGTAGGAATGAATTGTTCAAGTCGAATATCTTCATTGGAGTGCTGATTTACCGCCTCTCCAGGAGGTTAGACACAAGGTCAGGTGTGGTTTTCAAAAGTCAACAGACTAGAAGAAGTGTACTCTGACCCTTAAAAAATGCCTGAGCAGCCTTGTTGGCATTCCCCGGTAGGGGCACCTCAAACGATTAGCAATAAACTAACCCATTCTCAAAGAGAAGATAAAGCACAGGAGCTGAACTTTTTAGGACTGAAGAAAACCATATCTCAGCCAGACAGCAACAAAGCCACTGTCAGACTGATTGTCAAACACATATTCTTAACTGGTATGAACAATAATTTCAGGTTGGCGGGGGCCGTGATTCACTCAATACTGTATAATAAATCAATAAAAAAAATGTTTAAAACAATTGTTTTAACATGTATTTAAATGGTTTAAATCTGAAATTTAAAATAATGATAAATATTGGCTTTAATATTCTAGTAAATGTTGTTTTTAATATTCTAATAAATGTTGTTTTTAATATTCTAATAAATGTTGGTTTTAATATTCTATAAATGTTGGTTTTAATATTCTATAAATGTTGGTTTTAATATTCTATAAATGTTGGTTTTAATATTCTAAATTTTAATTGAAAGAAAAAGAGAAACTAACTGCTGACACAATAGTACAGAAAGTAATATAACATAAAATTAATCCGAAGTAAAAAAAAATCTGACCCACTTGGAAGACAGGATGTTTTTTTATATGATGTCATACTTTTCATTGTTGATTTTTATTACAGCCTTATTTAATTAGACATGAAGCAACAACAAAAATGTCCAATAAAAAAAAAAAGCTTTTAGGGGTTTACTGATTTGAATAACTAAAACTATTTTATTTTTGTATGGTTGGGTATTCAGCTCCTGGAAGATTAATAAAGTATAAAGTGATAATGAAATAAAAATGAATTTAAACAAGTTTTATAGAAGTCTATAAAGGCATTTCTAATTTGTTAAGCTTTGTGACACCAGTAACACTTACATATTAATACTTATGTCAATATGAAATTATCATAGTCGGCATCCGAGGGAGAGGGGGAGACTAGGGTGGAGGGAGAGGGAGGGGATAGGGTGGAGGGAGAGATGGAGGGAGAGAAAGGGAGAGATGGGAAGAGTTAAAACACAGTGAGGGAGGATGTAGACAGACAAGAGGGGAGGGGAGAGAAGGGGGATGTAATCCAAATATGTTGATATATTTGATTATGGGAAAGTATTTAATTTAATTAAAATTATACAAATATATAATTAGTAGATAAAATTAGAACCTATTTTCTGTAATGAACTGTGGAATTTCCACAAGTTCTGCATTATAAGTAAAAGCAAAAAATAACGAAAATCAAGAAAGTTTCAATGTAATCAATCCTTAATAATGATTTATTTGAAAGCTAATGGAATGTAAAGAAAGTATTATTAGTTACTGCGAAAGTAAACAATATTTTAATGTGATGACTTGAATAACGGCAAAATGCTGAGACATGGATTGGCAGAACAGTTTATGTGTCGCTTTTAATTGGAGACACTTTTATTCAAGTTTTTTGTTTTTTTTTCGTTTTCGGCATTTTTCCTTGTGTATTAGGTTTTTTTTCATTGAATTCTTTATGAAAACGTTAAATTCAGAGAGACTTTAAAAATATGCTAGTTTATGTTAAAATCAAATAATATATAGTATCTCAATATAAATTATTAGCAATGGAAGATTTCTTGGACCGGAGTCAGATCTGTTAAAATCTCATTTGGCTACGGCTCCACTACCGGGTTTTTATTATTGTCAGCAAGTTATGTTTTGGAAACTGACTCCAATTAATCTTTGCCAGAATAAAATCTCATAAAGTTGAAATAATGAAAGAATGTGTGTTAGAAAGAAAATGACTAAAGAAAATACATGTTGTCTTTTCATTAATCATTTGAACAAGTTTTTTAAGATTCAATAAAAATAGAGGCGTATTAAATGGCAGACAAATCACAAATTAATCTAATTATCAATTTGACATCTTTAAATTGATCTTTGTTTCTCATATTAAAATCTTTTAATTGACAATCGCAATTAAGGCAATCAACAAATCTGCCTTGCTCTCCACAAACCAACTTGAATGTAAGTGTTATACTTCCACACTCTATTCAAGTAACACTGAGTTCTTGTTGTGACTATCACACACAGTCGATTGAGTTGGTTCCCATTAATTTGACAATAAGGTCTTGTATCACGGCAGACCAGGCATGAAGATGTTGAGCTTCCTTGGCTGCAACTGCGATCCACTTGAGATTCCAGCGGTGAAGTCCGTAAATGTTGGGGGCTGCAACATCAGTTCAACATCTGCTTTGACAGTAGAGAGCCACATCTTCAGCTGATCGTCCTCTCTTTGTGGCAAAAAGTGTGGTTGCACCAGCAAAGTAGCCATTTGATGAAGTCTTCCGTGATTGAAAGAAGGTTTGCCCTCTGGTAAACAACCGTCTTTTAAGATGGTCATATAAGCAAGACCAGTTCGAGTACTATATTAATATAAAAAAATGCAACAGCAGATTTATTGGTTTGGTTTATCTGTTTCATGGCATATCGACCCCTTTTCAGTAATTTAATGCCAAATCACAATACCTATCATATATAATTAATTTAACATTAGGTTCTATCATATCCCGAGGGGAGGGGGTTACATCTTTCTTAGCAATATGAGAACATAACTGACTATGATAAATCCGATGTGATTTGAACTTAACGTAGCTGAGTTTATTAACTGCAACAATAACCAGACCCCCTAAAGTCCAACCCGTGATAGGGAGAGTGGCAACGTGGTAGTATCAGAGCTATGGTGTCTGGAACTCTGTTTCCTGACAGGGACACCAGAGTGGACAGGTTTGGCACCAAGCGCTATAGGGCTGCAAAACCAGCTAACAGGACTATAATAGAAATCCCAAAGGAGTCTCATAAAGATTCGTCATCCTCTGGTTATCTCTGCCTCTGTGTGTGGCAAGAAAAGACATGCCAGGTGTGGAACCGGAAATAAATGAGAGTGTCAACATTGCTTCTGTGATATTCATTTGCGTATTCTGGGTCAAACTTTCTCCGGCTTCGCATGTAACCATCGAGCCTTGCTGCTATTTGTGTCAGGGGTAAAAACCTGCAATTTTGAAAGCTAACGAATAGCTCTAACAAACCAGGACTTCATGCAGACCAGACAATACTGTAGCACGATTTTTGTGAGCTCTATGCAGAAGTCTGACTTGCTGCTGCTGATCATCATCATCAGCAGCAACAATAGTAGCAGTAGTAACCTGATTTATAATTGAGGCAAGAGTCGAAGAATGAAACTCATAATTAACAAACGTGATCTTCATGATCCATTCAACCAAATTGAGTAATAATAATGGTAATAACGATTAGATGAATGTTAGAGCATTAGGGGGTCACCTCAAAATGTAATCAATAAGCCATTCTTCCACAAAAAAATTATTCTAAATTATTGAGAACATAAGATATTATATGGAAAAATTATGAGCTGTATCCAACTTCATTAATAGAAACATTTTGAATTTTTTCAATATGTCTATATTTCCAGAACACATCAGGAGTAGAAAAAAAAATGAGGAAAACCAATTTTATTTAGTTATCAGGAATTAATTCTTAAATGTTTTAAAAAAATACTTTTAGTTAAGTATAACTTTCTCGTGTTTTCTTTTTGATAATGAGTCCCCACTTGTCAAGGCCAAAAGATACTTGAGTATAAGGTTTAATGAGATGGATAAATGACAAAGAATATTATGAGAGGATTGAAAATGATGGATGAAATAAACAAAATTTGATGATCCATATAGACGGTTCATGACAAGTATTTGTCGATATTGAATTTGAAGACGACCATGTTGTAGTCTGCAGGGAAACAGTACCGTGGCAATGTGTTTCACAGATGAGAAGTTCTTGGAAAGAAACTTTGTTCATGGAAATTCCGCCTGACACTAGGCACATGGAGGAAGAAAGGAAAGCTCTTTTCAGTTGTAGTAATGAGACGAGTTTTTACTGTGAATGTCTAAACGAGGAAAAACCAGAGATTGGAGCTCAGTCGAGCATTTTACATGGAAATAACGATAGAGCTGAGAAAGACGAGCAACCTCTCTTCTGTTTAAAAAAGGGGCTGCATAGAACAGAAATCATCTTATTATGAAGTCGATTTTGTATTCTGCCAAAACAAGAAAGAGTACCCTGAGCGGCACCTCTGCAGGCGACAGTACTCCATCTTAGGACGTATCTGACTCTTATATAGCTAGTAGATTGCATCAGGAGTCAGGTACTTTCTGGAGAGGTTGGTGGTCAGTACCAATAATTCCAAAGATAACCAAAACAAAATAATCATTTAATAACTTATGCATACATGTAGACACATTCTGCAAAAGCAAATGAAAGGTAAATTATGCATTTTAATAATCATTATCAACCCATTTTTAATAGTTATTAAAGTGTACTTGGAAAACTATTATGAGAACAAGAAATTCATGAAGAACATGAAGAAAAGACAAAACCCAAATAAAATTACAACTCTTCAGTATAAAGAATATGGTGTAAAACTTTTCTTTTTTTTTTTAAATTTCCAATCAGTGCTTTTTTATTGAGAAAAAAAAAATCACTTTTCTCCTCATTTTTTAAATCAGTATCTCTCTACTTGCCCGAGAGTTTATTGTTGTTCTCCTGTTGAAGAGGATCTGAAGAATACAAAGTGTAAATCGTAGAGAAAGACAATCTGTCGAGATGAAAGTGAGTATCTTATAAAGAGATCAAACTGTTAGTGTGATAGTGTTGAGTTAGATTTGGCACAGAATTAGAAATTGTAGTCAACATATTAAAAGATGCCAGACTTGGATTACACAAACTGATTGTCTGATAAAACGCAGATATCATGTCATATCTATTAAACATATATATTTATTAAATAAAGTAAGATAGACAGTGATGGGGATAGTGATGGTGAAGAGGAGGGTATAAAAATCATCGGAAATACCAAGGCACGCCACCATAAGAATCTTCTTGAATGCCTATCACTTTTGGTAAGTAAAAGACAAATTCAGAAGAATATTTTGGCAGTGAATTATTTATAATACAAAACGTAGCACACCTGAATTGCTCACCTTCAGTTCATGTAAGGTCAGAGTGGGGGAAGGGGAACTTATTGATATTTAACAGAGATGAATGAGTGACATTGTAAAAATCTTGTTCCGAGTAAGTCGAAAAAGTCAGATTGGTAAGAATCTTGAACAGCAAAGGGAGACAATTGGTTAAGGGGACTTGGCAGTCACTTTAGCAAAAGGCATCAAAACGTGTGCACATTTTTCTTAGAAAGAAAATAATATAAAATAGTAACCTCATTGCAACTGTATAGATATCAAATGAAAAGTTAAATGGGGCTTAAATGGGCATTTTGTGAGACTACAGTTTGTATCATTTCTCTAAAATATTCATGAAATTAAACTCGAAGGACGAAGGGAATTTTGTAAGAACCTCCATCTTAAAAACAGTCAGAATTGCTAAAAACTAAGTGAGGATGTTCTTTTCTTTCTTTTCTGCCACCCAGAATTATTCTACAAATTCTATTTATTGTCTTACTTATACAAGTAAGTATCGATATAAACTGTTTTTTTTTTTATTTAGAGTAAAACCCCTATTTTCTCCCTCCCAGCTACCCCTCTCTCATGGTTCCTGGTTATTATAGGGGCTTTAGATTTCCTCTTATAAAAAATGAAATATACCTATTACCAGTAGAGAGTTCTGTGGTAAGGGAGATATTTCTTTTTAAATGTTATTCTCAGGTGGTTTTAAACAAGATCACGTATAATTCCATTGGTTATGCAAGTATAGATACCTCATAAACAGGTGTTACTGTAAAACCTTTCAATTTACATCATACCTATCAAAAATAGCTTCATCACAATGGTTGTTTATTGCTATTTTACACCAAGCGACCACAAACAATTTTCACTTTTATATAATACTTTGAATCAGCTGCACTTGATGTTATGCACTGAATAAACTTCCTTAGTGTTACATGCTATATATATATATGTATTCAAACAAAGACACAACACACATATATAGGCCATTTTCCAAAGCCACAGATTACAACGGAGGCTGAGGAGAGCCCATAAAGGACGGCCACATGCTGTTCCCCTTTGTCAGATTCGAAACCAACAGTACCAATGTTGTTCTGATCTTCTGTAATATATATATATATATATATATATATATAAATGTTACGTGCTTATTTTTGAATTTTTCTAATAATCGAGCACTCTGCTAGAGTTCTCTCCCACTGATCTTACAAAGATTATATATATATATATATATATATATATATATTAGTAAAATTCTGTATATATTTATGCAAACATTATTAAAAATAACAGAACCTTCTTTTATTTTTTCAATTTTTTTGATGGTCTTTTTTGTATTAAAATCAAATAAATAAATAATTGTTCCATAGGTTTCACAGGTTTCACGAACGTTTTTGATTCTTTGTCGAATCATCCTCAAGTGTCAAAAGCAAATGAGCAAAAAAACTGGAGAAAGAAGAGAATTTTAAAAAGACGGTGGAGAAACGCGCAGAGAACGTTTTTTGCATTGTTCCAGGAAGTCATTGGCGATTTTAAATTCAGCAACGCTGGATGGCATCACAGAACAAAATCGCATTACGTTAAACATTTTAAAATGTTACCACTGGTTTCATACGTGATGTCATTAATTTTAGGTTGTTGTGTTTTTATGTAGATAGATTCGAGTATTTTGAATTTTTCTAAATTGGTTTCGGAATGTATAATTTTAGTGTTATTAACTAGATTATATATACACTAGCTGTACCTGCCTAGTGTTGCGTGCAAGTTTTTTTTAACTTTCATTTCTGTTTCGTTTTTTGTGGTTTTGTTTGTTTTTACCAAATTATTATTTTTTTAAATAGGATTTTAAAAGTTAAACTTAACTATTACGGTAACATTTGGTCATTAAATTATTAATTGAAAAGCTATAAAACTAATTTTATTAAATAATGTTGTTTTAATCTATTGATAAAATTTTTGGATGGAAATAGCTTTCAAAAGCTTTAATCTTTTAATGAATGCTAAGGATTTTAAAGCCAATTTAAATGACTTTTATTTGACAGTTTAAATATTTCCAAATTTCGAAAGGTCATAAAGTAAGTAATGCATTTTTTTTTTTTTAAACTATTAACAAAATATTTAAATGGCTGACTTGTTCACGAAAAAAAACGAAATGCATTATGGTGGATGTAATTTCATAAGTATTTTTTTAATGTGATTTTTTAACATTTGTTTTAGTAATTTATTGCATTTTTGATTTCAATAAATATTCGATTAATATGAAATTATAAAAATAATGCAATGAGTATCAAAGTTTTGTTGATGCAAGAAACACACACACACACGTAAAAGTCTCAATTTTGTGACTATAGAGATGTATGTATGTATGATGTATTTATAGAAGCAACAATGATTGAAAAAGATGAAGAAGCAGTGGAAGGTTTATGAAGAGTAACACGTGCAGAAATAATCAGTACAAAAATAGAGTTGCTGCTTTCTCTTTATCTGACATGTTTATCAGTACGATAACAAAGAAGAATAACTTGATAAGTAAACTAAACTTGAAGTTATCAATAGAACACAAAAACAGATTATATAGAAAACATGTTAAATAAAAATATGAAAGATAAACTTAATAGAGCCCAACTTCGTTGTAGATAACACTGAGCTGAAGTAGAAAGAATAAGCAGGCTCGCATAGTTGATAACCTCAACGCCTGACTCTGGAAATCTAATAGTCAAACTCAGACTCCATTTCCCACCTAAGAAAGTTTCTTTTTCCACTAGTAAAAATTTATATATACTACATATTATTATTTTTTTTAAAGATTACCATCACTTAATAACAATACAAAGATTTGTGTACTGATTTATTTGAACAATTTTTTATCATGTATCATTTTTTTAAAAAATAAAAGTCAACCAATGTTTACTGACTCCAACTGAAATTTACTCTGACTCCAAGACTGACTCCACATCCGCGATAGGTTATCCATAATTGATTGAATACATCTTAAAACACATTAATAAGCAAAATTACCAAAGTAATAGATACACAATGTAAACACTCTGAAGAATATTACAATGATATTCAAAAGATTTGATTCTTTAACAGACGAAAATAACTAAAGAAAATCTATTCTCCATATTTTAAATGTAAAACAAATTTCTTATCAAACATAACTTTCCTTACAGACATTTATTTATGAAAATCAGATTCTTTTAGTTTAGGAAGATCTAAATGTTTCTTCAACTCTCCTGAACACTAACCCAATCAACAATGAAAATTGTCTCTATGTACACTCTTCTTTCTTTTCACTTGTTCTTTTTTTTACTGCTTTTCTTTTTGTTCATTCTACCGCTGTTCGATTCTTCTAGAAACTCAGTTTTTTCTCTCTCCAATGCAGTTATAGACGCCTGTCTTAGCATCACTTATTTAAATCTATATTTTATATTCTATTAACTATACCTACCAGGCATTTTTTACTTTCATTTTTATTTTGCTTATTGTTACCATTTTTTTATTTTTTTAATTTTACTAATGAGTCACTGCTTATCAAGACCCAAAGGTCACTCGGGTATAGGGGTTGATGAGTTTGTCAGGTGGACGGTGAGACAACACTGTGAGCATTGGTAACAATGGTTGTAAATGGACAGAATTTGATTATTTACATGACAGCTCAACCAGAATTTGTTTACATTGGACTTGAAAACGACCATGTTGTAGTTAGTTAGGAAGCAACACCGTGGTATTGTGTTCCACAAACGGGTAGTTCTAGGAAAGAAACTTTGCTCATGGAAGTTCCGTTTAGTTTTAGGTACACAGAGGGAGAAAGGGAAATTATGGATAGTGGATGTAACTAGACAAGTTTTTGCTGTGAATGTTTTACAAGGGGGAACCATAGATTGGAGCTCAGTCGAACACCTATCAGGAAAATACAGAGAGTAGAGAAAGATTAGCAACGTCTCTTCTGTGAGAAAGAGGCTGTAAAGAAGAGAAGACGACCCCCCCCCCATTAAGTTTCGAAGTTGGTTTTGTACTCTGTCAAGGCAAGAAAGGATGCCCTGAGCGGCACATCCCCAGATGTGGCAACAGTATTCCATCTTAGGGCTTTTATACAGGTAGAAGATTATGTTAGGAGTGAAATACCATCTGGAATGGTAGAATGATCCAACCATTTTTCCAGTGACCTTAGCAACAGATTTGATGTAAGTCTTCAATTTCAAGTCTGAAGTGAAGGTCATTCCTAGGAGCTTATCAAAGCAGGGGGCTTCCTCAAGGAGAGAGTCATTCATTTCAATTGAGGCAAAATGAGAATTAGAGCATTGGTCGTGTAAGAGAGAAGCTTGATTTACGGCGTATTAAAAATAGCCAGACGCCTTTTTCGCCATTGCACCACATGCTCCAGGTCGGAAGAGAGAGAATCAGAAAGATCTTGATTATTAATGCTCTTCGAAGTGTTGCCATAGATGATTGTGTCATCTACATAAATGTTGATGAATGATCTTAGAATGTGATTTGAGAGATCATTGATGAAGATCAGGAAGAGGGTTGGGCCCAGAATGGATCCTTGAGGCACACCAGCATTGATATGATACTATGTGCTTCAAACGTTTGCCCAACTTTTATAAACCTATCAGAGAGATAGGATTTAATGGTTGAGAGGACATTTCCAAATATTCCATAACTAGCAAGCTTGTAAAATAGACCTTTACCCCAACCTCTATCAAAGGTCTTTGATATGTCAAGAGCTATTGCTTTAAAAATGAAGCCCCGTAATGGATTCCCTGATCTTATGTGATATTAGTCAGCATATCAGCTGTTGATCTTGCAGAACGAAATCCATATTGCTTGTCACTGAGTAGGTTGTTGACAACTTCTTGATTCATCACAGAATGAAGCAACTTACTCATGATGCACAGGAAACTGATTGGTCTGTACTGAGATGCAGGAGACCGATCTCCAGTAACTTTTAAATACGGGTCAGACTGATTAAGTTTTCGAAGGTGATGAGAAGCATTTCTCTTTTAAGCAACGATTGAACAGCTTTGTAAGAATAGGAGCTAGTTCCGGTTGCAGCTTTTTAAGCACTATGATTGGAATGTTGTCAGGACCAGTTGCATCCTCTTTTCTCTTAATTTTTTGTAAGAAAATATTTACATTTATGAAAAGATAACTCAATGAAGGAATATGCGTTACAAAAAAATCAGTTATGCAAAAAAATCGATCAGACATCTTACAAAATGTTGAAATTTTAATCGCATAAATAGGTTCGATTTTTTTTCAATTTTTTAAAAACTTTTTAATTTGTAAATAAATTATGAGCCAAAGGTGCATGTTGGGTATTTTATTTAACAAATTATTCCTTTTTTTTAAAAATAGGATTTTGATACTTAAACTTATTCATTTTATATTTTTTAATTAACTATTTTAAATAAATTATTAATTAATTAATTTTTTTTCCAAATCACGCTTATTCACATTCACACAATATCTGATCAGATATGTTTTATTAATAGAGAAGATGCCTACACCCCTATTGTCACTGCTAGTTTGGTTTACTGAGATGGGACAAATGTTCATGTGAGATGAAGAAGAATTCTCGGTTATTTGATGAGCCATCTGTAGTTATAAAAGTATGATTTTCATAAATGAAAGCTTATAAGTATAAATAAGTAACTCATTGTAGAATAAAAATACTGGGGGAAATAAAATAAAAAATAGATTTAAAAAAAAAGTTAGTTAAAATAAAATTCACTGGGCTTATCAGTTGATAAAAACAAACAAAAAACACAAATGCAAAGGAAATGTACGATTTAAATTTTTTGTAATGTAATTTTAAAACAACTTTTTTTTCTCCAAATTATTGAGAAGATACAACTGCAAAAGCTAGGATAATACCAAGTGAAAAACTTGTAACTAACGGCAAAATGACGTCAATATAGGCAACAAGCAATTTTCTAGTATGGATTGATGAGTAACAATATGAGAAAATAAAAGAAGAGAAAGTGAAATTAATGTTATTCCATATGCGATATGATTCTCATAATTTCTAAGGCACAAAGAGCAAGTGACTGTGCAGAGAGTGTGACGAGGTCAGCAGACATAAAAGAATCAGAGCGTGTCACATTTAAAAGGAAACCCAGTAAAGCCGGCAGCAATCATTGCTATTGTCTGGATGTCTCAATCTAGCTTCATTTTAAGGGAATTCATCTTGCACAATAGAAAGAGAAAAGAACAAGCATTGCCAAAGAAGATGACACATATCAACAGTATACATCAGCTACATAAGATATTATAAGTTCGAATTTGGAGTTTTGGTTGCTCAAATCGTGATAAGCTAGAAGCAGAAGATAACAAACCACAATAAAAAGTTGTACCATAGTAAGAACGCTTACAGTCAGTTCACAAATTATGATATTATGAATCGACAAGCTGGTTTCCTTAGGTTGGTTCAATCATGCATATAAGCAAATAGGACCTCCCCCTTCGACAAACAAAGAACCACCTCCCTTTAGAAGTTCTTTTCACATAGTATAATGCATTTATGTTAGCAAGCATGATTTTTATGTATAAAGAAAGGGAGATATTATGAGAGATAGTAAATTATTTTACCAACAGATGAGGCATGTTAAGCTTGCTTCTTTACATAGTTGAGTGAATAAAATGGCTTTTTTATAACCTACCTTACAGTCAGACTTTGACTATTTAAGGCACTGACAAAAAAAGGGAAGAAAAAAAAAAAAGGTAATAAGTACTGAATTCTTTTATGTAAAAATCAACTGATTTTTTGAGTTACAAGTTTTCTCATCCATCTTGATTTCTTATCGTTCAATGTAGCATATTGGTATTAGATTTTTCAAACATAAAAACTTAGATAATGTGAGCAATGAAATCTATCTTGTTTTACATGCTTAACATGAAAAAAAAAATAACAATGTATAGCCTGATTGTATTTTTTGATAAACTTTCTTTCATTGATAAAGCCATACCTCAGTTCACCAAAAAGATATCTCTTACTTTATACAATGGATATGTAATGTACTGAGTCTTAAAGACAGGCTCAGATCTGATTACCTCAGAGGAAGATTAAATCTGAACAGTATGAGATGTGTGCAGAACAGCAGACTTTGATGGCCACATTGAAAGAATGGATGAAAGTTCTTGGGGTAGTAGATATAGAACAGTTGGAATAGCAGGTTCAGTTGGCAGGGGTAGGCCAAGGAAAACATGTGAGAAAATGATAAGAATACACTTGAGAGAAAGGGAGATTAATAAATATCTGGCTAGAGATAGGTTAGTTTGGAAGTCAATTTCTAAAAACCGTCCAACACATGCCAGCTTGTAAAACGGAGGTTTAACTGATGATGACGCTTCATGTAAGTTGGTTCAAATGGTTTACTTAGTATAAAAATTAGATAAAAAGAGAAGGTTGATCTCAGATTTGAGATGATTTATACAAATGAATGCCTAACAATAAACATGCGAGCAATGAATCTGGTTTGGTTATTTGTATTTTGAACAAGCAAAAAGTTGCCAGAAACAGAAACTGCGTAAAAATTCTGACATTGCATTGTAAAAGCAGATACATATTTTCATTCTTTATGTTTCACACCGTTATCCTCATCTTGGTTGTTATTATGTATGTCATATATACAAGTAAAAGTCATGGAACGCAAAATGGCAGCAGTTCCTATTTACTTGCCTCCCCACGAGGGCAAAGTTAGACATCAATTTGGTTTTTAATGTGGGTAAAATCCAGCTCCTCAAAAAGAAACACTCTGGACAAAGACAAAAATAAAAATTGCCTCTGTCTAGAAAGACTACTTTTTCAATGACCGAGGACAGAATCGATGGCGTGGGGTATCAGAACAGATACTACTCTTTACTCCTAGCCAACCGTTTTAATTTTGTCAAGTTTAGCCCCCAAGTTTTGAGAATCTATTTAATTTTGTGTAATTAAATTAAAATCAGAGGTAAAACTATTTTAATTGCTTCCTCGGAGATCCAAATGGGTTAAATGAAGTTTACAGTTCGAAAGGTTGAAATTCCATGGAGATTACCGACTTTGACAAGTGGCACCTCAAGTAGGCCGATGTGTACACAATAGCATTGGTTTTTGTAATAAAATATATTAGACTGAATTTTAATTTTTTACGTAAATACCACCAATGCAAACTGTTACTATCATATATATATTATATATATATATATATATATATATATATATATATATATATATATATATATATATAAAAACATTAAATGGAGGAGAATCATCAGGTAAGATACAGCAGCTTAACAGGTAAATTATGCTGAACTCAAAAGATTCACTAAAAAACATGAAAATTCATAGCTGGATGTTATCCAAGGCTTTTTTTTACATTGCCCATTTTGTTCTCATGCAAAAAGACCACACTCCCATTATGATTTGAGTTTCTCTTGTTCTATATGTAGTAAACCAGTAGACTTTACTAGTTGTGTAAATCACGACAGGAGAGTCCATTGCAAATGCCATACAGGGTAATACAACACTTAATCACAACTGTTCAAACTGAGGGTATATGAATATGAACGAAACCTGCAGTTATTTTAAGTAACATCCATTACAAATTATATCTTATTATCATTTCTCCTGTTGTTCCATAGGAGTAATTGAGCACTTTTTAACACAATATATATATATATATATATATATATATATATATATATATATATATATATAATGGGTGTGTGTGTGTGTGCAAAGTGGGGTGTGGTGGTCAGAGATGCTGTACTTGTTCGGAAGGAAGCCGGCTTAATTTGACCAAGTTGATAACCTTTACAAGTACAAGATAGATATACGTTTGTATCATCAGAAAATGACATGGAATTTCATGATTTTCTTTTTCAAATCTTTTGTATTGCATTAAAAAATAAAGTTATACAAACAATAAAACAGCTGTACTAACAGCATTTTTATAAAAGTTATGTTTTTTCTCATCTTAATAACACATTGGAACAATACTATTCAATACACATGGCTAAACTCTTTTTTTTCCTCGATATGTGATCTAGCTGAGGTTTCTTCTTCTTTCATTCCTGTCATTTTAATGAACGAAAACTGGCCTGATCAGGTGATAGCTGCTCTTCCATTGGTGTTGAGATGCGTGCCAGTATCAGTTGTTCATATAACCTGTATAGTATACAAAGAATAAAGATGGGTTGGTAGCTCTCTGGATGCGTTGGTTCCTTTTCTGGTTTCAGGGGTTCTACAATTTTTACTCTTCTCCATATCAACAGCACATCTGATGAAAAACTTCAGAATCAAGTCTTTAGGGCCAAAATGCTTGATCATTTCTGTTGTGATGTTGTCAAGGCCGGCTACCTTCCCTATTTTGAGATGATACGGTTTTCGTCCAGGAAGATCCTGTTGCGATCAACTTCTCCACCTAACACAATATATTGAAGATGTATATGAAGTAAAACTGATTACAGGAACAATGTTTGTTGACGTAACAGCTGCATACGATACGGTGAACCACAAGACACCACTACTACTACTGAAGATAGCCCAAATGACCAAAAACGCAGCAGTTGTCAGGGTTATTCAGTCACTGCTCACCAACCGGAGATTTTTCGTTGAAATCGATGGAAAGAAGAGCCGGTGGAGACCTCAGAAAAAAGGACCCCCCCCCCCCCGGATTAGTCCTTGTCTCTACCTTTTTCAACATATATACCAATGACAAACCTTCATTTGATTAAATCTGCAGATTCATCTATGCAGATGATCTTTGTCTGGCAACGCAAACACGGGACTCCAAAACAATTGAGCGACAACTTTCAGACGCTCTCAATACCCTGACAGAGTATTACAGGAACAATGCACTCAATGCTAATCCAGGAAAGATACAGATCTGTGCATTTCATCTCAACAACCATGAGCCAATCAGGAAGCACAATATCACCTGGAATAGCAATAAACTACAAAATGTCAGTTTTCCTGTCTACCTGAGGGTCACATGGGACAGAATCCTACCCTTCAAGGAGCACTACAAGAAGGTAAAGGAGAAGGTTGCTACAAGAAACAACTTGCTGACTTAACTTGTAAATTCAAACTGGGGAGCTGACCCTAAAACGCTGCACACAACAGCATTAGCACTTTGTTACTCTACCGCTGAATACTCTGCTGCAGTTTCAGCTGCATCATGTCATGCCAAATCAATCGACCCATAACTAACTAATGCATGCCGCAGAATCACTGGAACACTAAGACAAATGCCACTACCAGCGGTACAGATTGGCTGTCATGGTACCTTTCCATATCTGAAGGGATGACCATGTGAGAATCCAAAAACACAAAAAGGAAACTGACAAAAGATACCCACTATCTGGCCATTGTACAACCAAGAGGCAGATTGAAATCAAGAAACAGGTTCATGACCAAATAAAGCCGTGACCCTACACAGTCACAGAACTACTGCATTGACAGATGGAAGGATTGGAATGACTACATGAACGAAGTTATACAAGAACCCAGAGAACATCTCACACATGGAACGGATCTTCTAAAGGATTGGGTGACCCTGAACCGAGCAAGAGCGAAGGTTGGAAGGACAGTCAGCAATCTCCAAAGGTGGGGACCAGCAGCAACAAGCAACTGCTCTTGTGGAAATCCCAGACAGGCAATGGAACACACCTTCAGTGATGGCAATGATGGACTAAATTGCACTGACCATGATTTGATGCCCAACGATGGATCCATTGTTGGCATGATAAGATATGATAATGATTTCAATGAACCATTATAATAAAGATATTTTAAGGTTACAATGAATTTATTGCGATAAAGGTGGGGGGGGGGGGGGGGCTTAATAACAACAACAACAAAATCTTCCTTTGAAGGCTTATTTCTTTCACTTTATAAATATACAGATTTGTGTAGATTAAGACACTATAACCACAATTATGTTTCTGATAATGTTAAAACAAAAGTGTCAGGTTCAAGTGCTAATTTATAAATGTGTTTGTGATTTACATCAGTTGGTGTTCATATCACTCGAGATTATATTGTGCACATGATTTTTACACAATATAAAATTAATATTGTTTAATTATAAATCATATGTAGGATTCATGTTTTTGCACTTATTTTGAAGAACTATATCATTATGAATATATATATACAGGGTGATTCATAAGTCACTTCACTTAGCTATTTAAAATGATTACCATATGAAGCACAAACATACTATGAACTTTTGATAATTGTTATCTTTCTCTCTAATTACTGCTATTTGTTATTGTTCGGTTATATATTTGTTTCTATATATATTTATTTCATAATCAATCAAATATGCTACAAAGAGTCGTAAATTCCTTGCAAAAAAGAATGGATCTATGCATGCAGAACGAAGGTGGAAATTTTGAAAATTTGCTGTAATTTTAAACTCCCATAAATGAATTTGTTGAATAAATTTTCTGTTTTGTATTACCACTAAGTGACTTATGAATCACCCTGTATATTCTCGTAATCCCCATAGGAAATATTGTATACTAGCAGGCATACCTATCATTGCCCAGAAATGAATGATGACCAATGTGTTCTCCTGCTCCCATCCCTGAACTCCACATCACTAATTTTTATCATTATTTTGAATTTCTGTCATTAAAAGGTTGGGGTATCGGAAGTTAAAGTCTGGCTCCTAGAATTCCCAAATATCTGACTCAGACTCCTTTTAAAGTCTTCCAATATTCAGAATGTCTGTTGATTCTTCGGAGACTAAAAAATCTCACTCCGACTCCTAGCATTCTTAAGAGTCCAACTCTGACTCCTTCCAAAACCTCTGACTCCGCAACCCTGGTGTAATGAATCACATTTCTTATAAAAACTCAACATGTTAGACAAGGCGAACTTATGGAAATGAAGAGTACAAAAAATCATTTATATGTTTTAGACGGTTATCCTTATTATGTTTGTTATATTCACAACATGTTGGATGCTGTACCCTTTGGCCTTCTTCTAGTGGTTTTTTTTTGTCACTAACCTTCATGAATTTCAAACAGAAAGTTACCAAGTATGACAAAAAAAAAAAAACACCCGAAGAAGATCAAAGAGTACAGTGGCCGAAACGTTGTGAATATAACAACAACAAATGCTGATAACAGTCCAAAACATGCACATAATGTAAATAATCACAAGACAAATAATAAAAAAAATCATTTCAAACTAAAATGTATTCGATGACCAAGCCTCAAAATTTATACAAATGACACAACTTTTCAAAGGCTAAGTACATTTCAAGTGTTAACTACTTGCTAAGGAATTTATTTTATTTTTTATATAAATCAAGAGAACATCTGGGACTGATAGGAATTGGTGCTAGAGAAACCTCAAGCAGCTGAAGTGCCACCAAAATAATCGACTATAGTGAAAATAGAGAACTCAAAATTATAAAGCCAATCGATATATAAAGCCAATATATCATTTATTCGTTACATTAACTATCGTGACCGTTTATTCACTCTATTGGAAAAATTTATCAACATACAAATTATCAAAAACAGAATTCTAGGTTGAAAATGATATAAAATGTTCACTTGAAAATTCTGTGATTGGAATTTGTCACTTAAAATTTGAGGATGGGTTATTTGGAAAAAAGTATGAAAAGAAGAAACACAAAATTATTGATTTAATGCCTTAGTTACAACATTCGTCTGATTTTAACATCTTTTTTTTTTTAATATTTAATTTATTTTTTAATGTCATCGCTTATCAAGGCCAAAAGCCACTCGAAGATAAGATGAGATGTCAGTTGAATGATGAAGAATATGATGAGAAGATTGAAACTGATAAATGGAATGAACAACATTTGATTAATCATGAGGATGGTTTATGGGTTTGAAGACAACCCTGCTGTAGTCTGCAGGGAAGCAGTCCTGTGGTAATGTGTTCCATAGATCAGAAGTGCTTAGAAAGAAACTGTTCATGTTCCATTTGATGTTAGGCATACAGAGGAAGAAAGGAAAGTTTTTTGCAGTTGTGGTGAAGACGAGTTCTTGCTGTGAATTTCTTAGAAGAATGAACCAGAGATTGGTGCTCAGTCGAGTAACTTCTATGGAAATATCTATATAAAAGACGAACCTTGTCTGTTCGCTAACTACTTTTAGGCTATTAGACTTTCTTTAAAAAAGATCTCTAAGGGAGCAATTAAAATAATTTTACCACTGATTTTACACAAAATTAAATAGACTCTCAAAACTTGACAGTTTAACATGACAAAATTAAAGCAGTTGGCTCGGAGCAAAGTGTAGTATCTGTTCTGATAATACACTTCATCTGTTCTGTCCTCGGGCAGTGAGCGAGAAATCTTTCTAGACTGAGGCAATTTAAATTTTTTCCCCAATCCAGTGCACCTTTTTGAGAAGGTTGATTTTTCCCACATTAAAAACCGACCTTGTGTCTAACTCTGCCCTCGTGGTGGAGGCAACTAAATAGAAACTTTATTTTCACTATGGCAGAAAGCTTTTGGTTTCATTGACGTACTGTGGGGTCTGACCTCTTACACTTTTTGAAGTGGTTCACCCACTAAATTTTTATGGAATTTCAAACTAAAAAAAAAAAAAAAATAGAAATTTATATTGAATCTAAAAGCTTTAAGATTAAAGGCCCTCAATGGGAGTTTAACTCTAAAAAATTAAAACGTTTCTTGAGCCATAACTTAAGGCATCTAATCTCTATCTTCACACACCTTTTACCCTAACAGTCAATGGTTTTGGTTGCTTCAAAGTATTTTCAAGTCTAATCTTTTGCACTTTATTAAAGGTTTCAATTGCATCTCCTTATTATGAACCCAGCCTGGAATAGGTATTCCAGCGAGTATTGTATCACTTGCAAATGTGTTTCCAGTGCTATCTTAATCTATCTTATATCTAAACTAGAAGAGCAGGCTCGGAGCTGGACCTGGTTATCAGAAACTGTTTGATATGCTGCGGTGAGAGACATTTTATAGACAATAGGTGGTTCTCTCCATTGCGGTTATGACAGTCTTGGAACTTAAAATACCAAAGCTACAATAAAATGGTTTAACGATATGAATAATAAAAGAAATTGCACATTTACACTATTCAATATAAAGGACTTTTACCCTTCCATCAAAGAATGTACATGAGATAACTTATTAGAATTCGCTAAGCAATTTTCATATACTTTTTACCAAAGCAATCAAATGTTTTTGATTGCTTTCAAGTATTTTGAGGTCTGATCTCTTGCATTTAATTGAAGTGTTTCATTATTATGAACCTATCCTGGAATGGGTATTCGAATTAGTTATAAAAATATTTTATTTGGTTTATGTAGATAAAATATAATAATTTAAGTTATTGCCTGCATAGATAGTTATGGCTAAAGTCACGTCGATACACTGTTTCCCATCAGATCACCAAAATTAAGCAACATTGAGCCTGGTCAGTACTTATATGGGTGACCATTTGAGAATACCAACTGCTATAAACAAACACTCCACCTAGGTGTATAAATAGATAGCAGCGTCGCTTGGAAGTTTAACCGGTGACAGACTAGCATCCTGTCACGGGGATGCTTTAAGCCACCCGCTCTGTTTAGCACTATAAGACCGGCGATAAAAACCCTGGACCTTACAGACTTTCAAGCTGAGGTAGGGACTATATATTTTTAAAAAGATATCTGGGATTAAATACATTAAGGATTAAAACCAGTTTCAATGTTAGAAACAATGAACAGAAACTGATTAAACAAGAATAACAAGTGAGATGTTCATATAAAGAAATGTAGAAATGTATACATCGTTCATATAAAGAAATGTATACATCGTTCATATAAAGAAATGTATACATCGTTCATATAAAGAAATGTATACATCGTTCATATAAAGAAATGTATACATTGTTCATATAAAGAAATGTATACATCGTTCATATAAAGAAATGTATACATTGTTCATATAAAGAAATGTATACATCGTTCATATAAAGAAATGTATACATTGTTCATATAAAGAAATGTATACATCGTTCATATAAAGAAATGTATACATTGTTCATATAAAGAAATGTATACATCGTTCATATAAAGAAATGTATACATCGTTCATATAAAGAAATGTATACATCGTTCATATAAAGAAATGTATACATCGTTCATATAAAGAAATGTATACATCGTTCATATAAAGAAATGTATACATCGTTCATATAAAGAAATGTATACATCGTTCATATAAAGAAATGTATACATCGTTCATATAAAGAAATGTATACATCGTTCATATAAAGAAATGTATACATTGTTCATATAAAGAAATGTATACATTGTTCATATAAAGAAATGTATACATCGTTCATATAAAGAAATGTATACATCGTTCATATAAAGAAATGTATACATCGTTCATATAAAGAAATGTATACATCGTTCATATAAAGAAATGTATACATCGTTCATATAAAGAAATGTATACATTGTTCATATAAAGAAATGTATACATCGTTCATATAAAGAAATGTATACATCGTTCATATAAAGAAATGTATACATCGTTCATATAAAGAAATGTATATTGTTCATATAAAGAAATGTATACATTGTTCATATAAAGAAATGTATACATCGTTCATATAAAGAAATGTATACATCGTTCATATAAAGAAATGTATACATCGTTCATATAAAGAAATGTATACATCGTTCATATAAAGAAATGTATACATCGTTCATATAAAGAAATGTATACATCGTTCATATAAAGAAATGTATACATCGTTCATATAAAGAAATGTATACATCGTTCATATAAAGAAATGTATACATCGTTCATATAAAGAAATGTATACATCGTTCATATAAAGAAATGTATACATTGTTCATATAAAGAAATGTATACATTGTTCATATAAAGAAATGTATACATCGTTCATATAAAGAAATGTATACATCGTTCATATAAAGAAATGTATACATCGTTCATATAAAGAAATGTATACATCGTTCATATAAAGAAATGTATACATTGTTCATATAAAGAAATGTATACATCGTTCATATAAAGAAATGTATACATCGTTCATATAAAGAAATGTATACATCGTTCATATAAAGAAATGTATACATCGTTCATATAAAGAAATGTATACATCGTTCATATAAAGAAATGTATACATTGTTCATATAAAGAAATGTATACATTGTTCATATACAGAAATGTATACATCGTTCATATAAAGAAATGTATACATCGTTCATATAAAGAAATGTATACATTGTTCATATAAAGAAATGTATACATCGTTCATATAAAGAAATGTATACATCGTTCATATAAAGAAATGTATACATCGTTCATATAAAGAAATGTATACATCGTTCATATAAAGAAATGTATACATTGTTCATATAAAGAAATGTATACATTGTTCATATAAAGAAATGTATACATTGTTCATATAAAGAAATGTATACATTGTTCATATAAAGAAATGTATACATTGTTCATATAAAGAAATGTATACATTGTTCATATAAAGAAATGTATACATTGTTCATATAAAGAAATGTATACATTGTTCATATAAAGAAATGTATACATTGTGTGCTTGTAAAGAAAGTATTCACATAATTTTGACATGATCAATTTAAGATTAGTTCTTAATTACTTACAGTAACATGGTTATCCCATTTTGTTATAAAGTGTTGCTATTTCTTTACAGACTAGCGTCATATTGAATACAATTTGTATTGATTTGATCCTTTAAAATAACTGTAGATCAAACACATTTCTTCAGCAACAAACCCCCCTTAAAGTCAAACCCTTCCTCATTGTGGTAGGAGTGGTGGTGGTGGTGGTAACACTGTAGTGTAAGAGCTATCCGGCTAACAGGATTCTGGTGAAAATCCAGGAGGAGTCAGCATCAGGATCCGTCATCCTCCGGTCATCTCTGTGTGTGGCAACTAAAGATGTATCAAGTGCAGAATCACAAATTGATAGAGTGAAAGTGACAATGTTGATTCTTTGTCATTTCTTTGTGCATTCTGAGTCAAACCATGCCTGACTTTGCATGCAACCACTAAGCCTTGCTGCTCTCGGTATCGAGGTAAAACCTGCAATCCTGTCGGTTAACGAGTAACTGCAACCAACTATGAGGATTTCATGCAGACAAGACAATCCTGAGGCACGATCTTCGTGAGCTCCATACAGCAGTCCAACTCGCTTAAGAAGAACAATCAACAATAAAAGTTAATGGAAATGAGATTCTAAGTATTTGTACAAGTCAAGGATGGTTTTGTTCGATATTCGTTGGGAAATTATCCCTGTATTCTAGATAACCAACTTTGATCTTTGATGTAACGCAAGAATTACTTCAACAGTTAAATACAATTTACACTTCAATACATTATGATGTTGTCCTCTTATATAACAGGAATTATTGATATAAATAAATGCTATTCATAACGTATTTAGAAATAATTTAAAAAATCAATTACAAAAATTTAAATGGTGAATATTATTCTGTGTACAAATATCTATTAGAATAAACAAACAAAATGAGGTAATTGACATTTTTCATTTTTTACTTGTTTGCGTCTAATGATATTGCGAAATTCAATTGGGATCTGAAAAGACAAGCAACTGAAAGCGAAACAAAGCTAACAATTGAGCGGTAATGTTGTTGTTGTCTACTTGCTTATGTTGGGAACTGATTTGCAGAGAATAATGAGAAGACATTGAAAGAATGCAGTTAATAGCGGCATTTATCCAATTTCAAGAAGAGATAAAGATTGATCAACAGACATGCATTTTTGTTGTTAATAAAGTGTTCTTTGTTAAAAGTTGGCATGATCAGCCTTGACCCAAGGAGGAAGGGGGGGGGGAAGAGACGCCTCTGACTGTTGAGTGCTTATTCAGCCAATTGCTTTGATCAAATAAAGTGTGTGACTAACAAACATACAAAAACCCAAGTTAAAAAGGTATTTTTGGCCTATAACTTTCTCTTACAGAATTTCTTTTAAATGTACGCATAAATAGGAGGGAGGGGGTAAAAAAATGAATGGAGATTATAGAAAGCATCCCTAGATTAATAAAATTATGTGACAGCTTCACGTGTGTATGTGTGTATTTCTCACATCAGCATACCTGATAACACATTGAATTATAATTTTATTTATTTATTATTAATCGATTGTTTATTCAAATCAAAATGCAATGATGTAAAATAAAAGGATTTTAAAAAAATCCTATTTTGTTTCATTCATAAACAAGTCAGTCATTTTAATCTTTATTTTAATAGTTAAAAGAAAAAAAAGGAATGAATTACTACTTTGTAACCCTACAAAAGTTGAAAGGAATTTGGAAACATTTAAACTGTCAAATAGAAATAGCTTTAATCCTCATATATTGAAAGTTTTGAAAGCTATTTACATCCAATAATTTTATAAATAGAGATTAAAACAATATTACCATATGTTTGGTTCAATTAATAATTTAATAATCAAACGATAATAATTAATGTAATAATTAAATTTAATTTCAAAATCCTATTTTTAAAAAATAATTTGGTAAAAAAAAAAAAATAAAATGGCATAATTAAAAAATAAAAAATAAAAATAAAAACGAAATAAAAATGAAAATAAAAAGACTCTTGGACAACGTTGCGTAGTTACAGCTAATTAAATATAAAAAAATAAATTTAAAGAACACTTTTCTTATGTCACCTGTTTGCTAGAGCTCCATCAGTTTTTGGTAAACGCTGAAATTACAGATCAAGCTTTGACAATGTGAAAGGCAAAATATGTAAACAGATAAGTGGTTATTAATGAGAATATAAGAGAGTAAATAATTGGGAAATAAATGAAGTGAATATAAGTAGTTGTTATTTGTAAACGAAAATGTTCCATTCAAAATATAATATTACTGATTTCAAATTCAAATTTAAAAAAAAAACGAAATAAATTGAAAAAAAAGTTTATATTAAAAATTCAACACAACATAATTTTCTCTCATTTAAATAAGATATTCTCATTATTTCATTATAAATGCATCTATATGTATGTATTTTTAAATGAATGCATTCAATTATTTATAAAACTGCAATCATTTAATTATATTCAACAACAGAGAATCATTTATTTGTCATCAATAATAATAAAATTATGTTACAACTTTACGTATGTTTTTCTCGTATTAACGTAAATTTGATAATGATTTTTTGATAGATGTCGTAGATTAACGAAAATTGACGGAATTGAACGAACTTAGAAAAATAA
The DNA here is from genome assembly GCA_963556195.1 of Sepiola atlantica. NCBI lineage: Eukaryota > Metazoa > Mollusca > Cephalopoda > Sepiida > Sepiolidae > Sepiola > Sepiola atlantica. The sequence goes on along the minus strand of OY744517.1, from coordinate 185,048,598 downwards.
TACGATAAATTGCTTGTAAAGTCAAATATCACGAATATTGCATAGAAATATCTTGCAAAACATTCAATTTTTTCTGAAACAAATCCTGTATAAATACTAATAATAATAAGTTTAAAATAAAAAACAAAAATTTTTTTAATTATCTTTTTTAATTTACTATTAATTGAGCATTTATTGAATAAAAAATGCAGTAGTGTAAAATAAAACGAAATGTTTTAAATCCTATTTAAAATAAATAATTTAATTTCATAAAAATCTACTAGAATGTATTTCAGTTTCTTATCTTCTAAATAGTCTTTCTCTACTCAATCGTTATTTTCATGGTAGGTGCTCCAATCTACGGTTCTACCCTGTAAAACATTTACAACAAGAACTCGTCAAGCTACAACAACTGTAGATAATTTTCCTTTCTCCCTCTGTGTACATAAAAGTAAACGGGAACTTTCATGAGCAAAGCTTCTTTCCAAGAACTATCCGTCTGTGGAACACAATACCATGGGGCTGCTTCTAAGCTGACTATAGAATGGTTGTTTTCAAGTCCAATGTTAACAAATTCTTGTAAGCCGTCCTCTTCAATAATCTAATTTTTGGCCAGTCTCAACCAGTGTTTGTTACGAATCCTTACGTTGTTATTTCACTGTCCTCCTGAGAAATTCATTGACCCTTATCCTCGAGTGGCCTTTGGGACTTGATAAGCGGTGACTCGTTAGTACATAAAAAATTATTTCATAAATACTCATCAAAATGTTACAGAGCTGGGGTTTAGATGACTTCATTGAGTTGGCGATAAATTTTTATAAAAACAATACAGTAACACAGAGTTCGGGTGCAGGAGGACCAGAGTCTCTCATTCATTCCCGGGCAACGCTGAGTATTCCTGCTTGTCTTATCTTAAAATTATGATTAAGAATGTTATTTAAATAAAAATGTTTTAAAGTAAATTCATGTATTATGTTCCTGAATTTTTTAGATGAAGATTGATAATTTAATTTGGATTATTCGGACTACTGTTCTCAACGTTTCGGCCGCTGTAACCTCCGGCCTTCTTCAGGTGTATCTTTTCGAGTATATTCCCGAGTTTGAAAAGATACACCTGAAGAAGGCCTGAAGGTTACAGTGGCTGAAACGTCATGATAATAACACTCAAGATGAGAACAGTAGTCCGAATAATCCAAATTGTATAAATTGATGTAATCATTGAAAATAAGTTATATTTTTTCAACAGAAACAATACAAAAAAAAAAATTTACTCGGTTATACCACAAGGGTGACCCCCTCCACATCCCCAAATGCCACCTATGGAAGAAATCATTAATAAAATCCACAATCCTTTTTGCAATCCAACCATATTTAGTACAAATACAATTCAATCTATTCTTGACCTGTCCATCAAGTTCCAGTAATAAATCTTCAACAGTCTTTGTTTTATCGCCGTTAAATGATATACAGGGACACTTTGGTGATCGTCTGATCAATAGGAGGTATGATTTTGAATGGGTTTTACACTCACTGGACCCCCTCCTCCCCTCCCCCCAGATTTTTATCTGTGGCATTATCTATCAATATAGATATCTATCTATCTAATAATATCTATCAAAGCAATCCTCAGACTATTCCTCAATTGAAGACCAGTGCCAAGAAAAGACTGTCAGTGTTATTGACACTGTTGCAGTTATACCCAGGTGTACTTATTAAATGGTAATAAAACAAAGACTGTAGTATATTCAAGACTGAAACTTGGTGGACAAGTAACGCATAGACTTAAGTTTATTTGTACCAAATATGGTTGGATTGCAAAAAGGATTGTGAATTTTATTGGGTGGCATCTTTTGAAGAGTCACCCCTGTATGCCATTTAAAATAAGTATCTCAACAAAGCCACACTGGAAACATATCTTCTTTACAAGCCTAATAAATAAGAAAGCAGAATGTAGAAAAGTAAGGAGTACCTTTCTATTTTGCACTCTTAAAACACAACTAGATATTATTGGGTTTTAATTACAGGAAAAATCAGGTTATAAAAATATCAAGTTTTATTTACTTTTATAGTAAAAAGAATATTTAAAAGTATCAAAGAGCAAAGTAAATACTCGAATCTGTCACATAAAATATGTGTGATGATTAATAATCTTTCTGTTCAGGTCATTCATATATGACACGTTTCTCAAGTGGATGCTTCAAATGCCTTTTATATATTGAAATAGAAAAGAGGAAGAAGATGGATGAGAGTAATTACTTCAGATGACAGCAAAACTGGCAGAAAATATATGCAACACACAACAAACGATCTTAGATTTGTCTTAGGAAGATGGGACACATTTTTTGGTGAAACAATCCAATGGTAAATAACTAATTTCAGCCGGACTTGTTAATTTAAGATAGTTCTTTATATTTATGATTGCATTAGGATACGGCAAAATTAATGATTAAATATCAGTGACTGAAGATTTTAATAGATACTAAAAAAATACTTATCTCTAAAGAACTGCTTTATTTAGAGTGACCAACACTTCAAATGAACCATATTTTCAAAGTGTACACATCCGGATACTCTGGTTCATTATTTAACTTTAAAATCATACTCAATAATTTTGCTAATGTCCAACGGAGTTCAATCTTCAGTCGAGTCATACAAAAGTCTAAAAGAATGGTACTTCATATCTCCTTGCTAAATACATACGGTGAGGATCAAGTGTAAGTAGAGCAATCCAGGTGTAGTAGCCAACCTTTGGATCACCTTCGACTACAGTCGATCCATCTTTTTTTCCCCCCAAAAAGCGAGTATATCAGTTTCAGAGAAGAATCATTTTTACTAAAGTTAAAACCACGAGCTTTGAAATATGGAGTCAAAATCAGGTATTTTTAAAACAGACCCAGGATATATACGAAGTTAGGTATGTGTATATGTTTATATATTTGTTTTTACAGGATTCACTTCCTAAACTAATTAACTGATCATTATGAATAGTGAGATACAGCCGCTAGGTGTAATGTGGGCTATATTTAGTTTCATACAAAGAGGGTAGGAGGGGGAAAGCTTCATGAAAATTCAGATATCATCGATTTTTGTGACATTTAACAATAAGTATTAGACGTCAATTAATAAATATTCCCCAAATGTCAGTTTTTTGGGAGCATTTTAAATGGTTTTCAGAGCGCATAATATGAGCACAACTTCAGATTTGAATTAAATTTGATCTCTAGTCATTAGACACCAAGAAAGCAAGATTCCCTAAATTTCAATTTCTTCTTAAGACTCCTTAAGTTTAAGTCTTAAATTTTAGACAGTTTTCTAGAATCAAAATCATCAAATGGATTTTGATCAAAATTGGAATAAGAATTCTAGACATAAGGTTTAGTATCATTATATCTTGATTTAAATCTTTGTAAGGAGACATAAAAGTGGTGCAAAACTGTTCTGTTTGGGAAATTCATTTTACCCATCCTGAAACAGGTTATTCTTATAGTTATATATAAAAAAATGGCGGTGCTGTCGATTTCTTTGTGGTCATTGCCAATTCCAAAGTAATTGTGAAGCCTTTGAATTCGCAAATAGAAAGTAATTTCTGACTAGAATTAAAGTTATATTAGACAAAGTCAAGTATTATGAGCCATTTTTGTTCCTAAATCAAAGATAAATACTATTTTTCAGAGGTGCCATTTTTCCAGAAAAAAAAACAAAAATAAGTTAATAAAAAAAACGAAGTTTAACTTTTCTTTTTTAGGACGTTAGCAATGTAACATGATTTTCTACTAATATCAGTTATCTATAAATAGATCACTAAAGTATATAAGAAACATAATTATATATAATGTAAATATTAAGGGGGAGGGGGTAAACATTTCAAGAAATACCCCTCCACTCTCCAAGTTACCTTTCAACTGACAAAACTCATTCCAAACTGACTTATCAGGATTGCAAAGCCCACATACTTTGAAATATAGAGAAAAGGAATTTTGTTCAAAAAAAATAAATAGAAAAAATAATATGAAAAGTGTCCCTAAGAACAAATCATAAAACTCTTTATAGGTATAATAAAATAATAATGCTATGCCACTCAAAAAATATCTAAGATTAGAAACATAAAGATATATAAATAAGATAAACTAAGAAATTTAAAATGGTATTTAAAATCATAAAATTTTCATATTTATGACAGATTACTGTGTGGGAAAAAAAGCCATGATGTTGGAAAGTTCTACACAGTTTACACGTAGAAAGGAGGAGGGGGATCACCATTCGCTATCATAAAAAATAATCCTGCAAATTTACCTATTCTTGAGAAGTGCCAATTGTCAGAAAGATTTTGAGGAAATCATTTCAATATCTGTTGGTCAACAGTCAAGATAAATGTGTGCATCAAATAGAAATTGGATAATGAGGATTGTCACATGTCTATTAGGGAGGATTAGGGAGGACACAACGTTACCGGAGGCGGAGGGGGCGGGGATAAACAGCGTTTGGAGCTAAAAGCAAAGCAGCCATTTAAATAGACAAATTAAGATTGCCATATGGAAAGAGAAAAACCACGAATCCACCCCCCCCCCCCTTTTATTGAAAGAGAAAAAGGAAAACCCATTATCATTTGTAACTTTGGAGATTAAAACAAACGAAAAGAAAATATTTCCATTTTTTTTTCTGGACTTTATTATTCTTAGAGGCTGAACACAAAGAAAAAAGACTTTAATCTATTCTATGTAAATATTCTTTACAGAGTAGCATAACATACACATGCCAATTTCGTCAAAAATTTATTTCTCTATATTAATAAAACTATCAGAAAAGATCTTTTGTGTGTGTGCGTGTGTGTCTTTCTTGTCTATAGGTAACTTTGATAAATACACATGAAATTACTTCTTTTTTTTTTTTTATTTACTACTACATGTTGCCCGGTAGTGTTTTTACTTGCAATTTATTTTTGTTTTGTTCCAAAGGGAAGTAACTCTCTATTCACGAACATAGAGTCACACACCTTTTTTATGATGGCGTCAGTATGAAAATGATTCTGACTTGGTCAAAGTATTTTCTGGAAGGAATTAAAGTGAATTACATTTTTCGTTCTAAACAATATGTTGCAACAATCCAAAGGAACTGACGAATATTTATTTTGTAGAAAATTGAGAAAAAGACTGGCTTTACTTTATATAGTAGTTTAATTCCTCTACCCTATCCAGGCTCTGAAAATTATTATATATTCTTATAGTTGCTTTCATAATAATAATAATAATAATAATAATAATAATAATAATAAACGAATCCTAATTTTCTCTAAAAAAAAAAAAAAAAAGTGATTTCCCTGATTTTCAATAAAGGGAAGTTATTCTTTCATTCACTCCTCCCATTTCCCTGTCTTTAACTAAATAAATATAAAGCTATATTGACTTTGTTGCTTTCAGGCTGAGGTGTGCTCTGATTCAGTCCAGGAGGTCCACCCTTCCAGGCTTTCCCTTCGCCTGAACCATCCCTACCGGGAAATGCTGACTGCTCAGGCATTTTTCGAAGGCCATAGTGCATTAATTCTAGTGCACTGGCCTTTCAACTTAACAGCTGACCTTGTGTCTAACCTCCTGGAAATGTAAATAAAATAAAGTTGTAAAAAGAGTTTTTTTTAATGTTTAATCGTTCAGAGAAAATTTCATGGTAAGAAGAATTAGCTATTTTTTTGTTGTTTTTTAAACCTTTTTCATTTCAAATTGATTTTTATTTTAGATGAATTATTCAATCTAACGAACGATTGACATAATTACATTTATTTGCATTATATATTTTTTACAGACATACATGTGATTTTTTATTTATAACTATCTCTGCGATTTTACCCGGAAGTTTTTTTAGTTAGATTTTATTTTCCCATTAACACCACATTCCCTTTTGTCTTTGTGCTTAATTAAGTTCTTCTAAGAAAATATTTACATTTTTGTAAAGATCATTTACACACAGGATATTTGATCAAATTACTTTATTAATCGAAGAAGAAGAAACAGGATATAAACCCTGCTTTTGCTTTTTTATTCATGATATTAAACAAAAAAGTAAAATGTAAATTACGATGAGGGGGTGTATTTTAGGAATTTTCGAATGTGAAATAATTTATTTATTACTTTTGTCTTATTAACTATTTAAAAAAAAAAATGATTGATTAATTAATCTATTTTTATTTTTTAATTTTACGAATCATGCTTGTTACACAGACACACACACATAATATTTGATCAAATAATTTTATTAATAAAGAAAAGAGAAGAAGAGGATGGTACAGGAAAAATGTTTAAAAACATTATTTTCTTTTTAAAAGATCGATTTTTATTGTTTATTTAACTGAATCTGTTGAAATAATTCCACCAATGTTAAGAAGTGTCAGTGGATTGGACTGATTGGCTGTGAACTTTGATAACAAGGAGGAATGACATTAGAAATGATCAGTAGTTCACATCAGTTGCCTCTTTTACTTTGTAGAGCATTCAAGTGGAAATGATAAATGAATAGTCTTTTTTTCTGGCTGAGGAAGAGAGAGTTTTGCTTGAGGTAGGGAGGGAGGGAGGGCAAAAAGAAAAAAGAAGGGCAAAATAGCAAAGAAAAATAAAGTAAAAAAAAAAACAAAGAAAAGAAGGAAAAAGAAAAAAAAGAAAAGAAAAACAAAGTCATTGATTATAAATAACCATTCCATCATATAAGATAGGGATTATTTATGAAGGTTAAAACAAAGAACTCTTATTGAAATATTTGTAGGATGCAACAGGAAAGTGGGACTTCCTGAATGATAGTTGTGTAATCTTTCAATATAACAAAAATTAACTGTATTAGACATTCTTAAAAGCTAGAGGACATTCTACGATTTATTCATCCGTTTTGTCTGACTTTCATTCTAATAGGCAGAGTAAATTGAAATTTTACCTAAAATGTATTATTAAGCAATTCTTTTTTGTGCTTATATTAAAAGTTATTTAAACAATATACAAATATATGTGGGCAAAATTCAATAAATGAAAATTAAACAAAATAAACATTTTGTTAATTCCAATAAGATTATTTTTCTTTTGCTGTATTTTATATGGAACTAGATGTACCCATGAGCCGTTGAGTCACAGCCATTACCTCTATTTATTTTACTTTGATAAACTTTTCTTTTAGTAGGGTGTGGTTTTGAAAGCAACCCCCCCACCCCACCCTAAATGGTAAAGTTTACAAAAAATAAAAATAATAATAATGTACCCACGTTACTCACTGTGTTTTCTAGGACTTGAATACATATTCCAGAATTCATAAGTTTAGGAGTTTACTGCGCACATACATATTACTAACGCTCACATGCATGCACCCATCGAGTCCGATTAAAATTTTATAGCATAATATATAACGCAAAATTTGATGTAAAGCAATTCTTTTCTCTATTAAAGTTTAAAAGTTTTTGTTTTTTTACTGGGGGAGTGGGGGCAATCCCCCCTAAATGATGAAGTTTAAAAAAATAAATAATGTGCCCACATTACTCAGTGTTGCCTATAATATATATTCCATAATTTATAATGATCGGTTCACTAGTTTAGAAGTGAATCCTATATATATATATATATATATATATATATATATATATATATATATATATATATCTGAATGATAAACGCCATTTTCAAAATTACTAAGCTATCACTGCAAAAAGTGTTCTATTAAAACACATGACCACACTCCCAAATCATGTTTTACATAATATGATACCAGCATAATTTCATAGATCCATCCTTTTATTGTTTAAGGTCTCAATTTAAACAAATTGGATTTATCGCGTGTTTTGCATTCAAGCTCTTATATATATATATATATATATATATATATATATATATATATATATATATATATATATATACATATATATATATATATATACCTAACTATATATATATATATATATATATATATACCTAACTATATATATATATATATACCTAACTATATATATATATATATATATATATATATATATATATATAGAGAGAGAGAGAGAGAGAGAGAGATAGATGCTAAGGAATTGGAAACTGGTAAGTAATTTGTGAAATGTAAAGAAAGTGTCTGGTGATGAAATGAAATCTTATAAATGCTGCCTGATAAAATAGAATCCCCATTGTAAATCATCAAAGACTGCTTTTCCAGTATGGAGACACATTGTAATACACAACACAAAGAAATAATCTGTATTTATTCAAATGTTGACTAGCAGCATTCACTTGTTTCATTAAGGAAGGATTCACTTCTGCTTTTTCAATGTGCACTAATAAGTAATCCCTAATCATAAAGAACACAAGAAATGCATACACATTGCTTATACAAAAAGAAACAAAATTGATATTCTGTTTGTGATAAGGGGAAGAAAAGTAGACACTATTCAATCTGTGACAAGAAGCATCTCTAAGTGACCTCATACTGAACATATAGCCGAAAGTATCTTAGAATAGGAAAGCAAGTGAATCAAATATAAACTCAACTCAGGTTGAATAAATATATAGCAATCTACTACTACTATTACTACTATTACTACTACTACTATGATTATTTCTTACTCATTTGGAATTCTCACACAAATCATTATCAGTGATTGCACATGAGCCAAAACAGGGGGTGTTACCTGGAGTCTGAGTGATAAGTCTGCCCAGATTTCTGGTTTTCCCAGGAATTTGAATAACAATAAGCCTCCCCTGGATTCCAATACTCTCCATGCCGTTTCAGTGTCGGTTTCGATGGTGCTTTTCCCATTCCTCTTTTTCTATTCTGCCAGACTCTTCACGGCTGTTTCTGTGGTACCAACCTACTACGTTAGTGTACGTGTATGTATGTATGTATGTATGTATGTATGTATGTCAGATTATTGAATCTTCATTATATATCTACCCTGGCAGTGTCTGTTCCATTGATTCCATCTGAGTACATTCTAACTATATTTCTAGTTGTGTTTAAATAGTACTATTCGATTCCAACTACTTATGTTATTTACCACTCCAGTAGTTAGACACAATGTCAGGTGTTAAATTGAAAAGCCAGTGCACTAGGATTAGTGCACTCTGGCCTACAAAAACGCCTGAGCAGCTCTGCTGCCATTCCCTGATAGGTGTGCCTCAGGCAATTAGCGACACACTAAACCCATCTAAAAAAGAAGGTAAAGCCTGGGAGGACGAACCTCCTGAGACCGAACAGGACCATAACTCAGTGCCTGACAGCAATAAAGTCACTGTCAGACTGATTGCTGAGAACGGATTCCAATTTCAACTTATTACTTATCATTATTATTTACTTACGAGGAGTTTTCACGAGAGTTGTTGTTGTTGTTGTTAATAATAATAACAATAACAACAATAATAATAATAACAACAATAATAATAATAATAATAAATCTTGTAAAATCGTAGACTTTGCCGTTCCAGCAGACACAGAGTGAAGATCAAAGGCATGGAAAAACGAAGTAAATACACAGAACTAGCCAGAGAACTGAAAGGAATATGGAGCATGAAGAAAGTTAGTATAATACCAATAATCGTAGGAGCACTAGGAATAATCCCAAATAAACCTGGAGAAAAGACTGGGAGAAATTGGAATCAAAGGGACCATTGAAACCATATAAAGGACGGCAATGATCAAAACAGCTGCAATCTTAAGGAAAATCCTCGAATGCGGAAACCAACCCGCATAAGCTACAAAGGGTAACAAGTCACAAGGAATTTACAGCAGAGAGAAAACAAAACCACACGAAGAACACCACAACACGAACCAAAGAACAGAAACTGCAAGAAACATCACTTCATAATCCCCCCCCCCCCCAATAAATTACACCGACCTCATCTATCACCAAGGAACAGAAATTACAAGAAACACCATAAGCTCCCCCCCTTCTCTCTCCCCCCCCCCCACAAAAAAATAATTAATTAAAAAAAATATTTGTAGAGGGTCGAGGAGGATGAGAAGACCGAGGAGGGACAGCACAAACCAGACCTCCACTGGAAAAGTGTGGAGAATGCTGGGACCTTGAGGCTTATTGCCACTCAAATCCCAGAGAAGACCAATTATCCTTACTAGCGAGAAATCAATGGTAAGCGGCTGTTGCGATACCACATCGTTATCGAAAAGAGGTGAAGAATACTGGAAATCTGGGGAGGCTTGTTGTCACTCAGACTCCAGGAAATACTACTGGTTGTTGTCAGTGAGCAATCAACTGACGATTATCTGTGTGAGAACTCCTATTGAGTACTACTAATAATAATTAGTAGTAATTTTATATTGAGTGTAGTAAAATCGATTGGTCGTTAATGTGTTAGTTACTAGTGAATCTGAAAACAACTGGATTTATCTTAATTGTAAATAATATCTAATAATACAAAATGTTGACCTCGTTTTGTCAGCCTTTTGGCCTGGAGCAAAGTGTAGTATCTGTTCTATGCTCAGTCAGTGAAGGAGAACTCCTTCTAGACTGAGGCAATTTAAATTTTTGTCCCAATCCAACATGCCACTATATTTTGGAGCTGGATTTTCCCCATATTAAAAATGAATCTTGTGTATAACTCTGCCCTCGTGGGGAGGCAAGTAAATAGGAACCTCTTTTTGTTTCCTATTCAAAATGACTGTCATTAGCTAGGAGCAAAGTGTAGTATCTGTTCTCATACTACGCTTCATCTTTTCTGTTCTCGGTCAGTGAAGAAGAAATCCTTTTATACTGAAGCAATTTTTATTTTTGTTCCAATCCAGAATGCTCCGTTTTGGAGAACTAGATTTTCTCTACATTAAAAATCGACAGTATGTCTAACTCTGCCCTCGTGGGGGGGGGGGGGGGGGGAGAGTAAATCGGAACTGTCGTACAAGAGAGAAAAATACTTAATTTTAAAATAAATGCAAAGATACTTTTGAAAAAAAAAAAAAAAAAGCAAATAAACTAAAAAGTTTATTTGCTTTTTTTTTTTTTTTTTTTTTTTTTTTTCAAATTTGAAGATTTATATTAAAATTGTGGATTTGGTATTAAATTTATTTAATCAAATGCAAAGAAATCTCAAAGAAAAGAGTTCAGTGACGAGGAAGAAAGGAGGACATAACACACACGGTTTCATATACCAAGAGTTTCAAAACGGTACAAAGTAAATAGATAAGTAATAAAACAAATTCATTTCAAGTAAACTGGATGTAAGTAGGTTTGTGTGAAAAACCTGATATAAAAAATAAAAAAGGATGAAATGCATCACACATGCTGATCATTACTTATATTCAGAGTTTACACAAATTGTGATGCATAACCGTTGCTCACAATAAAAAAGAAAAGAAAAATCCGAACTTACAATGTTCACACCCACTTTGAACAACAAGTTAAAAAAGAAAAAAAGAAGTTCTATTGTAACTGTGCTAATAAATTTCAAAGTTTGTTCAAGCATTCATCTAGTTAAATAGTTCATAGTTAATGCAATACAACGTGACGAATTAGTCTCAACATTTCCATAATATCTGTTTTGCTGATAACAAATAGGCAGTACATGAAGAGGCGAACTAGATTCATAATTTGAATATAAAATGAATAAGTAAAAAAAGAAAAAAACATTTTTTAAACAAAACACAAAAGAAATTGCAAACAAAATAAAATCCAATGTTGCAAATGTGTAATTTCGTTCTCTAGCACTTTAAAAAAAACTCAGAAGGTGCAGGCCAAAAATAGCTGTTAGGGCTCCACGGGACTCAAAATCCATCATTTTTCGGTGAAAAAGTGGTTTCATGCGACATTGCAGGTCCTAAAACATCCTCAAACGCTATGAATGGATATAGATGGTTAAATCTGATATAGTACTTTAATGTAGGACCATTTTCAGGCTGTGAAAGGGTTTTCATGAATGTAAAATAGCCAAAAGCTAGTGGCCTGCACCTTCTGAATTTTGCAAAATTTTCAAAATGTTTGATTGTTTAGTGTTATTTATGTATAAATGAACAAAAAAAATACTACTCGCATGAATCTGAAATTTTCACCCATTACGTTCCACCCCATCTCTAACTGCCTATCTCTATCTATATAAATTTAAGTATGTTTATATAGTTCTTTCTACAGGATTAATCCTAAACTAATTAACCTATCATTATGAATTTTGGATCACAGCTGCTAGGCGTAAGGGTGTGTAATATGGGCTATATTTAGTTTAATTTAGTTTTATGCAAAGGGGATAAAAAGGGGATGAAATCCATTTGTGAAAATTCAGATACCCTGTAAATAAAATTATCTTAACCATTTATTTATAATGTGGTGGGGTATCAGAAATAAACATTTATAAATAGCAACCAAACAGAAATTCAGTTTATCGACAGAAAGATGTTTCCACTGTAAATCAGATAACATTACAAAACGAAATTGTTTAATATGTTACTCTGAAGTGTGAACAGAATGTTCAGTCTATTCATTTGCATTAGATCTAAAAAAAAAAAAATTATAAAAATAAAAATTAAAAAAATGAAGGAAGGAGTTTAATTAAGTACCTCATCAACCTTATGAAAGAAGCACTTTAATTTCAGGCCTCATTGCTAATCATTTTTTTCATGTTATCTGAAACAAGCCGAGCAGGAAGCGAGTAATGTGTAAGAATGTTGGTTAAATATCAATCTAGAATGTAAAACACACAACATGCACTAAGCATTATGATATCATTTTCAATTATGTAAGCAGAGTAAAAAAAAAATAAAAATATGAAGAAAGAAATAACTCCAATAGAGAGTTGAAATATTTTGAACGAAAATAGTCTTTGGCTGACAAATGCAGTTACTAAGGGAGGGAAATATGAGATTGATGTACAAACCACACGAATCAAGTGTGTAAAAATTATGCGATTTCAAAATTTACAACAATCAGCCTAAAACAATTGTGGATTATCTAAAAAGTTCAAAACACTCCCCGATACTACTTGGTCTTTGGGGGTCAGATCAAAGTATAGTATTTTTATTTTTACACTAATGAGATACCACTTATTGAGGGATAAAGGTTAATGAGATGGATAGATTATCAGTCGAATGATGAAGAAAATTATGAGAGGATTGAAAATGATGAATGGAATGAACAAAATCTGATTACTTATGAGGACAGTTTATGACAAGTATTTGTTTACATTGGATTTGAAGACGACCATGTTGTAGTCTGCAGGGAAGCAGTCTCATGGTTCCAGATGGGAAGTTCTTGGAAAGAAACTCCATTCGATATTCGACACATGGGGGAAGGAAGGAAAATTCTTTGCATTTGTTGTCAATCATGGCTGATTTTGTACCTATCCAGAGTGCCCCTTTTTTGGGGAAGCTGGATTCTCACAATACACAGACTGACGAAAAGCATGTAAACAAACTCTTATGTATTCAACTTTACATTTTTGTCTCAAGTAAAGATATGTTACAAGATATTAATTTGAAGAAACGCTTCAAGCCTGCTCTCGGCCTGCCAAGCTAGCAGGACGTCCAATGAAGCTTCCTGATATTCCGGGTTTTTAAAAGTTGTCAGTTAAAACAGATTATTTAGAATAGGACGGCAACAAAAGAAAATGTTTTCATTAACTTTTTTACATGCAAAAAACTGAACTTTTAAATTTAGATCATATTTTGTCAAATGTTGAATTATGTATTTATTGTGGAAATTCCACAGTGCTTTCCACATCAATCTTTATAATTTACTATTAATAATATTTCTTTTGAAATAATAAATGTCTGTCAGTGTCAATACTATTATAAAAATGACTTCTACTTCTTCGCTAAAAATAATTATCATTGCCATCTAGATATTCTTTAAATAAATAAAGCAAATGTCTCGTTATTTATTTTAAATTGTAGCAATTTAATTCTTTTTAAAACAATAAATATTCTCCGTCTTTTTACCATAAATTAGTCGTCAGCGAAATATTCTTCAAATCAATGACAAGTATTTCAAAACGTGACATACGTTTTGTATGTCACGTTTTGAAATGTTTTATTTAAAATTGTTTTAGTCGAGGTGATGGCATAATTTGATTTTGGAACAACTCATTTGAAAATAGAATTGTTTACCTTAGCGACATCAGATTTATTACCAATCACCATCTTTGCTGATTGAACGATTTCATTTTTTATAAAAGATGATAATGTATGGATGGACGAACATGAAATGCCTTGCGTATTATTATATAAATTGAATGAATATTTTATTACTAATTAAAAAAAGAAAAAAAAAAGGTATTAATTGGTTTAAGCTGCCAATTAATTTCATTTCAGTTGACAACTTTAAACGTAAACAAACAAAAAACAAACAAAAATAATTTTATTTGTAATTGTAGTCTCTACAAACTTGCCACCCCATGAGGGCAGAGTTAGACACAAGGTTGGTTTTTAATGAGGGGGTAATCCAGCTTTCTAAAAAAAGGTACGCTGGATTGGGACAAAAATAGAATTTGTCTCAGTCTAGAAGGATTTCTCCTTCACAGAACAGATGAAGTGTAGTATCAGAACACATACTACACTTTGAATTATCTATTTGCTATAATGTAAAAATACAATTTAACAAATTAGGCACAAGGCCATAAAAAGTGTGGGGTATTTGTGAGTCGTTGGTCATCCTCTGTCTATCCTACTTTTAACTAAAATCATTGCAATCACCACAATACCACATTTACTCTAGGAGCCATTAAAATATTTCCAATGTGTTGAAAATTTAATTTTATTCTTAGCCAAAAAGCCAAGTGTTTTGCAATTGTAGTTGATGTTATTTGTAAACAAAAAACAAAAGAAATAAAATACATCTTTTGTCTCCTAATTGTTATTCACCTAAATTTATAGGTTTAACATCTTTAAGTTCAATTCCTGTCGATATACATGTTATACTCATGTCAAACTTCCTTGAATTTAAATAT
>OY744517.1:184903731-185028731 GCA_963556195.1 Sepiola atlantica | reverse complement strand
AGCAGTAGCAACAGCATATGTTGTAGCACTTCTGCAGATAATTAGATCCACATGCCACATCAAAGGCACCAAGGAAGCGTATATATACACAGAGAAAAATTCGTCTAGTTCCTGATCTCCACGGAATAAGAAGTTTAGAAGTGATCAGTAAACAATCTACAGGAATATCACAATGTATTACATATTAGTCATTTTGACAAGATATTTGGAGTCCCAGATTACAAAAGCAGAGGCAAAGACAAACAGATGAGAATTCTATCACTTCTGGGATTCTAAACACATGAAGCAAAAAATGATTCTTGCGAGCACACAGGAAGCTGCAATAAAGCTTTTGGCAACTGATATGAAAAATTTAGAAAGTAATCCCAGTTTGTAAAGAATAATAATATAAAAAAAAAAAAAGATGTGAAGATGTGAAGATGATAAGATAGGAAAATTAACACACTAATTTTACTTTGAACCCAAAAGACGCTATTCAAACTATGAAAAAGTTATAGTCTATAGATATGGTCAATGTAGTTTGTTTTTTTAATACTAATGCGTTATCGTTTATCAACGCCCAAAGGTCACTCGATGATAACGGTTAATGAGATTGACAGTTGAACGATGAACAACATCATGAGAGGATTGGAAACATTGAGTTAAATGGGCAGAATTTGATTATTTAAAAGGATAGCCCGACAATAATTTATTAACATTGAACTTGAAAACGACCATATTGTAGTCAGCTGAGAAGCAATCCTGTGGCATTGTAGTTCACAGATGGGAAGTTATTGGAAAGAAACTTTGTTCATGAAAATTCAGTTTAGTTTTAGGTACACAAAGGAAGAAAGGGAAATTCTTTGCAATGGTTGTAGCTTTTTAAAGAACTACCACCAAACTTTCATAAATATTCTGAAAAGATTTTAACTCGTAAAATTTTCAAAATCTAATTAAGAATTTCCTTTTAAAATCTAATATTGTTTTTTTACAAAACTGAGATGAAGGATGAGGCTGTGTTGTATCCCCTGGGAGTTTTGAAATACAATATCATTGACACATTTCTAACGATATTGGTAAACCAATTAAACAACATACTATCCAATATTAAAATCAATTACTTTAAATGTGTAACATTCAACAAATATAGATTATGATCTGTACCTGCGCATCGTTGCCTGGAAATCATTGCCCCCCAACCCCAATTAATTTTTTTAGAAAATATTTACAGATAAAGATAATTCAATGAAAGAATATATGTTATTAAAAAAAAAAATCGGTTTTTAAAATAAAATTGATTGAACATCTTCAAATACCATCTATTTGTGTTTTTACTAAATCATTTTTTTTTTAAATAGGATTTTGAAAGTTAAATGTAATTATTAGAGTACTGTTTGGTCATGAAAATATTAATTAAACTAAATTGTTACAAAATTATAAATAAAGTTTAGAAAAGATAGGTTTTCTTTTCTAGTAATATCGTTCAAGCGAAGCAAAACCAAATTTAGGGAAAACGCTCATGGCTGGATAAATCGACTGATTCGAACCAGCTAACGGTTTGGATTCGGTTCGACAGACTGTTGAAGTGTAAAATTAAGGAGGCCTCCAGAGCACTACTAAAACATCCTTTCCGAGTTTCTTGCCACCCCCTCCTTTCTTTGAAGAGAAATGATGTTGTACCTTGTCCAAAAAGACCGTCTTATTCAGAAACTACAACCAATATATGATTCCGAAAAAACGGACCCCCCCTCCCCCCCCCCCGCTTAGCTCAGCAGCCGAGCATGTTTGCAATGCTCATAGAGATAATGACTAAAGATTTACATGATAAAGGCAAAAAAAGGAAAACTGGTTATGTGCTGTCGGTCTTGTGTGCGAGTGAAGGGGGACGGGCATTTTTCTTTTTAATTAATTTTTAATTAAATAATAGATTCTTATCATTTAACTGAAATGCATTCTGGTAGATTAATTTTTAAAAAAAATAGGATTTTAAAAATTTCGTTTTATTTTATGCTATTGCTTTTTTTATTTAAATAAATATTCTATTAATAGTAAATAACAAATAATAATTTAGTATATAATTACCAAAGTTATGTCAATACAAGAAACACACTCACATAAATTTGTCTCAATTTTATCAATAAAGCTACATGACTACACTATGTTGGGGAGCCGGATTTCCCCCACATTAAAATCGTACCTTGTGTCTAACTCTGCCTTCGTCAGGTGGCAAGTGAATAGGAATTACAATATGTTTACAATTTGTAACTTAGTTTTGAAAGGTGTTTTACATCAGCATTAAGAATACTTAAATGCAATATATAAATATTCAGTTGAGATGTAGAAGAAAAGAGAATAGTTTAAATTATTACATTTAGATAAAGTTTAACAGAAGAATTATTATCTGAGAGGTTAGTTTTCTCTTAAAACTATTTTACTGCCATTTATATACATATTTTATTTCCCAGAATACAAATGAATCAAGGCATTTGATAAAAAGTTTCATGAAGCCTAATTAACTAAACATGATACAAAAATACAAATTCTAAAATCACTCTCACTACTTGATTATTCACAAAAAATATTTATACAGTTTGTATGTCAGTCTAATAAAGTGACTAGACAATTTTATTTAAGCACTACAAGTGATTTCTAAGTAAATATATTAGGATACTTTGGTGAAGTAGAAATACAGCCTTTAAAATAGTTTTTTTCTTCTTTTCTTTTTACAAACTGATTATAAAAGAGAGTTTTACTCAATGACTTCTGACTGATTTAATCTGTATTATTTTGGGGGCAACCCCATCACCATGTTGAAGAAACAGCATGGATATTAAGATATGAAATATATACGAAAGCTTACAGAGGTTATGTTCTTCAATCAAAATAATTTGACTATTCACATCATGATGGTTGTCATGGCTTCACAGAATTACTAGGCTTTAAACACTGACCAATCACTTAATTCCTCAACCTCATCTACATTGTATTTCTTCCACTGAATCAAAACATAATTGGTAAACATGTATTACAGAAATGATGAGCTCATCTTTGCAATTTGACATTCAAGACAAAAAAAAAACTTGATCCATTTTTTTTTTTACTATTGTTTAAGAAATGAAACCCAGAAAATATTCAAACCATTAATTGAAGTTGATATTTGTCAAGATGGATTCCAATCAAATTTGTGAATTATAAATATACATTAACAAGCTTTGTCATCAAGTAAAAAAAATTATAAGGATAATTAATGATTAGGCCAAGTCATAAAATCAGAAAGAGTTGGGAATTAATTTCTTTAAGTCCTTTAGGCTTAGTTGTAAATAATTTAACAGACTGACTTCAGAGGATCATAGGAAAAAGAAGTGAAAAGTTGTTTTCTAAATTTCTATTGCCTTGGCTGTTCCTATAAAAATTATGTCATTAACTATGTAATTAGTAGCATTCACTGGGTACAAAGTAATATTTAAATAAAAGTAAATATAATTTTTAAAAAAAATCATAAATTAATAATAAAAGACTATGAAAGCAATACTTTATTTACTGCTATGGTAAAAAAATATTTTTTAGATAGAAATCACAATAACTTAAATTGCGAAAGCTGTCAGTTACAAAGATATTTTTCCACATTTCATAAGAAAAAAAATGGTTGCTAGTTGTATCATAGATGCATATAAGTCTTCATCCTGCTCGTACCTATAATAATGCACAAGATTTTACTGGGTAGAAGTCAATCTAAGTACAGCAGCAGTAAAAGACAACAATTGTTGCACTAAATGCCCAAATAGTGACAAATTAATCCTGGCTGGCTAACAAACTGGATGACACATTTTTACCTAGTGGAAGGAATTGGCAGATTCTATTCATAGAATTAGTGATAAAAGAATTACAGACAAAGAAAATAAGGAAGGAAAAAAAAAGACTGCCAGTATGGGTTATAGCCAAACTGTCAAGTTTATATATATATATATATATATATATATATATATATATACACATATATATATTATTTTTCTTATCTTTCCGTTTTTGCTGGAGATGGGGCATCCTATATATATATGTGTGTGTGTGTGTGTGTGTATTTCTATGCAAATAACTCACCAAGACATGAAAACACACCCACACAGAAAGGAAAGTTGAAAATACTGTTATTAAGAATGACGTCATTAAATTCACTGATTAAAAGTTTTGTAATCAAAATTCCACTAAATAAAAAAAAACACTCAATGCTTTTCAACTGCTGATGAATTTAAGACAAAGTGAGTGATTCCATTAGTTACTGTGTGCTACATTTTGAAAGGATTATCAAAATGAATACATTTATTCATTTTGTTTTTAATACGTGCATTAGTTTAAATCGTCCATCGATATCTTCGGTTTCACAGAAATGCAGGAAACTCAGCCTGCAGGGCTCACGATACCAAATGCATCCATTCTTCAATCGATGTAGTGATGATCTAACACATAACTTTTTTTACAACTCTTCCTAACCGAAAGGAATTTATGGATGATGAAACTAATGTATAGCATTTAATAAATATGTGTGTGTGTGTGTACGCATTTATTTACATACTATGCAATTCAAATTTCATCAAATAGTACACAGGTTTTAATTAAACTAATGTATAGCGTTTAATTAATATGTGCGTGCGTGTGTGTGTGTGTGTGTGTGTGTGTGTGTGTGTGAATACACATTTATTTACATACTATATAATTAAAATTTCACCAAATAGTACACAGGTTTTATGAAACTAATGTATAACGTTTAATTAATGTGTGTGTGTGTGTGTGTGTGTGTGTGTGTGTGTACACATTTATTTACATACTATACAATTCAAATTTCATCAAATAGTACACAGGTTTTATGAATTGACCCTCCACTAGTCGGCGTAACCTGTAGCAAGATGGGTTGGAATATTCATCAGCCTGTGATAGGGAATATAAGGAGCAGGGAGTTCTTAAAAAAAAGTCTAAAAAGGGTTTCCACACTACGAATGCTAATTGATCTTTGCCGAATAAATAATGGTCTCTGATCTTCACTAACTGCTGAGCATATTGACACAAGGTGTTCACTATATATATATATTTTTTTTTTTTTTCTTGATTAACTTTTAATCATGAACGATAAAATTTGTCTCCCTTTCATGCTTGCGATAATAAAATGTTTTATTCCCCCAAAAAATCATGAAATATATATATATATATATATATATATATACATAAATAATGTATATCTATGTGGTAGGTGAGTCTCAATTACAAATCAATGGAAACTAACATAATCCCATTTTCAACTCAATCGTATAAAAGGCATGCGATAAGTGGGGTATTTTGGCACAGAGCTTCAGAAGAGAAACCTTTTTCTTTCATTTCATTGAAGAGCAGTAAAGAGGAGCAATGACTATGAAGGGGCGTGGCTATGTAGATGGCCATACGAAGATCACAGACCCTGAGGAGGACATACTAATTATATCAGAGACTTTAATTATAAAAGTTGTAGGATGCAATGAAAGATGTATGCCGTTATTTATTGTATGGTACGGGTACACTACTAGTCCTGGAACAATGATGGGAGCAAAAAGTATACACTCCATTGATATAAATACATATTAGAGTAGATGACTGATCGAGACATCTTTTTAAAGTTGATCTGCAGTGCTGAGCCGAAGCCAATTATAAAGATGTAGTCAAGTAAAACTTGAAACCGAAAACAGAAATTATCTTTTTTTCTTCTTTTCAATCTTTGAAAATCATTATAAAAATGAATAAATGCAAAAGTTGAACCCATTTCTCGCACTAATAGTAAAGTCAAAACGCTGTTTTCAAGTTAATTCAACTTTACACAATAGACGCACCATCTTTTTATATATACTGCTTATGTATATGCGATATCAGTCGCAAGGTTAACTAATTTGGATATTGGATTTGAAAAGGAACATTTTATTAATTAATCATTATTTTTTGTTGTTTTTGTAATTCAATGATTGTTTTGATTTTAATATAACAAATAGTTCTGTTTCGCAATATTGTTTTATTTCCTGGACAAATATTTCGCATTTGTGTTCAAATGTTCCTTTCTTTAGAGGGACCTTTCAATAAGTTGCGATCTATTTCTAAATTGCAAGTGAAACAGCAAATTGACTTCTTTCTTTACGGTCACATTTAAAAATGAATAAATTTGTATTGAAATGACCAAAACGTTAATGTTTATCTATTTGAATAAATGAGAAAGATTTTGTTTCATGTTTACAACAAAGTTATGAATACAATGTTTATTATTTTAAATTAATGTTTCAAGTATTACAAGCAGCGAACTGTGCGAAGCAATAGTGAGTCGGTAAAGCCAACTAGTACTAAAATATAGGATATGGCTATCTATCTTTAGAATCAGCTTCTGGAGACATTAATTCTTTTGAAGTGAACGTAAAATGCCACTTATTTATTCAGTAGTTATTTGTAAAGATAACCATTTTTAAATTTTTGTCAAACAGATCAGCTAGTCTATCGTTTTTTAACTGGTGAGTCACTGTGGAAATTGCACAGTGCCTTCTACCCCTTTCTCAAAGAAGACACGTTGCTAGTCTTTGGCCAAAATCAAAGTGTAGTATCTGTTCCGATGGATACTGCACCCCATAGACTGGTATTGTCTTGGGCTTCGGGGCTTGATGACGCCGGTCTGTGGGTTTGTCCTGTGCAGTTCTAGGAGGTGCACTCTCCCAGGCTTTGCCTCCCCTCTTTGGGGAGGAGTACGTTTATTGCTTACTGTCTGAGGCACCCCTACTGGGGAATTCCGACGGGGCTGCCTAGGCAATTTTTAATGGCCAGAGTGCTCACCTTCTCGGGCGCTGGCTTTTCAATTCCCACTTTCCAACCCAACCTTGCGCCACATCTTACCTTGTGGGAGTAAGATAAAACTGGCCTTGTGCCTAACCTCCTAGGGAGGTAAATAAATAGTTTATCTCTACTATATCGTTATTTACATGGAAGGTGCTCAACTGAGCTTCAGTCTTTGGTTCCTCCTCGTAAGACATTCATAGCAAGAACTCGTCTTTCTAAACCAAGTGGAATTTCCATGGACAGAGTTTCTTTCTATAAGGGTTCCCACCTGTGTAACACATTTACTGCTGATTACACCTTGGTCGTCTTCAAATCCAATGGCAACACATTCCTGTCATGGACGACTGCGAAAGTAATCAAATGCAGTTGATACCATTGATCAATGTTAGTAATCCCATAGTGTTCCTCATCTTCTGGTTGGCATTCATTCCAGACTCATTAATCCTTATCTTCGAGTGGTTCTTGGCCTTGATAAGCGGTGACGTCGATTGTAAAAACAAAAAAAACACACCCATCTGTATAATTTACTGTTAAAAATAATATTCCTTTTGAAATAATGTCTGTTAAGGTCAATACCATTAAGAAAAAAAAATTACATTGCCATAAAACGAATATCTAAAATTGTAGCAATTTAATTTTTTTTTTTAAACAATATTCTGTCTTCTGAATAACTTTCAACTAAATATTCTTCAAATCAATAACAACGAATGTCACTTTTTGAAATGTATTTATTTAAAACTAGCAGAGATACCCGACGTTGCCCGGGGCCATAAAAAAACAAAATAGAAGAGTTTTTTTTAACATCTTCTATTTTGTGTGTAACATCTTTATATTAAAACTTCTCTCTACCTCTTTCAATCCGGCTTTCTCTCTTTCCTCCTTCCTCGTTTTTCCACATCTATCACCTGACTCCTCTTTCACTTCTGCCCAGCCCTTTCCTGTCTTGTTTTAATCTATTGAAAAGAATAATAATGTATGTCATTCACCTCTCGTTCATATAATAGTAGATAACATTGGAAATGGCTGAAAAACAGATGTCCCCTTCCTGGTCCAGTTGACCCCCAAAGAATGAATAATTTTGTTTAAATTTTAGATATTATTCAGCCGATCAAGAATATACCAACTTTGTGGGGGTTTGCTTTGTAGTTTTTGACTTTTAGACACACACACACACACACACCTGACTGATATATAATAGATTTTTACCGTAGCAACATCAGAGTAATCACCAATCACCATCTTTGTTGATCGGACAATCTCATTTTTTTTTTAAATTTGTGTAGAAGGTGATAACGTACATACGAAGACGAAATGCCATAGCGTATTATTATATAGATTCTGAAGCTGTAAGCCAAAGTTCTGATAAAATAGAGAAAATGTAAAAACGGTAAAATACTATTAATGGAATTGTTTCTTGACGAAAATAACACAATGTAACGGAGGAATTTGAAGAAAAAGTTTTAAAAATTCAGATAAAAATTTAAAAACAAGATAATTGCAAATAGAATTCACTTAGTGCTTTTAAGTCAACAAATTGCTGGGGAGAAATAGTTTGTTCACTTCATGTACTTAGGAAGAAACAGATGTAAAAATAATAATTGTATGTCTCGAAGTCATAGAAGATTCTGTATAGACGGACGTGAGGTAGAAAAAAAATTAAACTAAATAAAAGGTAATCTGCACAACTGAGCTTAATCTATTTATTCCTACAACAGCCAAAAGGCATTCATTTGTTGATCAACATTTGGAAAGGGTCAACATTTGTGCCGTGCATGTGCCCCCCCCCTCTCCCCGGAATCGATAATGGGGGGGTCCTTCCTTCCCATTACAAAACTACAGAAAACATTATTTCATTTTTGTAACACACAAATATCAGAGAACTATCCAATTTTAATTAAATTTTCAGCATTTATTCAATACATTATATATTTCATAAGGAACCAGTTGTATCTGCTCATCATTTTCCGGAGTCCCTATTATTTATTGCCTCCCCGCAAGGGAATAATTAGACACAAGGTCGGTTTTTAATGTGGGGGAAAATAGAAAATCCAGCTCCCCAAAAAGAGCACTCTGGTTTGGGACAAAAACTTAAATTGCCTCAGTCTAGAGAGATTTCTTCTTCACTGACCAAAGACAGAAAAGATTAAGTGTAGTATCAGAACAAACACTACACTTTTGTTGCTAGCCAAAAGATTGCCTGGGAGTGTTTAATTTCATCTTTGTTTCACTATTCTTTGTTTATATCAAATTATTTTTAAAATATGATTTTTAAATTTAAATTTAATTATAAACGTAGCGTTTGAGATCATTAAATTATTAATTGAACCAAATTGTTATAAAACTAACTAATTTTATATTTACAAAATTATTGGATGCAAATATCTCCCAGAACATTCAATCCTTTAATACTTGACGATTTGCTAAAGAATTTCAAAGTCAGAAATGAATTTCGATTCGACAGTTTAAATGTTTCCAAATTCCAATGGGTTACAAAGTAATTCATTCTTTTTTTTTTAACTGTTAACAAAGGATTAAAATGGCTGACTTGTTTACGAATAAATCGAAATAAAGTCTGGTAGATTAAAATTTTATTAAATACTTTTTCAAATAGGATTTTTTTCATTTATTTTTATTTTACGGTATTGCATTTTTTAAATCGATTAATAGTAAATAAAAAAAAAATATATATGTAAGTCACACAAAGGCAAGAAACACACATATACACGCGAGAAGTAGTCACACAATTTTATTAATATAGAGATAATAGATATATTATCAAACTTTATAGAAAATATTTCTCAGCTCACTTACTATCCCCATGAGGGCGATTTGCATAACCAGAAAAGAACAAAACTGTTATATGCATCTTTGTTTTTATTCAAAGAATAGATAACTATATTTATCAACAACAAATAAACCTAGGAAGGCCTTCAGAGCACTGCAGAAACCATTCCTTTTCAGGAGCTTGCCAGTAAGAATCTTCCTAGGTAGGGGAATTCAAAAAAATAGTTAGCACCGGCTCTGCACGTGGGCAACAGAGAAATAAAAGGAAAGATGGAAGAAGGATGTGATGAGAGGTGAAATGGTTGGAAACAGAGAAGAGATATAGAATGAAAAGTGCAGAGAGAGAGAGAGAGAGAGAAAGAAGGAAGGAAGGAAAGAGACAGAGAGGACAGGAAAGAGAGAGAAAGCATATGAAGAAAGAGAGAGGGGAAGAAAGAGAGAGAGGGAAGAAAGAGAGAGGGGTAAGAGAGAGAGAGGGAGTGAAGGTGAAAGAGAGAAGTGAGAGAGAAAGAAAGAGGTGTAGAAAGAGAAAGAGAGGGGGAAGAGAGAGATAAAGAGAGGGGGAAGAGAGAAAGATAGAGAGGGGGAAGAGAGAAAGATAGAGAGGGGGAAGAGAGATAGATAAAGAGGGGGAAGAGAGAGATAAAGAATGGGGGAAGAGAGAGATAAAGAATGGGGGAAGAGAGAGGGGGAAGAGAGAGAGAAAGAGAGAGGAGAAGGAGAGAGAGGAGAAGGAGAGAGAGGAGAGAGGAGAAAGAGAGAGGAGAGAGGAGAAAGAAAGCATGTAAAGAAATAGAGATAGTGAGAAAGATAGAGAGAGGGAGAAAGATGGATGAGTTAAAGAAGCTTCGACTTGTTTACATGATGTAACAGCAGAAGAAAGTGAATAGAAGAAAAGAAGTCAGCCTATCAAATAAAATCATTTGTAACAATTAAAACCAATCGATAAAAGGGGAAAAATCGTAAATAAATAGATAGAAATAAACAAATCAAAGCAGCTGTGTTTTGGCGTGTCAGAGTGGAAAGAAGATAGCAGCAGCAGCAGCAGCAGCGGTGGCTCAAGTGGAAACGGTATGATTGCCAACAGAAGAAATGACAATGTGATGCTGAGTGGAAAGAAATAATAGCACCGGGAAGGGGGGGGGGGTCAACAAAGGAAGAAAGCAAGAGAGGGAAAGTGAAGAACATGTGGGATGGAAGAGAGAGAGAAACGGACAGAGCGAGTAGCGGTCGGGTCTCAGAGCATTTTGCTAAAACTCCTCATTGTTTCCGCTGTATCAAACTAAGCATTTGAATGTCTGCTTCAACAACATATCAGCAGACAGATAATGAACACTGCATGATCAGGACGTTGATGATGTGGAAGATGAAGATGAAGACAAAGAACAGCAGCAGCTGCGATCATTGCTGCCAACGCCGTCAACAAAATATCAACGGTGACAGTAGGGGGGAGCGGTGGTCATGAGAAGAGGGTGTTTATATGTGCGATGGTTGTGGTGGTAGCTGAAACAATATAAACAATGGTATCACCTCTATGCTACCCCCTTTTACCCATGAGAAATACAGGTGGGAGTAGATGTTTTGTCCACAAGTTCAGAGAAAAGGCTCATAAGAAGACAAGCAGACACACACAAAAAGTGGAGATAATTTTCAATTAACAACATAAAAATGAGATTTCTGTTATCGCATTATTATTCGTTTAATCATCTCGGAGAGAAGATACCATTGCATCAAAGGTATACCTACCCCTAACTCAATAAAAAAAAAAAGATGTCATTAAAAAACTATTAATGTACTACAAAATGATTTAATTCATTTGTCGATAATAGTTCACATCTTTCTCTACATTTCTGAGCAATATTACGATCTTAAAATCACAATTTAACTAGAAATAGACGCTTTTTTAAAAAAGACCATATATGACATAATCAGGTTGACACACCGGTTCTCGTTAGATCACCCAAGTTAAGCGACATTGAGCCTGGTCAGTATAAGATGAGTGACCATGTGGTAATACTAAGCACTGTATGTGGGAGAACAGTGACACTTTCCTCCCAAAACTAATGCTGGCAACCACAAAATAAGATTATTCTTTATAGAATGTAGCATTGTTTACAGTTAAAGCAACGTTGAGCCTGGTCAGTACCAGATGGGTGACCAAGTGGGAATACCAGGCGCTGTATGTTGGTAGACAATGACACTTTCCAGCAAAATGTAACATTGTCAAAATACGATTGCGGCTGTCAACCGCAAAATAGAGGTTATCCTCTACATAATTTCTATATCAGAGAGACAGCTGTGAATATTAATAGAGATGTTCCAACCTGGTATGCAATCACCAGTTAACACATTAGAGAGATCTTATACAGTACTGGTAAAAAGAATGAACAATCACCAATGTTTATTATATTTGTAATTTGATTCGCCCTACCCTTTCTTCTTCTCTGCACCCTCTCTCTTAACAGACCTGATGTTGCTAGACTCAGTCTTTTCTATAAATACTATTATGGCATGTGTTCTTCAGAATTATGTGATCTATCCCCTGCTTCTTTTGTTCCAGCTCGTTTGACTCGTTAGTATAGTGGTCTCCATTTGACTCGTTAGTATAGTGGTCTCCATTTGACTCGTTAGTATAGTGGTCTCCATTTGACTCGTTAGTATAGTGGTCTCCATTTGACTCGTTAGTATAGTGGTCTCCATCAATTCGCTGTTTGATACCTCATTGTTATACAGCTTACTATTCCAGTAGCTTCTTTCCAAGAACCACAGGCTTGTGGAAACTCTTTCTGCTGACTGTTTTCCTCCTACCTATAATCTTGGTCTTTTCAAGACTAAGGTCAATAGGCATCTCCTGTCTTTGCGATAATCATATTTGTTTTGTTAGCTCCTTACATCAAGTGGCTTCATGCCTTGTCATGAGCGATTTCCATAAAAAAAACAACAAACAAAAAACAACTGTTTTCTATATCGTTTTGGTAATGTCTGCAAAGACATTATTATTAGAAAAATTACTTTCTCTGTATGTACGAAGATCCAAAACAATACGTAATATAAAATGGCGGATTTACAAAAAAAAATAAAAAAGGATTTGATTAATTCTACACACTTTTTACGTTAAGAAGAGAAAATATAAAAATGTGCAATTTTGTAAATGAAGTTTGGTTTCAAAGGCAAAGCAAATCTTTTGGGGTTATTTAATTTTAAAACGATTCATTTTAATGAATACTGAATGATCAGGATGTTGATGATGTAGTATAGTGGGGCCATACTACTTGCAGGTTCATACCTTTCCCCCAAATATTAGTGCATTAAATAAACATAATAGATCTAATTAGATTTGAACTCGACATAGAATATTTCATAGTTTGTCACAGTATCCATTAAACCAATTATGCACCCAAAATGTGAATGAGGAAAATAAATTATTATACTATCAATTGGGTGACAAGTGAAAATTAGTATATCATAGTGAATACTATATAATTCTGTATTTGTCACGCATTCAAGATCAGGATGGGTCACCTGGGTGTGAAGATCTGATGCAGATGAAACTTGAAATCTTCGATGGTCTAGGAGCGAGCACCACTGATGAACAATCACGATTTTGTTTCCATTTTATTTTTATTACCATCAACAGATTCAGATTCACTGCTTTTATTTGAAACCGAGACATCTACAGCATTTCCTGTCTACTTAAAATCATACAATTTCCACTGCAACATATAATTCCTTGTTATATCTGTGTGATGATATGGTATTATTTTAGGATTATCTAATTTAAAGATAATCTATTTGAAAAGAAATAAAACCGAAACCAGAAAGTGAAAATCCTGTTTCTGTCTGTCTGGCTTCCATAAATTATTGATGCTAAGGAACAAATAAAAACATCATGAAAAAAAAAAGATGTGTTAAGTTGCAGTTCACAAGATAGACGAGTTTTGTATAACAGATTCTATGAAGAAAATCAACTGAGGTTCCATTAGACAATACATTTTATCAAACATCACTTTTTTTTTTATTTGTTGTATTATGTTGCGAAAAGACTTTAAAGCTGAACAGCATAATTATCTATAGATCAAAATATTCATTAAATAATTTACAATGATAACTGGGCAGCTTTGAAGAGCAGAAAATGGACAGAAAGAGAAAAAAGGTTTTTAAAATATGAAAAACCTAACATCTTTCTGCAAACAAACTTTTTTTTAAATTTTATTTTTTTAATGGAAATCATTCTAGACAAGGCATGAAGCCACTTGATGTAAGGATCTAACAAGAACAAAAGATGATTATCGCACAGAATGGAGATGTCTATTGGCCTTAGTCTTGAAAAGGTAGGAGGAAAACAGTCAGCCGGAAGAAAAACTTACAAGCTTGCAGTTCTTGTAAAGAAGTTATGACAAAGCTATAATCTGAAGCTTAGAAAAAGTAAGAATTTTTCGGAGAGCAAATTGAAACTTAGAAGGGTGTTAACAAACTAAGATATGTTTTGGCCCAGTCACTCTTAATATGCAAAACATAGAAAATAGGTAGCGAACATATTCAAAATGACTGTTCAAATGCTGAGCTCTTTGAAATGTCACACTACCAATTCATAATTGCAGAATTCAAAGTATTATGTTAAGGCCATCTTAGATATGAATCATTTTCAAAGGTAGGTTTGAAGTGTTGGTAGATATTATTTTTTTAATCTTCGGCTCTGCTCAA
The DNA here is from genome assembly GCA_963556195.1 of Sepiola atlantica. Classification (NCBI taxonomy): domain Eukaryota; kingdom Metazoa; phylum Mollusca; class Cephalopoda; order Sepiida; family Sepiolidae; genus Sepiola; species Sepiola atlantica. The sequence goes on along the minus strand of OY744517.1, from coordinate 185,014,430 downwards.
TGAATCATCACTGAAAGACTTCTCATTCATTTAAATCGTTATTCCAGATGAATACTATCAAAGTTTCTAAAAAGATTTGATGCAGGTTTACTGTGAATGTGACAGTGATGTAATAAGCATTTTCAATCAATGGTGTCTAACTGTCAAGAGATCCTATAGGAACGAATTCAGTTTCTGGATAGACAGTAAAGTCCTCTCTTATAGGTTAACAACTTACATCAAGATTACACAAACATTTCTCACAATATAAAAAAACAACATTGTATATGTTTTTAACATTGGAAATTTATTACCGATATCTGCTGTATGTTATGTATTGAGCTGTTTTGTTAATGCTATTGTTTGAACCTTGTACGAGTCTCATTTTTCACTTTGTAGTATTCTTTGTTTATTTCCAGTCTCACGGACTAAATAATCGCTTATAATCCATGCAAACAATAGCATCAACAAAAAAAGCAGCTTAATACATAACATAAGGCATATTCTGACAATGTTCATTGAATTCTCTAGTCAGTCTTTCTGTATGTGCCTCTCTTCGTGTAAATATAACTTAAATTCCCTTCTTGACGTGGTAATGTCTCATGGCCGATTGGTTATGCCGCTTGCTTGCGGAGTCCAGGTTGATTCTATAGCAGGAGGTCGAACCTGAGCAGGGGTTCGAATCTGAGATATCATTCCCTGCACTGATGAGAGTGACAGCTTGAAATGCTGGCGTATGTAGGTAAAAATAATTTAATATTATTTATTTAAAAATTAATATATATATATATTACTTATTCTGAGGTTGGGAACCGAGAGAATTCATAAAGAGAAAAATGATGTCCATACTGGATTAAAATCTGTGCCTACAAAGACCGCCTTTAGCTTGTATCGGTTTTAGCAATTGACCAACAATTCTATGGTGAAATAAAAGTCAAATTTGTACAGTTAACTGAAACCTTTCACTTTTTGGACAATATATGTTTGTTTATTTTCATGATTAAACCATATCTGCTCGACATTTGTGTCAGTAGCAATAATATGGTAAACAGAGAAAAATATTTATATGCGTGTGTGTGTGTGGGGGGGGGGGCATACATGCAGCATGCATTTTATCTTTAATATATTATGAAAATATTGCACTTAATGATGCTGACGGTATCAAAATTGCAAGAAACAACAGGCATCAAAAAACATGAAATGGGAGCAAAAGATGAAGACACACGATTAAGTGTTGTTTGCTGTGTCGGATAATCAATAAAGTCACTCGCAGAAAAGAGTAAACAGTTGAATATATTCATGCGGCAAAGAAAAGAAGAGATGAAATAAATCAGATGCAAACTTCAAAAACAAGACTCGTATGCAATGATTTATCTTGAAATGATGTGTAAGGAATGTCACCTCAAGAAGGAGTGAAATCAAAGCTGATGTTTTAGGGCGACATTAATCACTGTATTCCGAAACAGGACAGTGTGCAAAAAAACACAAACATTCATCATTCGCAATAAAACAAATAAAAACAAAATCCATATGAATGTACCTACAGTATCTGAAAGATTTATAATTAAAGCCAAAATTACACAAAGAAAAAAAACGAGAGTTATTAACAATGAATTCAATATTAGTTTTTTTTTTAGATGAAGTATTGTAGTTCTCCTCATGGTTGTAACCATTTTCACAATGACAATGTTGTGAAAATGACAACAATTGAAATGAGGAAAACTGTTCAAGACACAATATATAATATAAATAACAATAATGAACTTGCATTATTCTGAATACTATTCTCATCTTGGTTGTTATTTTCACAATGTTCCGGCTGATGTAAGCTCTGACCTTCTTCAGATGCAACCAAGAGAACAGTAGTCCAAATAATCCAAATTATCAATCCTCTTCTTAAAAATTGCGAAACAATGAATTCATATGAAATACTAACTCTATAGATATTATATCTATAAAAAAAAAATCAATTATAAGTAAACTATTTAAAAAGAATTTACATGTTCTTTTTCATCACTAAACATAAAAAAGAAAAAAATCTATTAAAAAAAAAAAATGACTTACCTTGAATTTTAGCCTCAGGATAATCTTGATTGTAATCCTCCAACGTTTCAAGTAATTCCTTATTCTCAAGCTCTAAACTTTCTATACGCTGTGCTGTCTTCTGGAGGACTATGCCATGTTCAAGACATGGCACTGGATCTGAAGAAACAAGACAAAATGATATTTCAAATTAACTTCCAGTAAAACTATGATACACTCATTGACAATGTTAAGCATTTAAGAATAATTGAATTCCAATCCTGAAAGTAAATTTTCCATGTCTTTTATCTGTACCATAAAAGTCGAACTACGTTGTTACCTCTGCCAAGGAGTGAAGATATCATTTTTATTTGTGTTTCTTAGTTTTATGTATCTTTTAGTTAACAGAATTATTAAAAAACTCTTCAATTGATTTTCATAAAATTTAATAGAAAGGTGACAAATGAGCCACAGAAGGACCCATTAAATTTTGGTGTTGATCCAGAAACATTAATAGATAGTATTTTAATATTTAAATTAAGAAAAAATTAATTAATTTAATTAAGGTTTCAGCGGCGGTGAAGTGGATAACAATGCGGATTGAAGACTTGGCTGTGCCAACTTTGAATGCAGTCGGTTCCATAGAACGACTTGTGGATGTTGGCAACCTTTCTTTATGTGGTCCCTTCTGTAAGTACCCGAAAGAATCAGAAAACCAATGCCAACAACAGAATCAACCAGGACAAAAAATGTTGTACCATGCTGATTTGTGCAAATTGACTTCTTTTTTTTTTTTTTTAATAAATTATTAGACATATTGTTTTTATCTTTCGTCATAGTCTTTAGACATTACTTGGAATTTGTATTATTTGAATTAGTTGAACAACTCTTGGTTGTTATATTCACAAAATTTCAGCTGATGTAACCTCCAACTGATGAAAATAGTAGTATTTCAAACATTCTGATATGTTGGTGATAAACTAGTTTGCAAATAGAATTTTCTCATGTTTTTGTGAGAAACAATTAAAATGGTGGAACTTTAAATAGTAAATATCGGAGAAAAAGAACATTGTTGATGTTACAAATGCACTTTCAGGAATTTGATGAAGAAAGCTGACGAGGAGAAAGAGGAAAAAGAAGAGATGAGAAAAAGAAATCAATTAGAATTAAAAAAAAGCACTAGTAACAATTTAGTCAGACCTGTTCAATTCGGTTTTGATGATTTATTATAGTTGTCATCTATCCATCATTCTTCTTTTACAAATATAAAATGTGTGATTAAAGATCTAATTCAATCAAATAAGTTTGAATTGGAAAAATCAAGTGGGAAAGTGATAAAGAAAAGCAGAGAAATAATTGATCATTTAATAACAAGAAATTGTCATCAAACAATAATCATCTTGATTATTATCAGATTTCCTTTGTACAACATGCAACGTTTAATGTCATTACCAGTCATAGGATTTTTTCTTATCTTTGTATCAATATTAATGACACAAGAAATGTCAATGTATATATGCCAGTAGATCATTTTTATTTCACTGTTTTGTCAAATATATTTGAGCCAGAAAAATTCTATTTCTAAATGACTTTTTCCCTAATTTCTTTAGTCAATGAGAAATCCAAAGAAAAAGTTATAGCCTTGAAACAGATAATTCACATTTGATGGACAGAAATTGTTTATTGAGATTAGTATTAAGGCACAAGATGGAGTCATTTGAAAAAGTATCTATCCTACTATAAAAACGAATTTATTTCAATGAGATAACAAAAAAAAATCCACTTTATAATAAAGACCCATGTGTATTTATTTGTATATAAATCTATCAAAAAAAAAAAAAAAAAAAAAACTGTAAAAAAAAAAAACCCCAGATTAAATAGTAAAAGTAAAAAAGTAAGATTCAACAGTATTTGTTCTGTAATATATTAAAAAATGTTTTTTTAAATTCAGGGTGGGTTAGTAAAATAATAAATTATATTAAGTAAAGTAGATTCATATTAACCCGTATTTTTTTTGAAGTAGGAGAAAAGTTAAGCTAGCATTCGATGAACTACTTGTTTGTACTTGTACTTGAAGCAGCATTCACCTGGGTTGAGTTGAGCCGGCTCATCATATTGTTTGTACTTGCACTTGAAACAGCATTCACCTGGGTTGAGTTGAGCCGGCTCATCATATTGTTTGTACTTGTACTTGAAGCAGCATTCACCTGGGTTGAGTTGAGCCGGCTCATCATATTGTTTGTACTTGTATTTGAAACAGCATTCACCTGGGTTGAGTTGAGCCGGCTCATCATATTGTTTGTACTTGCACTTGAAACAGCATTCACCCGCATTGAGTTGAGCCGGCTCAACATCACATTGCTTATTTAATATGCAGAATAAGCAACAAGTGTGAATAACAGGATAAAACAGTGACGAAACAGGGCGAATTAAAAGAGATCAATGTCCTCAGAGAATCTTTGCTGCTGGTTGGAGAAGAAAGGATGTCACTAAAATAGTCTATGTTCAATACTTGAAATAGAATCCTAATTTGCCTTGTAATACAGCAGATATTCTTGGTTCATAAATAGAATGAAAGGTTTTAAAACATTGTAAGCCGGGAAGGAAACAGGAAATAGAAAGATAGATTGACATAAAAATTTTCATAAGCAATTTGTAACTTTTATTAAGGAAGGAAATTAAAAAAAAAAAGTTGATGAAAGTTTAATGCGTGTCAACGACAACATGCAACTGTAATCATTTTCTGAGAAGGATTCATTTCTATTTTTCTCTGCAATTGAAATTAAGGTCAGAAGTTAATAAGCAATTTAGCAAATGATTTCTTTTACTTAAAAACGTCTAAAAATATTTGTTGAATAAGATAGACAATAATAAAAATAAAAAATCGCAGACAACATGACTTTTAGAAAGTTTTATTTACCAAATAATCATCATGTGTTAAACATGCTGGCATGTGTTGAATGATTTGTAGAAATTGACGTCCAAACACACCTAGTTCTGGCCCGGTCTTTAATTATCCCTCTTTTTCTCAAGTCCATCCTTATCACTTCCTCCCACGTTTTCTTTAGCCTTCTCATGTGAACTGACCTTGCTGCCTGAATTTTTTCTACATCTACTAACCAAAGAACTCTCAAGGCCAAAAACCACCAGAGGACAGGGGTTAATGAGATGAACAGATTAACAGTTTTATGATGATGATTACTATGAGAGGATTGAACATGTTCACATACCACCCACTCAAGGCAACAGCTGTACCAACAATTCTTCCCCCTTTGTCAGAAATATCACTCATGAAATGTGAAGAGTAAATGACAAAATGGCAGGGAAGCGAGAGTTAAGAGGCTACAAAAATAAACCTAGGATAAATTTTCCACTCTCCATAAATATATATATATAACTAGAGGAAAATACCTGTCCCAGGTAAAATTAATTCCCGAACAGAAGAGTTTTGCACCACTTTTATGTCACCTTACAAACGTTAAAGTCAATATATAATGATACTAAACCTTATTTCTTGAACCCTTATCATAATTTGGATCCAAATTCATTACATGCTTTTGTATTCTAGAAAATGCCTAAAATTTAAGGGATTTAAAAGAATTAAAATGCAGGGAATCTTGTCTAATTGCTGTCTAATGACTATTGATAAAATTCGATGCAAATCTGAAATATTTGAGATTGCAAATGGGAGGTTCTGTCCATATTATGCCAACTAAAAATCCTTTAAACTACTCCAAAGAAACTGAAATTTGAGGAATATTTATCAATTGATGTCTAATACCTATGATTAAAATTTCACAAAAATTGGAGGTATCTGAATTTTCACAAAACCTTAGCCATTCTTACGCCTAGCAGCTGTGTTCCAAAATTCATAATGATCGGTTATTTAGTTTAGGAGTGAATTCTGTACATACAAATACATACACATACCTAACTTTATATAGATATCTACATATACTTATTTCAGAATTGAATTTCTGACTCTTTTCTGTTCAAAGGCATCAACAAGCATTTTCCAACATCATGATCGATTTTCGACCAATCATTCCAGGCCACCACACTGACACCAAGAGTTTTCAGATTGTCTTTTATGACATACTAGTAAATTATGGGGAAAGAACATACACTACACTGACCCCCAAAAGAGGAGGTAATGACTGAGAGAATGATATCATGACAAGGAATAGATATCACACTACATCCCTCCTAATAAAAAAAATAGAGATAATACTTGGGAGGATGCTCCCATAAAAGGAGAAGGTAATGCCTGTGAGTATGGTCTCATGACAACAGAACATTACATTATGCCTCCCCCAAAAGAGGATGTAATACCTGGAAAGATTACCCCACCCCCCACCCCATAAAAACGAAGGAGGGACTTCCTTGGAGGATGACCTTATGACAACAGAACCGATACTACACTATCCAACCCCATTAAAAGATAATACAATAATAAATGAAAAAAATTGTTTTTTTCATTCCTTTAAAAATGTTGAGTCATAAATAAAATATTTTTTATGGTTCCTTGGCTTTTTGTAGAATCTGTTCTCAGCATCCAGCGACATCAGACGTTTGATGAAATTGTGATAAGAAAATATGACAATGCAAATTAAAATTTACTAATTTATTAGAAGCTGTTTATGAAATAAATATGCAAATTAAGAATATCCAAATCTAATTGTTGTTGTTTTCAGATGACTATATATATGGTATTTTAAAATCTTATGTTATATCATAGAATTAAATAAGTATAAGCCGTTTTGATGTTAATATAGTTAGGATAGGTGAAAAAAAGATATTCATTTAGATTTAACTAAATGTCCAGCCCATCTCATTTGATTTTAAATGATGAACTTCGTTAAAATATTTTAGGCTATTTATTTGATTTTCTTTTTGCCAAAGAGTCACCACTTATCAAGGCCAAAATCCGCCTGAAGATAAGGGTTAATGAAATTACTAGATTGACAGTTGAATGATGATGATGATGAGAGGATTTAAAGTCTTCACATACCACTCACTCAAAACAACAGTCAATCCAGAAAACAGCAATTCTTCCCCCTTTGTCAGAAACATCGCTCATTGAATGTGGAGACTAAAGGACAAAATGGGAGGAGGGGTGAAAATTACTGTGTGTGTGTGTGTGTGCGTGTACATGCACACAAGTCCCTTTTTTAAGTAGGAAAATCTACTGAAGAAAGTTAAAAGTAACATGATTGCTTATTCATTGTATACTTGATATATCTATCATATAAAAAGTCAATAGAGTTTTAATTCTACTTCAGCTAGAGGATATTACTCTTCTTTCTTTTCTTCCAATCATAAAGAAATTATGGCTGCTTTGAGATTTTCCTACTTAGATGAAAATCAAAGTGAATGACTATAAAATGATTGCCACAGGAAGCAAAGAACAAATTATATGACTATAAAAGAAATAAGTCAGCAATAAAGAGAGAAACATTACTTTTTATGAAAGAATACTGCACACATTTAAAACATATATCTATACAACTATTTGATGGTTAAATAGAGTTCATTTTATGACCACAACCTTGATCAATAGTTGAAGACAGTTTGAACAGACTTCATCTACAAAGCTCTGGTTGCAAAATACCCTCTTCCCTTCCCACCTGAATAGTAGCAAAATCTCACCCCATTCACTGTAGAGGTCTCTAGATGCCGAGAGACTCTCTGATAGATACCTTACTCAGACCGCTTGTCTTTAGAATTCCCTTCCTGCTCCATCCTTCCCTGACCGTATCAACATGCAGAAATGTAAATGTAATATGAACAAACATCTTGCTTCACAACTGCCTACCCTATAAATCTGGCCCATATCACAGTAGTCCCTTATGCGTCAGTCGCAATGTGCTTTGTTTGAGGTGACCAAAAGTAAAGAAAAAAAAAAAAAAAAAAAGAAAAAAAAGAGTACATACTCAGCATCGGATACAAAACTATTAAAGAAAATTAATTTTAGAAATAAGTTATTGGGGCTCAGCCCACTCCCCAATCTATGGGAGGGGCTTACTGGAAAACTAATTGTAAACAAATCACCAACACATTAATTGTTTTTATCACAAAAAATTAGAATTACTTATTTTGAATTAAATTTTCATCATTTATTCAATAAATTATATATTTTAAGGAATACAAATTAAAAAATTTAACATCACTCTGGTTCTTCCCTATAAAACGTTCTCAACTCAACAACCCGTCTACCTACCACCACTACAAAGAACTTTCCTTTCTTCCTCTGTGTACCTAAAGCCGAACAGAGTTTCTTTTCAAGAACTTCCCTGCAGACTACAACTTGGTCATCTTCAAGTCCAATGTAAACAAATACTAGTCAAGCTGTTAAGTATTCAAATTTTAGCCATTTTATTCATCATTTTCAATCCTCTCATAGTGTTGTTCATCGTTCAACTGACAATCTCATTAACCCTTATGGCCTTTGGTGACTTATTAGTATAAAAAAAAGTGTGGCTTCTTGATAGAATTTAAGAACCAGATTAACACAAGTTTTTGTGCATTAACGTTTATTGTGTTGGTTTTTAAAATATGGTGTTACTGCGAAAAACGACAAAGTTTTTTTCGGTACTCTTATAGAGAACGCACCGTGTTTCCGCGATTTTGCGTTGTCATGGTTCGGCAGGTCTCGGAAGCACCCGAGAGTTGACGAGACGAAAACTGCCAAACGGTAAATTGAAGACTGGCAGACGATAAATTTAGACAAAGAAAATCAAAGTAAATTACATATATAAAAATAAAGAATGAACAAACCATAGCTAGACAACTGTTATTAATTAGATGTTTAGTTATTTTTTTTGTCATGGGAACCATTGTTAATCAAATGTTTTTAAGTAAAATGTTTTTTGTGCACCGAAGTTTCAAAAGATGATTTATCTTCTAGCAAACACTGAAACCACTGTTTTTAACCAATTTTTGTTTGTTTTGTTTTTTTTTCCAGTTTTTTTTCAATGTTTTTTTCTTTTTAACATTTTCTGGGTTAGGGGTTAGTCTTTCGTTAGAAATGACCGTTGCTGACTGAACTCAATGAGTTCTTCGGGAGATTCAATGCGCTGACACAGGTTGTCGAAATTCATTTTTTTTTTAATGCGCTGCAGACTGCAGAAATTAATTTCTTTTAAAAGTTATCGTCTGCTTGCTTGCAACCTGATTGTCTAATGTCTGCTGCAACCTGATTGGTTAATAGTTTTGTCAACTCTTGGGCGCTTCTGAGACCTGCAAAGTCACGGAAACACAGTGACTTCTCTATAAGAGTACCATTTTTTCTTCTATTTTAAGTGAGGGGGATGAAAAACACTAATGATTGGGCCCATCCAGGTCAGGTGGAGATGGGAAGTAAGTAGCTCTGTGGACATGGTAAATGGACAAGAAAGAAAGACGTGCATTTGATAAAAAGGAAGAAATTAAAACTGTAGGTAAAAAAATAATTTTATCTGAGGATTTGATAAAAACAGCAGAATCTTGAAATTGCCACAAAGTCAAGTGACTTTTTCTAGATTTTCACAGATGGAATTAAAAAAAACTACAAGTGTGGGGCAAGCCGTGAGAAATGTGATGCCACAACGAGAAGGCCTCTATTAACTGACACTGGCAGTGATTGAATACTTAGAAGACATAAGTGTCAATGTCTGAACAATTAACTCTATATGCATTAGGACACAGATTTACAAAGGCTATTAAAACCAGCATTATTGCAAATTTTGAAAAATAATAAACTTTCATAATAGTAAGGCAATGTCAGAATATGATGATAAATGGAATTAATTTTAGAAGGTGGGGGGCGGGGTAATTATGTACTGGAGCAAGAACTAACTTTTCTTGCTTCATGAATTCAGCTAGGTTTGGTTTTAATATAAAGATGTTTTTGCTAAATTCCAAAAATAACATTAAAACAAATAAACTAAAATTTAACTGTATTATAAATAAATGAGCCAGTGCGATTGCAACAGTTAGGAGTGTATGGAGTAATTTCAGGGAACTTCTGTCATTACTAACCAGCAGAGTGTTACCACTGTCGACCAAGGGAAGAGGCTATCAAGCATGTGTAAACAGTGTAATAATGTATAGAATAAAAACCTGGTCAGTGAGAGTTGAGGGCATGCATTGCATGGAGAGAAATGATATGAGAATGATACGATGGCTGTGTAATGTGAGTCTTAAAAACAGGCTTAGTTCTGATGACCTCAGAGGAAGATTAAATCTGGACAGTATAGGGAGATGTGTGCAAAACAGGAGACTTCGATGGTTTGGCCACGCTGAAAGAATGGGTGAGAGTTCTTGGGTCAGTAGACGTAGAAGAGTTAAGGTAGCAGGTCAAGTTCAAAGGGGAAGACCAAAGAAAACATGGGAGGAAGTGATAAAAATGGATTTGAGAAAAAGAGGGATAATTAAAGACCTGGGCAGAGATAGGTTAGTTCGGAAGTCAATTTCTTAAAGCCGTCCAATACATGTCAGCATGTAAAACAGACGTTAAACTGGATATGATGATGATGATATGATGAGTTGAAATACCCATCCAAAGTCAGGTTCATAAGTAGGCACACTTAGAATCTTTAATAAAAATAACAATCACAAACATTGATTGCTATGACAAAAATGATGTGAAAATAGAGTTTACACAACTAAAGTTATGAGCTTTGAATGGTTTTAATTTTGTGCAGTGAAGCTCCTAATTAGAAAATACTTGTTTTTTTTGTTTTTTTTTAAATGCAGGTATGTGTATTCAGTAGATTCATTATTTTCATGGTCGACCCTCATTCAGAACTCAGTGAATTCATTGAAAGGAGTCGGCGCAACTGACCCACGGCAAATGTCGTCACAAGTCAAGCCAAATGCGGGTGTCATGTTCTCCAGAAACCTCTTTAAATAAAAGAAATAAATATGACCCTTCCCCCCTTAAAACAATCTGTATAGGTTGAGGAATATTCTTACAAAATTAGAAGTTTGAAGATCTAATAATCTAAAAGTAGTTAGCGAACAGAATGACAATTTTTATCTTCTGTATCTGGTTCTGAAATCTCATTCCGAAGAAAGACGCTGTTTAGACACATTTTGTGTTATTTTGTATAACTGAAAATAAACATTGTCTGAAAACAGCTGTGAATGACTTGGATAATATTGTGTGTACTCTTTATTTTTAGAGTAATTTAAATCTTAAAATTATATATATATATATATATATATGGGAGAGGGAGAGAGAGATAAAATAGATAACAATCATTAGCTTTAAATGTGTATGTCGATGAAAGATGGATAAATAAAAGCTAAAAAAGACGGTACAATGTTTAGGCTTGGTAGAATTTGACCAGTGAAAAAGCAAGGATTTCATTTCACTTTCATCTTCATTTAGAAATAACTAGTAATCTTTGTCCTATCTTTTACAAAGTGTATGCTCTCATTAATCTTAATAGTGGATTAACTTTCAAGAAAAACACTTGCAACTCAATTGTTATTTATATGCATTGGTTACACTAGCAACAGGAAACACTGTATTATTGCTAATGGTATTAAATTCTTATCAAATTGATTGCCAGGTTGTTTCTAGAAAAATAGTTAATACATTTTAAGAGGTAACATTATATTTTTCCATGATACAAACATGCGCATGCAAAATACTAATTACTGTTGATTGTGCGGTGTCTGCGATGAGCTGCACCGCACCATCAAGAAGTCCGCCCTTTTTAACAATCTTAAGAGGGGTCTTTTTAGGGCCACGATGGAATCTGCCTTGCTCTACGGCTCGGTAGCTTGGACAATGACAAAACAGAAAGAAGCATCACTTGACCGAACATAAACAAGAATGTTATGAATTGCATTTGGCATCAGCTGGAGGAAACATCTGTGTGGATACTTTCCTCTTATCTCAGTCTGATGAAGAGAGAGAAGACAGAATTTGTGAGAGCTACCCTTCTATGGAATCCATTACGCGGCAAAAGATTGGTTGGAAGGCCTCATCACACCTACATCGCCCAACTTGTAGAAGACTCTGGATGTCATCTGGAGGACCTGCCGACAGTGATGTCTGACACACATGATTCGAGGGAACTCTTGATCTAATTGGTTGTTGCTTGTTTATTATCAATAAATTATAAAGACATTTTTATATTTTCTTTTTTCCTTTTTCAAAATGTTTATTCTTTTGTGGATTTAAGAAATATTTCAATATCTAAGTGCTTTCCGTCATTTAATGCCGAATCTCGTTATTTAAGTATAGTTTTTTATCTATAGAAACTAAGACGTAATAATTAACAGTCAATCCAAATTCGTTTTTAACACAAAAAAAACAAAACATGTTAAAACTGGACAAGAATCTAGACACAATAGATTATGTTCTTCAAAGAATTTCTTTGGAAAAAAAATTTAAGAAAAAAAATAAGGAAGTTGTTTTGTCAAGTAAAACAGCCACCCGATAGATATAACCTTTTTCAAAACTAAATTGATCAAAGAATATTTATACCAATTTGGATGACAATTACAAAACAAATCGGTAGTTTTTTTTTTGTTTTATTTCCAAATCAAACCCGTCCTGTAAAAAAAGCACCTTATTATTTTTTCTATAGGCTAATTTGAGGAATGGATATTCCAATATTAATAAACTCTAAGAATATCGGTGCATTTTAATAACAATAGTTTTTACGTTGTTTTTAATTAATTTTTATTTTTTTTATTTATTACTTCTGCCAAGGAGGTTATGTGTTACCTCAAATTGTCACTATGTTTGTCTGTGTACAGCCGATCGTCCACATCGCTTGATTAATTGTCACCAAACTTGGTCCCAATATTATTCATGGTCTAACTCAGAACTGACTTAATTTTGGGATATCTAGGTCAAGAAAAAGGTAAAAGTCACACTTTTGGCAATAACTTTGGTTCTGTTCATCATAGACATTCGCTAATTAGCCCATATTGTAGCCAATGAAGTTCTGCATCTTACATGACCTTGACCATTAACCGTGAAAAGTTCAATCAAAGTCGAAATTTTGACAGAATTTCAACTTGCGATTTTTCCAAATTTGATGTATGGATCTGATGCTCTTTAATAACAGCAACAACCATGCAAAATTTCAGCCTGATCAGATAATTTTTGAGTTATCAGCATTTCCATGGAATAACATTGGGAATACTTCATACAATATGAAGAAGTAAGGCCCAGATAAAACTTTGGCCCATCCTTATGTAGTCAGGCAGAGGTATTCAGTGTACTGACTGATTTATGTTCTTGTTACCTTATATTATTACGCGTGTCACTATGTTGCCTGCCTCTGTATGAGACTACAGCAGTACAAAACCCTAACTATTTCCATGCTTAGGTGCACAAGGCATCAAAAAGAAAGTTCCCAAGGCACCGAAATAGAAAAATACAGAGGCAAGCAAGATGGCGACCCCTTAAATAGTATCATGTAATATGTAAAGTTTTAGATAACAAAAACTCATAAAACTAGTTATCGAAATTATATTCTTAAAGTTTATGTTTATTGGAAGATCCACACCCAAAATTCTTATTAAAAGAAACAATAAATCGCTTATATATATATATATATATATATATATATATATATATATATATATATATATATATATATATATACAGGGTGTTCCAAAAAGATGTAACCATTTGTGATAAAGTAGCATTTACTTTATAATTTTTTTTTCATAGACTTGTCTTACATGTAAGTTTTGTGAGCACAGCTTAATAGTTTCTAATGTGCTCGATCGAAGTTCCTTAGCTTAGCTGAATCACTGTGGTTACTCGCATATTGAAGTTTGTAATGACCCTGTTAAACATGTCATGGGGAATTCTCTTAATCTCTGTTCGAATTTTATTCTTGAGCGCAGCACTAGTTTGAGGATTGTTAGCACAGACCCTGTCTTTTAGTTATCCCCACAAAAAATAATCAGAAAGAGGATAGGTCTGGAGAATGTGCAGGCCAAGGCTGGTCCATATGACGAGAGTTGAGCCTGTCTTCACGGAAGTTGTGATGTATCTATGTCCATTTTCATCGTTAATTTCATAAAAATGATAGCAACAATAAAATGAATAGATCTTTTTGAACCACTCATGAAATTAAATTGGAAAGTAACAACAAAAATTCTCCTGAGTATGAGATATATAACATGTTTCTTTTTTGTGAAGATTCAAGATATAAATTTACATTTTCAACCAGACATACTTTGCCGGGAGGAGAAGGTAGGTTGGATTCTGACAGTATTAATTAGTTACAACCTCATGATTTTAATTTATAATTTAGTTAGCAGGATCAAAGCTTATTAGTACTTTTACTAATTGCTCGTGTTGTAATTAAACGTGTCGACTAAGGTTTGATGTAGGGATTAGGAAGCCCGATCTGTCTTTGACACACCTAAAATTTCAGGCACATAATCATAAGATGACAGGGATGTTTTGCAGCAGCTGAAATATGGTAGTGAAAGATTTTAATCAAATATTGGAACTTTTTTTTTCATTAGGAATTTTATGAAAAGTATTCTAAAGTAATGATCATAATACTTCCTTTAACAGAAGATTATTACTCAAGATTGGTTAAAACAGATTATAAGAATGTATTAGAAAAAAAACAAAAGCTCAAAGCAGTAATCCACGTATTTAGTTAAAACAAAGACAGATTAAAATCATTGTTGGAATTTCCTATATTTACTTAATCGAAAGATGTACACACACTTACTGGTGTATTAATCACAAGACAATTTTATTTGATGCAGATGCGTTTGTGTGAATATATACAGTATGTGTCTCGAGTTTGTAGAAAAAAAAATCTGCTGGAGATACACAGGTTTCAGGTTTCATCCATCTGGTCATCCTGGATTTAGGAAAATTTGTGGAATTTTTCCTAAATCCAGGATGACCAGTATGAAATATAAGGAGCAGTTGATTGAAAGTATAATATAAAAAGTTTGAATTGTATGTTGTCGCTTGATATAAAGTAGCAATAATTGATAATTTGATAAGCATGATGTAAATATTTAACAAACATTTTATTATGACATAAAAAGTTTGCCTATTTCTTTTAATGCTTGATTTATACCTTCAAAACAATGTAACATTGGATATTTTAGTATCTATTATTATACTAAATCTGAGTAAATCAACATTTGTATCCTAAGACCTAAGGAGTTGAGTTATGTTTGAAAAAAAAAATGTCTGATTACCCATAATTTGCAATTAACTGATCAAATGAACCATCTATATTAGTAAAAAACGAAATATTACCACAAGTATAAATAATATTTATCCAGTAGCTGAAGAAAGACAGAGAAATAGTGAAAGGGACAAAAGAGATAGCAAGCAGAAAGAGACTAATTTAGGATGTTGTCTTTATATTTTTAACAATTTAATTTGCTTTGCAAGCTCACTTTTTCCTAATTAAAACAATCTAATCTGAGCTCAGTAGATGATCACTTTTTCCTAGTATATATATATATATATATATATATATATATATATATATAAACAAATCTATTTGAAAAGTTTTTGAGTTTCTGACCAAGTGCTAAAGTTTTGCAGTAATCCCCTAAAGTTTCCAAAAGGATGATCAGGGGTAGTAGACTTAAAAGAGAAACAAATTGCCATTTATGGCAGTGACAATGCTTATGTAAAGCCAATTCCCCAAAGAGAAAAGAATGGCATAAGCACAAGATCAGCAGTTGGGTAAAGAATTTAATGTCAAAGCCATAGATTTCTCAAGTCTCTTACTCTCTTTCCCTTCCTCTCAATGGGAAAGAGGAAGGAAAGAAGAAAGAAAATTCATTGAATTCATGTTTTTTTGTTTTTATAATTAATCCTTATCATATGTGTTGCAGATGCCAGCTATTGATGCTGGATAGTCCCTGGATGGTTGTCAGCTCTCAAATTTCAAACACCTCCAGCATGAGGTTCTCCTCCAGGTTGGTAAGAGCCTCAACAAATCACAAGAAGAAGAGAAGGGGGAGAAGGAGGAGAAGGGAAGCTCCCCAGTCCTTGCTAGAATGATTAGCTTGCTTTCCTTACCCACTCACCATTGCCTTTTCTTATGGGCTGAACAAATGCTTTGCTATAAAGCAGTGTAATAATGCAGTTAAATATATTTTCACATACAGGCATTAAATTGAATTGCGGTTAAAAAAAAAAGAGGAAAGTTTTAATTGTGGCAGTGGTGGCAGGAAGAAGATGCGGCATGAAGATGGTGGGAGGAGAGGTTTAAAAGCACTACAAATGGTAGGGGAGGGGGTAGCCATAAAAACAAAGGAAATCAGACTAAATATTATTAACTACAGAAAGAAAGAAAAGATTGAGATACCAATTTCAAAAGAAAGAAAAGATTGAGATACCAATTTCAAAAGAAAGAAAAGATTGAGATACTAATTTCAAAAGAAAGAAAAGAGTGAGATACCAATTTCAAAAGAAAGTATGAACTGGTTAAAACCAAAGAATTGAAGATGAAATCAATGAAGACCATGAAACAGGGAACTCAAAAAGTGACCAGTTTGCTTCTTAAATGAATTTATTAAAAACTTTGTCAACATCAGAAAATACAAGTAGAGTTTCGTTTTCCACTCTTTTTTAATAACTAAAAATGATTTGATCTGATGAAAAAATCTGATCACATAATCTTTTAACATTATTATTACTATTATTACTATTATTACTACTATGACTAGAAGTAGTAGTAGTAATATGCTTCCTCCGGTCACATATTTTTGTTAGTATATATAATGTAAGTGTTGAGTTTGTTAATGGACAGCCGATTGTAACAATTTATTGTTTACGTAGGCCTCCTCCCCCGAAGGAGGAGGTAATGCATGGAAGGATGGATTCATGATGAATAGATATATACTATACTGCCCCCCCCCCCCCGAATTGAGCATTGAGCGATAGTACACTAGTACCTTAATAGAAGTAATAGTATAGTTTCAGACTGACACCAAATCTATGTTATATATATATATATATATATATATATATATATATATGGAAAATGAAAAAAGAAAAACCAAAAATATATATATACATATGTGTCTGTGGTTAAAAATATATTTTATATATATATATATATATATATATATATATATATATATATATATATATACATACACACACACACGTTCTCCCTTTGGGTAGAGCACTCTGGTGGGAAAGATGTTTTTAACTTATTGCTATGCAATACTTTTTTGCCAAAAGAATTGAATACTTTCGGTTATCAGTATCATAATGAATATAAATAAATGAATAGCTTCACTTATATACAGTATAATTTCTCCAATTGACACTATTAATTGCGTTTAGCTCAGTTGGTAGATCCCTGGAAATCAGCGACTGGGGTTCCACTTTCGAATCTCATTGGTTCTAGCCACACTGATAAGTTGTAGCGACGACCAAACACATGTTTGTGTATAAAAATATCATTATATATATATATATATATATATATATATATATATATATATAGAGAGAGAGAGAGAGAGAGAGAGAGAGAGAGAGAGAAAGAGAGGATAAGTGTAACTGTAATAGGTGTGATATATATCTAATGCAATAGTTCCGATACTAAAATAGTTATTAGTAGAGCTGGTATATATTTGTGGGCTTATTTGACATACATCAACAAGTCAAGGTTTTAGTCTGTGCAAGCACCTGAGAACCAATCCATTATTGAACACAATGATATTATTGAGTATAATAATAGATTGGCTCTGAGGAGGTTACAGACCGAAACCTCAACTTGTTGATGTAAACGAAACAATCCACAAATATATATATATATATATATATATATATATATATATATATATATATATATATATGTTCCATCAACCTATTGGTAAAAATGACCGTGAAAGAGATAAAATCGCTAACCCTTTGATGTATATAAAACTACTTGTACCTACCCGACTTTGCCCGGGAGTCATTGCTATCATTTTGTGTTATCATGAATGTGTTTCGTTCTTTATATTATGGTTTAAATTTCTAAAAGGCAGCACAATTGAAATTATTAAAGAAATGATTTTTTTTTCAACAAATAATAAGTTAAGATAAAACTAGAAAAGAAATAAAAATATTTTTGTCGTGGACGTATAAGAATAATGAAAATCAAACTAATATTATGTATTAGTTGTAAGCAGTAGCAGTCTGTTGTTATAGTCGGCATCAAAATGTGTGCTGAAGAAACAGTAGAAATAGTTTTCATCATTGACATATAAGAATACTAAAAATCAAACTGATATGCATATTAGCTGTAAGCTGTAGTAGTTGTCTGTTGTAAGTGGGGACGCCTGTGCTGGAAAAGCAGTAAAAATAGTTTTTCTTGTAGACATATAAGAAAAACAAATCAAACTAAACTTTCAATGAAAAAAATGACTTGTTTTAATAACAACGATGTAAAAAAATGATAGTATAAAAAGCGAAGTTAATGATATAGTTAATAACGTAATAATTTTTAGCATCATTAAAAATAAGAGCATTTTGTAGTTTGACAAATAGTATTAATTAGTTTCAATGTTTGTTCTCTTTGTATTCAAAGGAGTATTTTTATTTGTGGTAAATGTCTAGTCAGTCTGTTTTGCTCGAAAGGAAGAAAAATTACCAATTTTGGGTGAAGAGTAAATGAGCTAAAGAGATAAAAATAAGCTTACCATGAAGGACAAGAGATTGATAATTCCATATGGTGAATGGCACCTAAGTTAACGATGGTCGTTCACATCATATCAATAAAATGGAAGTGTAATTAGTTGTTATAGATGAAAAATTGTTCGATACTATTATGAGATACCATTACTTGTAAAAACCTAAAAAGTTTAATAATCATGTTAAACAAATGTACTTGTGTATATGAAAACCGAGATAGATGAAAAAAATGCAGAAATTTGTTTTCTATTAATGTTTTAAGCAGCAGTGGCTGTGTCGGTGATTAGTGTAAAATGGCTTCAATTTGACAAGGTTTTGAGTCCAAATAAGTATTTTTTTAAAGAAACAGAAGCAAAATACATTTTTTTTTTATTGCAAAACAACACGGTCCAAGAAAATAAAATTGGCCATTCAGAGTGAAATATGGATACTGTAGGACAGAAGCTATCAATGACAAACTCCAAGAATCAGACTGGCTTCTCTTTGTATATTATTAGAGAAAAAAATGCCCATAGCTGTTATGTCTGCTTCAAATGTTATTGATTGAACAATCTTCTCATACATTTGACATAGAAATAAATTTTTTATGCTTAAATATAAATGTTGTTCATGACTAATAATTCTAATAGTGATGTTTGAAAATGCAACTTTTTATTTAACTGAAGAAAGAGTAGAAGACAGCAAAGCTAATGTAAGCAGCTACTGACACAAAAGAAATCAATATTGAAAGTTTCTTGGAAATAAATGAAACTGTGGAGCTGATCATTTTTAGGAGATTTATTTACTTATTACAAACATAAAAAGAGAAAATATATTGAGATACGCTCCCTCAACATTACCCGGGAATGACTAAAGACCTTTGTGTATTCCTTCTCTAAACCTGATTCCCTATATTACCACTTTTCTTTCTTTTTTTTTCTTGTATAATTTTTCAGTTATAAAAAAATAAAATTAGTTCAGGAGAAATAACTTTAAAACTTTTGTTCTTTGATTGATTGAATGAAAAAACATTTTTGTGAACATACTGGTCATTAATTTTGATCCCTGGTGACACCAAATGAACGAATATTACAGTAAATGTTTCTACCATAATCTGTTCGAGGTAATAGTAAATCAGAATATATATGGTTTGTAAGAGTAGTTTCTGAATTTCAGACAGAAACGACAGTTTTCCTTTATATAATAACTGTAAAAGTTTTTAACGAAAAGTGAGTTTTTGAAACTAATTTTCCTCTTTTGCTCAACTCAATTGGAATATTTTAATATTTTAAATTGTAAAAAAAACAAAACATTCTTTTAATCAGTAAATGTTTTATTATAGTTAAAACAATTCTAAATCACTTCTTACCATTAAATAAATAAGATGTATCTATACGATGTTAGAATATTTAAGAACCGCCTCTCCCCACCAAAAACGATTGTTTATTTTACTTAGACTGCATATACAGTATATATCAGCGATTGAAAGTAATGTGCATTTCTTAAGTTTAGTTTTTGTTTTACTTAAAATTAAAGATTGAACCGTAAATTGAATTCCAATCAGAAAAATCAAATATTTGCTAATTAAAAGAATAGAAAAGAAACATTTCTTGTGTAGAGATCAACAGAGAGAATTACCTCTCTTACTCTTGATTGATCCTAAAGTAAGGGCCAAGTGTTTAAATTGAAAATTGATCAATCCTATAATGAGAAA
Organism: Sepiola atlantica; assembly: GCA_963556195.1. Taxonomy (NCBI): domain Eukaryota; kingdom Metazoa; phylum Mollusca; class Cephalopoda; order Sepiida; family Sepiolidae; genus Sepiola; species Sepiola atlantica. Next base: position 184,994,100 of record OY744517.1, on the reverse strand, counting down.
TATTTTGTTCTGATATTTTTTGCAAACATAAGCAATTCTTAGAATATATTAATTTATAATTAGTGTGAAATTTTAGATAAAGAAAGTTTGAAAAGTGAGAGAAATATAAGTTTTGTCTTTTTTATCAATTTTATATGTACATAAAAGTAATCCATGGACACGTGTTTCTGGCTCACAGCCGTCATCAGCATGGCTAACTTAGACAAGGATCGAACCTTCGATACTGATGTCTATAGTCCAGCGTCTTACCATTGGACCAAGATGCCCTGTCTAGAAATATGTACGATTTTTATCTTCTAAATATTTAATCTATTTTTATTGGTGATTGCAGCGTTAAGTTAAGGGCGACTAATAATGCAATTTTCTGCATCTTAATCACTTAGGAAGTAAAACAATCCAAATAGTAGTAAGCAAAAAACAACAAACAAAAAAACAACAAACGCTGCAATCACCAATAAAAAAAATAATTACCTAAATGTATATATATATATATATATATATATATATATAAACATGTAATACCCTTGTTTTCAAGTTTGTTCTTTTAATTACATGATTTGTTTTGTACAAGACATTGTGCTTGATAAAATAAATAAATTGACAGGGCTAGGGTAAAACTAACTTTTTCCAAAATCTTTATTTCACTTATTATCCTGTATATTGAGAATTTAGAAACCAACTTATTTGGTAGATTTAGTAAATGAACAGATGGTTTAGTCCAATAAAGCAGTTCTTGGTTCAGTGGTTTAAAAGATTAATATGATGGAAAAAAGCACTTTGTATTTTTTAATTTAATTTGTTAAGAGAGAGAATGTAAAGTAAGTGGAAATCAAATAAGAAAAAGAAAACATTTCAAGTCCATATCTTTTTTTTATGAAACTATTAGTAATTTTGTGACGGTAATGTTTTAATCTCTATTTATAAAATTATTGGATGTAAATAGTTTACAAAACTTTCACCGGAATGTTAAAGCCAGAAACGACTTCTATTTGACAGTTTAAGTATTTCCTATTTTCTTTAAAAGTTCGAAGAGTCACAAAGTAATTCATTAATACTTTTTTTTCAACTATTAACAAAAGGTTAAAACGGCTTATTTATTTACGAAGAAATGGAAACGCATTTTGGTGGATATAATTCGTAATTAAAGTAATTTTTAAATATAATTTTTTAAAGTTTGTTTTAGTAATCTATACGATTGCATTTTTGATTTCAATAAATAATCAATAGTAAAAAAAATGTGTCAGTCACGTAGAGACGAGAAACACACAATGGTAACATAATTGTTATATAGAGAGTGTTAAACCATTGCATTTTATTGTCAAACTTTTTGGGGGTGGGGGGATTCAAATATAACTAGAGTTAAGTTAGAAACAAAAAAAAGTTGACACATTGAAAAAAGTATTTTCAAACAAATTTATGACACACTTTAAAGGAACTGGAAATAGTTGATGTGGAGGGAAGCGAGATAAAAAAAAAAAAGTTGGGGGGGGGGGAGGTAATGTTAAAAAAAAAGAATGGGTAAAGAAGTTTTGTTGAAAGCAAAACAAGTAAAAAAAAAATTAAAAAGAAGCCTTGGTTGCTGTGAATGGCTGACAGATTTGTGCATTAATAGGGTTTGAAAACTGACAGCAAATAAATATAGAAAATGTGCTGAATGGAAAATATTGTCTTTTTGGAGAAAGAAAAAGGCAAAGGCCGATGAAAAAAAAGAAAAGGGGGAAAGAAAAATGATTGTCTATCACATTTAACAGTTGTGTGTGAGTGTGTCGTATATATATATATATATATATATATATATATATATATATATATATATATATATATATATATAAGTGTTTTTTATAGATGTGGTAGACATGTATATACATGTGTAACTTAACTATATGTAAGGGTATTTGCTTATTGTGCATGTGGATATGAGGGTGCTAGAAGACGTTGGAAGGTAAGTCGGTAGGCGTGGGAGAGAGGTGAAGGAGGAGAGGGGTGAGAAGGGGGAGGGGGTTCAGAAAAGAAAAGGAGTCCTGATTTCCTGTCTGGGTTATAATGATCCAATGAGTGTAGCCGGTAAATATATGTATGGCACACAACAGTGATCAGACCAAAATCTAATCATTTCTAAGTCCCACCCTTAACATCCTACTGACACAGTCAGTGAGAGAGAGAGAGATGGAGAGAGAGAGAGAGATGGAGAGAGAGAGAGAGAGAGAGAGAGAGATGAAGAGAGAGAGAGGGGGTGTCAGCTTTAAGCACCTCTTCCCTCCTTAGCATGCCCCCTCACCTCCCCGGTTGCTGGTGTAACCCAACCCCTCTATTCCTCAATTAAAGATCTCATGTCAATAGCCAGAATAAGCCCTCTTCTATATACACCATCATCTATGTATTACTTACCCTCACATACCCTCATCAGCAGCACCAATCTTCGCCAGACCCATCTTCCTTCCACAACACTGCCGAAGAGATGAGGGGATGTGCTGACATTATTTTTAAGTTTGTGTGTGTGCGCGCGTGTCCCCCTTCCCCCCACATTTTTATGTACTTGCTGCTGCTGATTTGAACTGCACTAGTGTAATCAGTCCTTCAAGGCGACACCATAATCCATCATGTCTGCCATGCCTACCCCTCAAGTGATGGTGTGAGACAGCAACAACATAGAATTCATCATTTCATAGCCACAGACCAAGAAGCGGGAGAAGAAGAAAAGAAAGAAGAAACTCTCCTCAGCACATTAAAAAAAAGAGCCAAGAGAGACAGCGGGGGGGGGGGGGGAGCTCAAAGTGGGGCGAAAAAAATCTTAGAGTTTGAGAGAATAAGGCTATGAGAAGAAAGAGAAGCTAATAATACAATATAGTTTTAAGTTCAAAGTTATCACTTGTCTTTTTCACTGTCGCCCCTCAATTGGCGCACTGGCGGTGGCGGCGGTCGCTAGAGTAATGCAAGTTTTCTTTCTTCTTTTTTTCTTTTACCCAGAATCTCTTCCCTGAAGTTTAGCACACTTTAACAGGGTGGAAGGAAGAATGAATATAGTCATATTAGAATTTAAACAACTGATTATCCCTGTATTAATAACTTCTCGTGTGTCTGCGTATGTGTTTCTCGCTTCTACGTGACTTACAGATTTGATTTGATTTATTTACTACTAATCGATTATTTATTGAAATAAAAAAATGCAACAGCATAAAGTGCTAAAACGAACTTTTTATAAATACTATTAAAAATTTGAAATGAAATCCACCAGAATGCATTTCCGTGTCTTCGTAAACAAGTCACTCGTTTTAATCTTTTTGTTATAAGAAGAAAAGAAAAAAGAATTACTTCGCGACTTTTGGAAATTTGAAAAGAATTTAGAAGCATTTAAACCGTCGAATACAAAGTAATCTCTTGCTTTTAAATTCTCAGCAAATCCTCATGTATTATTGAAAATTTTGGAATCTATTTACATCCAATAATTTTATAAATAGAGATTAAAACATTACCATAACAACATTGTTTTGTAACAATTTGGTTCAAGTAATAATTTAATGACCAAACGATAAAGTAATAATTAAATCTAACTGTAATAAAGTATTTTTGAAAAATAATAATTTTGTAAAAACAAAACAAACAAAAAAGTTAACAAAAATGAAAGTAAAAAGACTCCCGGTCAACGCCAAGTAGGGGCAACCAGTGTGAAAATAATAGAACTACTTTAGGTGTTTTCAACCAGGCATAAACAAAAAACAAAACATTCTAAGTTTGGAAAGAGCGAAAAGGGTCAATAAGCAAGACGGAAAGTTTTACAAGTTTATCTTTAATTCTATTTTCAGTAACAGAAAGAAGAAAAAATCAACAAAGAAACGCGAAGATAATTTACCAGAAAACAAAGTCAAAATAAACAATTGACTTTTGTGTTTGCATTCCGAAAGTCAGGAGAATATTTTATCAATGATTAATTGAAAATCTAAATTTCACTTGCTGAAAGAAATGTAATGTTTGTTTGTTTTTAAGACTAAAAGTTTTAGTCTCAAACACTCATCAAAACAAAGATTAAAAAAAAAGCAAACACTTTTCTTTGGTTTAAGAGCAGAAATGAACCATACTACTTGACTACTGCTTTTAAACTTTAATTCAAATCAGAAATTAGTTTGCAATCGACAGTCTCAAAGACTTCAAAATTTCGAAGAATTACAATATCGTAAATAAATCTACCATTTAACTCCATTAACAGATTAATAAAATTTCCATGTCTATTTTGTGATCGTTCGAAATTCGAAAGTGACTTTGAAACTGTCCAATAGAAAGTAGTTTCTGGCTTGAATTAAAGTTTAAACTAAAGTATTATTTATTCAGCTTTACTCCTAAACCAAGAAAAAAGAAAGAAAAAAAAAATCGCACGTAATCCTGTCATATAAAAGAACGTAATAAAGACAAATAAGATCATAAAAACTTCAAATAATTTTTCAAAGAAAAAATCTTAGTCTTTTAAATTTTGCATTTTAAGAAAAATGTTTTCAAAATTAGTTTCTTTTTTTAAGTTAGTTACTTCGCCAATAAAATACATTTAAAAACGTTCAGACTGTAAATAATTGCATACTTTATCATTTGTCATGGTCGGGTCATTGACGAGTTACCTCCATCCTGCCAATTCGTTTAGTGAAGAGGGTGGTTACACACCCAGAAGAATATTACTGATACCAAACATGCTTAGCATTTCTTTAGATCTTATTAGTGAAGCCGACAAGGGTGGGAGAGTCTTGACCATTGGGAAATCCAGGTTCTCCATAGTTTTTACCTAGGCCTGCACTCCAAAGATGCTACTCCAGTCTATTCAAAGGTATATCCATCATGTTATCTCCAGAGACTGAGGTGCCAATGATGCTGAAGACTTCAACACTTGACGTCAACGTTCCTAACAATGGTATTTCCACATCAGCAAAAGGGTTTTTCCAAATTCCAATTCCTCATAAGCCCCCTCCCCCAAAAAATCATCTTAATTTTTCATGGTTTCATTTATTTCTACTCAAATGTCAATACACTTTTCTACATTTGTCATCTCTTGTCTGATTACAGATAAACTATAAAAATATTTTTTTCAAATAAGTTTTCAAAGGGTGCCATACATCTTGATTGCCTGCCGATATTCTATATGTCTACAAAGCCACCATTCGCCTATGCATGGAGAATTGTTACTACATCTAAGCTGGTCCACTAACCACTAGTCTCTCCCTCTTGGAAAGAGTGCAAAAAAAAAAGTGTCTCTAACCTAATAGGTTCCGCACTGTCTGCCAAGTTCCAGCCCCTGTCCCATCGCAACAACGTTGCATCCCTGTGTTTGTTTTACAAGTACTTCAATGAAATGTGCTCCAATAAATTAATGCACTTTTACTCCCTATAATGCGACAAAACTGTAAAAGAGTATGGAAAAAAAAAGTTAAAATTACATGACACATGAGTACAAATAGAAATGCAACCGACAATTAACTTTGGAAGTGATGCTAATGCTTCAGTTTACCAAAACAAATCCCACAGGTTCTATTTAATAATGCAATTTCTTTAGTCTTTTTTTAGTGTCTTGTACTCGCTAGATCCTGAGCTTACAAAGATTGTAACAATGCCCCCCCCCCCCCAAAAAAAATAATCAACAGTTGCAAACAAGAAATACTTTGGTTCTATCATGAATTTAAGTTACTATTTTATCTGATTAATGTTTTATTTAATTATTAATAACTATTAATTGTTAATGTCGTTTCATAAGTAATAATGAATATTTTAACATGTAATTATCAAAGTTATGTTAAGGCAAAAAAAATAGACACACATAAATTTGTAAGACTTGAAATTAATCAAATGAAAATTGCAATATTGATTATAATTATATTCTTGTGGTGGGAAGAGGGTAGAGCTGAAATAATAGTTTTTCAAAAGCTATGTAAGGTTAATAAGTTAAGTCCAAAAACTAATCTAATAATTGGTGGAGGTAGCTTAAAGAATCGTTTAAATAAAAAATAAATCGCGTCCTCGATTGGAATTGAACTCGCGTTTGACGCTTTTGCAGGCTTCTCTCTTAACAACTGACCTAAAGCTATGTGCTTAAAAACAGTCAACCTTTTTACATAGATAAATCTACTGTTGCATAATTTTTCTTCTTTTCAGTTAAAGCATAACCTTTATGTTTCTCGATAATACTGTGTACGGTTTCAGCACCCTAAATTCTCAAGAAGTCATTTGGGCAAAATCACTTTCTCTCTCTCGATAACACTTCTGGGTACAGTTTCAGTGTACCAAATTGAGAATCTACTTGTAATTACGATTGTAAAAAAAAATCTATTTTTGTAGTTATTTTATGTATATTTTTATGCCATTTTATTTAGTGCATTAATATTAAGAAAAAAAACTTTGTTTTAGAAAGAAATAACTTTTTAAATTCTTACTTTTCAGTAGATTTAGAATACATCGAATTTGTGTTCGTTAATTGCACTTCTGTCACTCTGCTATTCTTTCTAAAATGTCGAAGTTCGTATATTTACTACCTTCGATAAAAAAAAAAAGAAAAAGAAAATGGCAAAAACTATGTTCATTAGTTGTTAATCTTCTATTCTGATTCTATTGGTAATCAAGATTCTACCGATACTATCGGAAAATGTGTATTATAAAATTATTTCATGGTGCCAATGGGGAAAGTGAGAGTACTTCATCTAAATATGAGTAAAAATAAATAAAATATTGATCACAATTAAATATTAAAATTCTAATATCAATCGGAAATAAAAAAAAAAAATTTTTTAACAACATAGACCAATGTTTGCCTTATATAACTGATGAAACAGATTTATGTAGTTTATATTAAGAAAGCTATTAATCACTAAGATACAGAAAAAAAACCCTCTATTTTATAAGATAAGATATGTAAATACCATCCAATAATAACAATAGCTGATTTCTTTACTCAAACCAGCTAATTAATTTAGATCATCAAAGGAAAGTGAAGATTCTTGTCTGTTTGTATATCATTAGATTGTCTCATCTTAATGTCAGCATAATCAGTTTAATTATTTTTGAATTAGAAATAATACAAATTTGTAAACCTAAGCAAATATTTTATCAAGTTTTATTTTATTTAAATTTAAATTATTTTCATGGTTAAATTATTACTTGGGTTTCGATTAGTGTTGGGATGATTAATCGGAATGGAAAAATCGGAACTTTTCGGAGTATCGGAATCGGAAAAATTTGTACCTACTTTCCGATGCCAAAAATGATTCTTTTAATTTACCATTGCTGGTACAAATGATAAATATTTATTGATTTTAAACTACGAGTAAAACTAAAATCTATAGTGTATTTTTACGTCTGCGAAAATATATGCACATATTACATGTTTTTTTACGGTAATCAAAAAAACAAAACAAAAACAAACTCTATAGCTAAATATTTGGAGATTTTACAAGAATCGGAAATTGTATCAGAATGGGGAAAAATATTGTCATCGTCTCATCACTAGTTTGGATATCAGATTTACTTGTGTAATATTGAACAAATTGAAATAGGTTTTAAGTAAAAATCATATAAAAACCAAAAATTAAATGTACAGAAGGAACAATGTATTACAAACTAACAATATCTCCCGGTGTTACCTAGGAGTCCTTTTACTTTAATTTTTGTTTCGATTTCTTTTGGTTTTTGAAACTATGCTGCTTGTTTTTTTACAAAATTAGTATTTATTTTTTTAAATTGGATTTTAAAAGGTATTACAGTATTATTTGGTCATTAAATTATTAACTGAACAAAACTGTTACAAAAATATAATTCATTGTTGTTCAGATAATCTTTTTTTTTAATCTCTATTTATAAAAACCTTTCAATCTTTTAATGCACAATGATTTACTAAGAATTTTTAGGTCAGAAATGACTATGCTTCCAAATTCTTTTGAAATTTCGAATGGTCACAAAGTAACTTATTCCTTTTTACTACTATTAAACAAAAAATTAAAATAGTTGATTTGTTTATGAAGAAACGAGAATGCATTATGGTGGATTTAATTCCGTAATTAAATGGGTCTTTTTTTAAATAGGGTTTTTAAAAGTTTATTTTATGCTATTGCATTTTTAATTTAAATAAATAAACGGTTATTAGTAAATTCAAAGATAATAATGTCACATAGAGGTGAGAAACACACACACACACAACACGCGTGCACACACAACGCGCGCACATACACCACCAGTGGTTGTCTCATAATTTCATTAATATAGAGATATTACAAACACTTTAAATAAATAAAATAACAGAGATTACTTCAATGGAAATACATGCACTTTAAAATCTCGTAATAATGTGTATGGAAGGACAGTGTCTACCACATCTATTGACTTGAAACCAATTAGAAAGGTAATTTTACGTCTATTTAATAACATCCAATGAAATGTTCGCTTTTGTAAGGCCCAACAAAAGCTAAGTAAATGAATTACCTAACAATAAAAAAATTAATGATAACAATTTCCTGCGTATTTAATAGACGCAATAGTTTTTTGTTTTTTTACTGATTTTTAGATGTGTCCATGCCTCTCTATGAAAGGCTTTGTCTGCCAGTCAGTCCGTCACACACATTTTTGGATGCATCCAAGCATCTCTACAAGAGCCTCTACCCGCCCGTCTTTTACGTGGAAGTCTTATCTCCATCATTAAACATGCAGATTGAATAGATTGTTACGGCTAAGATCACACTGACACAAACCGGTTCCCATCAGGTCACCAAAATTAAGTGGCATTGAGCCAAGTCATGCTTAGATGGGTGACCATTTGGGAATACTAGGTGCTGTAAGCAACACTTCATTCACCCAGGCATATAAATGAGTAGAGGCATTGCTGAGAGGCCTATGACCGGTAGCAGACTAGCATCCTGTCACGAGGATACTTCACGTTATCCGTTCTGTTTAACACTATAAGACTGGGAATAAACACTGGACCTAAGATCGTTTTAGGCTGAGAAAGAAGAGGTTACTACTACTACTATTACTACTACTCGATTGAATCAACACATCTCAAGAATATCCGTTTTTGAATTTTGTAATTTGCTCTAAAATAGTTATGAGGAATAAACAGAATCTTTCTAACATATAAAGTTATTTTGTCAACCCCAAATAGCATTTAAGCTGACAAATCAAACTTTGCTTCTGACTAGCCAATTTTCATTTCTTAATGTTGTTGGCAATATAATGACGTTCTTCGCTAGAATTTATTTTTAAAATTACTTAGCCCGACCCAGATGACTGCTAATATAAAACATTTTTTAAATAATCATCTAAAACCCAAAAATCATTTTAAATTGAAGAATATAATAGGAGTTGTCTACCTTAAGTTTAAAAATGTGCAAACAAATAAAAATTAAAAACAAAAACGACTTCACTGCATCCCTAGTTATGAATAATATGAAAAGTATTGAGATGAGGATTTTGATTTGAATTCAAGAATTGAAATATTGTAAAATTACTATCAACGTCACAGGAAAAGTAGAACCCCAAACGTTTGGTGGAAATATTTTGCCATTTCAGATGGTAAAATGTGTGGAAGATGGAATCCATGGTGCTGCATGATATCTTTTTTAATCAAACAGGAAGGAATAAAATGCCCAAAAGTTTAGAACTGAAAAGATTCAAAGGATTTCTAAAAGTTATACAAGCAGATATGAAGGAGTCTTTTCTATTATCGAAAGTCATGTCTCAGAGTTAGTAAAATCTAAGAAACCATAGGAGCGCATACAAGATGTAGTTGTCATCAGCAAGATTCATGCACTTTCTAAGTACAAATAGTTCAACAATTAAAATGCACAAGAAAATCTATATTATAATTTTTGTGCCTCGCTCTGTATGTTTGTCTCTGTGTCTGTGGATACAATTGAAAACAAATCCCTATTCCAAGGTCAAACAACAATTTTCAAAGTAAAATTTTACAGAGAATCCAATGGTGGTATTAATTTTATTTTAAAGGGTTTTACAATAATACTGTGAGATGTGCGTTCATGACAGAGAATCCATAAACAGCAAAGATGATGTTTAACTTTATTTTTCATTTTATTTTATTTGAAATTTATAGAAATTAAAAAATAAAAATGATAATGGGTTCAGGGTAGGGAGTAAAAGTACAAAGGAATCCTTATTCATTCCCAGGTAATGCTAGTTATGCATAAAGAACCAGCACCAATTGTTATACATAAAGTTGAGGAGACTGAAGATAAACTCCATGTTCGTGAATGGTCTCTTCGGAGGAGAACTATTTCCCAGGTTAAGTCGGTTCTGTTGATAAAGTTTCTAATTGTGAAACTTTATAAAAAATGAAAAATGAATTTCTTATCATACAATAGTGACAAAGATGTGTGCTGAGAAAATTCAATGATTTCAGTAGATTTTTAAACTAAGTAAAATGTCCTTTTTGTATTTCATTCTAAAATTATGTCACTACATTTTTATTACATAAAAAATTAATTGAAAAAAAAATGTTTTACGTTTGTAATTGTTGTATTCTTGAGAAGCGACGGTAACAATGTTTTTGAATATCATTTCTTCAAGTAGCTGATAAATGAAGGACAACGATTTTTAACTTAACTATATTTCATTCAACTTATACTAAGCTTAATTGTCCGAGTAAACACGTATCTGTCAGGACCTTATATTACATGTTTCATCACAATGGTTTGGCTGCAACTGAAATTCAACTTCAAATTATTTCCCATGTCACATGATCAAAATAACCAATCAGCTTTCTACCCTCATGTGAGCCATACCCCATCAATCATACAAACACTTACCTTTAAAAGCATACTAGGATAAAAATGTGACTCGTTCAGTTAGCCACTGAGAACCAGTTAAATTATTTTAATCAGGAAAAAGTGAATTTGCAAAGACAATTCAAAATTAGTCTCTTTCTATTTTCTACATATTTCCTTTTTTTTTTAATAGTATTACTGTCTGTGGTCATATTCCCTTTTATTTATAATGGACTATTATGATAGTTTTATTCTTTCCTATTATGTTTGACTCTTAATAACCAGAGAGAGAGGGGGTGGGATGGGGGAAAAAGTAATGGAAGCAAGAGTATTAGACAACATATAAAATAAGGTGGGAGGGGGGGGGGCAAACAACATACAGTGAGAGAGAGAGCGAAAGTGATAGATAAAAAATGCGTCACTTGATAAGTTATTTGAAAATCATGGCTAATTAGAACACTTAAAATGGAAGTTTTTCCCCCAAACATAACTATCAAAAAACTGATGAATATTTTAGTATGCATTCTGTGTAATTAAAATCTATATGAAAAAAGCCTTAGGGAAACAAACGTTGATTAACTCAGCATTAGTATAATACTAGATTATGACCAAATAAGATTTAACAATTTTAATTGTAATTTTGATAACATTTTCTCTACCAAAACTCAAGAAACAAATACAGAAAAAATAATAATTAATAGAAATAGTTTCCGTCTTCATTTTGTTTATAATCATTGACTACTGTTTAATCAAGCATCAAGAAATGATATGTAAGTGTAACATGTATTACAGTTAGGACAAACACTTTCAAACATTTTTGAAACTTAAGATGTCTATTACTTCAAAATATCTGTATGTTATTTATCAAAGATCCACTAAAATATAAAAAAACACATCATTATCTATAAATATCTTCTCCTAGAACCTTACTGAATAGCCACCATTGTACAATGGACATATTTGATGCATATGATTATGGAAACAACCGAACCAAAAAACATGTCAAACAAATAATACATATTTGTATGAATTTGTGGTGATTCTTTTTTGTTGAGATCATGTGAGAAAATAGTTTTAAACGATTTGATAAAACATTTGATAATTTGTAAAGATCAAAAGCATTCTCTTGATTTTGAATTATTACTTTTAATTCATGTTGGTATTTCCTTAAAACTAATAGCTTTTAATAAAAATAAAAAAAATTTTCTGCAAATGAATAAACATTTTTATTTTAAATATTTAATTGTTTTTTTCTGTGAAAACTCAATAAATTATTTCTTACCATTCCTCTTTTTTTGGGGGGGGGGGGCGTAGAACTGCATTAATAAGGTCAGAAATGGTTTTTGCCTTTAAATAATTACTGGCAGTATTTCAGCAGTTATTATTATTATTATTTGCAGTTATTCTTCCGACTATTGTTCTCATTGTTGCTATTTATTTTTCAACTACGTTTCAGACAGTGTTCCCTTGGTCTTCTTCAGGAGTATCGCTTACCCATGTATTCGAATTTTACTGTTTTTAATTGTTTGTGCATTTGTGTTGAAAACATCAGTGAAGACATTACACAAATAATCAGCAAGTCGTACTTGAATATGGCAAACAAATAACTGAAGGAATAAAAATACACCTGAAGAAGAAGAAGGCTGGAACATTGTTCGAATGGTAATTAAAGAATAAATAGCAACAGTCAGGACAATAGGAAATACATCTATTATTATACTAAAGCAGAGTTAATCAATGTTTGCTTCCGTAAGTTTTTTAACTAGCAGGGGGGACCCGGCGTTGCCCAGGGCCAAAGTGTAACAATCTCTCTCTTCCCCAGTCGCCCCCTCTTTCCATTGCCCGTTGCAAAAGTGTAACATATTTCTATTATTAAAAGTACTATCTGTCTTGCCCGGTCGTCCCACTCACCACCCCTCTTCGATGTACATCTAAGTCATCATTTAAAAAAAAAAGAATTCTTGGGAGTCAGTGGTCATCGAACCGTCAACTTCTCGGTCTTTATTCTTCTTTGCTAACCGTTTCGCTGAACAGAGTATGAGATCAGACAAAAAATAGGTCGCTTTTAGACTCTGAGGTTTGTTTTGCACGGCGTAAATGCGCGAAGTGTACAAGCTACAAAAAAGCAAACAAATTCGAGCACAACGATCACAGATTTCGTGTCTGTTCTACACAAAGAAATCGATATTTTTCCCAATTTTTCGATATGCGTCGGAAAGTTGGGCGATTCAGAAAATTTAAACTTACGGGTGTTTATCGAGTATCTCAGGAGCCTTTTGCAGACATACAAATATACACACACACACACAAACTCTCCTTTATATAATAGAATATCCCACAAAACACATGCTAAAATATTCATCAGTTTTCAGATTGAGCTATGTTTGAAAAATCTTTGATTTTAATTGTTTTAATTAGCCGTAATTTGCAATTAACTCATCAAGTGACCCATTTCTTACAAACTTTCTATCGATCACTTTCACCCTCTTTCAATGGATGTTGTACGACATTCACTCTTATACTATATGTTGTCTATTACTCTTGCATCCATTATGCTCTCTCTCTCTCTCTCTCTCTCTCTCTCTCTCTCTCTCTCTCTCTACCCAAAAAAACAAAACACGGCAGTAATACTATTTAATCCGTAGTTGAAGAGGAAAAGAGTGAAAGAAAGAGAAAGATACAGAAAGCAGAAAAAGGCTAATTTAGTAATTTGTCTTTTATATTTAACTGGCTTTGCAAAATCACTTTTTCCTTATTCAAATAATTTAACCCAAACTCAATGGGCGATCCAATTAGTCTAATTTTTTTCTAGTATATAACTTGGAAATTATTTATTATTATTATTATTATTCCTAAAATACCTGTTCTGTCAAAAATGACAACTATTTTCGAACAAATAAATCAAACATTGAAAAAAAAAAGGCAAACTTTTTTTACAATCACAATAAAATCTATTTGATTAAAGCAATGAACTATTTACTTATCAAAATTAGCTTCATCCTAATGGTCGTTTATTGCTATTTTACATCAAGCGACCACACACAATTCAAACTTTTTATATAACACTTTAAACCAGCTACTCTTGATATTACATACTGAATTACTTTCCTTAGTGTTACACACTATTTATACATCTATTATTAAACAAACAATACATATTATTATGGTTAATTATTATTATCCTTGTAGTCTTTACCTTAGTCAAACCTTAATTATAATAGCAAGTCATTTGTTTTTGAAATGTTAACTTCTTTAGAAATAAAATGTCAACGTTCTTAAATATCAGACATCTTTTGAGGAAACATTTATGAAAACAAATAACTTTCTTTCTTTCATTCTATATTGAACTAGTTGCCAGAGAGAGAGAGAGAAAGAGAGAGAGGTTTAAAAAGTAGTGTAACTGAGGATGTTTAGAGAAGTTTTAAAAGAAAGATGTTACCCACTTTTTTTTAATTCTTATATTTTTTTAGCCATGTTAAAGAATGATAATTGCCGCCATTTAATTTCTAGATAAAATTCAGAGTGTTATCCTCATGTTGGATGATTTTTTTGATTTTTTTTGTCTACCCCAAACAAGGTATATTGCCACTGAAGTGTAAGGGGCTACTTTGATAGGAGTCAGATTTTGGGGGACAACCTTGGTTGAGCGTTGGCAAACAAGATGTTTGTTCACATAACATTTACATTTCTGCGTGTTGGTACGGTCGACAAATCAGGAAGCAGGGAAAAAATTCCAAAGGTAAGTCATCCGATGGAAGAAGCTATTAGAGTAGAAAATATTTCGGCATCTAGGGACTTCTACATTGCAGAGGTGGGATTTTGCTGCTAGTTGGATCGGTCGGGGATATTAACATTGAAGAGGGTACAAAAGCAGTAAGTTATGTTTGCAACGTTTCTCGGCCTTCCTCAGCTGCATTTTGTCATAGTCTGTCCAGAAGTTTCGAACTGAACCTTTAATTTTATTAATTAGTGTAGAAGACTGCTTTCATTCAACCTTCCATACCTTTTAGACAGCTCATATCAGTTTATTTTACTTAACTTCCTCAACAGAGATTAACAAAAATAAATGCTAGCATTTAGCTAATACAGCATAATCATATTGACACACCGATTTTCGTTAAAGTTAAGAAACGTTGAGCCTGGCTAGTACCAGATGGGTGACCAGTTGAGAATACCAAATGCTGTATATGGGAGAACGGCGAAACCTCCCTGCAAAACGTACAGTCCTGAAGAGGCCTTTAGCAAGTATTATTCAGTATAACCTGATAATCCACATGTGTTGACACAACAAAACAACCGGCTTAAGCATGAAAGTTCTGTTCTCAATCATGTGGTGAAACTGTCTGGAGAGTGTGCTTTAGTTATTTATTTTTGTTTTATTAAAATGAACATTAAAATGAAGATAAAGAAACAGAAGGTTGAGTTCATTGTAGGATATCTTTCTAGCGAATTAATTGAAGGGTTCAGTTTGAAATTCCTGAATGATTTAAACTACAACATCTTAAGAAGACCAGAGAGTACAGCCACCGAAATGGTGTTAACATAACAGAACCAAGTTGTGGACAACAGTCTAAAATATGTAAATAGGCTAAATAGATCCGACTAGATTTTAATTTAGTCTTCTAATTCCGTAGTCTGCATCGATAACAATTAGGCCATTTGCGCATCTCCTGCATATTCACTCCAGATTGGAAAACACCTGCAAAATCTTTGAATTTTGCAATAATTTTGGTAATTCAAATTATTTATTTTATTATCAAACCATGAAATAAACATCATTTTTTGTTGTTGTTGCAAAATCAGGAATAGAAGAAAAGAAGAGCGGAAAATATAGTGAATAAGACATTTTGTCTGCTGACAATCCTTCCAGTAATCAAATAAAATAAACGAAAATATTAAAAACAAAAATGATACGAGCCAAGCTGCAAACAATAAGTTGGCAACAAAGAAAACTCGAGGGAAAATAAGAGAAATATTTCAAAAACTTGTGAGATTTCTGTCAAGCCGAACAATGAAGAGCACGAAATAAGTGCACAACAGAAAAAAGGAAAGGAAACTGAATCCACGTAATTTGGCTTCAGATTTCAATTTCAGGTGGATTGGAACCAAAAAGAGCCATCGATGAGTGGTGTTAATGCAGCCATCATTATCATGGAGACAGTGAAAGGTGATTGTATGGCATATTGTGACCAATCCTTTTCAATGCATGTAAACAAAACATTGAGAGAGAGAAAGAGAGAGGACACAGGCCAATGAACAAAAGTTTCAAAAAGGCTTTATTATTTTCTATACACTAAGAATGTGAACAATGTTCAAAAATATAAATGTTTGACAGTTCAAGGTCTCAATTCAAGCATTCAACAACAAAGCTATGTTATTAAGGAACGATGCACAGTCAATTAAATATATGGAAATAAAATACATATGGAAATAAAATAAAATTCAATAAGATTCATAGATCTCATTTAAATAGAAACACCAATAAACTTTATCACGACAAAAACTAAACCACAAAGGGAACATATTCAGTAAGTATGAAGGTTATCATATCAACATTTGTTGTTTGTCTTTGATCAAGGGATTTATTTATAGTGATCTTATATATATATATATATATATATATATATATATAAATTTCAATGTTTCTGTGTGTATGTTCCCTATAGAAAGAAAGGTTAGAGAATCTACATAAAACTAAAAGTGTACTTATATGTAACATTTTCCGGGGAAGACAATGGAAGTTGTCCCAAATCTCTAAGTGTCCCCGAAAGGAGCTATGGGAGCAGAACCTAGCTTAAAACTTCAAATATGTCCTATTTTGATTAAATTTAGATTGTATGTATAAAATTCTCTGGGGAAAACAATGGAAGCGGTCCCTAATCTGTATGCGCCTCTCTATATGCTACCTCTAAAGGAACTATAGGTGTACAACCCTCTTAAAACTTCAAATATGTATACCCGATTTTAATGAAATTTAAACTATACGTAGAAGATACTAATTCATAGAGTTTTCCAAA
Source organism: Sepiola atlantica (assembly GCA_963556195.1). Lineage (NCBI taxonomy): Eukaryota > Metazoa > Mollusca > Cephalopoda > Sepiida > Sepiolidae > Sepiola > Sepiola atlantica. The sequence goes on along the minus strand of OY744517.1, from coordinate 184,977,344 downwards.
ATTTCAGTTCTTCTCAGTAAAAAGAAAAGAAAAAGTAACATGGTCTTATGAGCATAGTGAAAAATTACTGTGTTCCTCATTAAATCACGAGCAATATCGGGCCTTCCTGCTAGTATCAGATATTTTCCCATACTTCCAATAATTCTATACCTCTAATAATAAGATGAATATGTGTTCATATCCGGTTCTGATTTAAAAAAATAAAAAAGGTGATTAGGTGCCGGTAGTCAGCTGCCCTCTCCTCCTGTTAAGGATGGTTTCTGGACAACTCCTTAGTTTTTTGTGTTTTATTTTTGTCCACTTGAAATGTTACAGAGTAGCTTTTAACAGTAGCAACCTATTTAAAATTTTTAAAATAACTGCATGTGCATTAAGCAGACCCAAACCTAAATTCTGTCATCTTCCACTTTTTGTAAGTCACAACAACAAAATTTAAAAACTTATATTCCTTATAAAATATATAATTTTTTGAATAAATGTTGATATTCTCAATAAATTGGATAATTTTTGGTGATTAAAAAAAATAATATCATAGCATTGCCCCCCCCCCCCCCTTATCATAGATTCAGGGAGGAACTATGATCCCCCATCATTGTACAGTAGGGTAGGTCGATTTTGGAATAGTAACAACTGGTTGGATGGGAAAGTTGCAAATCACTATAAAGAATCATCACACAAAATATTTTTCTCCAAACTTTTATCGTTATTTGAGGAAATGAATTTAAATTGTAAAATAATCTAGAATTCTGTTATGGTAACGGTGTTACTTAAAAATTTTAGCCAGTGAAATTGAGAGCAGACATTAAAGCAAATAAATGCAGTAAATATATGTAAGACTAAGAATATATATTTTTATGTGCAATATTCATACTGTTCTCAATAAATCGAATAATAGTGAATAAAAATAAATAAATATTGTAAAATATTTATTCTAAAATACAAATGTACAGTATTCTTCCTCAGAGGCTTTTCTTATGGGCGGGAGATTCAAGCCTGCTTTTTGCTATTTATTATAACTCAGTTTTATATTCATTTATCAATTTAGTAGAAAGTTCATGACGTACATGCAGGAATCTAATTCTTTTTGTGGTTGTCTTGTTTTATTCCCAGCCCCATGGACTAAATTACCCGTTTATTTAAATGGTATTATCCACACAAACACGAGTGTCAACAAAAAAAAAATTAAACATGCTACCTAATATACTGTCAGTAATAAATTCCAATATTAATTCTGGAACAAGTTTACCGTCATCACAATCTTGAAGAAATCATGGTTACATTGGTGGTAAAAACATAAACAAAGAGGAGCGAGTTATTTTTACAACTTCAGCTTTTTCTGATTGTTTGGCTTGTTAATCAAATGGTCAAGATGACACCTGAGGCACAGGTTTCAATCCTGTATGAGTCTCTTTTCTCGTTTTGTGATTTTCGTGGTTTATTCACAAACACATGGAATAAATTAACTATTTATTTAATGGTATTACCCACACAAACGAGTATTGAGTTACTCCTCTCTAGGAGTAAGGCACAAGACCAGTTTTTATCTTACTCCCACAAGTAAGATGTGACCCAAGGTCGGGTCGGGAAAGTGGGGTTTAAAAATTGCCTGGGCAGCCCCGTCGACATTCCCCGGTAGGGGCACCTTAGGCAGTAAGCAATAAACTTACTCCTCCCCAAAGAGGGGAGGCGAAGCCTGGGAGGGTGGACCTCCTAGAACTGCACAGGACCGGCAACCCCCAATAGACCGGCGTAAATCAAGGCCCGAAGGCCAAGACAATACCAGTCTATGGGGTGCAGTATCCATCGGAACAGATACTACACTTTGATCTTAGCCAAAAGGCTACCCACACAAACGAGTTTTATTTACTCCTCCCCAGGAGTTAGGCACAAGGCACAAACGAGTATCAACAACAAAAAACAGCATAATTTATATATGCGTAATGCTGTCTGACTTTAATGATCTCACAAAAACCTCTGTTACAACGTAAAGTAAGTTGTAAGATTTTTTATATATATATATATATATATATGAGCTTCATAAAAGAATAAAGCACTTTAGGCAGCTGAAAATGACTATATAAGCATTAAGATTGTCCTAATGTGTAACTTGTGCGACTGGTGTAGTGGGTAAGAAGTCAGACTGTTGACAAAATAGTCGGGTTTTTGATCACAGCTTGAAGAGATGTGATGCAGTGAAACAGTCTGTTTGAGGATGACATACACATATATATCTTCTATTATATAAAGGGGAAATGTCTGTGTGTATGTTTTTATGTCTGGAAAAGGCTCCCAAGATACTCGACAGACACCGTAAACTGTACACTTCTGAATCCTCCAGATTCCAGATACATAATATCGAAATTTGGAAAAAACCATTGACTTTTTAATATAAAATGAACCCAAAATTTGGTCGCCTTCTGGCGGATAGTACGATCTGCACATGCATTTGTGCATAAAACGCATACCAGCTGCAGACTTCGATTAACTGACCTATTTTTCGATAGATTTTATACTCGTTTTTGTGGTCCTGTGGGTATCGACGAAGGTCCAAGACCTAGAGGTTTATGGTTCGATCCCAGTTGATTCTCAGAATTGTTTTTTACCCCTGCTAGTATATATATATAAATAAATAATTAATATAGATTTTTATTTTCAAAAATTCAATTTTTTTTTCTCCATTTATTAAAAGTTAAGTATTCACCTCTGATTCCATGGTCAATTTTGTTGTGTAGTGCTAATAACCTCAAGTTCAAGTGAGCTTATTATGTTTTCTCACGCAACTTATAAATCTCTCAGTTGAGTTTTTGGTTGGTGTGTTTAACAGCACATCAATCCTTTGAATCATTTAATAGCAAAACGCAAATATCTATTGCAAATGATTCATTAAAAACAAGTTGCTATTTTAATCATAATTTGATGGCAATCATGGATCCATAACACCCGAAACAGATACGATAGATCTGATATGATTCAAACACAGCATATCCAATTCCAATAGTCTGTGATGATATCTATTGGGCCAATCATGCCCATTTCCTTTTTTATAAATCATGCCCATTTCCTTTTTTATAAACTGAAATTTGGATAATTTAGGAAATTTTAGTCCACATTGGAAAAAAAATTAGCATTTTATATAAAAACTCAAAAGGCTTATTTTAGTATTCATAAAAAAATAATCATCTGGGCTGGTGCATCAACCACCAGCCTTTCTCTCTTGAACAGGATGCAAAAAAAAAAATTTCTAACTTAAAAGATCCTGCACTGTCTACCAAGCTGCAGCTTCCTGTTGCATCGCCGCAATGTTATATCCTTGTGCATGTTTTACAAGTATTTCCAGGGGATGTGCTCCAATGAACTTTCCGCACTTGTATCCCTCAACATAAGTACTACGACCCACCCGGCTAGCAATAAAATGACACCCCTTCACTGTAGAGGTCCCGAGATGATGGAAGATTTTCTACTTTTGATAGCTTCTTTCCTCGGACGGCTTGCTTTCTCTCCCTGCTCTCCCGACCATAATGCAGACATTTGAATGTAATGTGAATAAACATTTTGATGCCCAACTCCCCACCCAGGTTGCCCCCTATAAATCTTGCCCCTATCCCAGTAGCTCCTTACGCATCAATGGCAATATTGCCTTGTTTGGGGTGAACAAAACAACAAAAAAGTCTTCATATTTCCCTGAGAAATTTCATGGGATGCGTGATTGACCTAATGGATAAAGTCATGGACTATGAAATCGGCTATGCCGAGTTCAAATTGTCACAGATCTGTTGTGGCTATTTCGGCAATAATATTGTAGGGAAAGGTGTGAATCCACAATTTCCCTGGCTATAGGTAAAATAGCAACTTGTATTTAATAAATCATACACAATGAATCGTCTCAATAGGTATTGTATCAGCATCAAATAATCCCCAAAAGGTTGATGTGCCGTAAAACAGACAAACCCAACAAAAGCATGAGAATTTTCAACACAGAGAAAATCCAATCATGTAAATAAAGTCATGTTTTTAGCTGCGAAGTTGTGTCGTACAAGTGTTTGAACAATTCATCGAGATAACAAGAATGTTCTCATTTTAAACAAAGAGGAAGGAAAAGAAAGTTAAGTGTGTTGATTCCAATCAAACCTCTTATCAAACATTCAGTTTTGAAAAAGAAAACATTTAATGAAACAAAAGTTGCTCGACTTGTCCACGGAAAACTTGTTCAACAAGTTGACAGAGAGAAATGGCGCTGTCAAAATTCGCACACTTAAATGTTTCTGAATAATTTCTTCTCACCCATGTTCAGTGCACATCTATATTTGGCAAACGGCAAAATCTATACGACTTTGATTGGGATTGTCTAATTTATATATATATATATATATATATATATATATATATATATATATATATATAACAAAATCAATTGACTTATAACCCTCCACCCCTCGCTTATCTCCCGCCTCTGCTAAAACATTAAGATGTCCATAAAAACAATAGATGACACCAAATAATGGTGACGATGACTTTCATTTACATGAGTTGCTAGCACGCAGATCAAATGACTGACTAATACTACGCAATGATTAACAATGGAATTAAAACATCACAACAATCAAATAAAAAAAACAAAAACTTCTACATTTAAAATAAAACAAAACAAAAACAAAACCAAAAAACTTATGATGTAGCAACCTTGGAAGTATTTTCTTTTTTATACAATGAATACAAGTTTAATCTCAAATGTAATCAAGTCAATTGAATGAAGCTAATAATCAAAAAAACTAGATTAACACTGGTAACTATATATAAAGTTGTAATTCCTGTTTGTTCGTTCACAAACTACTTGTGTTTTGGAGATAGACCCCCCATGATTATATATATATATATATATATATATATATATATATATATATATATATATATATATATGAAACTACATTATCAAGAATACTTAGATAAGTATATTTCATTTTGATGAAAGCGGGTGTACAAAATTATCGTAAGGGTTGTTTTTGCGCCAAACATCCATAAAAAGGAAATATGTTTTATCTTTATTTATTTATGACTTTAAAATTATAGAAATTAAAAAATAACAGAAATGGCAATATGGGATATTCCGGGCCCTATTCCTTCCCATGAAACGCCGGATGTGCCTCGAGGGGTTAAGGACTATATAAACGTATCGAAAATTACTTTAATAATGTCTCAGTGTGGGCAATAACATTTATGTATGTACACTCCTTCATTAAAAAACTGAACATTACAAAAAAATTAAAAGTAATGGGCAGGAGGATATAGCGTTCCTTATTCAATCCCGGGCAACACCAGATGTTTATACTAGTTTATAATATAAAGAAAATTATGAAGAATAGAAACACATTTAAAATATTTTACAAAGATGTATTAATTACAAAAACGAATTGACAATTGGATTAGTTAAGCAATAATTCCTCAAAATATGAGAAATCTATAGTTAATAATTACTGTTTGTTTATAGAATAAAAAAACTAACAAAGATTAAAAAAAAAAAAAAACGAGTGATGACAACAAGCAAGAATAAACACACGAATCGTTATGTCATGGGAGAGAGGGAGGGGGAAGGAGGCAGAGAGAGTAGTCGGAGGGGGGAAAGGTCAATGTAAACAGAGGGAAGGGATAGAGAGTAAATAAAAAAAGACGGATAAATCAATAGGCTAAAAAAAAGTTGAATAAATATAAAACGAATAAGAAAAAAAAAAAACAGAATTGTTTGGAGTGTGCGAAAATAGAATTAAAAACAAAACAAAAAAAATCAAATCAGCATGTATTACATTATGGGAAAGAAAAGAAAAAATGTGTGACGATTGTTAAAGAATTTTTTTAATTACAATTAAATCAAACTTATTTGATTTACAGAGAAGGCTTACTGACTCAGTTATCAAACCATTAATTAATCATCTTAATGAATATATTTTTTTATATATTTATTATGGAAAAGGCAACGTTGGGTTAATTCTTATTTCAGTCACCTAAATTACTTAGAATGAAATGGTGTTCGACATTACTCCCAAAATACCTCAGATTTACTTAAGCCATGTTTTAGTGAGAAAAAAATAACACCATTAACAACAATAAGTTATAACAAGTTTCATCGTACACGTGTAACGCCGGAATGAAAGCGAAACCGGAACAATAACATCTTATATAAACAAGTAAAGAAAAGGGCTAGCTAAGGAAGAACGATAACTCAAATTCATAACGGTGTTCTTTAACTAGAAAATTATGAACTTGAATTATCACTATTCCTTAGCTAACCCCTTTCTCGACTTGTTTAGAAAAATGACGACATTTTTCCGGCGTTTCACGTGTACGCTGAAACTTATTATAACTCAATGTTTAGGTGTAAGTTGAACAAGTTTTTATTTTTATTTTTTAAGTTTTACAAGACTTACAAACTTTGAAACGTATGTTTAGAAAGTTTTGAAGTTTAAACTTTTCTACTTTTTTTTTCTTGCAAAGAGTAAACGGAAGATTTTTAATTTGAATGAAAACATTCGCTTTATGCATCAATTAATGTTATTATTAGCCAACATGAGATACAACACTTATTAGTTGAGTATTGTTTTTACTCAAGAAAATGATATTTTGGTCTTCCTATTTACTTGTCTCCCTACGAGGGTAGAGTTAGAGAGAATGTCAGTTTTTAATGTGGTAAAAATTCAGCTCTCCAGATAGAGGCATCCTGAATTGGTACATAAAAATTCAAAATTACCTCAGTCTAGAAAGATTTCTCCTCCACCGACCGAAGACAAAACAGATGAAGTGTAGTATCAGAACAGATACTACACTTTCGTAGTTAGTATTTACCCCCCCCCCGAGGGAAGATGTGACACAAGGTCGGTGGTGGGGATTGAAAAGCCAGCCACCAAAGAGACAGAGCACTATGGTCTACAAAAATGCCTGAGCAGCTCCGTCAGCATTCCCCGGTAAGGGCGCCTCAGGCGATTAACAATAAACTAACCTTTTCTCAAAGAGAAGGTAAATCCTGGGAGGATGGACTTCCTAGAATTGCAAATAACGATATCTCAGCCCAACAGAAGAAGGCCACCTAACTCAAATGGCCCAGACTCTGTTGGACTGATTGCCGAGGACGTATCATTGACTTCGTATTGGAAGTTATGCAAAACACAACTTATTTAACTTTAAATAATAAGCGACCGTAGACTAGTAAATTACCAAAGAAAGAAATTAAAAAGAAAAAGTATCAGTTAAATTAAGATAAATAAATGCAATATGTTATTAAATGTTATGAACATGCGAAAGTCCGTGCGTGTGATGTACAATTAGTTGAACTTTTAAAATTAAAATTATTAAGCAGAAGTGCAGAAAACAGGAGAAAATGACATCGGCAACTTTCATTTTTAAAACATGTCGAAAACGAGAAAGGGGAAAAATCGAAATCTGGAAATGCAGTTTTAAATGAACCATTTAGAAAAAGTGAAAAGCATCCGATCAATCAATCTGATGACGTTAGTAAAAAAAAAAATTTTTTTAATCGGTGAACGTTGTTACATTGGCGACTTTAATTATTTAAAAAAGAAGTTGGAAAATTAGTCAAAAACAATTTATTTTTGTTTACATACTCATTTATGGCATATAAGTTATAAGTATTTTAAGTTCCATAAGTATTGGTTATGAGTAAAGCAATATTAACAGGAAGTAAGGTACCAGACCCCTTATTACTTTACTCACAACCAATAATTACGGAATTTAAAAAAATATTTAAAAATAAAAATTGGCGCAAATACGTCACAAATTAGTATTTATTTACTCCTCTCCAGGAGTTAGGCACAAGGCCAGTTTTTATCTTACTCCCACAAGTAAGATGTGACCCAAGGTCGGGTCGGGAAAGTGGGGTTTGAAAATTGCCTGGGCAGCCCCGTCGGCATTCCCCGGTAGGGGCGCCTCAGGCAGTAAGCAATAAACTTACTCCTGCCCAAAGAGGGGAGGCGAAGCCTAGGAGGGTGGACCTCCGAGAACTGCATAGGACAGACCCATAGACCGGCGTAAATCAAGCCCCGAAGGCCAAGACAATATCAGTCTATGGGATGCAGTATCCATCGGAACAGATACTACACTTTGATCTTAACCAAAAGGCCAAGGAAGGCGGTAAACTGAAATAAATTGTTTTGTTTTCTTTTACAAATTTCCCAACTGTATTTCCTTTAAAATAATTTATGTCGCCAATAAATTTTAAAGTTTTCATGAGTTTATCAGAAGAACAAATACTAGAATAGATCAAAAAGAATATAAAGTACATAAATGCATAAATATTTAAAGAGAGGTAAAAAATTAAAAAAAAAACAACAAACAAACAAAAAACAATGAAAAATAAGGAAAAACTTGAAAGAGAGAGGAGAGAGAGAGAGAGGAGAGAGAGGTAGAGAGAGAAAGATTGATTCTACAGGTTTACCTCCCTTAAATCCCGACAGAGGCAGCAACAACAATTACAAGCGAATCATCGTGGCACTCGGATGTCTAATTCCATAACGAAGTCTGAAATCTAAGCAACAACGGCAGTTTGCCCGTGTAAAGTTCATTTACTTCAGACAATGGGGTAGATTTAGCCATTGAGAGTTCCGTGATTGAAGCCTTCATGTCATACGAAAGAAGAAAAAAAGTCATAAGAACGCAGCGGAGGCGACCCGCTTCCTAACTTTCAAACTTCAATTGAGAAGGAGGGGAAGAAAGAGGGAGAGGGCAGGAAATTAAGAGTTGTCGGTTGTTCTCGCTTGTGTTTGTCTCTGTGGAATTAAAAATAGTGGATAGTGCCAACCGAAAACAATCCACAGTAAATTTAAGAAGGGTGGACAGAGGGAGGACATGCGATATTATTCACAATAGCCATGAGGTGCGCGTTTTCGCTTGTAGTTAGCCGAAAGAGAAAACAACAGTTAATAAAGTTTTAAAGTTTGCTGATTAATAATAATAAAAAAGCAAAAAAAAAGCAATGCATTTTGAACGGAGAGGGGGGGGGGGAGATATCTGATCATTATGGTATTATTAATACATGAGGGCAGGGGTTATGTGGGGTGGCCCTTTCTCGGTAAGTAGAGGGGGGGGGGGGCCATCGGGGCAGGGTTGTTGTATATAGGACTTCCTTTGTAGGTTAACCTAAGTTGGCGTCAGCAGCCAAGGGAGAGAGGGCCAGCCAAGTCACATTTCTAATTATTGGAATAGAAAGAAAAGAAAAAATAACGATACATTTATTAGAAAATAAAGAAAGAGAAGGAATAAGGAAGGTATTATATTAGAAGGAGGGGGGTGAAGTAATGAGAAGTATAAGGGGATATTGAGAAAGTAAAGAGGGAAGAAAGTGATCGAATATGAATGAGGTGGAGAGAGAAAGAGAGGGAGGAAAAGAAGAAGAAGAAGAAGAAAAGTATATATAAAATCAGTTTCTTACCTGGCATATCAATAAGTTTCTTATAGACAGACAAGAAGGCTGCCTCGGCCGCCTTACTTCGCTTCGAAAGGGCATCCACTTCAGCCTGGAAACTCCGCAACAAGGGGCCAACAACTTTGCGAATCTCCTACAAACACACACGCACACATGAGGTTTATATTAAGAGTCTTCAGTTATATTACTAAAATAAAAGAAGTGAAGAAGAATGGAGATGCATCAAAGTTGAGTGATGTAATTTGCTCGAGGGAGGAGAGAGAGGGAGAGCAAAGGAAAAGGAAAGAGAGAGAGAGAGGGGAGACAGAGGGAGAGAGAGAGAGAGAGAAAAAAGTTGAACTTGATGGGAGGGTTTGAGTGATTTCTCACAGCCGCTAATATTTATACAAGAGAAAATCTTCAATCAAACTGCTGGGATTTCAATAATGTATCATTGGCTTAACATGTTATGTGTGTCGCTATCCTTTCTTCCTCCTAAAAATGTGAGGGTAAAAAAAATATGGATGGATGAAGAAGAGAGGAAGTTAGTCTCCTTTCTGATATCACAGAGCGCACAGGAACTAATCAAAAAGAGAGCTAATAAAATATAGCAGGATGGGAAAAATGGCATATCAAACGAGTTCTTTAAAAGAAAAAAAAGTGGGAGTGAACAAGAAGAAGCTAGTCTTCTTATGAAGCAAGCTGAGCAAGCAATAAAGATGCCTAGCTAAAAAGACCAATTTAATAAATTGGAACTTCGGTTAATAATAGAATCAAAGGAATTGTGTTATATCATCACAGTGCAAACTGTTGCAAAACTTTTCCCTTTGAGATCTTCAACTCTTTTCTATATGACTATTCTTTATTTTCCTGTTGTGATGAGAATCTAAGACTTGATTACATAATCCGATCGAAGACTAATAAATGTTAAGTAAGTTGCCAATATATCGATATCATCAAAGTTTAGTAATTATAAGATAATCATTTTACTGTTATCAATAAATCGACCATTTGAAGAGGAAATTAACTGTGGATTTTATCGATTTAACAGAATTCCAAATATGTAATTTATTGAATAAAATGGTAAATGCAGAAAGCTAAATTGTTTATTTGATTGTTTTAATTGTTCACATTCGATGAATACAAAAATAGTTTCGGCTGTTTGGTTGGAAGAAGGGGGAGATAGATAGAAGAAAGAAGTAAAATCTATCTAACTGAAATAGCAAAAATGTTTTTATTTTTCATTGTTGAAATTAAAATTTTAAAAATTAAAAAAACATGCGAAAACCAAGTAAAATGAGATCCATCCAATCTTCATAAACAAAGTTGATAGTTGTAAAAAAAGTTTAACTAAAAATAAACAACAAACAATCTGTTCACAGTCAATTTAAAAATCCATTTAAATCAATAAATAAAAAATATTTTTAAAAAATCACAAAAAAGTATTATTTTTTTTATAGTTAACAAAAATGTGATTATACTTTTTATTTTGTAATTAATAGAAAAAAACTTAACAAAAATTATTCCAAAATGTTCTTTTTAACATATTAGGGTTAAAAGAAAACATGTAAAAACGTTTTTTTTTTTTAATCTCTGCATTAAAAAATCATCAAACAAGATCTTGTGTGTGTATGAGAGAGAGAGAGAGAGAGAGAGAGAGAAATACACATTAAATTTTTTTTTTTTACTATTAATGAAATATTTATTGAAATCACCAAGAAAATAAGGTAAAACTAAAATGAATTTTTAAAAATCCTATTTTAAAAAAGAATTTGTTTTGGCTAAGATCACAGTGTAGTATCTGTTCTGATACTACACTTCAACTGTTCTGTATTGTGGAGGAGAAATCATTCTAGACCGAGGCAAGTTTTATTTTAGTCCCAATCCAGCTGGATTTTCCCACATTAAAACCCTTGTGTCTAAATCTGCTCTCGTGGGGAGGCAATTAGATAGGGATTATACTTTGAATTATTTTTCTCTCAGCCTTTTTTCATCAAGGCAACACCGGTTAAATACAACTAGTTCAGAATAAAGTGCTAAATACATTTCGCATCTGATATTGTTTTCAAAAGTAAACTATTATTATTTTAAATTGAAACATAAAGCATAAAAATGTAAAAACAAAGTCAAAACTTCAACACAAAAATATAAAAAAGGACATATTTAGCTTTAATCAAAGAAATTTCACACGTACCCAAAAATTAAAATGTATTAAAAGTTAAATATAAGACTAGACTTCTTCGAGTTAGGATCAAAGTGTAGTATTTGTTCTATCCTCCTAGACTGAGGATTTTTCATTTCATTTTAGAATGGCCCCTTTTAATTTTGTCCTCGTGGAGGGTCAAGTAACTAGAGACTAGACTTATATGTAAAATGTCTTAAATTTTAAGATTTTTTTCTTTCTGGACAATTATGATATTGTGAACTTTTCGTGAATATTTTAAACAATTTGAAATAAACAAAACGATGTTTTTGTCCTCCTTCTCAACACCGGCATATTCCCACTTCTTGCATTGTGACAGCCTTCTATGATTCCTCTATATACATATTACAATGCTTCAAACAAACTACATTACCTTATTAGAACACTGTTTTGTCTTATTTTGAGTTCATTTGTAGAGATTGTTAGATTTTCCCACTCATTTCTTATGATATTCGCCAAAATGTTGGATAAAATCGATTTTTTGGTCCTGAAGTAATATTCTAATTTACTTTTGAAAGTGCTGAGAATCTAACAATAATTGAATGTGGCCAGTCTTTTTTCCTTGTTTTTTTTTTTGCACCAAAAATATTTGTTTATTTTTTTACACAAAAAATAAACTTTCAACAGGTAGTCTTCCATATTAGTGGTTAAAATGATTGGCATTAGTTCAAAACAATGTATTTGTGATAACTGTGTTAAAAACAGTATGTAATATTAAATTGACATTAATTTTTTTGAACAAATGTACCGCTTTGTCATATTTTACCACCCACCATATTGAAAATTACCCATGATGCAATGGATTGTGGCTATTTTTCGATATGGCAGTCAAGAAAATAGATTTAATTGAGAAAATATTCTGTCCATAATGTTTCTAACCTAAAAATCATCACAAATCATGAGTTTAAACAAAAATAAGTTATTTTGAACTAATATCTAGATTTTTTCTTTTACTCGTCAATCATTTTAACCGTTCAAATGGAAGACTACTTTTTGAATACCTTTTTGCATACAGAGGACAAAAAATACCATTTTAGACGAATAATCGATTTTATCCAACAAATGAAATGGGCAAGAAATCTAACAGTCTCTATTATAGAATTAAACCATCATTTTGATTGGATGAACTTATCATTAATGCAAAATAAAAACACAGCAATTAAATATTACAAATGTAAATAAAATAGCAAATAATTAAATTATTTTTAATATGTGCTCATCACTATTTTATGTAAACAATGTGCAACTGCATATTGCATCTTCATAATAAGAATTTCAGATGTTCATAAGATAAAAATAAATTACCGTTATAAAATTTGTTTAGTATAACAATCCTCCAAAATGATTTTCCATATTTTTAACTTATTTCCTCTTCCTTACTCAAGTATGCTACACTTATTTCTATATTATTAAAATTGCGTGACCACTTCTCGTGTGTGTGTGTTTCTTGTCTCTATGTGACTTACACATTTTTTTAAATTTAGTATTAATTGAATATTTTTTTTAATTTAGTATTAATTGAATATTTTTTTAAATTTAGTATTAATTGAATATTTTTTTTAATTTAGTATTAATTGAATATTTTTTAAATAAAAAGAATAAGAATTTTTTTAAATTCTATCGAAAAAAATAATTTAATCATGAAATTAAATCCACAAGAATGCATTTCGTTTGTTCTTAAAGAAGTCAGCCATTTTCATTTTTTGTTAATAGTTGAAAAAAAAAAGAAAAAAAAGAATCATTTTGTTATCCTTTGAAATTTTAAAGCATTTAAACCATTGAGTCAAAAGTTTCTGGCTTTAAACTTCTTAGCAAATTCTAATGTAATAAAAAATTGAATAATTTTATAAATAGAGATTAAAACATCATTATCTTAAGAAAATAAGATAAAATGAAAATAACAAGACTGGGGGGGGGGGGGGGAATGCTGAGATAGATATAGCTAGTTTTATATATATATATATATATATATATATATATATATATATATATATATATATATATGTGTGTGTGTGTGTGTAAAGGAGTAAGGCTACCAACATTTGTAAAAGGTTTTTTTTCAACATTTATTTATTATTTTGTTATTTTATCATTTTATATAAAGCGCGGTGTGCTCTCGTCAGATATGTAAACCCATATCTGACGAGAGCACACCACGCTTGAAACGCGTTATATAAAATTATGAAATGATAAAATAACAAAATAATAAATAAATGTTGAAAAAATCTTTTTACAAATGTTGGTAACCTTACTCCTTTACATATATACTTTTCTCTCGTTGGAACTGCACTAATACTGCACTACCCTCTTATATATATATATATATATATATATATATATATATATATATATGTATATAAGCTTTACATTTCACAAATAATTTTTTTTTTTATTTTTAAATCACAAAAAATATTTCCAATAATTAACTAAAATTAAAAAATTTTAAATATTAAATTACAATCACATCAGCAAGCATTATTTCGATTGACATATTTATGTTTGAATTAAAATTCTAAATTAAAAGCTGGAAATAACAATTACTTTCTTGCTAAGATACATTTCAATTATTCTAATACAAATAGCAGGAAGACATGGCGTTGCCCGGGATTGAATTAGAAAGCCTATGGTTTTTTGGGGCACCCAACTCATAATACTATATTAACTTTTTGTATTCATATTTCTTCTTACATTTTATAATATTCAATTTTGAGGACCCCTGTGTACTTCTGTTCAAAACCCTGAAACCCTCTGTAACAGTTCTATTCTTATTTTTATTTAATTACTATAATTTTAAATTTATCAATAAAATAAAGTAAAACGTTGAATTTTCTTTTTTGGGATGTCAAGCGCGAACAGAGATCTCACAATAATGTTGTACCTCTTTTGCTTAAGATCAAATATACTTATCGAAGAACTTTTGGTAATGTAGTTTCAGAATATATATATATATATATATATATATATATATATATATATATATATATATATATATTAGTTATGAGTGTCTATCTCCAAAAAACTGCACAAACAAACAAACAAACAAAGATGAACTATAACTTTATATATAGATTAATGTTAACAATAGAGTCTGTGTCCACTTTTTAAAAAAAATTTACACTTGAGTAAATTGTAAGTACTTTTAGATTGATGATTACAAAACTCATGCGAACTTTAGAGTCGATGATCTAAGCAAATATTTTAATAGAAAGGAAAAGAAAGTAATAAAAATCAGGGTAAAATTATACACTGCTCTGTGCTTCATTTTTTATTTTATTGTGGAATTGGGTCAAATACTGAATTTGTATCAATTTTGCTAATGTCTCCATTTATGTCTGCTTTGATGGGATTACAAAGAAAAAGTTAAGTTTCTCAAAAAAAAGAAAAGAAAAAAGAATGCAGGTGGAGGTTCCTATTTACACGATGGCAGAGTTAGACACGAGGTCGATTTTTAATGTGGGGAAAATCTAGCTCCCCCAGAAAGGATACTCGATTTGAACAAAAAGAAAAATTGCCTCAGTTTAAAAGATTTCTCCTTCACTGACCGAGGACAAAAAACGAATGATAGTATCAGAACAGATACTACACTTTGCTCCGAGCCAAAAGACCAAGGAAAAACAGGTGGAGGTTTCTTATTCTTTAATTTGAAAAATTACTGACACAGTATATAAAAACAAATTAAATAGTGCAATTAGAATTAACTAAATTACATCTATGTAGATATGTAGATTATAATTCTCATCTTGATTGTTATATCATAACGTTTTGGCTAATGTAACCTCCGACCTTTTTCAGGTGCATCTTGTTGAACCTTCTAATCTAACGCAGGAACCTGGAGGAGATTTCGAACTCGACCCCTTTTCTTTTAAATTTTATTTTTTTATTTACTTTTATTCAGCCCAAAAAGGAATATTTCCATTGAAGCGTAAGGGGCTACTATGACAGGGGCCAGATTTATAGAGAAGCAACCTGGGTGGGAAGTTGGACAGCAAGATGTTTGTTCAGATTACATTTAAATTTCTGCATACTGGTACGGTCAGGGAAACAGGGAACAGGAAGAAAATTCCAAAGGCAAGCGGTTCAAGTGTTCTCAGTCCATCAGCCATAACCGGGTAGTGTAAATTTATGTTATTATTAGTTATTATCGCCTGTAGTAAGGATCGAACCTTCAACCTCCATAAGACTGTCACTTTGAAGTGATTATAAATTAACCAATGCCTTCACCTGTTACACCACATGTCCATGCAGACAATTCTAGAAAATATAACCACGCTATTCCCTTAATTCCTGTTGGTATGGGATTAAAAATATGATCAGTTAAGCAATCAATATTATTCTTAAAAATGGTCAATAAAATATACATAACCGCATAAAAACACTCGACTATTATTTATTCTACTTTGATTTTATTCAAAAATTCATAAACTCTAACATATCTGTAAATAAATTTTTCTTGCATAACTAATAATAATAACTAATAATAATAACTAATAATAATAATGAGTCTCTTTACTTCTATATAATCCATAAGGATAATGTAGAAGTATAGAGACCTATCAGTTTTATATCTAATCTACATATGTGTTCATGGTGTGTACAAACACCTGGCACCTGATACTGCATTTAACCTGGGCGGGTTGAGCCGGCTCCCTCCTAAGGAGGAAGTTTCTAGGAAATATTTAATTTACAAGCGGTTCACAGTTGCATGTATATCCCAGTCAGGGGAAATGGCGACATTAATTTTTGCAGTATTTTTTTTTGCAGGGAGGTGTTACTGTTCTCCCACATACAGTGCCTAGTATTTCCAAATGGTCACCCATCTGGTACTGACCAAGCTCACCGTCGCTTAACTTCCATGATCTAACGAGAACCGGTGTGTCAACGTGATTATGCCGTATATTTATACAATATACATACCAGAACACACTGTAAATTAGCTGAAAAGAGAGAGTCACTATTTCTCTAAATACTCACAGAGACATTAAAAACTATTATTCAAGACACAGTGAGAGGGCGAGAGAAATACATAAATAGCTAAGTGAGAGATGGGTGACTTATTAAGTTAATTACAAATTACGGCTATTAGAACAAATGTAATTTTTTTCAAACATAACTCAATCTGAGAACTAAAGAATATTTTAACATGTATTTTGTGTGATCAAAATATATACAGGGAAAAAAGCCTTAAGGAAATAAACGTTGATTAACTCAGCTTGATTTTCATAATAGATAAATAATAAGTTTGTACAATGTCAATGCTCATGTGATTAATTAAGCACTAAGCAATTTTAATTTGAAACATTCTAAAGATTAATATAACATCAATTGAACTTATTGAAAACTAGTTTATACCACTCTTTGTCGGTACAGTACCTGTGTATGTCAATTTCCATCTTTACCTAGCTTCAACTGCTTTATAGTTAATACGAAAAAAATATTTGCAAAATTTTGTGGAAAATAATATACTACTTAGTATTTGCATTAGAGAGTAAGTAACTACGATGAATGTATTTACGTATTGTTCTTATTGCCAAAAAAGCATTAGAAATGATGGTTTTTAGCAAAAATAATTTGCTTTGAACTATTGCCAAATACTTTTTATGTCTACTTTTTTGCGGATCATAAAAAAAGAAGGTCACTTAATTTTTAAAAAAAAGTATTTATGTAATGTTGTTATTATGTTAATTTTTTTTAATGGAAATCGCTCTAGACAAGGCATGAAGCCATTTCATGTAAAGAGCTAAAAAAAACAAAAAAAAAAACTTCACGGTCAAAAACTAGCTAACGATAAGTGTTATATCGATAAATTCCGACCCAGAAAACAGCAAGACTTCCTCTATTGTCAGAAACATCGCTCTTGTAATGTGAGGACTAAAGGACAAAATAAGAGAAGCGAGAGTTACAAGGCTGACGAAAGTAAAGCCAAGATCCACTTTCTACTCTCCTTTAAATTTATAAAACACGTATCCAGTTAAAAAAATCTTTTTGACTTATGTGCAGGGTATAACTATCGCTTTGCTTACGTGAGATTCAAACTCGGGTGTTGACATCATAAAAACTACTGCCTTAGTAATGTGTACTCTCCTTATTCCTTTGATGTAACTTTGAAAAATACAAAAATTATTTTAATTTACTATTAATTAAATATTTATTGAAATTAAAAAAAATATGGGAAAAATTTAAAATAATCCTATTTAAAAAAAAAACTAAAAAACGTGACTATACTCTGAATTATTTTTCTTTAAGCTCTCCACCTGGGCAGCCCATGGAAATAGAGTTAGATATAAAATAATATTTAACAAAATTGTGCATATGTGTGTATTTATATATATATAAATATATAGTCATCCACAGACAGCTGTTTCGTCATATCATGATTCTTCAGTGTGGCTAGATGTAGCAAGTGTATCCATGCCGAGTTTCGAAACCTGAATGCCAGTTCATATCCAAATATGATCTGCAGTATCAAGTGTCTTATCCTCTACGCCACCAAACTCATCAATGACAGTAGAAGAAATTATAGCGCGATATGTATTTTCTTTGTTAACATTTTTTTTTTTACATATATCATATAATAAAAATAATTATAAATTATCGAAAAATTAATAGTTTCAAAATTAGACAAAATGTATAAAGTTTTTAAAAGTTAAAAGTGCTACAGTGTACGATGAATTTGCCGAAGACTGGCATATTGAGATTTGGAGGTATAAAAAATGGGGAAACAAAAGCGTGAGAGAGGGAGTATGGATAACAAGTAAGCTCTAACCATATATGGGTCTGTGTTCTGGTTAAAGTGTCTGGTATTTAAAATAGGTAATTTCCTAAGGCAACAATCATTAAAATTCAGTCTAGCTCTTTACATCTTAGTGAATAAATTATTCCAGTTCTTCTATCTGCTCATCATGGGCTGTCATCAGTCTAATAGGACATCTTAGCTCTCTCTCTCTCTCTCCCTACCTCCTCCCTTTCTGCTCCACTTCTCAACTTAGAGATAACTTACAATGATAAATGGATAGGAATAACAGGTAGAAAACTCACATTCTGATAATCATTTGGATTCTCTAGATTTTTACCCTCACACCCATAAAAGCATATATATATATATATATATATATATATATTGATTCTTATATTACATATTGGTATTTTTAGAATGAAGGAAGCCTTCAATTGTTTTTTCTTGTTTTTAATAAAAGATGGTGAAAAAGAGACCCAAGAAAAAATCCAATAGTTAAGTTCATTATGAAAATGTTGAAGATTAAAATTAAACTTTCAAAAGACAAACAAACGGATAGAAATAGCAGTTTAATGTAGCAGCATATAATGGAGAGAAACAGAACAGATATTCTGTTAGTTAATAATAAAATGAATCCACCAAATAACAGTTTTTAACAACTTTTATGTTCCCTTACAATCGATATATATATATTCCCGAAACAGTTTTTCATGGTAAACAACTGATGATCTCTTAAAATAGTGTTAGAAACAAACTAATATAATAACTGTAAAAAATAAATTGACTTACATGAGTGATTTTCCACTGGAAGACTTGGGACTATAAGTTTTTTTTTTTTTGTTTTTTTGTTTTTTTTAATATAGTTTTAATGGTTGAGAAACTTCCGGAACTATATATATATATATATATATATATATGATACTAAACCTTATATCTAGAATCCTTATTCTGATCAGAATCCATTACATGATTTTGATTCTAGTAAATGTCTAAAATCCAGAAAATCTTACTCAATTGGTGTATAATAACTATGGATGAAGTTTCATGTAAATCGAAAATACTCGAATTTTAAAATGGGGTGGTTATGTTCTAAAACCGTTCAAAATGCTCCAAAGAAACTTAAATTTTGTAAATATTTATGACTTTATGTTTAATACCTATGGTTAAAATTTCATCCAGAGATATTCGAAAATTGAAAAAGGGTTTCCAATACCCCTTTTACATCAAACTAAATTAAACTAAATCTAGCCCACATTACCAACGTTTACAACTAGCAGCTGTGTTCCAAAATTCATAGTGATCTGGTAAATAGATTCGAAGTTTACCTCACACAAACATATATATATATATATACATATATATATAGTTGAGAGAGTTTGAATTACCTACTAGACACCATCCTCGAGTGTCTTCAGTCTCTCTGTAAAAGAGTTTGTTAGGAAAACCTGACATGAGGATACTTCAGCCTACAAGTAAATCCTGACCAAATATTCAAAATAACATAGTATTCGAAGCCCAAATAAAATCTACTCGGTTTGGCTACACACTGCCTCATACGAGGAATGGTGCACCTTCTTCTCTTGATGTTACCTCAAGTAACAGCACTTAGCTGGATACTCCACCAGACTAGATGAATTGTTATCCTAGAATCCGGTAAGACCAAGTGACCACAACAAAGATATACTATAATATAGTAAACTGATCAATTGGGGAGAGGAAAATTTATGCTCTTAACTTCTTTACTAACTTAATGACTGACAGGTAAAGAGAACTTTAATGGAATATTCGAATATCTATGCATCTCATATAGAGATCAAGTGTTAGTCTAAGGAAGGGACTCCTTGAGAACTTCGACTGAAGTAAAATAAAACAAATAAAAATATAAACATATACACATACCTATTTAAAGAAAAACAAGAACAAACTATTGCTTTCTTGCAGACATATAGATATTATGGCGATAGAAATTGAAGTTTTTTCTTGCTAGAAAAACAAATATTGAAAAAGAGATCATAAATAGAGAAAAAGTAAAATAAGATTTTAGGCATCGAGGAGGCTGTTATTAAGAAAAGAAGTAATTTGGTACTGTCATCTTATCCTTCTTAATCAGACATTTTGCAGTCAAGCACCAAATTGAATTAACAGGATAAAACTGAAATGGAGAGAGACAAATGCAGTCATTGCTAAGCAGTTGCTCTGAAACTAGCATTTGTGATCGCAAATAACAGCACACCATCGTAAGTGGCGAGTTGGGATAAGAGGACAATAGGCGCGAGTAAGCATTCCTCCGATTTACATAAGGACACCTTATACTAGCATACCTACAGATTAGCGGCGCATTTTAGGAAACATAAAAATGATTTGCTATTAAGCTAGATGACTTCACAGCTCTTGCTTCATTTCACCTTTATTCATTCGCGTACAATAAAGATGACTTCACAAATTAGGACAGAATCATGGAGAACAAAAAAAAAAAAGAAAAGGAGAACGTGGGGAGAAAGATTGGGTCTTTTCAATCAAATAGACTCGATTCTGTTGAATAATTTCCTTTATGCTTGCTATAATAATCTTCCAGATAGTTGCCCCCCCCCCGCCCCCCAAGGAGTTGAGCCATACGAAATAGTCTGTTTAACGTGTCTCTCTTTCGCTCTCACTCATAAAAATTGAAATGAGTGAATGTGACTCAAGATTTTTTTTCTCTCCTATCAAAGAAATCAGTGGAGCCTGTGATCAATGTAAATCATCACATAGTATCACACAATGGACAAATATTACGCAATTTCATTAACCCGTGTACATTTTAAAAAAATTATTTAATTTTTATACGTTTATTGATTGCACTTTAAGAATAACAAAAAAAAAAATTTATAAAGCAGTCAAGTATCGCACTTAGTTTTCTTGAATCAAATAGAAATGATTTTCAGTATTCATCTAACCGGCCCGTTTGGCATAATGGTTAGTGTTTGCTAATGGGTCAGGAGACTGGTGTTCAATCCTTGGTTAAGTCATATCAAAGATCAAAAATATGGTACTTGATATTCCTTGCTAAACACACTGAATTTTAAGGTGAGAATAAATGGTAATTGGAGTAATCCAGGAAAAGGATTGGTGCCTTCCCTTACACCTTAATGTAGTAGCCAATGAAAAGGGAGCCTTCAGGTCACCCTTGACTACGGTCGACTACTTTAATTTACTATGATATAACTTTTATTCCATGGTTCTATAATCTTTATCAGATGAAAATAAATAAAGTTTTATTTGCTAATCTTCATCCAATGAAAACAGAAGAATTTAAAATTTAAAAAACTATGCAAATTAATAAATCTATTTTTAATATATTACTAGAAAACCAGAAAAATGAGATCATCCCAATGTCTTAAATTCATTTAAAATTTTAATTGCAACATGTGATAAGGAAATTTTAACATGGTTTTATGTTGTTTCTTATTCTTAAAAAATGTCTACTGCAACATTTCAAAATATTGTCTATCAAATATCGCGCATCTGCTTTAAAATGCAACATTTTATTATTTCTATGCTTAGCCAAAGTTGGTTTACTGTCTTCGAAGAATTGTTTCAACAAGAGAGAAAAACCAGGAGAAAAAAATTAAACTTTCTTAAAAATGCGAAATTGATATCATGTGCCAGACCGGATGGTCTAGATTTACGCCGGTCTATTGGGGGTTGCTGGTCCTGTGCAGTTCTAGAAGGTGCACCCTCCCAGGCTTTGCCTCCCCTCTTTGGGGAGGAGTAAGTTTATTGCTTACTGTCTGAGGCGCCCCTACTGGGGAATGTCAACGGGGATGCCCAGGCAATTTTTAAATGGCCAGAGTGCTCACCTCTCGAGCGCTGGCTTATCTAATACCACTTTCCCGACCTTGTGTCACATCTTACCTTGTGGGAGGTAGATAAATATATCCAGTAAGAACAGATACAGAGAAAAGAAGAGACGACAAAAAAGAGTTTGTCTTCAATTCACTTGAAATAGAGATGTTATCTAAAAATATCATTAAAAAGTATAATGATAATCATTTAACATCTGTGTTATCATATTTTATTTTCAAATTACACATTGATAAGGCTTACTAAAATATAATAATAAAACTAATGTTAAATAGATTTTTTGATGAATAGTTATTAATCGTAAACGTTGAAAGGATATTATCGAACATATAAAATCGATTTGGTATTGATTATATAAAGTCATGTGAGAATCAAGAGGATAATTGCTAATTGCCTTTGCCTGTTTACAAAAAGGAGGATCAGTGACATAAAAACAAAAGCGGGAAAGGTCAACTTAGAATGAATCTAAGTGAAACAAAAATATTTATTTAACCAACTTACAATTAATTTATGATTTTTGAAATTGTGTAGGCAAACTAAATTAGAAAATACAACTTCAAATCCTTAATCAAAGATTTAACCATTTTTATTCTCCTCTATTTTTTTAAACAGCTTTATCATGGCTATTTGGCTAGCAGTAAAGTGGAGTATTTGTTCTGATATTACACTTCATCTTTTTTGTCTCGGTCAGTGAAGGAGAAATCTTTCTATACTGAGGCAATTTTTATTTTTGCCCCAATCCAATGGGGGAGCTGGATTTTCCTCTACATTAAAAACTGACCTTGTTTTTAACTCTGCCCTTGTGGGGAGACATGTAAATAGGGACAATAATATTAAAATAGTTTAGATAGTTTGTTTTTTTACAGCATATCAACTCTGTTTTGGTTATGTACTACCAAAGCACTATACCTATTGGATATGGTTAATTGAACACAAGTTGCTATTTTACCCAAAGCAGGAAGGAAATTGCAGTATTAGTGCGTAATTGAACAGCACAAGGCAGATAGGATTCAAACTCAGCATAGCTGATTACATAGTCTGTGACGATATCCATTAGACGAATCATGCACCCTTAATATAAAAAAAGGTATAAAAATACTGGCAGCAGTTAAACTTTGCTAATCGTTTTTTCAATTGAAAGAAACTTCATTCATTTTTTTTTTTATTGGATAAATATTACTCACTAGCTGGTATATATCTGGCGTTGCCCTGGAGTCTTTTTACTTTCAATTTGTTTCACCTTTGTCTTTTATTTTGATTTCTTGTAAGAAAATATTTACATATTTCGAAAAGATAATTTAATGAAAGAATATGTCATTAAAAAATCGGATTTTGTAATAAAATCGATAGGACATCTTACAAAATGTTCAAATTTAAATCCCATAAATAGTTTTGAGCATTTTTCCTCATTTTAATGAAGATATAAACATAGTATGCAAAAAAAAAAAAAAAAAATTCTTTAATTTTACAACAGCTGTTGAATGTCTGTCCTTTTTCCCTTTTATTTTTTTTTTTAAATCAGATTTTGGTAAAGTTTAATTGAATTACTTCCTGTATCGTTTGGTCATTACAGTAATTGAATAAAATTGTACAATATTTTTTTTAAAATTAATTAAAAAAGTTGTTTGAACGTGAATTGTCATTGACTGACAATATATTTTCAAACAATTGTATTTATATAGATGAATGTTAAATATTTCTAATGCTAAAAATGATTTAAGAGGAAAGAAAACTGTCATTTTACTTTCATGATTAAAAACAGTTATTAATCTTTAATATCAATATTATTTACAACAAACCTAAAGAATTATTAAATAAACATTTGTCAAACTAATGATGAATTCACTATCTACTTAAAAGAATAAACTTGAAGATTCATATGTATTAGCACAATCAATCAAAATATTTTGTTGCTAAAGTTAATTCCTAAATCTATATACCTAAACGAGGAACTTTGTTTGTCCGTTATAAAAATCAATATAAAGTAGCAGTTAGATCCCTATAAGAACCAAGGGAAGTAAAATTTACGAGGAAGCTAATGTCATTGTTAAAATTGATTGTCAAAGTCATTTTGGGACACTGGTGAACACTTATTGGATATTGTAATAGAAATTCCAGGAGAATAGAAAGTGGACCTTGAGTTTACTTTCAGCAGCCTCATAACGCTCGCTTCACTTATTTTGTCCTTTAGTCCTCACATTCCATGAGCGATGTTTCTGACAAAGGGGGAAGAATTGCTGTTTTCTGGGTCGGAATTTATCTAAAACTCATCCTGGCGAGTTTTTTTACCTTGAAGTAGTTTTTTTTTTTTTGACTCCTTACATCAAGTGGCTTCATGCCTTGTCTAGAGTGATCTCCATGAAAAGAAAATGAACAAAACACATTTGAAGAAAATTTAATCGAAAAATAAAACCAATATTATTTATTGCTTAAATTATTGCTGATTTCCCTAGCTATGGGGATTTTTACAGAAATTATGATTGTAATAACTTTATGTTGAACAGATTTGACACCCGAGCAATGCTATGTAAGCCTAATAGTATATTTGTAAAAGAGTAATTTACCATTTTTTAAAGTTCATTTTATGCTTTGAAGATTTTAAGTATTCATTCTTTACATTTAATTTATCTCCCTTTCAGAAATCAATTTTTTAAGCATCTTCCACTAATATAATAAAAAAAGGAAATAAAAAAAAAACAGTGCATCAACTCATGTACAAAGATGATCTGTCCACCTAAACGTTCCCCGACATAAACCAAGTAATGGGAGGAGATGAATGGACATGACAATAAGATGGAGCAAAGCCACTATTCTTGACTTCATTGAACCAAATGAATGGCCTTCAAAAAGTGCAGATCTCAACGTTATGAATTTTACCGTTTGGAGTTAACTATTACATCAGCTTCAATGACAGAGGAGAGAGGTCAGAAACATAAGGTCATAAATACTCTGTAGATGTAAGCTTGGAATACTAGTCATCCAAAAGCCGACTGGAAGTTGGCTAGACCATCTACACCGTTGTGTAGTTGCTCATGGAAGGGGCACACTGAACATCTCATCTAACATTTGTTATCAGCAACTGTTTTCTATTTTTAAATGAATTATGCTGAATGTCATAGTTTTATATGTAAGGGGTACACTGTACTTAATAAAGTTGATTATGTCTGCCTGTGTATGTGTCTAAGTTGATAGACACCTTCACAGCTGGACATAGAAAGCTGAAATTTGGTAGGAATGGCCTCCTTTCTATGTATATTGTTTTTATAAGGTTAATGAGTGAATCCCGACACCTCAATGCTTTATCAAAATCAAACCAAGCCATCTATTTTGGCAAAGACTTTTCATGTAATGCACTACCCACTTCCATTTCTGACGTTTTTCAAACTGTTGAAACACATACACATGCACGCATGTAATCATAGGAGCTCATGAAAAAAATTTCAAAAACTATGTGGCAAATATACCAGGTGAACCAAGTGCAAGAGAGATCCAAACAATTGTGCTTAAAGAAATGGTTAGAATCCTAAAAATATCTCTCGGTAGGAGTCTCTGAAATAGCAGTTGAATGTCTGCCATCCACAGAAAAAAAAAAAGATATGAAACTTTAAAAAAAAAAAACTAAAAAAAAAAAAAGTATATGCAGTTTTGATGAGTTATAGTACACCTTACGTAATGATTTAATTATTATTCTAACCCATTTAACTCAGTGGGGATTTATCCGTTAATAATCCAAATTGTTTAGTGCCATCAAGGATATGTAAAAATTGTTAAATGTATAATATTGCGTTCTAAATAATATTTTATTCAGATTTTTGAATTTCAGGTATAAGTTTCTTGAATTTTGCGGATAATACATGTTGCAAAAGAATTGTTTGTTAGTTAAATTTTTTTTTTACCAAAAAATATTTGTTTTATAAAAATCCTAAATCTAACATTAATGTCATGTTTAACTTTACTCGCTTTAAAATTTATATTTAATTAATACTCTATTCACTTGAATTAAAGTTTTATTTTAGACTGTTGTTACATTAACCGCATTTTTTTTTTTTTTTAATTTTTTTTTTAACATAGTTCACCCTGAACAAGGCAGGCCGCCACTGTAGCCGTAAGGGGTTGAAGGGGGGGGGGGGGTCAACCTAAATTGGGAGGTGCGCAGCGAGATGTCTGTTTACATTAGTTTTAAATTTTTGCATGTCAGTAACGTCAGGGAAACAGGGAGCAGGGAGGGAGTTCCAGAACAGTAATTTCATATTATTCCACCTAGGCAACGCTGGATAGCCCTGCTTATTTCTTCTAAATTTGTTCATCTTTTAAAAACTGACATGACCCGAAAAGAAGGAGGGTGGATAGAAAGTTATCTGTCCTAAATCCTTTAATTTAGGGGATGTAGCAATGAATAATTCCATTGCTTCAGCATGGGGTCTACTTAGCTGATGCGCATTCCACTCGAAACAGCAAGCTACACGGTACTAACAGTAAGGGAATATAAACAAGGAAATAACAACCTATTTCCCTCTTTGTGTCGATTCATACATTTCCCCCAGGGGTTATTATTGGAGAAAGTGGACACAACCTAAAATTGATTTGCTGATTCCTCCAGTCTGTATCAATAGCAATAATGACACCTGCGTTATTATAGATTTTGCTTCCTTCTCTCCACCCCAATCACACACACACACACACACACACACACACACACACACACACACACACAGAGATCAAGTATGCTCTTTTAACAGTTATACATGATCCCAAAACAAAGAGAAATGGGGAAACGTTTTTTTCCTAGTAAAACTGGATTGGATATTTTACAGGATATCAAACTTCTGGGTTATTTAATGCCAAAACACAATACCTATTCTAAACAATTCATTGTATATAATTGAAACTGGAGGGGGGGGGGGGGGGGTCATACCACTTCCAAGAATATCAGTGCATAATTGAACAAAATAGATCCGATAAGATTTGAACTCTGTATCACTGATTCCATAGACTGTCCAGTAAGCCCCACCACGCGCGCGCGTCAAGGACATGGATCTTCGTTACGATATTTTAAAACGCTACATGGGTATTAGTTTCTCTGTTTGTAAATAAGAAATACTCACTTATAATATCTACATAGTGACAAAAATAGTTGAGTTAAACAAACCAGAATAAGAAATTTTCAAAATTGTTATTGTTTCAATTACTCATGGTATCCACGAAATATATAGCATGAAAATAAACTTCTCAAAAATGGACTGAAGTTAAATCAAGAGAGCAGACCTTATGCACACAAAGAGCTCAATATCCTTTCAGATAAAGCTTTATAGTTAAACTAGCATTTCTATCCGGCGTTACCCGAAGGCATGTACACCAAAATAGAAGAGTTAAAAAGTGTGTGTACAATTTTTCTTTTAAAGCTTCTCTCTCTACCTCTCTCTATCCCCCCTCCCCCTCCATATCAAAAATACCATTTCACACGAAAGGTCCCTATTTACTTGCCTCCCAACAAATGCAAATTTTAGACACATGGTCGAATTTTTATGTGATGAATATTCAGCAACCCCCAAAAGGGGCACTCTAGATGAGACAAAAATAGAAAATTGCTCCAGTCAAGAAGGATTTACCCTCCTCCGACCGAAAACAGAACAGATACTACATTTGAATTATTTATTTGCAGAAAATATTTTAAAAATTACATTTAAAACAAATTAGGCACAAGGCCATCAAAAGTGTGAGGAAATTTGGGTATCGTTGGTCATCCATGGTCTACAGTGATAATGTCTATCCTACTCTTAACTGGAATCCTCTCAGTCACCACAATACCACATTTACACTAGGGGCCATTGGCTTGAAATTTTTTATAAATATGGTCATATACACATAAATTTATTGCAGTATAATGGGGAGTGCAAAAACAGATACTACACTTTGATCTTAGTCCGAAGGCCAAGAAAATGTATTTTAGTTGTCCTTGGATGTATGGACCTTTGTTCCATCTTAATAGAATTGATCGATTGTCGGTTGAGTTGTGAAGAATACTATGAGAGAATTGAAAAAGATAAATGGAATGAACAAAATATGATGACTTATGAAGACAGTTTATGACAGGTATTTGTTTACATTGGATTCGAAGACAACCATGTTGTAGTCTGCAGGGAAGCAGTCCCATGGTAATGTGTTCCACAGACACGAGTCCCTTGGAAAGAAACGTTGTTCTTCGAATTCCCCCTTATACTAGGCACACGGAGGAAGAAAGGAAAGTTTCCTGTTGCGGTAATAAGACGAGTTTTTGCTGTGAATGTCTTACAAGGAGGAACCAGAGATTGGAGCTCAGTCGAGCACCTTCGATGGAAATAAGGATAGAGTAGAAAAGAAAAGCAATGTCTCTTCTGTGAGAAAGGGGCTGTAACAAACAGAAGAGATTATTCCCCACTAGATTGCGAAGTTGATTTTGTATTCTGTCAAGACAAGAAAGAGTGATTTGAGCGGCACCTCCCCAGATGTGGCAGCAGTACTCCATCTTAAGACGTATCTGACTCTCATACAGATAGAGGATTAAATCAGGAATCAAGTACTTTCTAAAAAGGTCGAATGATCCAACCATTTTTCCAGCAACTTTAGCAACAGAATAGAAATATATCTTCTAGTTTAGATTTGGAGTGTAAGTCAGTCCTAGGAGCTCATAAAAACAAGGAGCTTGTATGCATGGAAATACTTATCTAGCAATTCCTTTAATTTTATTGCTCTTTGAAAATTCAGAACTTGCAACTTTAGATATTAGAAAAGTACTATAACTATGAACTTTGAAAAGTGAAAAATACACAAATATGCTGTTAAAGTCATGGGCATTATACACCGAAAAAGATAAATTTAAAAGAATCATCTACATATTAATATTGTTGTTAGTACCTAAAATATATGGTTATAATCATGTTCACACCAGTTAAGCAATGTTGAGCCTGATTAGTATTTAGATAGGTGACTATTTGGGAATACCAGATGTATGTAAAATCACTCCACACAAGCATATAAATGGGTAGCAGCCTTGCTGAGAATAAAACCGACGACAGACTATAGTCCTGTCATAAGGATGGTTCAAGTGATCTGTTCCACTTAAGGCAAGAAAACCAGATATAAGCACTGGATGTATTCCGCTGAACACAGAGAAAACGTTTGATGATAATAAACTACTTATATACGTTACCTATTATATAGCTGGAATTTCCTTGGATATTTCTGCTACAATTATTATTAGAAACAGAGCCTGTAGACAATTTTTATGGTTAATTAAAGAAAATCGGTTATAATTTTGTCTATTTACTATCTATTTTCATTACCTTTAATTAAATATAAAACTTTTCAACCCCTCCCCCTCTCTGTATGTGAATTACTCTCTTCTGTTCCCCATCTGTATGCATCTCTCTCTCAGCATGTTTTCCCTCTCTTCACTGCCACCGACCATTTTCTCTCTCTCGACCTTCCTCTTTGCTGGAGGTGGCTGCTACTGCTACTAGACGATGAGTGACAATTTCTTTTATTTACATATGAAGACAGAACATAGTTAAGTGTTAATATATAGATAATAGCACCACCACCATCAACAATAATAATAATAATAATAATCATGAACCTAAGGAAACTGAAACTGCAAGAAATTTCATAAACGATCTCCCTGATGCAATTGTGTCCGAGATGGATATATTTGCTGATGACACCACGCTCTATTCTCAACATGTGGGGAAAACGAACACACGCGCGCGCACGCACACACACACACACACACACACACACACACACACAATGGTTGAATCCTTAGAAAATGACCCCAGTCTGCAGTTGAATGGGGATAAAAATGGATGGTAACATTTAATGTCACAAAGACAAAGCTCCTTTCTTTTAACAATTATAAGAAACTTTTTCAACCACCGAGTGCATGGCTAATATCACCTTACCTGAGAGTCCATCATTTAAACTCCTCGGCCTAACATTCACAGGTAATATGAATTGGAACAAATACATAGAAGACATGCCAAGGCTGCTGCAAAGAAGGTGTGCTCCTTCTACTGTGCTAGAAAACTTCTCACACCTGACAGTATCCTATATCTCTACAAAGCCACTATCCGCCCATGCATGGAGTATTGTTGTCACATCTGGGCTGGTGCTCCAAGCACTAGTCTCTCCCTCTTAGACAGGGTCTAAAAAAGAGCCTCTAATCTAATAGGTCCCACACTATCTACCAAGCTCCAGCCCCTGATCCATGTTGCATCCCTGTGCTTGCTTTGCAAATACTTCCATGGAATGTGCTCCAACGAACTTGTTGCACTAGTACCCCTCGACGTATATACCCTCCCGAGCAACCCGACAATCAGCTAAATCCCATCCCTTCACTGTAGAGGTCCCCAGATGTCAGAAGGCTTTCTACTCTAATAGCTTATTTCCTCGAACTGCAGGCCTTTGGAATTCCCTTACTGCTCCCTGTTTCTCTGACTGTACCAACATGCAGAAATTTAAATGTAATGTAAACAAACATCTGCTGCTGAACTTCCCACTTAGGATCCCTCCGTAGGTATGACCCCTAATTCCCAGTAGCTCCTTTCGTCTCAGTGACAACGTGCCTTGTTTGGGGGTGAATAAAAGTTTTAAAAAATAATAATGGTGCTTTGTTACATTAGGACCCGAGCTAACTTTGACTCCGTCGTTAGGGTTATGGTCAAAGTGGGGGTTAGGGTTAGCGGTAGTTAGAGTTAGGGTTTAGGGTCACGGTCAAACTTAGCGCGGGTCATTATGTAACACAGTACCATAATAATAATAATAATAATAATAATAATAATAATAATAATAGCTAATGTAAGTTTATTTATACACTAGAGTCTGAATCTTAAAAGAGGATGTGAGTATAGAGCAAAACAAGTAATAAAAATTAGGTAAACTAGATACATGGAGGTTAGGGGTGATATGCCATTTGTACTGCATTGTAAACTAGCTGTTCTTACTCAGAATTAAGGTAATGTTTTAATG
Source organism: Sepiola atlantica (assembly GCA_963556195.1). Classification (NCBI taxonomy): domain Eukaryota; kingdom Metazoa; phylum Mollusca; class Cephalopoda; order Sepiida; family Sepiolidae; genus Sepiola; species Sepiola atlantica. Next base: position 184,946,156 of record OY744517.1, on the reverse strand, counting down.
TCAATTTATAAAATTATTGGATGTAAACAGCTTTAATATTTGAGGAATAGCAAAGAATTTTAAAGCAAGAAAATTGACTTTCACAAAGTAATTCATTAAAATGGACGAAGAAACCAAAATGCATTCTGGTGGATTTAATTTTTAAATTAAATTATTTAATGTGTAAGTTATGTAAGTGTTCAAAGCAAGAAAAACTGACTTCAACAAAGTAATTCATTAAAATGGCCAACTTGTTTATCAATTCAATTAATATCTGTAATGAAAATTTGTATTTTCTAAACGGATCTTAAAAAGGTTTGGTCTATTTAAATAAATAAGTCACATAAGTCTTCTGTTCGACTCAAAAAGGTTAAAGACTAAATAAAAGTAATGGCCCTCTGGTGAACACACACCACCAATCGTGTGGTTAACAGCTGAATGCAGGAACCGTTATGTCATGAAGTTGAATTGTTAAAAATCTCAATGAAAGAGATCCTTAAACTGAATGGTTTGTTGCTGACTGCTGCCGAATGTTTATGTGCATGTGTCCGTTTCTCATGACAATGCAAAAACTTGATCGATTTGTTCAATGGAAAGATTCGATGTAAATAAAGAAAGAGAAGAAAGCAAGTTAATCAGATTAGATTTAGAGAGAGAGAGAGGGGGGGGGGCAGATAACTCAGTAAGCATAATTGTCAATTCTCTCCCCCTAACCAATAAGGTAAGTAAAGATTAATGCATTCACATTTCGTCTATGGTTGCCAAAATTAAAATAATGTAAAAAAAAAAAGAGTAATAAGCTGAACGGTTATTACAGTAGAGTGTGATAAGTAAATTAAGTGAAGTCACTTATTAACGGTTGGTAAGAGGAGAAAAATCAAGATGGCATCCATATAAAATGCGATGGTGGAAGGAGGAAAAGTAATACTGAAACGAATTGGAAACTGTACCCTATTAAATGCCCCCCCCCCGCTCTCAATGGGTAGAGTAAGAGTAAATATGAAAGAAAGAACATCAAATAGCTAGCAGGATAAAAAAATTTAAATCGAAAAAATAGATTTAAAGTAAAATGTTTCTTTCTAACAACACGTACCAATATATGTGCTATCGCATTAACGAAACATATTTCTATATCTAGTTTTTGTTACAAAGCTATTGAGCATTAGTCTGTGTGCGGTGGGATGACTTTACTTTATATATTAGTAGAAAACAAACAATTATTTTTACAAGACTATCACTTTAAAATTCAATACAAGAGTATGCATGTCCATTTCCTATCACTTAGTTACATCTGTGTTTATAATTATCAAAAATAAAATGAAAAATAGTTTTTCATTACTATTACTAGTAGTAGTGGTAGTAGTAACAACTATTAGTATGAACACTTACTACTATTATGACTACTACTACTACTACTACTATCAGCAGAAAAAGCACAGGGCATTACAATATTATGCGACATTACAGTTTATGTAGGTGGAACCATAATTTCTAACTGCCTCGACATTGACCTAATGGATACCGTCACAGATTATGAAATCAGCAATGCAGATTTCAAATCCTACGGGATATATTGCGTCCAATTATGCACTAATACTGTTGGGAAAGATATGAACCCACAATTCCCCCCCTCAGCTATGGGTAAATAGCAATTGGGGTTCAATTAATTGTTTACAATGAATCATTTACAATAGAGATTGTGCTTCGACTTTAATTAACCCCACAAAAGGTTGATATGCCATAAAACAGACAAACCAAAGATCTATTATCTGACAAAAAGATTTCTACAATAGTGTACGATAAGTTATAAACCATAATAATATGTGTTTTGTCTCGCTTTCAATACTTATACAAACTAGAATTATGGGCCCAAATTTTTATTTATATTGGATATTAAATTGTTTTAAGCGCCAAAATCTAGTTAAAGTAAAATTAATTGTTTTGGACTATTAGAATAATTTCCAACACTATTGATAATGTTTAACCATTTATTTAGTTATTTTTTTATTATCGCTAATGTTTGAATTGATGTTTTGAAACATGACATAAATCATAAATCTATGAAGTTACGGCAACAAGGTATAATTATTTTGTTATGATAATGTTTTAAACTCTATTTATAAGAAAGTCCAAATAGCTCAGTTGGTAGAACTTCAGACTTAGATCTTAAGGTTTCGATTTCCGGTAATGACATCCGCTTTATTTGTTGGGAATTTATTATTTATGCAATATTTCCCATTTCTAAAAGTAGTAAAGATAGTAGTAGAGATCTCTGATATTTCGAAATGAAACAAAAAAATTGTGACTGACGGAAAAATTGTGACTGACGGATGGAAAAAGTCTCTATATAAGATAGTACATAACACTAAGGGAGATAATTCTGTATATAACATCAGGAGCAGCTGATTCCAAGTATTATTCGTTTATTTTTTCAATGTTTGATTTATTTGTTCAAAGAAATGTAACGTTTCTTTCCATCATTCTTGATGAAACACTCTATTATACATATAAAGATCCTGAAATTGAAATCAGCAGAATGTGGCAACTCAACACACAGATCAACCGTGTAATGATTGGTGCCTTGAAAATGATTAAAGAAAAAGGTAAAAGACTACATAAATCCATGGAAAGCCTAATGCACACATCCTTTCTGAATGCGTATCTTTGTAAACTTGTATGTTGCGTTACTTCTGTGCACGCTCTTGGATTTATATATGCATACGTATACATATATAAACGAGCTGCAATACCTGTGCCAGGAAAGGTTTATAATATGTAAAACATTTACAAAAAGAACATGTCTAGCTACAACCACTGTAAATAACTTTTCTTTCTCCCTCTGTGTACCTAAAACCAAACTGAACTTCCATGAACAAAGTTTCTTTCTTAGAACTTCTCATCTGTGGAACACAATACCATGGGGAGGGGTGCTTCCCAGCTGACTACAACATAGTCGTTTTCAAGTCAATTGTTAACAAATACTTGTTTAGCTGCCATCTTAAATAATCAAATCATGCCCATTCCATTCGTTGTATTCAATCCTCTCATGGTATTGTTCATCGTCCAACTGACAATTATCCCTGAGTGGATTCTGTGCCTTGATAACTAATGACTCATGAGTATAAAAAAATCACTTTTGGATTCTTTAATAACTTGAAGAGATCACACTTCAAAATACTTCAAAGCACATATATGACGGAGGTTAGATAAAAGTTAATTTTTTAAAGTTAAAATACCATTAGAAAGTTTTAAAATAATCAAAATCTGTTCAAGTTTTCAGAATCAACATAATTTTGCATCTGTCAGTGTTAAACAAAAGTTTAAATTTCATTAAAATCAGTGGTTAAACATTTCCAATGGGTGTGTCATGTTTTCTCAGGAAGCTCTTCAAAGATTTCAAGAGTTTGGGTTCCAAAATATTTCAGATCGATCAAAAGCAATGCTATGCTGTGTGAAAATACTTCTTACATGACTGAGGTCATAGGCCTAGAAAAGTGTTAACTCTGTGGAGATAAACCACATTAATAGATCTTGAAATAAAAAATAGGAAATCGAAATTTGCTTCAATTTTCAGCATCAGCAAAATTGCGTTGAATTTAACGATCGTTTGAATTGTGTTAAATCAGAGGTAAAAAAAAAAAAATGGATAAAAACGTAAATATGATCCATTCATAACAATCTGCATAGGTAGGTGATAATTGCTACAAAAGTTAAAGTCTCTATGTTTTATAGCCTAAAAATAGTTAGCAGACGAAGAGACAGACAAACATCTCTCAAACGAACTAGTAAACCAATGCTGTAAAAGTCTGTCAAAGGATTTCCGGTATTATTGGAGCTCTGCATCCTATGCTAATTTACACCTACCCACCCCAAAAAAGAAAGATGAGATTCTATCCTTTTTAAACGATTAAAAACACAAAGCAAAAAAAAAAACCAGAAATATTTAAAATTTTAAAGTGGTAATCATTACCACATTTTTTTTTCTTCTTTTGATCGCCAATTTTTTTCAGGCTGTTTACATGTAATCAGCTAAAAAAGTAGAATCGTATTTTCTTTGCGAGGTGGGGGGAATTAGCATAGGATACATGGCTCTAGTTTTATCAGATTTCCAACCTTTACCCGATGGCAATTGTACTAAACAAATATGAAAATGATAATATTAATAATAACAAAGTTGATTTTCAGTTTAGTAAAGCTATATAAAGAACTGGTTGAGAGTTATTGGGTTAATAGACGTAAAACAGTTGAGGTAGCAGGGGCAGGTTGGCAGGCGAAGGCCAAGGAAAACATGGGAGGAAATGATAAGAATGGACTTTACAGAATAGGTATAAATAAAGACCTGGCCAGAGATAGGTTGATTTTAAAATCAATTTCTAAAAGTCGTCCAACACATGCCAGCATGTAAAACGGACGTTAAATCGAAGATGAAGATGATAATGATGATGAAGAATGTAATGTTAAGAATTAGAGCTCTTGTCACCCAGTGCAGATGGATACCTCAGCTAGTAGAATTTAATCAGACTTTTATGAAAGTATATCAAGATGTTGAATGGAAATTAAATAAAAAACAGTTTAAAGAGAAAGAAGAAAAAAAATGTTGTAAGAAGATAAAGCAAAGTCAAGTTAAACAATGCCATTGAAGTTTCTAAAACTACTTTCTGAGTAATGAGGCCTTTTTTTTTTTTTCAGGTTTTCAGTTGAATTGTTTTCTTCTTTCAGCCAAGTTGTATTAAATTACAAAGTTTTATAGCTTTTCAGTAAGCATTAACTTTTGAGCTAATGCGAAGGAAAGAAAAGAGTTGTCATGCATTGAACCAAAATTATATAATTGATTTAATTTCAGTTTTATTTCTAAAAAGAAATCAAAAAATGAAATAAAATAAAAAGAAGAAATAGAAAATTAGTATTTCCAAAAAACTTCCAAATTCTTTTCTAAAGCACACATATATAATTGTGCTATTATAAGTTGCTCGATTCAAAATCCTTTTAATCTTTCATTTTCAAAACCCATTTATTAAGAGCCATATTTGATTTCTTCAAAAACAAATCAATTTCCTTACAGAGTTTCAAATTAGCTTTTACATAAACATTCACATTTGAAAATTGGTTAACTTTGTTTATTCTGGTGTTTTTTGTTGTTGTTGGATTCTTTCTGCAATGACAGCCGCATTTTAAGATTTTAGTCTGTAAGTTTTCTTCTGTATTTTATAGCAAACATTTTAAATCCTCTCCTTCTCACAAATACATTTTTAGGTTTTGCTTTGAATTTAAATTGTTTATTTTATAAGTTAAATGAGTTTGAACATATTCCGTACTCTGTATTGAATCTGAACATTCTCTGTTTTAATCGTCTGATAATTCATAAGTAAAAGTGTAGAGAACTGGATTTATGTTGATAAAATATATGTGCAATTATCCTTCATACAAGATGTTTGGAAAATCGATGGCATAACTTAGGGATTATTTTCTATGTGTATATAGGTCTGGAAATGCCTGGTTTCCAAGTTATAGGCCATTGAAACAAATATTAACTAACATTCTTTATTGTAAACATAACATGTACAAACGTACAATATGTGCGATAGTGCACTTATTTCTACATACGCTAGATTAACACTATCCCTGTGACAGGATCATGGGTGAATTAAACCTGGACCTGGTGTTGCCACATATACCAACAAAACCATTAAAAATGACAATAAACAAATATAAAAGCCGTGGGGCTCAGAAGAAAGATCTGAGTATCATGATCGGCAGAGGCTTCTTTGATAACCAACATTGGGGGTCCGGTCGATATCCTGTGAATGTTGGCCCTTCTTATTTCAGGTAACAGAATACAACAAACCAAATATATAAAATAAATATGATCAGAACAACCTTAAAGGCCATGCAGAGGAAGAAATTAACTATAAATAGAATTGGACTAGTAATCAAGTGCTATTACAAAAGCAAATCCCATACAAAGAGGTTCATTTACATGTATAGAACATAATCCCGAAGTTATGCTATTAATTTTCGAAACCCCCGTATAAAGGAAAGTCGTATTGTGTCCAGCTAAAATTCAAAACTTACTAACTATACTATTACAAACCTTACATAATCGGATTCTGTATGACTTTGAACTGGTTATGCAATATTCATTCCTTTGGCTTAACCAGGGACCAAAATTAGTGGAGGTCATTCTTACTGGTAGTTGTTGCAAAAACAGCACTGAAACTAGATCAAACATTCAGCTGACGATGACTTACTTTCTTTTATATTGAACCAACTGCGAGAGAGCGGTCGAGGTGGTGGTGTGAAAACATGACTGAGGATGTGCAGAGAGAAAGAGAAATTCTAAAAGAAAGATGTAACACGCATTTTTTTTTTTTAAACTCTTCTATTGTGTTATCCATGCTTCCGGGCAACGCCGGATATCCCTGCTAGTCATTTTTATTGTCAAACATTTCAAGCTTCCATTTAAAGTTGACAACTCCAAATATCCTAACCAATTTTAAGAAATCATCTGAAACATTGCATATTGATACGATTATTCGTACGATTTTTTTCATAAATTACAAGCGTGATCACACTCAGTTAAATATGCTTTAAATTCAAACAGCTCAGACTCACAGTTAAAGTTCCCAAATACTCCGCCCCCCCCCCCGTAAAATGTCAGCACTTTTTATCGAAATTCATGAAAGACCTCCCCCCCTCCCCCGCCTCAAAGTTATACGAAATATCATTCTCCGATGATGATTAAAATAAAGAACATTCAAAACTTTTGTTTAGTATACTTTTATTTTCGATGATTTCTATAATTGAAAAGATTCATACAACTATGACGAGGACTGTTTTTTTATACTCATGAGTGACCAGGGCCAAAAGCCACTCAAGAATAAAGATTAATGAGATTGTCAGTTGAATGATAAAAAATACTATGAGAGGATTGAAAACGATGAATGGAATAGACACAATTTGATTACTTAAGTGTGCGGCTCAGAAAGTATTTGTTGACATTGGAGTTTTTGTAGTCTACAGGGAAGCAGTCCTGTGGTAATGTGTTTCAAAGAACTTCCCGTCTTTAAGTCTAATGTCAACAAATACTGAGTTCATAGAAATTCCGTTTGGTTTCAGGTACAGAAGAAAGGAAAATTCTTTGCAGTGGTGATAATAAGACGAGTGCTTAGTGTGCAACCATTAAAAATGAAAAGTAAGCACATGCTTATGGCATAAGATGGCACCATTGAGACAAGGCAGGCTGGGTTGATAATCTATATCTATTATGTATGCAGATATGTTGCTTAAGATCAGTTTAGATTATCTGACCAAAGAATTCGCAATTAAAACCAAAGTAGGAGAAAACGTTTCCATCTTATAAAGTGGATTTTTCCCTCTATTTCTTTCACTTATGTAAATAGCTTTGTTAACACAAAGTACATAAAAGTACATGCTTAAAACTGTTCAGTCAGTTTTATTTTCAATCAACCTCATCGATTTTTATATTTAATCCTGGTCAATGTTTTTTTTTTTTTAGTTATGAAGTTCACTTTTTAATTCAGATATAGCCCTACTCTACTCGCGTGGACCAAGAAAAAAAAAGGTAATAAGACAATTTTTACAGAGAAAAAATAAGTCTTGATTTGTTTTTTTCGTTTTCTTTTTCTCTTTTCTTTCGTTGTCTTTGGCTAACTGGGGGAGGGGGGGGGGGAGAGAAAGAGAAACTAAAGAGGGTGTGTGTGTGTTGGGGGAATACAGAAAGAATGCTGCCTTTTCTGATTTTAACCAACATTCGAGTGTGAGCAAAAGAAAGAATTGATTCGGTGATTCAATCAGTTAGCATGTCATACTGAAAAGTAGAGGTTATGAGTTCGAACCTCATCTGATCATAAGTATTTTTATTCAGACTTTATTCTAAAACGAACGTAAACATTTCAAATTATAATGTTATGCAGATTGTTTAATTTGACTTTTAGTTTTTACTATAATCTACATACTTTATGGAAATTAGGAGATCGAGTGATGCAGTGTAGCCCTGCAAGTTATAAAAAAAAGTGAATGGAAGTACATGGAATCAAATATTGTTTTCCACTTTAAATTGAAATCATCAGGAAAATATTTAAAGTATATCAATGAACTTGGATTATGCGGACTACTGTTCTCATCTGGGATGTATTCTCATACGTTTTGGCCGATGTAACCTCCGATTTTCTTCAGGTGCTTCTTGTCAGGCTCAGCAATTTTTATGGAATTTTGTTCCGTCAGCCATGACCGGGTAGAAGTTTTAAATAATTCATAATTGTATTCTTAGTATCACCCGTGCTAAGGATTGAACCTGCAACCAGAAGACTGTTACTGATTATCACTTAGCACTTTTATCCATTGTGCCACGGGTGCTTGTGGACAATACTGGTATGAATTTTAGGAGTCTTAAACTTATTATTGTTTTAGATGTGTAGTCTTATTATTTATCAACGTTGTGAGAATAACATCCAAGATGAGAACAGTAGTATGCATAATTCGTGTAATTCAAATTATCAATCCTCATCTCAAAAATTCTGAAGCATTATATCAAAGAATTATTCTTTTTCACGTTATAAATGTTATTCAAATTAAATGTTTGTCTTAAAAAAAAATATATTCACAAATTTTATATGTAGGACCCACTATAATCTTCTAAGTGCTTAAAACACATTTATTTGTAAGGAGGCATCGAATCTTCTGGGTGGTTATGGCCTCTACACAACTTCCTCCAGCCCTGCCCAAAATATCAGTAGAGTAAGAATCATCAATTTGAATATATTTATATCTGCCCTAAAAAAGGTGGGGGTATTCATAGATTACATGTACAGATAAAGAGATGATTTAAGGAGTTTGTGTATTGATTAATAAATGAAGAAAGTGCAGCTTGTTAGGCTGGAAAAATTAGAAACACAAAATTCATGAAAGGAGTGAAACTGCAGAGAAGAAGCTGTATTCAGGCTTCGAAATAATGTAGCAACCGTTGGAGATTATTGATCAGATTTATGTATCTATTAAATTCCATCGTAGCCTTTATATGATTTGAGTTCTGCTGAAATTGGCAATGAACCAGACATTTTTTTTATCATTTCTAAAGAATTGTCTATTTACTTTAGGTAAGACGTTGTACCATTGCAAAAAAAGAAATGTTTGATAAACAACAAATATATAGAATATATTTGTGAAAGAACTAAAAGTCTATTTGACGATTGTTAACAACGATTAAAACAATTCTGAAAAAGTGTACATCAACAATGCATTGTTTCTTTGGTTGGGTGGTGGGTTTTACGGCATGTCAACCATCATTGGGTAATTTTATGATAAAACCGTTCAAATGTTTTGCGTATACGATTGGTTTGTAGATTTGAAGACGATTAATTTGTTTTATAGGCATATATATTTTGTAAATAAATAGTCGATAAACAGTAGGTTCTATTTTACCCCTAAATGGGGCTTTAACAGGTACTACACCATTCGGAGTCAGAGTAGATTTTGGAATAGTGGTAACTAAGGGGGGGGGGGGGCGCCACACTCCTCAAATTGGGGCCTCATCACTGGATGCAGTTTTGTGTCATATACAAGATAGCATTGTTTACTTTTTATTCATCAAAGACTATTAACAAAATATAATAAGATCTATATTTCTTTTAAATCTCATGAAAAGAAAGAAGACTGATATCATGTTTTGCAAAAACTCATTTTCGAATGGAACCTGGTTTCGACCAGTTGTCATACTAGCCGAGGTTCGCCTCGGCATAATTCAGCCAACCTAAGGTCTCTTCCGAACCATCACACCCATCTTTGGTGGGATGAGGTATGGTCCGGCTTGGTCCTAGGATATGCACTCTCCCAGGTATTACCACCTTTTTCGGGAGGGGGAGATTTCTGGTCATCGTTCGGAGGGAAGGGGGGGGGTGAATATTGCTGGTCGTTTGGGGAATGTAGACGGATCTATTCTCTGCTATTTCTGCACCCTCCCAGAGTGCTCCCTCTTCAAGGGAGCTGGTTCCCTTTTCCCCCATGTTAAACTGACTTCATGTCTAACCTTGTTGCAGTGGGAAACGGGTAAATAGTGGAACTGGTTTTGTATTTTTAAACATAATTTTGCCGACTGAATACGAGCCAGACGTTTAATCCTATTTACCGCCTACCAACAAGGGATGGATGTGGCACAAGTAGGGGACATCCAGCTCTCCAAAATGGGGCACTCTGGACTGACACAAAAATAAAAATTAGCTTCATCTAGAAGGATCACACTTCCTCCGACTGAGGTCAGAACAGATACTAGACTTTGATCGGAGTCCGAAGACCGGGAAGTGTGGATAAACCATAAGTGTTACTTTCTGCTGACAATCAATTCTACAAAAATTGAAAGTGAATAAAACAATAAAAATCAATCCAATTTCTTCACAAGTCACCAAGTACAGAAAACAAGTGTTAAATTACAAGTTTCGGATGAGAAGTTGATGGATAAAATAGAAAGTCTGCTGTTTACAATTTATAAATAACTAGTTATGCCCGCCCGGCGTTGTCCGGAACTCTTTTCTTTCATTTTTGTTTAGCCAAATTATTATCTTTTTTAAATAGAATTTTGAAAGTTAAATTTAATTATTATGGTATCGCTTGATCATAAAATTACCAATTGAAACAAGTTGTTATAAAACTCTAACCTAATTTTGTTATGGTAATGTTGTTTTAATTTCTATATAAATTTATTGGATGTAAATTGCTTCCAAAACTTTTTATCTTTTTGATACATGAGGATTTGCTAAGAATTTTAAAACCAAAAATAACTTTCCATTTGACAGTTTAAATGCTTTCAACTTTTGAAGGCTCATAAAGTAATGCATTTTTTTTTTAAAAACTTATTAAGAAAAGATTAAAATGGCTGATTTAAAAAAAATCAGAAGAAAGCGAAAAGAATTCTGGTGAATTTTATTTCGTAATTAAATAATGTTTTTAAAATAGGATCTTTTTCAAATTTTAATTTATCTTGAGCTATTGCATTTCTGATTTCAATAAATAATCAATTAATAGTAAATAAAAAGTAATAATTTAATGCGTAATTATCAATTATGATGACGCAAGAAATGCACACATACACACGTGAAGTTGTTGAATAATTTAATTAATATAGAAATGCTTTCTATGATGGACATTCAATTTTTTGTACTCTCAATGATTTAATAACTCCTCCCCCTTTATACAAAAAATTGTAAAAGTTCTGTAAAATTTCTTCTCCAAGAGAAAGTTATAGGTCAAAAATACCTCCTTAAGGACTTTGGGGTTTTTTTTTTTTTGTATGTTGGTTAGTCAAACACCTTGTTTGACAAAAATCGAATAATCTATTTAATAAAAGTGAACGTATGTGTCCGGCTTGCTTCAATAATCACGTATGCAAATTTATTTTTATGAGCAAAGAAAAGGCTTAATCTTAATATTAACTGATAATAATAAAGAAAGGAATGAAAGTATTTCTGTCACTTTCAATATAGATACAAACATATTCCTTTATTATTAAAACAGAACGAAGGGAGATAGTCTTGCCTTCTTGTTCTTATCGATTAGTTTTATCGCTAGAAAGAGAGAGAGAGAGAGAGAGAGAGAGAGAGAGAGAGGGGGGGTGTCTACTTTTCCATATCGATTAGTTTTGTTTCAATGATTTCATGTATAGGAGTTAAATTGCGAAGCGATAGCGAGAGGGCAGAAACCTGCTAGTAGTAAATAAAAATAATGTGTAAATCACGTAGAGACGAAAAAAAAAAAACACACACACACACACAGACACACGAGAAGTGGTCACACCATTTTATTAATACAGAGATATGTTTGGAAGGTTTCAAATTCTTATGCAACAGAACGAATCCATATGATTCTCTACCATCCTAACATCTGTATGTGGGTTATGTGCAACAGACTTGCTTTTTTTTTTTCTTCATTTACAATTTGTAAAAAATCAATTTGAACTGGCCTTTGTAAAATCAATAGGCAAGAAGAAGAAGAGGGAGAAGAAGAGAGATGGAAGAGGCAGACACAACTGCACCCGCAGAAGAAGGGCATGTAGTACAAGTGTTGCAGGGAAGGAAAGATAATAAAAACAAAATCAATCGACTATTTATAAGGATCATCATAATCCATATGTAGAAAGAGGCAAAGAAAATTTTAGCTTTTCCCTTTATCTTTTTATTTGCTAGAATGAAAACATACATTCACAATTAAAGACATTGACCACACACAAGTAATCAATATCTGGTCTGTGGATACAACAGGGGCGCATGCAAAAAATACTGTTTTTTCTTTAGTTTAAGATTAAAAAAAAAAACGATAATACTTGACTTATGCATTTAAATCTATGCAAGAAATTACTTTCTCTTTGTCAGATTTATAAGAGTCACGATAGTTAACTACATGTCAGCCATTTTAGTAGAATAAAAAGTGTCTAATTTGTGTTTACAATATAGTGATATTTCGAAATCAGAAAGTAATTTTGAAATCTTTGAACTCAAAAATACAAAATAATTTCTGGATCGAATTAAAGTCTGAAGTAAAAAATCAAGTATCCTAGTTCTTTTGATCTCCTACACGAAAAGAAAAACAGAAATTTCCACTCGAGCCCCTCTTGTATCAAAAACCTCAATGATCAAATAATGAAGTTTCCTCATCCTATTTTTTTGATCACTTAAAATGTTTAAAGAAAAATGAAGATTATAATTGGGAATGACCTATATTTCAAGTCCTGGGGAAAAACATTCACTGACATGAGGTCAATATGATCCTTAGAATTATTCTAGGAATTATTTATTTTTGCTGATTTTAAATATAAATAAAATTACAATGTGCTTCTGCTTGTTTCTAATAAAAGATAAAAAATATACTTAATTTATCAATTGTTCTGTAAGTATTCATTTAATTTTTTATGAATTCGTGAACATAAATAACATTTTTCTAGGAGAAAAATAAATTATGTGTGATCCCTTCGAGCTCATCACCAATTGAATAATATAAACAAACAGGGATCACAACTCTTGGTTGCTTTGGGACAAAAACTAATGAATAATAAATGAATAGATTTTTGCGAAAAATTACATTTCTTATACGATATGGGTCAACACCCTGGAGACAAATCAAAGTGATCCTCTGTCCATCACTTCACCACCAATACATGATGCATGTCAATTATTATTAATTTTAACTTTTGTGGAAGGAAGAGATTTTTCGATATTTAAGGGGCATTTTAATTGGAGGGATTTGAATCATGTAAATAATTATTGATCACAACTTTTGGAAAGAAAAAAGAAATAATGAGTGTATTTTTAGATATTTGTGTAAAAGTAGAATTGGGTATTTGTCAGTCCTCCTAGGGGATCAAACCAGAATTTTCTTGTGACCACCATTAAAAAAAATGGATTTTGAGCAGAATCTAATTACTGAAAGCTTAGATATTTTAATAATAAAAACATCCATTTTGAGTTATTGTAACCCTTGAGAGACAAAAGCAGAGTTTTCCCGAAAAATCTGACTCAGTTTTCGGGTAACTTCATGCAAAAATTCGTGAAAAACTAATGAACCAATTTTGAGAAGATCAGAAAACAAATGGAATAAGAGACAGTGTAATTTGATTTCGGGCTAGGATATCAGTGTAGTATCTGTTCTCTCCTCAATCAGAGGAGAAATTTTTGTCCCAATATAGAGTGCCCTTTTGGGGGGGGGGGGGCTGGATTTTTCCCCCACATTGAAACCGATCACGTGTCTAATTTTGCAGGTAAATAGAGACAGTATGGTAAGAAAGATCATGGACGGCGGCACCGGCACTTTTTGACCTGCCCCCCCCCCACTTTACGGTCATCAATAATGAAGTTATAAAGTTATATATGCATGTGTTTAACCGCCCCCCCACTCTTTAGAAGAGCCCCCCCCCCCACTTTTATAACCGGTCCTGAAGATATGTCCCTATTTACTTTGCCTCCTCACGGGGGCAGAATTAGACACATGGTTGGTTTTTAATGTGGGGAGCATTCAGCTCTCCTCTAGATGGGGACAAAAAAATTTAATTGCCTCAGTCTAGAAGGATTTCTCCCTCACCGACCGAGGAGAGAATACTGTCCTTTTTCGATTAACATCGGAAATCAAAATGCATTGTTTGCATTTCGTAAGTTCAGATTACAGTAAAGTTGTATATGGATGGCCAAGGCAACGGCATTCTAAAAAAAATATGATCCATATAAAAAAATGAAATAAATAAGATATGCACACACACACACACACACACACATACAGACACACACACAACAGAACGTGTGGCGTGCTCTTGTCGAAGTATCTATGAAATTAACACCGAAACATTGTCAATAAATAGCTGGCGTGCCCGATAAACTCTTCCACAAAGTGGACACACACGCATGTAAAAACTTTCAAAGTTATTTTCCATTCTAGAAACTTAACTACGTATATTGAGGATTATTTTGAAATAAAGTTTTAAACAAACTCTCCAAACTTCAAAGCAACTGCTGAAGAAATATAGATTTCAACTACATTTTAAAAGATTGATGATTTGTATTATTCGGACTACTATTCCCATCTTGGTTGTTATATTCACAACGTTTCGGACGATGTAACCTCCGACGTTCTTCAGGTGCATCTATTCGAACCTGGGCACCTTCTAGTCAAACTTGGGAACCTGGGCATGAAGATTCCCAAGTTCGGCTATTATTAGGTTCTCAAATTTGAATAGATGCACCTGAAGAAGGTCGGAGATTACATCGGCCGAAACGTTGTGACTATAACAAACAAGATGAGAATAGTAGTCCAAATAATCTAAATAATAGATTTTAAAACTTTGGAAATTATTTGCATTCATGTATCAATGATTGAATATTTCATCATGTTAAAAAATCAGCCCGAATTGAACTGAGAAAAAAATCGACCACATCGGCAATCTGCTGGAAATAAAATAAATATTTCACCTTATTTTTTATCGAACAACTAAAACTTGATGCGAAAATTACCTTTATTAAAATAATTAAAAATGAAATAAATCCCGTAATAAATTAAATAGATAGAAAAAAATTAAAAAATAAATCAAATCACACCGAGGCAAAAATCAGCATCCAATCCATAAATGATGATGCCATAGTAATTTTTGATTTTTTTTTTTGTCCTTTACAACACAGAAGAGAATAAGTTTTTAAAAAGTAAAGAGAATAAAACAAAAGTTATATTTTTATTTGAAGTTATTTATGTCGGTATCAATATGCTTTCTCTCTCAGAGTAACTTTTCAGAGAAGACGATAAAATAAACTACGACTTTTTGTCGGGATAAATCAGCCCGCCACCACAAACAAATGATGACGACCATGATGATGACCCCCCCCCCCCCGCCGCTATTATTCTGAACCTGAACAATACAAAATAAAGAAACGATTTTTTTTAATCATTAAAAAGGATTTGATGAAAACTAAGATCTGCTATGATGATGACGATGATGCATTGTCAAGTTTAAAATTAAATTTCACTAAACGATCGAGTCAACGTGTGTTTAATTTTTACAAATCAATGAAGATAATGAAATTTAAAATATTTTTTTTAAATAAATAATTTTTTATCAAATTAATAAAAAAAATACTTAAAAACATAAGTGAATATTTTTTAATTGATATGTAGTCGATATATAAGTAAAAGAATATATATATATATATATATATATATATATATATATAGTAGCAAATCTGAGCTGAAAATAATCGATAAAAAAACGATGCAGTTGACACTTTTTTTATTATAAAATAATTGCTAATTTAATATTTGTGTTATAATGTATCGATATAGTTACAGATTGTAATAATCCATATCACTGCAAAGAATGACCACAACAATGATGCATTTAAAAAGTCATTACTTAAAAAGAAGAAGCAACGGATTATTGGGGGAAAAGCACATGGTGTTGGTTGGAAACTGATGCTCTCTTAGTTACCACGACTACTACTATTACTATGTAGTCTTAAGTAGTAGTACCACTAGTAGCAGAGTTTGGTAATCTAAATGTAATGATATTTTTACTTTTATTGGGGAAAAGTGATGAGAAAAAAGAAAATGTTTTTCAGTGCCAAACATCGATATACAATACAGTATGCAGTACGATTAAAAAATAAATTGATTAAAATTTAATATTTCAAAAGCATTTATTTTAACTTTCTTTTTAACATAAAACAATTTTATTTAATTACAAAAACGAATTAATTATTGAATTATTATATTGATTTATACTTGTCGATTGATTAAAAAATTGAGTAATTTTAAAACAAGAATAAATTAAAGCAACGAATATATTTTAAAAATCTAAAAAAAAAAAAAAGTAATTTAATAATCAAAACTATTTTCGTTGTGTTTGCGTATTCGATACTTAATACTATTGATCATCTCAAATCTCTTTGTGATTTCGCGAATTGATTTGGTATTAAATGTCTGATTGAATATCTGTTTGCGAGTGATGTTTTGTAATAATGTATTTTAATTGTCAAACTAAAGAGCATAGATTAAGAATTAAAAATTAAATAATTAAAAATAAATAAATTAAAAAGTTGTCGATTTTGAATTTTCGAAGATTCCAGTTCCAACAAAGAACGGTTACGAAAAAAAATCGAGAATCCTTTTGCGTTAAAGTTTTTTTGTTGTTTTTTTTTTTTAATTCTCGTGTGTAAGTTACTGTGTACACATACAACTTAACTTCGTAATGCACACAAAGAGGAAGAGACGGAGACAGTCACATTATTCACACTTTTAAAATAATAATAATAATAATAATGAGCACAAGCAGACTTTCTTTACTTGACTGTTAGATGGAGACAAGAAGAAGAATAGAGAAGGACATACCAATAGTTTTTATCGGCCGTTTTCAGTTGAAGCATTATTGACAATTGAAGTTGATCATTGTAAGTGATTCTCCCATCCCCCACGGAATTTCTTTTTATATATTCAGATTATTATGCTCTTCCCTTATTTTTCTTTCTCTTCTTTTTCTTTTTCATATCATCATGAGAAGGTCGGGGAGATGGAGGGTCTCTTTGTAGTTTGTAAAACTAAAAACACACTCTCTCTCTCTCTCTCTCTTGGTACTTGTAAATAGTGGCAGAAGGAGAAGTCGTTATTACAGACAGAGAGAGGGGGGAGGCAACGATCGGTATTCGTGGTGGCGGTAATATGTGTGTGATAAGCAGTTATTATTATTATTACACACAGACTCCGACAACATAGCCTGCGATGCACAAGAGAGGGGAATCCCTCACACTAGTAGAACGCACACACTCTCACCCATCACCATCGCCGATACATACAACAATGCTGCTGCTGCTGCTGCTGTTTCTGCTACGGTTCAAGACGATAAATATTACCTGCCTCCCACTGCAGCAAAATTAGACACGGGGGTCAGTTTATAACGGGGAATTCGGTTTACCCCCAAAAGAGGGCACCCTGGATGGTTGTAAAGGTTGCCCTGATCGGACTCGTCGGCATTCTCCGGTAGAGGCGCCGCAGACGGCCGACAATTAACAAATTTCTCCCTTCCTGGAGAAGAAGGTAACGCCTGGGAGGACCGAACAGAACCATCTTCCACTCTGATATAAGCTCGAACGCCTGTGCCAGGAAAGTATCAAGGTTCAAGATGATACATTTATTGTTTGGCATTTACGATTGCTACATGCGATGATGATGATGATGATGATAATACTCCAGTGTCGGGTCAAATGTATTTTTATTTTCTCAAGACGATAACAAAAAAACAAAAAACAAACAAAAAACAGTTATCTTTTTAATTTTTTATACTACTACTACTACTACTACTAAAATAAAAACGTGTTTAAAATAAGGAACTTCCCGGTGCATGCAGCAATTGTCACCCACATCATTTGCCATTATTATATAATATTAGCAGTATTCGCTGTTATTAATTTTAATTAATACAATCAGGGGGTGGGGAACGTTGTGCAAATAAAACCGTTGAGAAAGCCCCCCCCCTCTCCCCAAACGGCGCACATTAACATCTGATAATCCCTAAAAACTAATACACAATATATTAATGTGGAAATTACTGTCTGCTCGGTTTCTTGTAAGTTTCAATTAATTGTCAAGTGATTTCCTTTCATTGTACCCCCCCCTATTTTTTTCGTTGACAATAATATTTTATAGACCAAAGAAATCCGAACCGCGTCGATATCGAAAGTAAACTATAATCGAAATTGTCATTCAGTTGTTTTTTAGACGAACAGTTAACATATCGCCAAGGGTAAAAAGAAAGACGCACACGCACTTGCTCGAAGATAAAAATTAAAAAATGACACCGCCGACACACGGACACAAAATAAGTGTCAAGCCAGAAGAAGAAAGAAAGATGAGGACAATGAAATTGAGAAACTGATAAAAAGAGGAGGTAAATTTGTTAGATTTGCTTCGTGGCATTAATTAAGCTCCATCATCATCATCGACAACAACAAACGCAGCAGAGATAGTGAAAGAGGGAGGAGGAGGAGGGTAGTCCGGAAATTAAAAAAAAGCAAAAACAAACAAAAAAAAACAGACTCATAGATCTGTTACTTTCCAAGTATGTATTTATTCACACCCAACACTATCAAGTTACTGATGGGATACACACACACACACACACACACACAGATCATGACTAACATTGATTTTTTTTCAAGTGTAAACCAACCACCATCCTGTTTTCATGACTCACTAAGCGGAAATTTTAACTACCACATAAATATACACACGCAGATTATTAAGGGTTATCAGACATCACACATCTCAACCAAAAAACGATAGTAAGTAAAAAAAAGAAAAAGAAGAAGAAGAAAAAAACGCTTTTATCTTTTTTTAACGATCTGGGTAATAAAGCAACCCAATGAGAAATAAACACAACTTTTTCATTCCTCATTTTTACCGACTAAACCTTAAGAAAAGAATCGCATGCGATGCATTTTCATTACTTGTCCAAATATGACATAATTTCCTCTTTTTTCTCTCTTTCTTTTCTTCTTTGATTTCTCGAGTTTACCCAGATCTACAACAACGAGGCGTGTTACTACAAATACACTGTATTTGTAGTAACTTTTTTCCTTTGGGGCGTAAATGAACGGAAGAAAAAAAGACGTTTCTTTTTATGTTATACAGAGAGAGAGGGGGAAAACTCGAACAGTCGCGCATCCACGGAATCCAAAATCAAAGAATTGAAATGGATTACGTGTCGGCTAGCATTTATTGACACTACTTTATCACAAACGACTGAAAGTGACACGAGGTCGGTTTAACGTATAGGGAGGGGGTCCAGCTCCCCTAAAATGGGGCACTGGATGGTTATAAAAAATAATATTGGTTGACCCGTCGGCATTCCACGGCAGGAGCGCCTCAGGCAAACTGAAATACCCCCCCCCCCTCAGAAGGAGGATGTAATGACTGGGATGGTGGCCTTCTGAGATTGAACAGAACCATGTGTCAGTTAGTAGATTTAAAAAAAAATACCAACACTTTCAAGAATTAGTTATAAGGTTTTCGGTAAAATTGTCGATTCCCAACCAAAATGGCGAACAATAAATCGTCTGCAGTTTTCCGACCTCACAAATGAGTAAGTAAACTCAAATAAATTGTTTTGAACTAATTTAAAATTTACCTTAAATTATTTAAAAGAAAATACAGTTGGGAAATTAGTCTAAAACAATTTATTTGGGTTTACTTACTCATTTGTGAAGTCGGAAAAATATCCGAAAACTGCAGACAATTTATTGCCCACAATTTGGGTTGGGAATCGACAATTTTACCATGTTTTCTGTTTAAACTATTTTTTTTAATCAAGAAGAAAGCTAATCTCACCGTGGAACAGTTGTGGGAGCGGAACCAGAGAAGTAGTCAGTGAGTAGTGAGTTCGAATCTGACTGGATGTTCATTTTATTTGTGCGTCTGTTTTTTTGTTTTTGTTGTTGTTGTTTGTTTTGTTTTTTACACGTGTGGTCATTTGTATTGGTAATGGTGGACAAGTAGTTTCTATTTACTTGCTTCCCCACGAGGGCAAAGTTAGATACAAGGTCGGGGTTTAATTTGGAGAATAACCAGCTCCACAAAAAGGGGCACTCTAGATGGGAACAAAAATTTAAATTGTCTCAGTCTAGAAGAACTTCTCCTTCACTGATCGAGGACAGAATAGACTAAGTGTAGCACCAGAACAGATACTACACTTTATCCTAGCCAAAAGGCCAAAGTTTGTAGGTTCGAATCTTACTGGATGGTCTTTGTGTATATACCTGTGGTCATTTTACGCTACCCCTCTATATTGGCAACTATTTTAATTCCTATTTTGCGCGTGAGAGTGTGTATTATTATTTGCAATAATTGCCGAAAAGAGCGAACGGGCAGTATGGTCATCGCAGACAAGTAGTTAGTGAGTTCCAATCTTACTGGATGGTCATTTGAATTTTTTTTTTACGCCATATCCACTATTCTGTCAATGATTTTTGTCTCTTTTTTTCTTCTTCTTTTTTTGTTGCGTGCGAATGATTGCGTGTCATATGTAACAATTGCCGAAAAGAGCGAATAAACACTATGGTTAACACTTTTTTTCTTTTCCTTTGGAAAGTTAAGAGATAGTACTTAGGTACTAAGCAATGCAAATAAATACGAAAAAGTCATTTGAAAAGTGTTTAAGTAATTAGTAAGAGACGTGTTAAAACTATCAGAGAAGCCGGAAAATAAAGAGCTCAGAATCGTTTTCTGCTTTGATTTTTTTTTAAGAAACTTCCACCGAACTTCGGATGAATCACTTCCCACTGAAATCTTTATTAGAAATAGTTTTCTGGATAGTTCTTCAGTTTAATAACGACTATGCACTTTAAGTTTAAGATGATCGAAAATAAAAATCTTCTGAACCAGCGAGTGTTGAGAAACAGGTAACCATTTTTTTTTCAACTTCAACGAGAGTTTTCTCAATCATAAATCCTTATATAATCGGCCATCCCCACCCCTTTTTTTAGTAAAAATAAATGAAAAGCAGCAACATTCTAAGTTTTGCTGGAGTATTCCTACCCCCACCCATGACCTAAAGTCACGCCCCATCGCTCTTCAAATGGTAAATAAGTTCATTTTGGCCTTTTGGCTAAGATCAAAGTGTAGTATCTGTTCCGATGGATACTGCACCCCATAGACTGGTATTGTCTTGGCCTTCGGGTCTTGATTTACGCCGGTCTATGGGTCTGTTCTGTGCAGTTCTAGGAGGTCCACCCTCCCAGGCTTTGCCTCCCCTCTTTGGGGAGGAGTAAGTTTATTGCTTACTGCCTGAGGCGCCCCTACCGGGGAATGCCGACGGGAAATGCCAACGGGGCTGCCCAGGCAATTTTTAAACCCCACTTTCCTGACCCGACCTTGGGTCACATCTTACTTGTGGGAGTAAGATAAAAACTGGCCTTGTGCCTAACTCCTGGAGAGGAGTAAATCAATACTCGTAGAGCAGGGGGGGGGGTCAGTTTACAGTTCATTAATAAAATATTAGCGCTAACGAAAAATATCGTTTTTTTCTTTGTTTTAGAAGCAATAAATAACCATAATACAGTATCATGCAAATAAAAAGTCATGTTTTTTTTTTACTTATAAACATTAATTCTAACCAGAAATTACTTTCTAATTGCCAGTTGAAAGGCTTCAAAACCACTTTCGAATTTCGCACCGCACGGTGAAATCACCACATCGACTTGGTCGTCACAGTGATGTGTTTGCAGTCGGGCATATTAATTCTATGGGATTTAATATGGTCAAATTTGACAAGAGTCGAAAGTTGTCTAGCGATATATCATTAACCATTTGAAGGTTAGAAAACTTTTTCTGTTCGATTGAGAAATCGATTAAAGAGTTATTTTATTGGCGAAAATAAATTCATGACCAATTAACACGTTCTTACATCGGACGGTATTTTGGTAAATAAAAGTATGATCAGCAGCAATAACACCTCCCTAAAGCCCAATCCTTCCTCAGCGTGATAAGGGGAGCAGAAACGTGGTAAGGTATTTATCTCCCTCCTACGATGGGAATGTTAGACACAAGATCAGGAAAGTGGGATTTGAAAAGCCAGCGGACCTAAAGGAAGAGCACTCTGGCCGAACAAAAATTGCTTAGGCAACCCCGTTGGCATTCCTCGGTAGGGGCGCCTCTCAAAGGGTGAGAAGGTAAAGCCTGGGAAGATGTCTCTCCTAGAATTGTACAGGACCACACCTCAGACGGAATGCCCAAGACTGCCAGTCTGATTTTGGTATGAAACCACTCCCCCGGAGGACGTCAGAGCTATCCGGTTAACAGGGTTCTGATGAAAATCCAGGAGTCGCCCTCATGATCCGTCGTCCTCTGGTCGTCTCTGTCTCTGCATCTGGCAAGTAAAGACGTATCAGGCGCAGAACCACAAATTAAGCGAATAGCTGCGACCAACGAAGAGGACTTCACGCAGACCAGACAACCATGAGGCACGATCTTCATGAGCTCTGGGCAGAAAAGTCAGACTCGCTTAACAACAGCAGCAGCAGCAGCAGCAATAACATGAATAATATGCCCCAATAACACCTTTTTCTTTTCTTTATGTAACGAAATTAGACTTCAAATTCAAATAAAGATTAGAACATAAATGACATTTCAACAAGATTTAAATGCATTTAGCCTTAGCTGTTGACCTTGTTGACAAAGGCGTGGGAGAAATTTTGCACAACGGCTTAAAATGAGCAAGGGTCAGATTAAAACAAAAAACAATGGATTGATCGTCACTCATGAAATGTTAGGAATGCATGTACAATATCATAAACAGGGTTCAAATAGTTAGCATGACCATTGACCAGATATTATTTGACACAAACCAGTCAATTCATAATTTAGGATCAGCACACGATTCAAACTCAACTCCCCAGTTTGACACCAGCTGACATGTGTGCTGTGTGTTATTTTGACACAGTTAAGAAACAACGCAATAATAGACACAACGGCGCATGATTCTTAAAGAGGAGTGTTTAATCAAAGTTTGAAAGGAAATATTTCTTTGAATTAGAGATGTTTATGTGTTGATCAGATGCATTTTGTGAATTGCAACAATAAAATACAAACAACTTGAACATTGACATAAATAATTTACTTTGTGTTCGTGTGTTCCACTGGGAGTTAAATGACATCATACTACGCAACAGCTACTTAACTACAACGATTTACTTTCCTTACCTGGCAAAGCCCGAGTAGGTATTCTTCATACCAGTCGATGTTACGTCCTCAACAATCAGTCTGACAGTGTCTGGGTCATTTTGGAGGTAGTGATGACCTTGCTTTTGTCAGGCTAAGGTATGCTTCTGTGCAGTTCTAGGCGGTCCACCCTCCCAGGGTTCAAATCTTTTTGAAAAGAGGTTAATTTATTGTTAATCGCCTGAGGCGCCCCTACTCGAGAATGATGACTGGGCTGCTAAGGCATTATTGTGGGCCATTGTGCACAGATCTCTTTGCTTGTTTTTCAATCCTTACCTTTCGATCTTGCAGTAGGATTGAGGTAGATACCTACTTTCCTCCCTACGCGGTCAAATTTAGACAGAAGGTCGGTTTTTAATGTGTTTGTGGGTGGGGGGTGCTCCAGCTCACCAAAAAGGCACACTCTGGATTGGGACAAAAATTTAAATTGCCTCAGTCTAGAAGTATAGAACTACCAAGGACAGAACATATACTACATTTTGATCCTAGTCCGAAGGCCAGACAGATGTTCTAATATGTCAGTTTGTTTGCAGTTCGCTTTTTTCTTTTTTTTCTTTCTATTTTTGCTTTCATAAAACGTCATATTTTGTCACGAAGATCTCACAAAATTATGGAGAAGTGGTTTCCCCTGAAATATGGCAAGAAGGATCTTTTGCCACCACTTCCGGTTAAAGGCAGCTGCAACAAGCCTGTTTAGTAAAAAGATTATTTTCCAAACTAAGGCCTCTAGTGTTTCCAAGGAGATGAGGACGGAAACAAATAAAATATCGAGACACTTATCAGTTGCTCGATATTTATTTATTTATTTATTATGCTTTTGGAAGCAGCAGCGGCAGTGAACATTGTTATTACGTATAGACTCTTGATTGGACAAAATTTCCAATCAGCAGTTTCTTTCAGCCAATCAGAGAATTCCATCCTCATCATCATCATCAACCGGTTTATTTGTTGAATCAGGCCACAATTAATCCTCTGATGAGAGGGGGGGGGGGGCCTGATTGTCTAATCTCGATCTAAGTCTTCCCCTCCATTCTTGTCTTTGGTGAGGCCTGACGGAATCCATACCCATGGCTTTCCTATCACGTTTGACCAGGTCCTCCCAAGACAACTTGGGTCTGCCAGTGGTGGTCTTCTCTGCTAGCACATTCAACTGTCGAGCTTTAACATTCCAGCCATTGGTGCGCTCAATGTGCCCCAAACAACGCAGTCTGCTGTTTTGCATAATGTCCGCGAGGCTTTTCAAGTTGACTTGTGCGAGTAGAGATTCAAAAGGTATGCTTTGTTTAGGCCTCACTAAACAGATCTATCTGACCATTGCCTTGTCATTACAGTGCAGTTTCTTTAGTGTGCCGGCAGAGACAGCCCAAGTTTCGGAGCCATACATTAGCACACTTCTGACGGATTAGGATTAGTAGCAGCTCCCTCTAAACTGTCTCCAGGCAGACTTGCAACGTGTAGCGTGCACTATAAAAAGCCAAACACAGCGTTTTTCTTTCTCTTTTTCCTCCTTTTCTTTCAGAGACAACACATGCATACATCATATTCTAGTCTAGCCACTTTTAAGGGCGAAGGACCTCGACAAACAAGAGGCTTTCACCGATCACTAAACACAGTGCCAACATATACATACACACTGTTAAACGAACGTATGTACACAGTTACTACACACAGGTAAACTCATGTGGCGCCAGCTGAAATGAACACACACTCACTAACAAACAGAGGCACACTATTTACACACATGTAAACACACAAGGCGCCAGCCGAAATGAACACATACATTCTCTCACCAACAAAACATGCACACTAACATACACTCACATCACCATGCTTATCGCAACAAACGTGGCGACAACCAAAAAAGCATGTGTACTCAATTTTCACCCTCCAGAACGTTCTCAAACACTTTGAACTTTCATTTTTTACGGACATTTTTTCGCACTGTCTTGAGTTGTCAATAAAAATTAATTATTTTGTATGGATAGACTTTGTCATTCTTTCTTTTTATATTGCCTTTCTCTCTATAATGCGCTCCTAGATTGAATATATAAACATTTTTTAAGTTATCCGGAAATTCCCGTGATGAGATCTTTCTTCCTCTGTATTTTAGTTTAATCTTTTGAAATGATGTCGTTATCTTAAAAACAAACACTTTAAGAAAATATGAATAATGAAAAAGAAAATATCACATGAAAGCTTAAAGATTCTTTTGTTTTAAAAACAATTCAATAAAACATTAATTATTTTCTAATTGTTTCAAGTAATGTTTTTCACTGTAAGCAGCAACAAATCGAGCTGCTATTTTATTTACTTGGTTTTCTGAATAATTGAATTGTCTCTTCAGCTGCAGATCCTAGATGTGTTGAACACACCTCTAAGGCTGGTAAGATTGAATGAGAGATTTCTGTTTCAACCAGTAATTGCGAAGACTTTTGGAGTGATGGGTCTTCTGACAGCATTATTCTTGCAAGATATTAAGCATTGAATGTTGTGTTTGATGAGTGATATCAGAGAGACGGGGTGGCTTTTTTTTTAAGGGTTTGTACTAATTGCGTTTCACTTTCTACAAATGGAAAGTCACCTGTCTTCGATTGAACTAATCCAAATGTAAAGGTAACATTTTTCTTATCTATTATTAATGGAGATTTGGTATCTGACTATCTGAAGCCGAATCTATACTATTACTTCTATTAATTGTACTATCTTTTAATGCTCGATTCAGTTGGCTGTACTATTTCAGACTAATTTACTATCTTCCAATGCTCAATTTGGGGGAGGGGATAGTATCTGTTGTTGCCATGTGACCATCCTCCCAAGGATTACCTCCTACTTTTGGGGGTAGGTGGGGATATATGCTCGTTCGTCACGAGACTATCCTCCCAGGCATTACTTCCTCCTTTGAAGGATGGTAGTGCAGTATGTTTGTTCGTCATTATACGATCTTCTCAGACATTACCTCCCCATTTGGGTGGCGATGATAGTGCAGTATATGTTCGGTCGTCATTATCACAGGCTAGCAAAAATATGCTCCCTCCAGTCGCATATTTTTGCTAGTAATAATTAATTTATTTATTTCAATAAAAAATATTTCAATTGTTTTCTTACTCTTCTTCTCTTGAATGTATTTGAGCATCAATTTAAAAATTGGAAGGTTCTCAAAAAGAAGTTTTTCTTTCTCCTTCATTTTTTTTTAACCAAATAAAACTGAAAAGGTGAGCCGACAGAAAATAGAGTTGTTATTTTAAGACTAAAGATAATTAACGACAGCACAGGGGAAAAGTGTTGTGTGTGTAGAGAATCCAGCTCTTTTATACGACAGGGATGCATTCTGAAATTCATGGTTTCCCTTGGCCTATCAGCACAAATGAAGCATAATACATAAAACCGGAAATTGCTTTCTAATCGATAGTTTAAAGGCTTCAAAATCACTTTCGAATTTTGAATGCTCAATTTTCCACCATCTCATAAATACTTTTGACTTTATTTAACGCTTAAATTTTCAAATAATGAGAAGCTGAAAGCCAAAGGTACCAAATCACAGCAAGCAGGCCGATAAAGAGAGTGGGTGCTGATTATGTGGCGAATGCCACATACTTTTCATTCTGTGTAAGAAGGAAGTGAATACTAATTAGGCATTCACTCTCTGTCTGTCTGTCTCTCTCTCTCTCTCTCACACACATACACTCTTTCTGTATTCCATGTTCTCAAATCTCACTGGGCAGGTTTCACTTCAATACATCATCACACTGCGTACACATGCCTGATAGACTCTCTTCCTTTAGTCGACAGTGGTAACGCTCTGCTGGTTAGTAATGGCAGAAAGACCACAAGAAAGATATACTATAACATAGTTAACTGGTCAATTAGTGAGATGAAAATTAATATTCCTAACATATTGATTAACTCAACGTTTGAGAGGTAGAGAAGGACTTTAATGGAATATTCGAACATCTATGTATTTCATATAGAGATCAAGTGTTTGATTTCCGAGGACTTTGACTGGAGTAAAATGAACCAAGAGAGAAATACTGACCAAACGGGTTACGGGTGGTCTAGTTATTCATAAAATTCTATCAGTTGAGCTGTGTTTGAGTTCTGTAGGATCCATAGTATCATTTTCACTAGGGATGCTGGCAACCTTCACTGATCCCTTTCATGTGAGTATCAGATTCTCAAAAGAATCGGGGGGGGGGGGGCAACACCAACAACACAGAATCATGTCCCTCAAAACATTGTAAAATGTCGGTTCATACGAATTAGGTTTTTATGTAAACAACATTTTGAATAAAGATTTTTATCACAAAGTTGTCAGTTACTTAGTGTTGCTCCTTATCATGCAGATCGCCATTATCAGCAGTATATATACACCGTTCAAGAAGCAAAAGACTTCGGCGTAGTTTACTGTGTGTATAAAGGCCAGCACATCATCTTGTTGGTATGAGAAGTTTTATGGGCATTTTATGACTGAATTTTATTATAGCAATTTATGGTAAGCATTTCTAATAGCATGACACCATCTGCTTCACTGCTTTACATGGACGATATGAATGAAAGTTGACATGTAGAAAAAAAATCACTGTCAATTGTTTAAAAAAAGAAAAAAGGTTTCTACTTTACTGCATCATTCAAAGAAGACAATTCTTCAATGAAAAATTAGTCATTTCTATATTAATAAAATCACGTGACGGCTATCGTTACGTGATGTAATATAACTTTGATAATTACACATCGATTTATTTTTTATTTTATTTTTTACTATTAATCAAATGTTTATTCAAAAAAAAAAATGTCATAATGTAAAATAGAACGATTTTAAAATATCTTAAACAAATAATTATGAGATTAAATCCACTAGAATGCATTTCGGTTTATTCATAAACAAGCCAGAAATTGTTGTTAATAGTTGAAAAAAAATAAAAAATAAAAGAAGTAATTAGTTTGTGATCTTTGAAAAGAATTTGAAAGCATTTAAACTGTCAAATAGAAAGCTATTTCTGATTTTAAACTTCTTAGCAAAGCGTCATGTATTCAAATTTTACAAAAAAGTTTTGAAAGCTATTTACATCCAATAATTTTATAAATAGAGATTTAGATATTACCGTAATAAAAGTATTTATAGTTTTATAACAATTTGGTTCAATTAATGATTTCATGACCAAACGATGCTGTAATAATTAACTTTAACTTTCAAAATCCTATTAAAAATAAATAATTTGGTAAAAAACAAACGATATAGTTAAAAAAGAACAGAAAAAAGGAAATAAAAATTAAAGTAAAACGATTTCTGGGTTATATCGAATAAATACAATTAAATAAAAATTCAAGAAATCCATTAAAAGATTCTAAAAAAAGTGTTAATAATTTAAACATATTAAATGAACCATGTTTTGTTTTTCATTTTTTTTTTTTAATGATAAAACTACTACCGTTTCATACAATTCAGACAGCCATTTTGAAAAACAAATTGTACGTATGAATCACACCTAGTCTGGAAGAGTGCCACGACTGGGGGAAAACTGATTAGAGATTGAACTCACTACACGAACGATTATTATGTAAGCGTCTCTAATAGCATTACGCCATTATCAGCCATGTTTAAAAATGGATGAAAAATAAAATAAAGCAGTGATTACTAAAGAAGAAAGATTGAATATTTGGGATTTTCCCAATACTGATAAAGCGACCGTTTGTTTTCTTCAAGACAAAGGCGGAGCTTCAACACAAATAATATGTAAAGAGAGACATGATCTCGCCCTATGAACCTCACATTTGGAGATGTGACAAGAAAACTCGTAGGTCTATTGTTTTATTTGAATACCATAATTAATAGGTTTTGTGGAGATTCATTTGAATGATCATTTTTTTTAACTTTTGCTTTTATAGTTACTAACAGTGCTCGGTGGCTTTGGCTCGGTACACTTGGTTGTTGATTGAAGAATGTGCTTGCACCGTCTTGGACAAGGTGCAAAAAGAATTTCTAACCTAATAGGTCCTGCACTGTCTGCCAAGCTTCGGCCCCTGTCACATCACTATGCTTGTTTTATAAATACTTCTACGGACTGTGCTCTGAAGAACTTGCTGCACTTATAGCCCCTAAACGAAAATACCCGTTCACTGTAGAGGTCCTTAGACCCCAGATTTTCTACCTTGATAGTTTCTTTCTATAAACTATTTGCCTGTAAAATTCCATTCCTGTTCCCCCGTTTCCTCAACAGTACCAACATGCAGAAATTTAAATGTAATGTGAACAAACATCTTGCTGCATAACTCCCCACCCAGGTTTCTCCTATAAATCTGACCCCTATCACAGTAGCTCCTCGGGCTTCAGTTGCAATATACATTGTTTGAGTTGAATAACAGTTTTAAGAAATAGATAAATAAATACTTACAGATAACCGAAAATAACTATTAGAATTTAATTTTTATTTCTACATTTAGCGTAAGATTTTCGAATTGAATTTTAAATTATCCATCAAATAAAATATGAATTTATCTGGTAGCACTGATACATAAAGAATACACACTGACATTTTAAACAATCATGATTAAATTTTTGAAAAGAAAATTTGTTGTTCAATACTTAACTTTTTTTTTTATTAATGAGTGACTCATTAGTAAAAAAAGGTTAAGTATTGAACAATACAAGGCCAAAAACACTTGAGGATGAAGGTTAATGAAATAGATAGATTGACAGCTAAATGATGATGAATACTATGAGAAGATTGAAAATCTCCACATAACACCCACTTAAAACAACAACCAACCTGGAAAACAGCAATTCTTCCACTATTTGTCAAAAACATTGTTCATGGAATGATAAAGGACAAAATAAGGGAAAGCAAACGTTACAAGATTGATGAAAGTAAACCCAAGGTCAACTTTCTACTCTCCATATCGGGTTCTTTGTAATCTAAACGTTTCTTACATCTTAATTACAATTTTTAATGTGCAACAGCAAAAGAAAATTAGTTTAAATTATATATATAACTAGCAGGGTTACCCGGCGTTGCCCGGGGCAAAAGTATAACATATTTCTATTAAACCTTCTATCTCTTCTCTATATTTCCCCCTCCCCCGTTTTCCCTCTCCCTCTCTCCGCTCTTTCTTCTCTGCCCAGCCAATTCTTCTCTCTGGACATACACACACATGCATACAACTCAGTAGATGAGTCGGCATAAGGGAATTAACTCTGTGAAAAAAATCAGTTATTTCCCTTTAGTTAGTGGCTGGATCCCCCCCCCCCCTCCGCGGCCAACTCTTCTCTAGTTTAAGGTGAAAGAATGAATAATATTTTTTAAATGTTAAATATTATTCAACCGGGGCAACACCGATCAAGAAAATACCAACTTTGTGGGTATTTCTTTTGTTGGTTTTGAGTTTTAGTCAGACATACATACATACAGACAGACAGACAGACAGACAGACAACTGCCCTTTATATTATAGAAGAAGAAGAAGACTAGCAAAAATATGTTGCTAAGCTGGGAAGATATCACAATGAACGACTTATATAGACTGACCCTCAAAGGAGGAAGTAATGCCTGGTATCATTACAACAGAACACTTGGAGAAGGAACAACAGAAAAGATACTACTCCCCCACCCACCCAAAAAGCAGAAGGTAGTACCTAGGAAGATGGCTCATGGCAACAGAACATATACACATTAACCCTCCCTCAGAGGAGGATGTAATACCTTGAAGGATTGCCCCAACCCCTTAAAAAGGAGGAGGTAATTCCTGGGAGGATGGTCTTATGACAACAGAACAGAATACAATGATAGATTAAATTAGTCTTTTTTTATTCATTTAAAAATGCATACATAAAACATTATTTTGATAGTTCCTTGGCTTTTTTGCCTAAGATCAAAGTGTAGTATCTGTTCTCAGCATTGTAGAAAGTGGACCTTGGGTTTACTTTCGGCAGCCTCGTAACTCTCGCTTCCCTTATTTTGTTCTATAGTCCTCACATTCTATGAGCGATGTTTCTGACAAAGGGGGGAGAATGGCTGTTTTCGGGGTTGGAATCTACTCATCTAACACTTATCGTTGACTAGTTTTTGACCTTGAAGTACTATTTTTTTAGCTCCTTGTATCAATTGGCTTCACACTTTGTCTAGAGCGATTTCCATAAAAAAAGACATCGGACGTGAATTGAAATTATACGGCGTCATTAACAGAAGAGAGGAAGAGGCAGAGGGAAGTGGGGGACGCAGATAGACAGCCAATCAGTAGCTCACCATCCACTTTCTTGTTTTTCCGGTCGGTAAGAAGAACTCTCGCGAGCGATGTTAATAGTTTTTCTTAAGTTTATCCATTTTTTTTATTAAATCACATTTTATTAATTAATGTTAATATCGACAAAACTATTGAACATAGGTAGATACAATACTTCAATAAAATTACAAATAACTAACAAATATTAATTATGAAGTGTGTAAAAATAGATATGCAAATAAGCCTATCTAATATCTGTCCTTAGATCATTCGCCTCTAGTATATTTAGAGTATTTCAAATGTTTATGTCGTATCATCGATACGCGCCATAAACTGGTATCGTCTTGGCCTTCGGGGCTTGATTTACGCCAGTCTATGGATCTGTCCTGTGCAGTTCTAGGAGGTCCACCCTCCCAGGCTTTGCCTCCCCTCTTTGGGGAGGAGTAAGTTTGTTGCTTACTGCCTGAGGCGCCCCTACCGGGGAATGCCGACGGGGCTGCCCAGGCAATTTTTAAATGGCCAGAGTGCTCACCTTCTCGGGCGCTGGCTTTTAAAACCCCACTTTCCCGACCCGAGCTTGGGTCACATCTTACTTGTGGGAGTAAGATAAACCTGGCCTTGTGCCTAACCTCCTGGGGAGGTAAATAAAATGTCGTATCATCGATACGCGCCATAAACTGGTATCGTCTTGGCCTTCGGGGCTTGATTTACGCCAGTCTATGGATCTGTCCTGTGCAGTTCTAGGAGGTCCACCCTCCCAGGCTTTGCCTCCCCTCTTTGGGGAGGAGTAAGTTTGTTGCTTACTGCCTGAGGCGCCCCTACCGGGGAATGCCGACGGGGCTGCCCAGGCAATTTTTAAATGGCCAGAGTGCTCACCTTCTCGGGCGCTGGCTTTTAAAACCCCACTTTCCCGACCCGAGCTTGGGTCACATCTTACTTGTGGGAGTAAGATAAACCTGGCCTTGTGCCTAACCTCCTGGGGAGGTAAATAAAATGTCGTATCATCGATACGCGCCATAAACTGGTATCGTCTTGGCCTTCGGGGCTTGATTTACGCCGGTCTATGGGTCTGTCCTGTGCAGTTCTAAGAGGTCCACCCTCCCAGGCTTTGCCTCCCCTCTTTGGAGAGGAGTAAGTTTGTTGCTTACTGCCTGAGGCGCCCCTACCGGGGAATGCCGACGGGGCTGCCCAGGTAATTTTTAATGGCCAGAGTGCTCACCTTCTCGGGTGCTGGCTTTTCAAACTCACTTTCCCGACCCGAGCCTGGGTCACATCTTACTTGTGGGAGTAAGATAAAACTGGCCTTGTGCCTAACCTCCTGGGGAGGTAAATAAAATGTTGTATCATTGATACGCGCCATAAACTGGTATCGTCTTGGCCTTCGGGGCTTGATTTACGCCGGTCTATGGGTCTGTCTTGTGCAGTTCTAGGAGGTCCACCCTCCCAGGCTTTGCCTCCCCTCTTTGGGGAGGAGTAAGTTTATTGCTTACTGCCTGAGGCGCCCCTACCGGGGAATACCGACGGGGCTGCCCACGCAATTTTTAAATGGCCAGAGTGCTCACCTCTCGGGCGCTGGCTTTTCAAACCCCACTTTCCGACCCGACCTTGGGTCACATCTTACCTTGTGGGAGTAAGATAAAACTGGCCTTGTGCCTAACCTCCTGGTGAGGTAAATAAAATGTTGCATCATTCCTTTTGGCCAAGATCAAAGTGTAGTATCTGTTCCGATGGATACTGCACCCAATACTAATATTGTCTTGTCCTTGGGGGTTTGATTTATGCCGGTCTATGGGTTTGTCCTGTGCAGTTCTAGGAGGTCCACCCTCCCAGGCTTTGCCTCCATTCTTTGGGGAGGAGTAAGTTTATTGCTTACTGCCTGAGGCGCCCCTACCGGGGAATGCCGACAGGGCTGCCCAGGCAATTTTTAATGGCCAGAGTGCTCACCTTCTCGGGCGCTGGCTTTTCAAGTCCCACTTTCCCGATCCGACCTTGGGTCACATCTTACCTTGTGGGAGTAAGATAAAACTGGCCTTGTGCCTAACTGTCCATGTGCCTAAATAAATAAAATGTTGCATTACTGATCTAAATAACAGTACCCCGTTTTGATGTTAATATAGAAGTGATAAGTGAAAGAAACTTTAGCGTTTATTCATTTAGACTAGAAGAAGGAAGGTTGAAATTTATTCCTAGAACTATTTTGAACCACTTTTATATCTCCATATGAAGATTCAAATCAAGACATAATCTTACTAAACTTCATGTCTTGAATCCTTATTTGAATTTTGATCAAAATACATTACATGATTTTTATTCTAAAAATGTATAAAATTTAAAACTTAAGCTTAAGTGGTCTTAAGAAAAAATTGAAATTTAGAGAATCTTACCTAATTAATGTCTAATGACTGTGGATCAAATTTAATGCAAATCTGAAATATTTGAATTTTCAAATGGGAGGTTATGTCCATATTATGCCTCTTAAAATATTCCAAAGAAACTGAAATTTGAGGAATATTATCTAATTGATATCTAATACCTATTGCAATTTTACAAAAATCGGAGGTATGTGAATTCTCAGGAATGGTTAATTAGTTTATGTGAATCCTGTACAAACAAATATATAAACATATACCTAACTTTATATAGAGATTTATTTAAAATAAATGTGATTATCTCTATATTAATAAAATTGTGTGACCATTTCTCATGTCTCTGTATGTGTGTGTGCGTTTCTTGCCTTTTTATGACTTGCACATGATATTAATAATAATAATAATTATTATTATTTACTGCTAAGTGAATATTTATTGAAATAAAAAATGAAATCGCATAAAATAAAACCATTTTAAAAATCTTATTTAAAAAATAATTTATAGAAAAAAAACTGATTAGAGATTGAACTCACGACACGAACGATTATGTGAACGTTTCTAATAGCATTACGCCATTATCAGCCATGTTTAAAAATGGATGAAAAATAAAGTAGTGATTACTAAAGAACAAAGATTGCACCATTTTTATCTCCTCTTATAATTTTATAACAATTTGGTTCAATTAATAATTTAATAAAGAAACGATAGCATAATAATTGCATTTAACTTTCAAAATCCTATTTTAAAAAATTGTGTAAAAAACAAAACAAATGGCATATTTAAAAAAAAAAAAAAACGAAACAAAAATGAGAGTTAAAAACTCCCAGCTAACACCGGGTAGTTACAGCTAGTTTTCAATAAAGAAAAGCAATCTTACACATTTTATACCTCTTTCACTCGTACTTCCTCATGTCCTCTCCCCTTTTCTCTGGGCCATACTGAGTTTTAAAAAGTAAAAGGTGAACTACTCTCAGTGCCAGCAGACATAATCATACAATCGACACATGTGCTTTCTCCTTTATTTAAGAAACCAGATTTTCCTTTGTCTTTCTTTTAATTCAAAATGGCGCCTATGAAATTACTTATGTTTTTTTTGTTTGTTTTTTTTTTGCTCTTTTCTTATGACAACATTTCTTTATAAAGAAAACAAAGAAAAAAACTTTCAAGAAAAGTAATTTTTCAAAATGCCAAGGATCAGAGAAACAGGAAACCGGAGTCATTTCCTGTGTTGTTGAACAAAATGGCTAATGGAGAATCGGAGAGTGAGATAGACTTGATGATGAGGGGAAATAAGTTTGATTTTGTTATGCAGATCAAAAAATTAACCGCTCACTACCTCGATTGAAGAATTGAGCAATCAAGCGGATCAAGTGGAGCAAATAAACATTAGAAAATCTAATGAAAAAGTTAAGAAAAAAAAATCACAAAATTGAATTGGAAAATAATATCATCGCAAAGAAAAATGAGATTATTTTGTTTGGCCAGGCTTTCCAGTCAAGCTCTCCAATGTATCAATAAAGACAAATTAGTTGAGCTATAAGAATAATAAAGAGTAAAAAACAAAAACAAAAAAACAGTTGAATGCAATTGATCATAGATAATTGTTTCAATAAGAACAGCTAGCACTTCTATTATTTCAGCCATTATTGGAATCATGTTTTTCAAGTGTATCAGTAAAAGAGAAACACCACAAAATAGAGAGGGCAAAAAAAGAAAGAAAAAAAAGGAAAAGATTATTAAATAATCATTCCGAGAGTAACAAATCCATTGGAATTAATAGTAACGCCATTTTGAGTGAACAACATTATCATGGCATTACGTCAGGAGGAAATATATTTTCAGTGACATTTACTCTTTTTTCAGAAAATTGCACAAAATCTGCTCATCTAATGGCAAATAGAAGAACATTACTGGAAGGAAAAGTATAAACATCTTTATTAAAAAAGAAGTTCTCCATTTATTAAAAATAAAACGGACAACAATAATGACATTATGTGATTGAAAATGTGTATATTCAGGCATCATCATCTGATTCAAAGAACTTTGATTAAAGAGACTAGATGTCTGCCGATTAGTCGTTTGATTTTGATTTTTTAATATATAGAACTAAGAGAATACCCATCCCAAGACAGATATTCCTCTAGTTAATAATAAAAAGTATTTACCGAACAGAACAGTTTTGCACCACTTTTATATCTTTTTATGAAGATTAAAATCAATATATATATATATATATATATATATATATATATATATATATATGCAACTAAACCTTATGTCTAGAATCCTTATTCTAATTTTGACCAAAATCCATTACATGATTTTAATTCTAGAAAATGTTTCGAGTTTAAGGCTTAAGCTTAAGGAGTCTAAAGAAGAAACTGAAATCCAGCTTATCTTTCTTAATTGATGTCTGATACCAACAGATCAAATTTCAAATGGGAGGTTGTGTCCACCTTGATAGCCTTTAAAATATTCCAAAGAAACTAAATTTTTTGGAATATTTATTGATGCCTAATACCTGTGGTTAAAATTTCATTAAAATCTTTTTTAAAGGGATTCCAGCCCACTAAACTGCACTAAATATAGCTCACATTACCCTCCCTTATGCTTAGCAACTGTGTTCCAAATTTCATAATGAATGGTTAATTAGATATATAAACATATACTCATGCCTAACTTTATATATGTTGAGATAATATAATTTAAACCGTAATATTAAGAAACATATCAGAAGAAAGTAAAAATTAAATCAAAGGATTAATAAACAGACGTTTATATTGTTTAATATATTTCCTCCTGACGTAACCAACCCACATTTTTATATATAGTATAAATGAATGCTCTAACTATCCTATAAAGTCAAGTAAATCTTTTAAAGTAATTTTGCTCAAATATGATATTTTATTACAAAAGATGTTTGGTAGTAAATTAAAGAAAAAAGATTTGGACATGAATGGGTTAATAATTCTAATAATGACTGGATTATGTGATTGATGAATATTGTGTTCTTAATCCGTATGGAGATCTCAACTTTGAATGTACAAAAGGACAATAGAGAAAAAAGAATTATTCAAATGAAATACAAAATATTTTAAATAAAAGTGCTTGTCTTCAGAAGATATGGTTTTCAGGTGAGTATTGCCTCAGAAAGAGTTAAGAGTTGAAAAATTGCATTTCAAATGCTGCTAGCAAGGATTTAAATAAACATATCCTAGCCATTAAAAGTTATCAAACAAAGAATTTTCTGGATAAATGAGAAAAGCCATTTTCAATTTGTTTATCAGATTACGTTAAGCAAATAAACCTGTCCATAATTAATTGTTATGAAAGATTTAGAAACAGGAAAAGGGGGAAACTGGCTTGAGATTCCCAAATATCTAAGGGAAAATTAATTGAGGCATATGAAGCAACAGTAGACAGGAAAGATGAAGTAATGATGACGTCAGAATGAGGAGGAGGAGGAGGAGGAGGAGGGAGAACGAGGCGGTGTTCATTGAATGAGCACAGATGGAAAAAGGCTTGTTTATTCAGGATGAAATCTTTTTAAGTTGTTCAAAAAGAAACTTTTCCTTTACATAGTAAATAAAAAGCCTTCGAGTCACAACTAAAGAAGAGTTAAAACGATTTGTTTTGCTAAGACCGGCACATTTCTGCTGTAGCCATCAATGCCTTTGTTCATATGGCCAGTTTTCAAGTATAGATGTCTGCAAATGAGCAGTGATGTTGCTGATTTAGGAAGAAGAAAAAGACAGAATACAACCAAGTTTTCACAGGAAAAAAACTAAAATAAAGAAAGTCGAAGTTAAAGTTTTAAAAAATAGGCAAAACTACCATAAACAGTCAGTTTTCAAATATTAGTTATTTTAGAAAATTAAAAATAGACAAGCAAATGCCTTAGGAGACCACGTTTTAAGATGCTATATTTTATTAAAAAAATCATTTAAATTCTTCTTTTTTTTTCTTGACTTTTTTTCTTACTAATTTCGAGCACATTATTCGAAATTAGTAAGAAAAAAAAGTAAAGAAAAAAAGAAGAATTTAAATGATTTTTTTAATAAAATATAGCATCTGAAAACGTGGTCTCCTAAGGCATTTGCTTGTCTATTTTTAATTTTCTAAATTTCTTAAAGATGCTTACAAGAACTTTCGTCAAATATTATTAGTTATTTTAGTTTTCTGACAACCAGTCAGTGTTACCAGTCTATTTGACGGAATGGTTAGAGTGTTTGCTAATGGGCCGGCCTGGCTAATCCTCCGTTGAATCATACCAAAGACTAACAAAAAAAATGGTACTTGATCCCTCCTTGCTAAACACTCAGCATTATAAGGTGAGGATCAAAGGTAAGTGGAGTAAATCCAAGGAAAGGAGTGGCGCCCTCCCCTACATCTCGATGTAATAGTCAATGTAAAGGGAGCCTTTCAGTCACTCAACTACACTCGATCCATTTATTATTTATTAACCAGTCAGTTCTAACATTTTTAGTTATTTAAATTATTTTTATACTAATTTTTCAAAAAGAATGTTTATTATTGCTAGATCTATTTGGTGTAATTATGGGATGGAAATCTGCAAGAGCACAACCCTATCCAGAGAAGTTGCATCATTTCGTCTGGAAAAGCTACGAGGTTTGTGTGATTATCGAATTTCTATGATACTTTTTTTCTATCAAATCGTCAACCGACCAATTCCATGTACTGCTGCTAGTCTATCACAAAACTCCACTCGATAAAAGCTGAAGATATTCTAATGATTAAGCAAACGAATTATTAGGTTATATAATGATGAAACAGAATACTGTTCTACACAATTCATATTATTAATCGAAGACAATTTGCTGTTTTACCCATTTAAGTACTATACCTGCAATAAACATTAAATCTAGAAGATATAGAGAGATATGTGCAGAACGGAAGACTTTGTTGGTTTGGTCACATTGAAAGAATGGATGAGAGTGCTTAGGTTAGATGTAGAACAGTTGAGGTAGCAGGAGCGGTTGGCAGGAAAAACATGGGATGAAGTGATAAGGATGTATTTGACAGAAAGAGGAATAAATAAAGACCTGGGCGGAGATAGGTTAGTTTGGAAGTCAATTTCTAAAGACAGTTCAACACATTCCAGCATGTAAAATAGACGTTAAACCAATGATGGTGATGCTGCTGCTGCTGCTGATGATGATGATGATGATAATGCTGCTGCTGCTGATGATGATAATGCTGATGATGATGATGATGATGACCCATGGCTAAGAGGATATTGATGGTTCATATCTTTCTCAACAGTATTAGTATGTGTATATGAACACAATAGATCCGAGAGGATTTGGATGTGGCATAGCCAACTCCATAGTCTGTGACAATATCCATTAGATCAGTTAGGCCCCATCCCCAAATAAAAGGGGGGGAAAATGGTCTCTAAAATTATCCTCAAATGAAAAAAAAGAAGCATTCATGTAACCTGTGTGAAAATCGAAACGTTAACAACAGTTTAGAAAACATTAGAAAAAGTTGTAAACACACGGAAAAAACAAAAAGAACAAACGTACAACTTTTAATGAAAATGCTTCACAAAAGAAATCCTTTAAATACTGAGGATCACGAGCCATCGACATTTTGTAAAGATTTTTAATTAGCTGTCATCAAATATGGCGTAATGATGGATTTATTGTCATTTAAACGAAACACTGAAATATTTTATAATAGTTCAATTCCTTGGTGTAATTAAAAGAAAAAAAATGACTGAACAGCGATTAAGTACATCCGCATTCTGGACAAGGTAGTGGAATCCTGGATCGATCAGGTACCTGTTGGTAGGCCATACATGTGGCAGCAAGTCTCAGTGCCTTGCCATACCAAATGGAAGAAACAGACCTGGCTATCAGAGAATTTTGTCAATCATACTTAACTGCAACCCCCTTAACTTCTTTGTGTGGTGCGTGGTGGAACGAAACACAAATACATTCAGCTGCAACATGAAGAACAAGCTTAAGGACAGGGTCAGTAAAGTCTTTGGGAGTCTAAGTCGGGAGACAGTGACGAAGAATTGTGGCCGGTTTTGTGGCCATCTTAAGGATATCAAAGCCAAAGGCGGGTTCATTGAATGAAATCAACAGAACAAGTCATGAAGACAAAGTGAAAACCCAAGTTTGATGAATAAATCTTACGTAATCAAACTATTCTTCTTTTTCTCGTGTTTTAGCGTTTTTTCCTTTGATGGGGTTAGACTTCTTCATTCGTTGTTTCCACAATTTTCTATCACTTGTATCTGGATTGGTTAATCCTAACTGCCCCATATCAACTGTTGAAGTGTACCCACTTTTGTGGACCATTTATCGCCATTAAAACTGATTTCCTTGAACCATAACCGAACCAATTTAATCATTTACTTCGGATAACTTCTTACACATCGATGCCCTCAACTTTTCCATTGACGAATTTATCCTTGAAAGCATAGATCTGTCAGTTGTGTTATTTTTTCCTAGACAGTAAAATTGCAAACAAATATCTATCTATATATATCTCTATATATCTATCTATCTAGATATCAAGATATATATATATATATATATATATATATATATATATATATATATATATATATAGTCATCCACATACAGACTGTTTCGCTGTATCACAGCTCTTCAGTGCGACTAGATCAGTTAGTGCCTCAAGCTGGGATTGAAACTCAACCGTCGAGCTGACAGTCAACGCCCCTACCCCTGCGCTATCATACGACACTGACTGAATGTAAGTGATATCTCAATGTAAACATTTATATATATATATATATATATATATATATATATATATATATATATATATATATATATATATATATACACGCACACAGATATATACAGTATATACATATGTGTGTTTCTAGTGTTTACAAATTTTATTATCTGCAGAGGTTCTGGAAATCTATGATAAAGAAATATCACTTTCTCAACAAATACTGAAAGTTTGGGTTAGAGGATATGCAGCCTTGTTGCACATTACTGTTATCTTGGAATCAACTATTTTCTCGAATGCAACTGACGGCTTATTCCTAACGTTGTCACAATGTTATGGTAACATTGTGAACTGTAGATGTCAAATGACATTCAAATACTTTCTTTTTTCTTCATTTTATTTCATCAAATCCAGAACGACCCTAAACTAGCAACATTTTTCCTTTAGACACGTTGAAAGATTTGCATTTAAAAATTGCGACATTGTGCATCATTTCACTTCTGGCATGATTCTTAAATGTGTATTTTCCAAGGTGGTTACAGACGCCTTGATCTCAATAAATAACTTTAACAATATGCATAGAAAGTATAATATTTATTTCTCTATATTTTTAAAAATTGAGAATCACTACTTTAGATGATGACTGCAGATTCTAATATCTTTCTGCCACCATTTAAACATTCTGTGAATTTTCCACACAGTCCTAGAATTCTAACAAGAACAAATTAATTTTTAAAAAGCT
Source organism: Sepiola atlantica (assembly GCA_963556195.1). Taxonomy (NCBI): domain Eukaryota; kingdom Metazoa; phylum Mollusca; class Cephalopoda; order Sepiida; family Sepiolidae; genus Sepiola; species Sepiola atlantica. Next base: position 184,904,874 of record OY744517.1, on the reverse strand, counting down.
TTGTTTCTTAAGGCCGAAATGAATAGCAATGGTGCTGGCAATAGTCTGGAGAAGAACAATTCAAATAATGATCACACCTTATATTAAAAATTTCAGACTAAAACTCAAACTGCTGTGTTTGAGGTCCTCTTCGTGTTCGTAAATGTGGGATTTTATATTTCTGGCCGTTTCACCAATATAAAATATTGGACGTGCGACACATTTTATTTTTTAAATGCCAACTAGGGAAGAAGTGCCCTTAGGTGGTAGTTGGAAACGGGGTTTGGTGTTGAGTAAATCTTTAATTGTTTTATAGGTTGAACTTATGTTGATGAAACAACCAGAAATATAAAATCCCGCATTTACAAACACAAACAGGACCTCAAATACAACAATCCCACTAACGCACTAGCGATACACAGAAACACCTTTACACACTATTTTGACTTTACAAACTGCACCCTTATCAAGCCGGATACTTTCTCCCACGTCACAAATGCATCGAATGCGCTATAATACTTCTCTCATAACCATCTAACGTAAACCTTAGACTCAGTCCTTATTCCCAAAGCAAACATCTGACAAAAACCGCACTGAAACAATGCAATATATCCCGCCATTGCTTAAATAACTGTGATCCAGGTTAAAGTAATTTTTCATTTTTACTACATTTCATCTATATTTACATTTCTTTTCCTTTTTCTCTTTTTTCTTTCTCCTCTCTTTTTCCCATTTTAACGTCTCTGCCGCATGTCTCATTATTTTTTCTTCTTATTTGAAAGAAGAAAGAATAATGAGACACATGTGCGTTCTTTTTTTTCCTGTTTTACCGTTATCGAATAAATTTTAAATCTTCTGTTAATTCGATCGAAACCGGTAAAATCTCTCATGTTTTGATTATTTATTCCTGTGTTTAAATTTGTTTTTCAGTTTGTCTTTTTCACATATCCTGTCTTTCACAACATTTCCTTTTATGATATATCGTGCATTTTATCCTCATATATATATATATATATATATATATATATATATATATATATATATATATATATATATATATATATATTGACTAATTCATTATTCTCAATTTTTATTTCAGTCAGGTATTTTAAATTTCAATGGGATTTTCAGTCAAAAGAGAGCTGAACAGGTTAAGTGGCTTAT
>OY744517.1:184481231-184898731 GCA_963556195.1 Sepiola atlantica | reverse complement strand
GTTTAAAGTATTGCATGGAAAGTTTATAAAATTGAAATAAAAGCCAAATCAGCAATACAAGATTAATTAATTTTTTTTTTCTTACATTAATCCTATCGATTACGGAATAAAATTCCTTCTTCAGGGGTGACCAGTATTGAGTCATTTTTTTTTTTTTTTTTTCATCAAAAAACAAGAATAAAGAAACTTATTTCTTTGTTAATTTGACAAACGTCTTAGATGGTACGACGTAATCGCCTTGATGTTATGAAATGGCGGTAGGATTCAAAACCGGTGACGAACGAGAGATGCGTTGGCACGCTGTCGAGTAATGTGTGTGTTTTTCGTTCAAGTTTTAAGTATTGCATGGAAAGTTTATAAAATTGAAATAAAAGCCAAATCAGCAATACAAGATTAATTAATTTTTTTTTCTTACATTAATCCTATCGATTACGGAATAAAATTCCTTCTTCAGGGGTGACCAGTATTGAGTCATTTTTTTTTTTTTTTTTCATCAAAAAACAAGAATAAAGAAACTTATTTCTTTGTTAATTTGACAAACGTCTTAGATGGTACGACGTAATCGCCTTGATGTTATGAAATGGCGGTAGGATTCAAAACCGGTGACGAACGAGAGATGCGTTGGCACGCTGTCGAGTAATGTGTGTGTTTTTCGTTCAAGTTTTAAGTATTGCATGGAAAGTTTATAAAATTGAAATAAAAGCCAAATCAGCAATACAAGATTAATTTATTTTTTTTTTCTTACATTAATCCTATCGATTACGGAATAAAATTCCTTCTTCAGGGGTGACCAGTATTGAGTCATTTTTTTTTTTTTTTTCATCAAAAAACAAGAATAAAGAAACTTATTTCTTTGTTAATTTGACAAACGTCTTAGATGGTACGACGTAATCGCCTTGATGTTATGAAATGGCGGTAGGATTCAAAACCGGTGACGAACGAGAGATGCGTTGGCACGCTGTCGAGTAATGTGTGTGTTTTTCGTTCAAGTTTTAAGTATTGCATGGAAAGTTTATAAAATTGAAATAAAAGCCAAATCAGCAATACAAGATTAATTTATTTTTTTTATTGCTGATTTGGCTTTTATTTCAATTTTATAAACTTTCCATGCAATACTTAAAACTTGAACGAAAAACACACACATTACTCGACAGCGTGCCAACGCATCTCTCGTTCGTCACCGGTTTTGAATCCTACCGCCATTTCATAACATCAAGGCGATTACGTCGTACCATCTAAGACGTTTGTCAAATTAACAAAGAAATAAGTTTCTTTATTCTTGTTTTTTGATGAAAAAAAAAAAAAAAATGACTCAATACTGGTCACCCCTGAAGAAGGAATTTTATTCCGTAATCGATAGGATTAATGTAAGAAAAAAAAAATAAATTAATCTTGTATTGCTGATTTGGCTTTTATTTCAATTTTATAAACTTTCCATGCAATACTTAAAACTTGAACGAAAAACACACACATTACTCGACAGCGTGCCAACGCATCTCTCGTTCGTCACCGGTTTTGAATCCTACCGCCATTTCATAACATCAAGGCGATTACGTCGTACCATCTAAGACGTTTGTCAAATTAACAAAGAAATAAGTTTCTTTATTCTTGTTTTTTGATGAAAAAAAAAAAAAAAATGACTCAATACTGGTCACCCCTGAAGAAGGAATTTTATTCCGTAATCGATAGGATTAATGTAAGAAAAAAAAAAAAAATTAATCTTGTATTGCTGATTTGGCTTTTATTTCAATTTTATAAACTTTCCATGCAATACTTAAAACTTGAACGAAAAACACACACATTACTCGACAGCGTGCCAACGCATCTCTCGTTCGTCACCGGTTTTGAATCCTACCGCCATTTCATAACATCAAGGCGATTACGTCGTACCATCTAAGACGTTTGTCAAATTAACAAAGAAATAAGTTTCTTTATTCTTGTTTTTTGATGAAAAAAAAAAAAAAAATGACTCAATACTGGTCACCCCTGAAGAAGGAATTTTATTCCGTAATCGATAGGATTAATGTAAGAAAAAAAAAATTAATTAATCTTGTATTGCTGATTTGGCTTTTATTTCAATTTTATAAACTTTCCATGCAATACTTAAAACTTGAACGAAAAACACACACATTACTCGACAGCGTGCCAACGCATCTCTCGTTCGTCACCGGTTTTGAATCCTACCGCCATTTCATAACATCAAGGCGATTACGTCGTACCATCTAAGACGTTTGTCAAATTAACAAAGAAATAAGTTTCTTTATTCTTGTTTTTTGATGAAAAAAAAAAAAAAAAATGACTCAATACTGGTCACCCCTGAAGAAGGAATTTTATTCCGTAATCGATAGGATTAATGTAAGAAAAAAAAAAAAAATTAATCTTGTATTGCTGATTTGGCTTTTATTTCAATTTTATAAACTTTCCATGCAATACTTAAAACTTGAACGAAAAACACACACATTACTCGACAGCGTGCCAACGCATCTCTCGTTCGTCACCGGTTTTGAATCCTACCGCCATTTCATAACATCAAGGCGATTACGTCGTACCATCTAAGACGTTTGTCAAATTAACAAAGAAATAAGTTTCTTTATTCTTGTTTTTTGATGAAAAAAAAAAAAAAAAATGACTCAATACTGGTCACCCCTGAAGAAGGAATTTTATTCCGTAATCGATAGGATTAATGTAAGAAAAAAAAAATAAATTAATCTTGTATTGCTGATTTGGCTTTTATTTCAATTTTATAAACTTTCCATGCAATACTTAAAACTTGAACGAAAAACACACACATATATATATATATATATATATATATATATATATATATATATGAGAGAGAGATAGTATAATGATATGAAAAGATAAGTTTCTCTAAAACTATACTAATTAATTTTCAAATATAAAATACATTTCCTTAAATAGAAATTATGTAAGAGACAACTAACACTAATTTCAACAAGACAACTTAACAGCAGCAGTTGGTCTGTTGATCAAATGAATTTCAGTAATTAAATCTGAAGGATTGGCACTTGTTGTGAATTCCATTCATCTACACCATCTTCTTCTGGTTTCTACTGATTATAAGATTTCTAAAGATTAGCAATAAAACAAAAAACGTTCAACTCCAAAGACAGAAAGGAGTTCTACTACTGTCACTTGCTTTAAGATATAATGCACACTTTTTGCTACAATGTCACACTATAAGCAGATTAGACTCTACAAACAAGATTACAGTAAAGCAACAAAACTTTATTGTCAGTTTTGTTGCTTACGTACATAAAATTTAATATGAATTGTACAGACGTTAAATCGTTGATTATGATGAAATTGAATATTCTTAAAATGCATCAAGAAATTATTAATCTAACTTAAAATATAGTTGCAAATAATTTTCTAGGGATTTTAGATAATGCTAGCCAACCCATGACCGTTGGTTTAGTATTTGTTATATACATTATTAAATATCTCTCTTGCACCCTCCCTCTCTGTCACTCTCCCGTTAAGCAATGCTGAGCCTGGTGAGTACTTAATGGATGACCATTTTGGAATACCGGGTACTGTATGTAAAATCTCTTCAGAGCTCTGGTGATAGATGGTACGACTCATCGGCCGGCGTATAACTGTTGCAAACAATTCTGGATGGAAAATTCAGTGCGGACCCCATTTCAGAGAGATAACAAAAAGAAGTGTGTAACTCTAAGGGAGGTAATTCTAGTATATAACACAAGGAGCAGCTGGTTTGAAATATTATATAAAAAGGAAGAATTGTTTGCAGTTGTCTCATGTAGCAAGAAACGATTATTGGAATAAAACTAGTTTTTATGAGTATGATGTGAATAATTCACTGTTTAAAGGGAAATACATTTTCTTGTGATATAAAATGTTTGACAAGTTTTTAAATACTTGATTTATATGTTCGAAAAATGTAACATTTCTCACCATCATTTTTGATGGAATGAATACTCTAGTATATATTAAAAAAATTAGCAAAGTTCTTCGGTTTAGAAGGAAAATATTTGTTAAATGCTTTCAAAGATTTTTTTGTGAGTTTACGTTTGAAGTAATATATAGTAAAACGAAAAATCATAAAAAAATGAACCAATGAACAGAAATTGAAAGAAACAACAACATAAGCTTCCCCCTTCCCCCCCCCCAAAAAAAATGGCGCTGGCCTAGGCTAACACCACACAAAATATTTGTAACGGGTCAAGGAGGATGAGAAGACCGAGGAGAGACAACACAAACCAGACCTCCACTGGAAGAGTGCGGAAAGTGCTGAGACCTTGGGGAGACTTATTGCTACCCAAATCCCAGAGAAGACCAATGGTAAGCGGCTTTTGCGATACCGCAAGGTTATTTGCGGTGGTTATCGAAAAGAGGTGGAGAATACTAGAAATCTGGGGAGGCTTGTTGTCACTCAGACTCCAGGGAACACCACCGGTTGTTGTCGATGTGCAATCACTGACGATGACCTGTGTGATAACTGCTAGTGAGTAATAATAATATAAAGATATAATGAGGACATTTTCATGATAAAAGTTTTAAAATTTTACGAGGAGTCATTCACTTGAAAAATAGCGTACACTTTGATTTAATTTTTGTTTTGGTCATTTTTTATTTTGGCGACTTTTATTTATATATTTTTATTTTTTATTTAGTAGTTTTTGTTGTGACGGTTTTACGGTTTTCCTGATTTTTGTGACTTTTAGAGAGATGTACGCGATCATTTTGATTCCCCTTCCCCCCTGGTTATAAAGACAAAACGAACGTCTATTATCTAAACAAGCATAAATGGCTAACTTTTACTTTAGATATAATCTTTATGAAGGTAGAACCAAATAAAATTACTTTCTATCAACGCTGATCTACGTTGCCTCTTACAAAAGGTATCACTCAAGGAAATACAAAATACATATTTATTCTTCAAAGATAACGACGAAGGGAATACATAAATTCTATCTAAGTTAATGAAATGCCCATCTTATTCATAGAAGACATTTTGTTTTTTCTATCTCCATTTCCCTCTTTTTGAAAGTGACACATTGAAAGGAAAAACAAAACAAAACAAAAAAAAACAACAAAAAAGCAAGTAAAAAAAAGTGCATTTTCCATTAATGAGAGAAAGACAGTGTGAACGGGAAATAATATAAAGATTTGCAGATAGAATTATGCAATCATGTCAAACATGCCCCAAGGCTCTCATACCAGTTATTAAAAACCCTTCAATGTTTAACAATGTCTTCCTCCTCCTCCTCCTCCTTTCTATGAAGGCACATGTTCCAATTTATGGAATATTGTTTCCACCTATAAGGATGTTTACTTTTGGATCGCAAGAATTCTATCTAGAAAGCAAATCTAACCAACAGATCAATAAGTCTTGTGTTGTGTAGTCTGTTTCGAAAGATGGCATTATTAGTATTGTTGTTCGTTTTTCCTCCTTTGTAACTAGATTGTTTTAATGAACTGATCACATGCTGACTAGAACATCTGCCTTCTCTTTCCGTGGAGTCGCTACTTGTCCAGTCGAGACCCTTCTGGTATGGAATGCCAATACCTCTTCACACACTTCTCAAAAATACACTTCAATAATCTGTACAATGTCGTCATTATCGTCTTTCTTGATAGACACAAATTATTCTACAGATTCACATGTTATCTTACTCTTTCCTTTTTCTTCGTTAAAATATCCTCTACAGATCAGTTAGCTGATAATAATCTAGTATTTGACATACAAAGAATAATTATTTATTATTTTGAAAGTCATTAAATTTTTCTTAAAATAAAATAAATATTTTATTTTTACTGTTGAAAAAAGTATTTATATCAATTTCACATAACACGTATAATAATAATTTAAAAAAAAACTCAACTATTTTGTGCTGCCTAAACTGCTCTTTTGTCTATGCGGTTCCAAATGCTTTATAGTGTCAGAGTTCTTAAGCATCTTAACGGAATAATCCAAAATCTGCTGAGCAGATATGCAATGTCTTCTTCATTGACAGGATGGACATAGGTTACTCACCTTATGTATCACGATGACCAGGAACTTTGCTCTCCTTCATATATGTTTCCCTCTAATCTGTAATCACAGGAATTCTTGACAGATTCTCAACACCCTGACCGAATAACCCCAGAATAAGGACCTTGGCAACACTAAATTGGCATGGTCAACCAGAGAGTCAGAAACTTCTGTTGATGAATGGGATAAAATCGTGTTATCCAACATATATACTAATCTCCTTAGGACAGTGGACCAGAGACAAATGTCATGCTTTATGCCGCCATCATACATTCACACTATGAAACATGGCTCCAAACACTATCTATCACAGCAAAATACAATGCATTTGAAAACGACTGTGTCAGAAGAGGTGTCATTCTTCGCTCGGACCTCAAAGTATGGTAAACAGACAAATTAAATTGTGTAGAATTTAGGCTGCACTCCCTATTTTTCCAACTTTCCTTGCTACTCTACCTTAAATAACATCATCAAATGGGTTTTGGATGTTGCAGGGTTCACATTAATTTTAGGGCCTGTCATCTCGTGGCAGCAGTCTATGTTTAATATGGGAAGTAACTAGCGGTAACATGGTTTCCCTCCAGCAGCTCTAGAGACATTTGCGCAGACGGTGAAGAAAAGAAGCGAATTAAGTACAACAAACTGATAGAACGACTTGATTTTGTGCACGTCACCAATGAGACCTCCAATCTTGTTCCTGCGCTCTATCAGGTTGACTGAGTGATGCAACGAGCCTCATGAAGCATTATGGATATTTGAACGTATATCAATATGTCGAAACAACATCGTGTATCATTTCGACCCATTCACCAATATAAATAATTTGCAGTTGTTACAGATGTGCATATAATTACTAAGAACAAATAAATTCATATTTATCTATGTATTACTACTAAAAGTCTGAACATTGGTTCTTATCTTGCTTGCTAGTCATCCTGCACACTATCCATTTATACATGAATGTTTTAAATGGTGGAAGGAAGGGCAAATGACATAAATAAAGGGCAAGCGATAATAGAAGTAATGGGAAGAGAAAAATGTAAATAATTAAAAGAGAAAAGAAAGGGAGAAAGAGGGTGGAAGAGCACATAAAAACGAATGATTATTACCAAGAATGAAAGAAATATATACTATATATCTATCTATATATATATATATATATATATATATTTAAAAAAGATGATGTCACAAATTAAATTTTTTTTTTCAAAAGTTGCCAAAAGCTACCAATCATACTATATGATGTCATCCATTTCCAAGTGAATACTTGTAAAAACATGATTATCAACCGATGTCAAAATTAAGAAATTAGATATTTAATAATATAAAATACTGATCCAACGGGTCACGGATCATTTAGTTCTTTAATAAAAATTTCAAATTTTATTTTTAAAAATATCATACATTATTCATTTTTGTTTTCGTTTTAGACTTAAAAACTTCTGTTCGACCTTCAGGCTAGGATCAAAATGTAGTATGAATTGCTGTCATTCAGAGAAATACTTCTCGAATGAAGCAATTTGTTTTGTCTCAATCCAGAGTTCTCCTTTCAGGGAGGCTGGACTTTTGCCACATTAAAAATCAACCTTGTTTCTAATTTTGCCCTCATGGGGAGACAAGTAAATAGGGACTTCAAAGTTGTTGTTTTTTTACTAAAAACATTTTTTACACAAATGCCAAACTATTATTGTTTTAATGCAATTAAAACCAATTTGCTTAGTAAAGATTTAGATGTTGATGTAGTATTTAACAAGAGACGCAAAATATCTTCCACGGCAGTAGGATTAAGTGATCATCTAATTGCATTACCAACTTCATCATTATCAATACTGTCAGTGTCAAAACCTTGGAACATCCATCTTTAGCTTATTGAACAAAGTGATATTGTCATTAGATGGATTAAAGAGAATTATCCTTGGTGAAGTCTAATTCATAGTTTTATCAACATTACATCAATAAAAGTATCTGCATTCTGCTCATAATGTTTCAATTCTATATATTTTCTCAATCTGTTAAGCTGAATACTCCATACATGCAATATAAATTAAAAGAGTGGTTCTCGGCTTCTACTTAATGTCAAGTATATTTGAATAAAAATATATAGATTTCATATCATATTTTCACTGGCTTGGTTTTTCAATTGAGATTCTTTTTTTTTATCAAATGTTGGTGAGTGTGTATTAAAATTATATGAATATTAACATCATATTCTATTATGGATATAAACATATTAAAATTACTTGTTAGTGAATGCATTTAAAATGCAAGCAAAAAATCTATTTTGTTGCTGATTAAATGAAACATCTAATTGAAAAACAAAAATGTCAGACTTTCTACATTTAAAGTAAATTATTACTAAGAGCTATTTCTGTAAATGTCACAAAAGATTAAATCCATTTCTTTGAATATCAGTGAGTATAGGACACATGTGGTAGATTCTATCAGCAAAAAAAATATGTAAAATGGGTCTCAGCTCCCCCCCCCCCAAAAAAAAGATGTTTTATCATAATTTAAATCAACTGACAGAACATATTAAAATGTTTGTAATAATGTATATAACTATATATGCAAGGTTGTTATTATCAGAATGGCTGTTGAGAATAAGTGCTTGTCAACTGTTTAAATACCAAGAAAGATAAGTGTAACAAAGAGCCTCTGACAACTAAGTCCCGGCGTTCTTATGTCAGAAATGTCTGGAACAAGCAAGAGAAGGAGTAAAGGACATATTACTGGCACCTTAAAATCAGTTTTCTTCATGCTGGAAGAGCTTCTTCGTCTTGGATGACTTTCTGTCTTTAGGAAGGGTCACTGATTCTAAAACCGGGGTAGATGGTGCTCCTCAGCCACGTCTATGGCAACTCATCTTGGAGAAAGAAACTGATGTAAAAGTTTGCGGCTAAAGTGATTACCAGTCATCTTGCTCGGGCTTGTCATCGCGTTATAATCATTGAGGTGCAGAGAGTGATACTCATGTTGTACAAGCGTTTGTTACTATATTCCGATGATGTGTCTCTCTTACTTAAACGGAGTCACGGACGAGGAAGAGCTGACAGTATCAAATCATGATGAGAGAGCAATCACCTGTGAAGATACAGCAAATCATTATATATATCTATATATATCTAATATATAAAATAGTCTATTTCCCGAAGTTTGACGTCAATAGCATTGCATCTGACAAATCGATATTTGATTCTGACTACCTTTTTTTCTTCTTTGTTCTTCTTCTACCATCTTTTTACATAAATATACTGTTTAGCTTCATTTTTTTTTCTGAAAATATTTATTCTACATAGGAATATTGTTAAAATGGAGCCATTTTTCCTTACTGAAATGAAATGCATTCTGGTGGATTTAATTTCGTAATTAATTTTATTTTATTTTAAAGAGGATTTTAAGTTTATTTTAGTACTTCACATTATGTCATTTTTGATTTCTATAAAAATTTGATTGATAGTAAATAAAAAATAATGTGTAAATCACGTAGAGGCGAGAAACACAAACATACACAGGCACAAGAGAAGTGGTCGTACAATTTTATTATTATACAGATATGTAAATGTATACACAATAAATAAAACTTAAAAAGTTGTGAGTTGAAAACAAAAAATGTAATACAAACAAGCCTTTAATTTTCAAATGACTAAGTTGATCTTAAACACATGACATCTTTTTTTTTTAACATAGTTCGCCCCAAACAAGGCAGGCTGCCACTGTAGACGTCAGGGGCTACTGAGAATTAGGGTGTAAGTTTAGGGGGTCATCCTAAGTTGGGAGCTGTGCAGCGAGATGGCTGTTTACGTTAGTTTTTGCATACCAGTACAGTCAAGGAAACAGGGAGCGGGGAGGGAGTTCCAGAGGCCGGCAGTACAAGGAAAGAAGCTATTGGAGTAGAAGGCTCTTCGGCATCTGGGGACCTCTACAGTGAATGGATGGGATTTAGCTGATTGTCGGGTTGGTCTAGTGTATTTAAGTTGAGGTGGCACTAGAGCAGCAAGTTCATCGGAGCACACCCCATTGAAGTTCTTGTAAAGCATGCACAATAGTGCAACATTGCGGCGGTGGGATAGGGGCTGGAGCTTGGTGGATAGTGAAGGACCTATTAAGTTGGTGACTCTTTTTTGGACCTTGTCTAAGAGGGAGAGACTAGTGGACGATACACCAGCCAAGATGTGGCAACAATACTTCATGCATGGACAGATGGTGGCTTTGTAGACATATAGGATAATGTCAGGTGTGAGAAGTTTACTAGTATGGTAGAGGGAGCCCACCTTCTTTGCAGCAGCCTTGGCAATGTCTTCTATGTATTTGAAGCACACATATATTCCAATACATTCGCAAACTATAAGTATTGAAAGAAATAAAAGTGTATTTCAATAAGTTGTTATTTACTTACCTGCACACGAGATTAAAGTTTTATTTTTTGTTTTTTGCTTTTAATTGTGCATTGATTGAGATGGCAACAGATCCATAATCAGCACAATTAATTTGAATATTTAAAACATGTTCAATTTAAGAATGAGTTTTCCTTGGAGTTCAAATTCTAATAATGATGGAAATTTAGTATCTGTCTGTCTGAAGCCAACACTATACTATTGTACTATATTTTAATGCTCAGTAGTTTAGTATCTGTTCTGTTGTCATGATACCATTTTCTCAGGCATTAACTTTTAATTAGGGGAGCCGTGTAGTATATGTTCCATCATGATATTATCCTCCAAGGTTAGCAAAAATATGTGTCCATAGGGAGCATATTTTTGCTAGTTCTAATAATGAGAAGATTTTTGTTATTATTGTTGTAAGAAAACTACAGAAAGAACTGGTTTCATCCTTAGTGGAACAAGAGATGGAGAGAGAGAATGTGAAAAAGTAAATATAGCATCAAGACGTATAAGAATTGGGAATAGCCCACAACCTGTGTAATTATATTTGTCAGATTAAAGAGAGATAATCTGCGGCTGGGTTTTAATTCCATTAATTTTGTTGTTTCAAGATGAAAAGGCTGATTTCTATTTTGTCTGATAATCATTTGATTGAAATGAATCATCAATAATTCATAGATCTGCTGAGGAGAAGTGTGTGTATGGGGTGGGGTGGGGTGGGGGGTAAGAGGTCAGTCTGATAGCAAAGACATTCAAATACCCTGGGGCAAAGAAGTTCCCTTGAAGTAAAGCTTGGATTAGAAAAGGCTTTACTTGAAAATGCAATATAAAAAGACTAAAGTGGCTGTAGCTAAATCACATTTAAGCCACGATTCTCCTCGGATCACCAAAGTTTAGCAATGTTAAGTCTGTTCAGTATTTAGATGAGTGACCATTTGGGAATACCAGGTTCAGTAAGTTTGGGAATTTAAGCGTCAAAAGCTGTCTAATACTTTTGGGTAAAGTATCACCCCATCTCTTACATACAATGAAGAAATTTGACACATAGCAATGAAATATTGCAACCAGGAAAATTGTTTACTTGTATATATTTCATTTTATTACTTCCGCTAACAATATTATGTATTTGGTCAAATTTGTCACTGTTTCTTTGTGTATCGCTTGACCAATCGTCACCAAACTTGATCAAAATATCGGTCATTGACTAACTTAGAACTGATTTAATTTTGGGTTATCTAGGTCAAAAGTCAAGCTCAAAGAAAAAGTGAAAGTCAAACTTTTGGTAATAACTGAAGTTCTGTTTATTGTAGAGACTCGCTACTTGGCCGATATTGTAGCCAATGAGGTCCTACATCTTATATGACCTTGACCTTTTATATTGACCTCGAAAAGTGCGGTCATGATAAAAATTTAGGTAAAAAAGGGAGATAAATGTGTATTCGTTCAATACAGATTTGCTTCCCTTTCTTTCATTCTTTCAAAGAGAAAAATAATATTTTGGGGAAAAAAAGGTATATAACTCAACCATTACTGACTTCCATTTTGTTGGAACAAAAATATAAAATTTAAGAAAAACAAAAAGGCATAGTTTAAAAATAATAAATACTATTTAGATTGAAAGTAAATACACTACCGGGCAATGCTGTGTCGGGACAACTAGTTATATATATATATATATATATATATATATATATATATATATATAAGTTCTTAATTTTGACATTAGTTGATAATCATGTTTTTTACACTGTAAATGATTATATACACTCAAAAATAGTCCATTGTAAGAGGGGTGTTACTCTCTATGACAAAAGCCAGACTTATTGATGCACTGCACGTACTAAGAAATCAAAACAAACTATCAGATTTTGCATGAAATTTTAAAATCAAAATTATTAAATTATAATTATGAAAAACAAAAATAATACCCGTCCCAGAACGGATAAAATTAATTCCCCAAGCAGAACAGTTTTGCACCACTTTTATGTCCCCTTATTAAGATTAAAATCAAGATATAATGATATTAAACCTTATGTCTAGAATCCTTATTTTAATTTTAATCAAAATCCATCACATGATTTTGATTCTAGAAAATGACTGGATCAAATTCAATGCAAATCTGATATACGTTAATTTTCAAATAGGAGGCTGCGCTCATATTATGACCTCTGAAAAGCCTTTAAAATGCTCCAAAGAAACTGGAATTTGGGGAATATTTATTAATTGATGCCTAATATCTATTGTTAAAATTTCACAAGAATCGGAGGTATCTGAATTTTTACAAAGGGCTTCTATCCCTTTTTTACCCCCTTTGCATAGAACTAAATTAAGCTGAATATAGCACATATTTGGATCCCTTATGCCTCACAGCTGTGTTCCAAAAATTGATAATGATCGATTAATTTGTTTAGGAGTGAATCCTGCACATATACACACACCTAACTTTATAAAAATAGAGATAAGCCAATTAAACGATAGAAAACTTAAAATCACTTTAAAATGAGAAAACAGACTTAATGCAAAGATAAAAATAAACACGTCTTAATTGTTTGAACAGAAGAAAAAAAACAGCATGCAGCAAATTGAACGCTTCATTGATTGCAGGTTATGCAGAAATGAAATAAACAAAAACATAATCCAGTGATTTTATCTGATATCATATTGAATGGAAAAAAATGACAGTTAACCTTGCAACCAAGGCTAGCAATATGTATCAGGAAAGCCAAGGGGATTGCCTCACATGCCAATATACAGGGAGAACCACAAAGAGATACTGCTGTTAATTATCTTCTAATAAGTAGCTGTACACATAGGAATTCCACAAAATTAAGATATAATAGTTAACAGAGGTGACATGCCCCCTATTTATAGGTTGAGCTCTCTGGTAGAGGAAATAACGGTTTATACTTAGCATAAAGCAATAATCTGCGGTAAAGAATATATTTCTTTAGGTTACTGGTAGCGACAAGATTGTTAGCACAATAGATTAGGTACTTGGTTGCTGAGCACATTTGGATGTGACTGACTGTTCGGGTTTCCAATCTTGGCATGGATACACTTACAACGTCAAGCTACATACATGTGTATTTTTCTAGTATATATGATAATACATTATACTTAGTTTAATACTTTACTGCACATTCATGGCATTACCAATCATCAACACTTTTGATGATTGGTAATGCTGTGAAACTGCACTGAAGTATAAAGCTAAGTACAATTTATTATCATTTATTATTTACATAGCTCTATCCAAAAGTGAATACCTTTGTTTGTCCAAGATATGCTGTTCTGGTTCTGTTCTGATTTTGAGAGGTTGTTTTTGTTGTTATTATATATACATGATGATTTCTTCTTCTTCACAGAAGTTTGCCATCTCTCCAATTAGTTGCTGTGCGGCTGTGCACACGTAGGTGACTTTTTAACCTAGTTTTAGTCTTAAGATGAAGCTGGGTCTACATACATACATATATATATACATACATACATACAAGTATATCTCTGTAGTAAACTTTCCTTTAGATATGTTTCGTTGAAACATCAATTGGAAATTTTCTTTATTTCATTGCTAAGAAACCATCGGTATTCATAAACTCACATGAAAAGATACCAAACAAAACTTAAAAAGGTTAAATATTGTCTTACTGGGCTTACCAAACAAACCACAACCTAATTGAGTTCGATAAATGTTTTAAGAAAAATGTAAGATTGTGATTTTTTCTGAAGTTCAAATTTACCAAACAAACCACAACTTAATTGAGTTCGATAAATGTTTTAAGAAAAATGTAAGATTGTGATTTTTTCTGAAGTTCAAATTTACCAAACAAACCACAACCTAATTGAGTTTGATAAATGTTTTAAGAAAAATGTAAGATTGTGATTTTTTCTGAAGTTCAAATTTACCAAACAAACCACAACCTAATTGAGTTCGATATATGTTTTAAGAAAAATGTAAGATTGTGATTTTTTCTGAAGTTCAAATTTACCAAACAAACCACAACCTAATTGAGTTTGATAAATGTTTTAAGAAAAATGTAAGATTGTGATTTTTTCTGAAGTTCAAATTTACCAAACAAACCACAACCTAATTGAGTTTGATAAATGTTTTTAGAAAAATGTAAGATTGTGATTTTTTCTGAAGTTCAAAGTTACCAAACAAACCACAACCTAATTGAGTTTGATAAATGTTTTTAGAAAAATGTAAGATTGTGATTTTTTCTGAAGTTCAAATTTACCAAACAAACCACAACCTAATTGAGTTCGATAAATGTTTTTAGAAAAATGTAAGATTGTGATTTTTTCTGAAGTTCAAAGTTACCAAACAAACCACAACCTAATTGAGTTCGATAAATGTTTTAAGAAAAATGTAAGATCGTGATTTTTTTCTGAAGTTCAAATTGTTGACATAATTGAAAAAAGGTTTGAGGTTTTTTATTCTAATTATCATTCCATCAGAATTTGATAAAAAAAATGAAAATGGATGATAAAAATGGAGATATCAGGTACACAAGAATCAACCATTCTAGATGTTGTATAGTGATCTCTGAAAATCTAGAATAATTATGTTTTTGTGATCAAGTCTTATATCTCAATCGAAGTATGGAAGTATAATAAGCTTTACATTCAAACAAAAATAAGAATAAATCAAATATATTTTGTAAAAAAGTTAATTTTCATGAGGAGAGTTTTTCAAAGTTGAAACATTTCTATGTAAATTACTTTTTTATTTGAAAAGACATTTTTAAGCAACAATTACAGATATTCTTACGACATGTGAATTTAATCTGTGCATTTAGTGATGAAAATACAATTTCAGACTTAAGCTCGATAGACCCCAAAAAATAACATTTTCTTTTAATAACTTCAAAACTCTTGAGTCAATCCAACCTAAATTTTAGGCAAAAATTCAGGACTATTGCTACAGTCGACACATCAATTTTCATATCATTTGACATTTTTGTATTATTTGGATTATTCGGGCTACTTACTATTCTGAAGTTGGTCGTTATTTTCACAACATTTCGGCCAATGTAACCTCCGACCTTCTTCAGGTGTATTTTTTTCAAATTGGGAACCTTTATGTCGAACTTGGAAGTCTATACAGAATTTCAAACCAAACCTTTTATTTAATTCACAAGAGTAGATTTTTCTCATTCCGTCAGCCATAACAGGGTAGAAATGGTAAGTAATTGTTTTATTTCATGCTTAGTTAGTATCGTCTGTAGTGAGGATTGAACCTCCAGAAGACTTACTTAGAACTGATTGTTACTAAACACCTTTATCCGTTGTGCCACAGGTCCAGTTTTGTTTTTAAAATATTAAAATTCATTGAAACAAACAAATTTATGCATGACTGATGAACCTGAAAAAAGTCTCCGGGAACACATCTAAAAATTAAAAAAGGAGGGGAAAAAATCTTTGCTTCAAATCATGAAACACAATTAAGTTTTTCTTTCATCCAGCAAATAATTATAGAAATAATGAATTTGAGATACTGAAATCAATTCATCTGATCTGATCTAAAATCAATAAATATTTCAATTATAAATATTCTGACATTGCAATGATGGAAAAGCAATCAATATGGAAAATGATTCAGATTAAAAAAAATATTGACAATCAAGTAATTAAGTCCCTAATTTAATTTTCTTAACAGAAATTTATGGTTTCGCATGAAATGATCGAAAACTATTTGGAAGTACAATTACATCATGGTACAAAAGAATTATTGGCTCACTGACATATTAAATAAATAATGTGTATCTCAGATCATATTATGAAAGAAACAATTTAAATAATTTATAATGTTATACGTTGCACTTGGCCTTCATCTATCACGAGAGACAACTGACACTCTCTGATAAAGTGCCTGCACAAGGAAGTTTATAGTGAAGCAATGGTTGCATAATCATTACCAGCACATCTTATACAAGTGTCATTGCTTGAGTTCAGTGGAAAGGACATTATTTAAGATGATTGGACGCATTACTTTTTCTATAATGGAAATAAAGATTAATAGTATTTATATTGATCTTATTGTACTTGTGTAAATTCCATGGAGTGAATAAATCATAAGGTAACATAGGTAGGTAGTGAAAATGGTATTAATATATAAGATGACCCTTCTATACAGTCAAATTTTGGTTGATAAATTTAATTCATTCCTAAATGTTGTTTATAAACAGATTTGTTTGTAAACTGAAAGCAATTTTTTCATAAGAAAGTAAAAGTCATTAATTCCTTCCTGACCACAAAATGAGTTTTTATAAGAGTATTCCTTGTATGTATAAGATATCCTACAACGCAATAAATATGGACAAAATCTTACACAAAAATTATAAATAATATCATCTATTTTATGTATTTTGTGAAACCACGTTATCCCAGGACTGCTTCCCTGCAGACCACAACATGATCGTTTTCAAATTGAATGTCAACAAATACTTGCCATAAACGGTCCGCATAAATAACCAAATTTTGTTCATGCCATTCATCATTTTCATGAGATTAATTATTCAACTGACAATCCATCCATCGCATTAGCCCTTATTCGCAAGTAAAAAGATGAAAAAACTTTTTTTTTTAAATGTTGATGTTCGTTGAGCTTAAGAAATGTTATGCCTAATTTGTTATAACTTGCTGAATTTGTAATAAAGGTTGTAGAACTGATATTGCACGACCAGAGCTTGGATGGGGAGGTAACTGTGAAATTTAGTTACTAAATTTCACACAGTTATAATCCGTTACGGTTTAGTTTGCTGACCAAAATTTTGTTTGCAAACGGTGTATTTTTTTTGTGTGAACCTTTTTGTTTGTAAGGGGGGGGGGATGACTAATCTAGTTTGCCATATAATGCCCATGACTCAAACAGCTGAAACGTTTTCACTTATGCTCTCCCTTTTCAAAATTCGGACGAGATGTCTAGTAGTTATATTAGGTGCCATTTCTAGTGTCACTGGTCACATGTTTGAATTCTGAAAGTGGCAGAAAAAATAGCAGCGTTTATTGTTTAACCATCTTTATTAGTATTAGTTTGCAGTGTGATGCAAAGCAAGTGCTACCTGTCCCAAACAAAGCGTCTGGGGAGCCCTTAAAAGTATGCTTTAAGCAGAGCTCTGGAGGCTTCGTTAGTGTTGTTCTCGTCGTTAAAATCTTATTGAAAAAAAAATGATATAGAAACGCTTTTAACAGTAACATTGTATTAAAAAGACGAAAGGAAAATGTTACTGAGTGTTTGCATTAATGATAATCTGACACAAACTTAAATTCTGTCAAACTTCACTCTTTTGTAAATGGCTTCGATGTGTAATTTGAAAAGTTGTATTCCTGATAAAGGCAAAGAATTTATTGAATAACTTCTGCAAATTCCGATAAAATCGTATAATTCTGATTTTTGATGAAGAAAAAAATTAATACATTGGTTCCTTTACAAAAGCAAGTTTTTTTAGTACCCCCATCATAGATTTTAGGGTAGGGGTCATAAGTCTCTCATACCAGAACTGATAATATCAATATATAGATCAGTTGTGTGCATAGGTCTGGTGATGCCCGGAATCAACTCCTTCATTGTATGCCCCAAAGACTCAATATCCTCATATTTTGGAGCCCGGGGCGCCCACCCTTTTCATGCCAATGATATAGATACACAAAATAAAGGCTGAAACCACAAGTAAAGTCAGAGTTTGGGTATCAGAACTAGCAAAGAAAAGCGTTAAAGTTAGTTTAAAATTAATATCCTAAAAGATACTGTCACAAACTATAGAATCAACTATGTCAAGTTCAAATCCTGTTCAATTTATGGTAGTCATTTACAGATTAACACACTTGGGAAAAGTATGACCCCCCCCCCTTTCTGTTAGGGGTTAAAATAGATACGTGTGTTAATTTAATTGTATATAATAAGCGTTGCTTTTCGGTGTTACATAATCTTAAAAAAGGTTGATGTGGTGTAAAACAGATAAAAGTAAAGCCGATGTTCAAGTCGATAATTCAGCATTTTTGATTCATTAATCAATAGTTTTTAATGGATGATAATGTGGCTAAGAGCATGACAAATAGAAATAAATAAAAATAAATAAATAAAAACTACCATAAATGATGGCCCACTTCTTTGGATCAAAACAAAAAAGATAAAAGTGATCAAAATCCAGCATTTTTTTTTTGAGACAAAATTGTCACACACGATATATTAATATATAGATTAACAGGGAAAACATACAAATGTAAAAGAAATAAAAAATGTTTTTGTTTTTTTGATTGACCCCTTCCTCCTCCCTCTTTCTGGTCCCAATATTATCTGAACATGCTGACAAAAAGTAATGTTCCAATTGACTGAGTCCTTTCAGTAGTTTAATATTCTACCCCTCCTTCTCCTCCTCCTCCTCCTATCCCCCCTTCCTCCTTCACAAAGGCTGCTGCTGAACATTCTTATACTATCCCAGATAGCAACAAAGACAGCAAAGAAGGACAAAGAAAATCGGGAATTACAAACAGGGAGGTAAATAAATGAGAGCAATAAAGAAGGGAGAGGGGATATTTGCCCCTGCAGATGAAAAAAAAAGTACTCATCAATTTGTATCTATCTGAAAGGTTTCACAGAAAAGGCAAAGACTTTTTACCAGAAAGAGAGGGAGGAGGAGTGAACTCAGTGAGAGAGTGAGAAGTAAACCAATGAGGGACTTGTCTTCAACCATTCAACCCTGTCCATAATAAAATACAAGCACAGAGCTGACACTCTGGACTAATAGTAGGTTATTTGAAAACGATTATGCCTAATAGCAGTGGTGACTTGGGGAGTGGGTGGCTGGGAGGATGGTCTTATTTGGCAAATACAAATGATGTCAGTGTTGCAAGGACTGGCAAATATTCAATGATTCCTTTCAAAGCATTCTCTTTTGCAATTTATTGAAAGTTAGGGCAGCATATATATCATATTAAAAAGAAAAGAAATACCTGCCCCCCTCATCGTCCCTTAAGACACTAATATCTATCTCAGATTGCTTTCTCAAAATTGTCAGTTTACTTAAAATGAGTCTTTTCAAAAGAATAAAATTAAGAATAATAAATAGAAGACACATAAACCAATAGAAGAACACAATGGAAATGGGGAAAAGAAGAAAAAAAAAAAAAGGAGAGATCAACTTTCTTAATATTTTTTTATTAGAGGGATTAGGTAGAATGGATCAGTTACATTCAACTAACTTTTTTCCAACTAAGGTGTGTTGTCTGTATTCAGACAATCATCAAATACAAAAAAAAGAAGGTAGGAACAATAAGAATGTTCACAACAATCTTAATGTTTTCGCTTCATCAATTCAAATGTCATCATCATCATATTGGGTTTAACTCCATTTTACATACTGGCATGTGTTAGACAGCTTTTAGAAATTGACTTCTAATCTAACCTATCTTTGACCAAGTCTTTATCGCTTTCTCTCAAGTTTTCCTTGGCCTATCTCTTTGAACTGATCATGCTATCTCAATTATTCTACATCTACTAACCAAAGAATTTTCATCCGTTATTTCAATGTGGCCATACCATCAAAGTTTCCTGTTCTGCACACACCTCCTTATATCATCCAAATTTAATATTCCTCTGAGGTCATCAGATCTAAAGAAAAATGATCTTATTTGAAACTGAATGTCATAACTCTAAACAAATATGCACAGAGAGAGTCGACTACCAATCTGCAACTAAATTAAACACAACAGTCTTGGGCCGTTCGTTGTGAATGGGCCCAACCAGGAACTGGCTAGCGATGGCAGCTCAATTTCAAATGCACATCAAGTATTATCTCCACTAGTGAAACAATTGTTATTGTATAAATAAACAGGGTCCACCATAATTAACTAATATATATATATATATATATATATATCTTTTGGGTCCATAACACCACTTTCATTAGGAATGTTAGTAATCTTCAACCTTACAACAGCAGAAGAGTGCAGAAGGGATGTGCTTTCAGCAGGATGGGGCACCAACCCATTATTCTGCACTCGTGTGAGACTGGCAGGTATGGACTGCTTGAGTAGCCATCTTGTTCGCCAGATTGTATCCCTTCTGAATTTTTCCTGTGGGGCGTTTTCAAAGACAAAGTCTACTAAGCTTAAGCTGTGGAGCATCATTAAACTTAAGGAACAAATAAATCCGAGCTTCCGCTCAGTCCCTGAAAGATGATCAAAATACATTGAGCTCCATGGAAAGAACACTGAGCTTTAATAAACATCATGTTTTATGTAGCAAAAAACTTAAGTGTTTAACCCTTTGTTAGTTTCTATATTGCAGTTGCATATTTCTTCCATGGTACATTTATTATGTGGAAATAAAATTATGCAGTTACTTATAGCGGACCATGTATAATAAGTATTGTCTGCACATGAACATTTTTTTAAGTAAAACTATATTAATTTGAAGGTTTACTCGACGAAATAATTCATATGCGCATTTGAATTAGAGTTGAACATAGATCTGATGAAGGGAAATGTTCCCGAAATATCATACTGTACGGAGCTTCCATTAGGCCATGCTGATGCAGGTAGGACATAATATAATGTAGATAGATATTATTTATTTATATATACATATATATATATACATTGTATTAATAAAAAGGGGGAAACTACATAACTTGTTTCACCGTTATATGTCTCAATTTGTGTGTCTATCCGTTACACCTCTGTGTTGTAGTATCTTCTATGAATCACCTTTATATATAAATAATTCTTTATTTATATTTTGTCGCGTGTCAGTAAAGATTGTAGAGCATTTCATACAGGACCAGCGAACCATTGCAAGCCAAGAACATGATCTAGCATAAACATAAGATGCTAAGATGGGTGGCATCAGATTTCAGGGTCACCGAAGTGCTTATCTGACCAATTGCAGAAGAAATCGGCAGCTGCCATTCGTTACTATTCATTATTTTTTGATGCATCAATGCATTTCATTTGAAACCAATTAAAACTTGTGATTACAATCTTCTGTAAATATAAAATACTAAACTGGGTTTCATGCTTTCCCTGTACACCTCAAAGCCAAAGTCATGTATCAATGTCTGAATCATTACATCCCAGCTGATATGCTTTGTATTACAAAAGGGTGAGACTATGACCGATGCCCAAAACAACCAACTAATGGGAGGTGACTGTAGTGAATTGGATACTAGCACAAACTAATGGTTCAGCATGCCGTGGTTGAGTCCTATTGGGTCCATAACATCACTTTCATCAGGGATGTTAGTAACCTTCAAGTGGTCCCTTCTGTGAGTACCTGATTCTATTGAGAAAACCAATGCCAGCAAAACAGAATCATGTGAGTTAAAACGCAGATTCATGTGCATTATATCTTTATCCAGTTCAATTTACTTACATTGTAAATTGAATTGGATAAAAAAAAATGATGCACATGGATCTGCATTTTAACTCACATGATTCTGTTTTGCTGGCATTGGTTTTCTCAACGATGATTTAAATGCTGATTACTAGTTGAATAATTTAAATCAGTTTTTGAAAATTACATTTTTTTTCTTCTCCTTTACATAAACGGATAATAATTGTTGGCATGTTTCGGGCGGTTTTCCTGCTTTTGGTTAAGGCCATGTTCATAATATTTCGACTGGTAACCTTTGGGGAATTTCAAACTGAAACCGTTATTTAATCCACTGTGGTAGACTGCCCTAAACTCGCTTTCCATGCCTTTTAGCTATTTCAAATTGGTTAACGTTTTTCTTAAATTCCTTCACCTGGGATTGAACTCACAATAATACAAATAACGTGCATAACAATACCCAATCTCAGAAATATTGTTGAATAATAATTATTGTTTTGTTTTTTTCATAGAAAATAATCTTACATTAATTTTACATGTATTTACAAATTGTCTCTGGGTACGACCATGAGTTTGAACCGAGTTTCTTTCTAAGAAGTTCACAACTGTGGAACACATAACCACGGAACTGCTTCCCTGCAGGTTACAACATGGTGCTCTTTAAATCCAATGTACATAGATATTGTCATAAACCGTCCTCATAAGTAATCGAATGTTGTTCATTCCATTCATCATTTTCAATCCTCTCATAATATTCTTCATCATTCAACTGACAATCTATCCATCTCATTTAATCCTTATCTTTGATTGGCTTTTAACCTTAATAAGTGGTCACTCATTATTATTAAAAACTATATATTTCTGAGAGAACTCCTTTCACTCCGGTGTCTATTTTGGCATGAGCAATTTGCTTCTGTCAAATTAGACACCTGAGCAATGATGGGTACTTCTGCTAGTAATATATCAAACAAATTTCATATCAAAGAAGTTTGTCTGTTTGTACTTGTCTCAGTCTCTTATCCACATCATGGTGGTAATTACATTCACAACATTGTGACCGTTGTACTCTCCCGCCTTCTTAAGGTGGATTTTGTTGTAGTCAGTAACTTGCCATGAATTATAAACTGAAGCCTTTTGGGAGTGCATGATTGACCTAATGGATACCACTAGAGACTATGAAAGCGGTTCTGCTGAGTATAATCTAGTGTGTTCAATTATCTGCCAATACCGTTAGGAAATGGGGAAATAGATAAACTCACAATTTCTCCTCAACAATCAGTAAAATAATGACTTGTGTTCAACCCTTTATTGAATCCACTAGGGTCGACTATTATTATTCTACACAGAATGAGAACAGTCCATCCTAGTGGATTAAATAAAGGATTGAACTTTGTTAGATGGGGACCAACCACAACAAAAGACAACTGAAGAAGGTCAGAGAGTACAATGGTTGAAACATTGTGAATATATCAATAACCACGATGAAGAAAAGCCTGAAACATATGTTATGTATTAAGCTGCTTTTTTTGTTGTTGATACTATTGTTTACATGGATGATATTAATAAACAAGTGATTATTTAGTCCGCAAAGTTAGAAATAAGCAAATATACCACAAAGTGAAAAATGAGACTCCTACAGGATTCAAAATAAATAATTGCTTGTTTTGTAATATTATCCATGCACACAATACCATCAACAACAAAATAGCAGCTTAATATATAACATGCTGTATACTGTTAGAAATGAGTTTCCAATATTAACAGAGTCTGAAGCATGTAAATGACAGTAGTACCTAATCTCAGAAATATTGTCTCATTATCCATTTTTCTCTCTCTCCCTCTCTAGAAAGAGAGAGAGAGAGGGGGGTATTAGAGAGAGAGAGAGAGAGAGAGAGAGAGAGAGAGAGAGAGAGAGAGAGAGAGAGAGAGAGAGAGAGAGAAAGAGCAATAGATAAACTCACAATTTTTCCTCAACTATAGATAAAATAATGACTTGTGTTCAACTAATAGACAAAGTTCAACCCTTTACTATTATTATTATTCCCCTTCTCTCTTTTTCTCTCTCTTTCTCTCTAGACAGAGAGAGAGAGGGAGAGAGAGAAAGAGAGAGCAAACGGATAAGTGTGGATTGATTTTATGCCTATGGATACTTTTTTTGTGTTCATCTCAGATAAATCAAATAGGATTTCCAAACAGTTTCATCTTTGCTTTTATAACACCGATTTTCCTCCAATTGCTGCACACTAAATACCTAATCTTTGGCTTACCTTGAAAACACCCAAACTCAACGATTGCGGCACAAAAAGTTATGCTTTACATGGCTTGCTATCGTCATTTCATGGACGCGGTGGTGGCACAGTGGTTACCGATGCAGACTGAACTCGGTGTTTGAACCATTTGCAGCTATTGCATCACTTTCATTAATCCCTCCAGCTATGGGTTAAATAGTAGGGTAGAAAAAACTTAAGACTTCATCAGGCAACTCGTCTAAGAGAAGGAAACCTCTACAATAACAGTAGTTGTGCTAGTTCTGTAAGTATAGCACTCCTATCAGCTTCTTTGAAGAAAAAAATAAATAAAAAGCAGTCAATAAAATCAAGAGAATTGCTTGGAGAGGCATTGGTTGGCAGTGTTCAGTTGCGGAGAGAGTACTAAAAAGAAAGATCTTCATCTATTGCCATTAATCGATGAGTTGGAAGAAAAGGAGATCGGCCAACAGACCAACTGCACATCTGGTCAATAGAAGCTCCAAAAATGGTGCAAAGTGTATTCTGTTTACATGCAACAAAATCATTAATTCTGACTCACAGCCAAAATGAACATTTCAAAATGTCTAAAAGGAGATAAATCAATGTCTACCTTTCAACCCATTTGAGGAAAAAAGCTTCAATTCTTATTTTTATATTCTCACAATTCTGATAAAAACGAAATAAATAGGTTTTTTGTTTATAAAACAAGAACGCATATGCTTAAAATTTTTTCATTCAATCTGTGCATTTAGCGATGAGAATGCTATTTCAAAGTTAAATGTGACAGACCAAAGAACATGCTACTTCAAATTTAAGTGCGACAGACCCAAGAAAATGCTATTTCAAATTTAAGTGCGACAGACCAAAGAAAATGCTATTTCAAATTTATGTGCGACAGACCCAAGAAAATGCTATTTCAAATTTAAGCGTGACAGACCAAAGAACATGCTATTTCAAATTTAAGTTCGACAGACCCAAGAAAATGCTATTTCAAATTTAAGCATGACAGACCAAACAAAATGCCATTTCAAATTTAAGTGCGACAGACCCAAGAAAATGCTATTTCAAATTTAAGCGTGACAGACCCAAGAAAATGCTATTTCAAATTTAAGTGCGACAGACCCAAGAAAATGCTATTTCAAACTTAGGCGTGACAGACCCAAGAAAATGCTATTTCAAATTTAAGAGTGACAGACCCAGGAAAATGCTATTTCAAATTTAAGCGTGACAGACCCAAGAACATGTTATTTCAAATTTAAGCGTGACAGACCCTAGAAAATGCTATTTCAAATTTAAGCGTGACAAACTAAAGAAAATGCTATTTCAAATTTAAACGTGACAGACCCAAGAAAATGCTATTTCAAATTTAAGCGTGACAAACTAAAGAAAATGCTATTTCAAATTTAAACGTGACAGACCCAAGAAAATGCTATTTCAAATTTAAGAGTGACAGACCCAGGAAAATGCTATTTCAAATTTAAGCGTGACAGACCCAAGAAAATGTTATTTCAAATTTAAGAGTGACAGACCCAGGAAAATGCTATTTCAAATTTAAGCGTGACAGACCCAAGAAAATGTTATTTCAAATTTAAGCGTGACAGACCCTAGAAAATGCTATTTCAAATTTAAGCGTGACAGACCAAACAAAATGCTAATTGAAGCTTGTCAGACTAAAAAAAATTCTATTTCAAATTTAAGCGTGACAGACCAAAGAAAATGTTATTTCTAATTCAAGTGTGACAGATCAAAGAAAATGCTATTCAAACTTAAATGCAACAGATCGACACTGCACATATACTTTTGAATACATCTAAAATAAGATGCTTCTATTCAAACAATGAAAATTCTATTTCAAACTGAAGCATGACTGAGTGATCACCAGACAAAGCCTTACTCAGAGATGTGAGGACACGAATTCATGTCTAAAATATTTTTTTTAACATAGTTCACTCTATACAAGGCAGGCCGCCACTGTAGACGTAAGGAGCTACTGAGAAATAGGGTGTAGGTTTTGGGGGTCATCCTAAGTTGGGAGCTGTGCAGCGAGATGTCTGTTTACATGAGTTTAAAATTTTTGCATGTCAGTACAGTCGGGAAAACAGAAAGCAGGGAGGGAGTTCCAGAGGTCGGCAGCACGAGGAAAGAAGCTATTAGAGTAGAAGGCTCTTCGGCATCTGGGGACCTCCACAGTGAATGGATGAGATTTAGCTGATTGTCGGGTTTTTCTAGTGAATTTACGTCGAGGGGGCACCAGAGTAGCCAATTCATCGGAGCATAATCCATTGAAGTATTTGTAAAACCTGCACAAGGATGCAACATTGCGGCGATGGGACAGGGGCTGGAGCTTGGTGGATAGTGAGGGACCTATTAAGTTGGCGACTCTTTTTTGGACCTTGTCTATGAGGAAGAGACTAGTGGATGATGCACCAGCCCAGATTTGGCAACAATACTTCATGCATGGGCGGATGGTGGCTTATGTTTTTAATGCAGTTCTTCTCTTTTGTTTTAAATCTCACTTTACTAAACAATACTAACAATTTTTTTTATTATTACTAAATATAATTTATTAGATTTTTTAACTTTGTTTTCTCTCCTTATTACATGACAAATGTGAGGCCAAAAAAGGATGTACTTATTAAATCCTCTCATAATATTCTTCATCATTCAACTGATAATCCATCCATCTTAATAACCCTTATTCTCGAGTGGCTTTTAGCCTTAATAAGTGGTGACTCGTTAGTAAAACAAAACAAATAGTAGGCCACTTTGGATGCATTGAAACGGTAGAATTATTTGTGTAAAGCAGCCGATTTATATGGAATTAGTAGATCAATTAGTACTTCAAATTATTTGGATTGGACAAACTTCATCAAGAAGAAATAGACAGAAAAGCATTTTTCATAAAAGTGTAGTAATATTTATATACAAAAATAAAAATTTAAAAAATATACATAACTCCATGTTTGATTTGTTAAAGATTAGTTTATAACATCTTGACGTAAACGAGGGTAAACATTTTATTATCAATTTGAAGTAATTCTCTTTATCAAAGAATATGATGTAGAAAATTACAAAAGAACACAATGTAGAATGTCTAGATTTAATATCTTTGCTTAAGCCATGGGGCTTCTGTGGTTAAATGGATTAAAAGCTTTCCTCCCGCAGAGGATGGTGAACATACGGAATGTGATTATTTCTGCAATTGTTCGGAGGCTTAATCTTCTTAGTATATCCAACAAAGTTTCGTACGCACACATTCTGCAGCCATCTTCAGTTCAGGTGTAAATCAAAAGAAAGGAATGGGATTTCAAATCCAATGAGAAGTTACTTCTTTATTTTTATTCAATGACATCTAATGGCTGTGGAATTAGTCAGCAAAGAAAATAAGCCAACAAACAATCAATTTCTTTGCATGTTCATCATTTTGAAAAGTTGTTTTAGGACCAACAAAATTGGAAAGAATTCGAGAATCATCAAGTCTCACATAAGAGAGAAAAGACTGAAATAATTGAAAGTAAGTTTTGGTTGCTTGTTGGCATATCAACCCCTTTTTGCAATATTTAATGTTGAATCCAGTCATTCTGGTAGATAAAAGATGTCCTGCTTCAAGTTAACATTTTCATATATTTATTCATGGTGCTTTTTTTTAACTAGTTATTCATGATGTACATACATATGTATTTATTTTGATGTAGTTTTGTCTCTATTTACTTGCCTCCTTGCAAGGCAAGAGTTAGACACAAGATTGGTTTTTCATGTGGAGAAAATCCAGCTCTATTTTAAGAGCTGGATTTTCTCCACATGAAAAACTCTGGATTGGGATAAAAATAAAGATTGCCTCAATCTAAAATCATCTCTCTTTCACTGACCGAGTTCAGAACAGATGAAGTGTAGTATCAGAAGAGATACTACACTTTGATCTCATCCAAGTCTGGTGTAGTTTCATGTCATACCGAGAACAGCTTCTATTTAACCCATAAATGAGAACCTGTCAATTACTTTAAGTCAGAGTTTACCTGGGAGTAATGGTAACACAAAGCTTCATCGAATTTTCCATCTTAGACCTAAATAGCAATATATCTGACAAATCGCTATTTGATTCTGATTAGCGATTTCTTTCATTTTATACTTGCAGCATATTCTTTACTCTAAAAAAAAGTGTAACTTGCTTTACTTTCTTTCCAAAAATAATTATCCCGGTAAAGAAGATTATTACAATGGAGACAATTTTAATAATGACCCCAAAAGTTCAAAATGTAAGGGAGATAATTCCTATTCAAATTAAGAACATGAGTCATCTCCCTTATGTTTGAGATTTTTTTCCCTATCTGTTTGTGACTTATACAATATTATTATTTTTTTTTAATTAAATTTTTTTAAACTAACATGAGATTAATGAATCCCAGGCTACACTGGGTAGATACAGTTAGTTGAAAATAAGAGAGAAGTCTTCTTTCAATGATAAATATGTATGGTGTGATGACATCTTGAGCATTCAAGTGAGTAAATTCCACGAAGAGACACTGGTGGTCGTAGGGTGCCAAAGTGAGTTCAAGATGCAAATGATAGGTCTGCGATAGAAGAACGGATGCAGATAACGATACATATTAAAATAGATTTATCAGAATGTATGTGTTTAACATGGCATAACAATTGAGTGTCATCGATATGTGCACAGACACATGTGAGAAGTGTGCGTGTGTGTTTAATAATGATAAACAAACAGTGGGAGGTAAATTGAAAACACAAACTCGGTAGTTCGGGACGGATACATTCGTTGCTGTTTCTGTAAATGCTATTTTGCAAATGGCAAAAACAAAAACGCAAAAACAAATGCGACTCATAAATAAACATTCTCATAACATCGTTCGAATAACAAGAACGGATCCATTCTTAAGATGCGTCTATTCAATCTACGCGTTTAGCGATGGAAATGCAACTTAAAACTCAAGTGAGATGGACGGACAGAGCCTCTTATAGAGATGCATGGACGCATCTAATAAACTACTTATTTACTTACTTTCACATCCTCCTCACTGATTTCATTCAATCTGCATGTTAAATGATGAGAATGATATTTGAAACTTAAGCATGACAGACTGATCGACCTTCTTATGGAGATGTACAGATGCATCTAAAAATAACTGGGCCAATCATTATCATCATCATCATCATCATCATCATATTCGGTTCAACGTTCGTTTTATATGCTGGCATGTGTTGGACGGCTTTTAGAAATTGACTTCCAAACTGACCTATCTATGCCCAGATCTTAATTTATCCCTCTTTCTCTCAAACCCATCTTTATCATTTCCTCACATCTTTTCCTTGAACTACCCCTGCCAATTGACCCTGCTACCTCAACTGTTCTATATCTTCTAACCTAAGCACTTTCATTCATTCTTTCAAAATGACCATACCAACAAAGTTTCATTATCCGCACAGATCTCCCTATACTGTCTAGATTTAATTTTCCTCTGAGCTCATCAGATTTAAGCTTGTCTTAAAGACTCACATTACACATCCACTGTATCATTTTCATATCATTTCTCTCCATTCTTCTCTACTGAAACTAAATTTTAACAACTGACCCTGATACTTCAACTGTTCATCTACTAATTCAAAAAACTCATATCCATCCTTTCAATGTGATCAAACCAATGAAGCTTCTGACAGCACTCTTCGTTATTAATGATAAGAGTGTCTATTTACTTCTTTCATGTCTGTGTATATTATGCCAAACTTGTTAAATTTAAATGTTAAATTTAAAAACTTGTATCTCATCCATATGAAATATATAATTTATTGAATAAATTCTGAAAATCTCATTAAAATCGGATAATTATGATCTTTGGTGATTAAAAACTATCAGCATATTGGTCTGTTTACGAAGAGAAATCTGCTAGTTGTGTTCCTGTATTGTAGAGTCCCTAGCATCGAGAATGCTTCTGAGTGAATATGAACAAGGATTTAAAAGATTATTATAATTAACCAATTATAATTCTGCTTGGTCTTTCATGTGTATGTATGTAAAACTTTAGCAGTTTTCAAGCGTTTCTTCTCTTTATCTGTTGATGTAAACATAGGGGTTTATAGGCAGTCAACATTTTTATATTGGAGACAGACATTTGCATTTGAGATATCGGCATGTAGCTTTGTCACGCACGACCACAAAAATAATCTGATGTCTAAATAAAGGAGACTAGTAGGAAAAACGATCAGAAAGAAAACAAATACAGTGTTTAGAGAAGTGTTAAACTGAATGTTTATGTTTATAGATTAAAGAGTGGATGTCGGCAACGAAAGTATATATATATATGTATGTATATATATATATATATATATATATATATATATATATATATATATATATATGGAAATTGAAAAAGGAAAACCAAAAAATATTATTTATGTATTCATCAACGTTTATCTTTACTATAAGACTTCCTCAGGATGATCGTCTGAAGAAAAACAAACACAAGTACCAAATGTTTGAAACAGAGGTGGTGGCAGGTGTAAGCTTGTTACAAGGATAATATAGAAGTAAAGAGACCCATTATGTTGTCATCTAATTTACATACTATGTAAATTTGCTGAAAAGAGAGAGTCACTCTTTCTCTAAATGATCACAGAGACTATTAAGAGAGTGGTTGAATCAACACACAGTGAGAGAGGATGAGGGATATACATAGATAGCTAATTGAGAAAGAGAGAGAGAGAGAGATAGAGTTGACTTGTTCAATTAATTACAATTTATGGCTAATTTAGAGGAATTAAAATGGATTTTTTCTTAACATAACTCAATCTCAGAACTAAAGTATATTTTAGCATGTATTTTGTGTGATTAAAATATATAAGAAAAAAAGGCCTTAGGGAAACAAACGTTGATTAACTAACATTTAGTATGATAATAGATACACAACTCAATCTTCTGTGTCTTTATAAAATCAAATAAATATCAGGTTCAAGTTTATAGTTGTATTTAATAATCTGTATTTGAATCTAATAAATACTAATTAATTTTTAGTATTTATTTAACATTCACTGTGGAATTTCCAGCAGTCTAGTAAATTATTATATATTCTGTTTGTGATGTGTTCATTCGAACTCCTCACATGTGGACCACGTTGCTGTTCACCATACTGATATCTTATATAGATGGGCTTTATCTTTGGATGAATTGATGATTATAAAAAATTACATAGAATATTTTGTATGTCAATTTATTAACGTCTCAGAGAATCAGTAGCTGTTGATGAAGCCATGCATCGTCAATATCTTTAATTGTCATTTCTTTATCTAGGAGTTAATGAAGAAGAGCATCCCACATGGCCACCTGCATGTGCAGTGTTTCTCGCTGACTGCTCTAACGTAACAGACTATTTTTTAAATGTCTTCCTGCCAACTATATGATCTTACTCAACCTATTACGGCTCTGTATTTTTCAGCCTCACTCTAATATAACTGCTGTTTATCATCGATAACTTTTTTTCCTACAAAATCAACATTTGATCCGCGTTCGTCAGTTTATTTTTGTGGATCGATGCAGCATGTTATTAAGAAGATTTTGGAATTCGATTTAATTCCTTCCATAAAATGCTAACATTATTATTACTCGCATGAATGATTTCTTTGCTATAATGATCAGTTAGTTTCCCTGGAGTCTGAGTGAAAGCAAGTTTCCTCGATATTCAGATACTCACAGTTCTATTCCATATTACAATCCTATCCATTTAAGTTGATGTCTGGATGATGTTATCCATCTTTGTTTTTTTCATCACATGTGACCATTTTCCTTGATGCCAACCAATGTAGGTGCCACTGAGGGTTGTTTTTTTTTTGGGGGGGGGGGGCATTATTATTCTAAGAAGTTTCTATGCCTTTATGCAAATACAGCATAAGTGGAAAACAAAAATATTTTTTTAAATTATAAATGAAAATTAAATATATTCCTGAATAGCTACTTTATTTTTATATATTTGCAAGTAAAAGCAAATTTAAATAATTTTACCACTAAAAAAATTTTTTTTTTTTGTTAAGCAATCTAAAAGGAGCGATGTATTATCTTTTATCATATACAGGAAAGTCGTGTGTGTGTGTCCAGCTAAAACTCAGAAACTATCCGAGATACACTTACAAATCTTACATATTTCTCTGATTACGTACGCCCCACCCCCCACCCACCCCGGAGATAATTATGGTAAAAAAACAACCTCTAATATTCATTCCATTGAGGTCACTATGGACCAAATTAGTTCGGGCAGGGGAGGAGGTGTTGTTAAAAAATAAATGCTTTCTTTCATTCTTACTGGTAATTGTTCTTCAAAAGGTAACGTGACTGAGGATATGTAGAGTGAGAGAAGTTTTAAAGGAAAGATTTGGGACACACATTAAAAAAAAATAGAAGAGTTTAAAAACTCTTCTATTTTTTTATTTTTATTTTTTTTATTCATGCCTCCGCCTCCCGGACAATTCTGGATAGCCTTACTAGTTTTAGATAAAGATAAAAACCAAAATCTTTCAAATGTAAGTTTATAATAATCAAAGTAAAATAATTATGTATGAGCATGTGTTAATATTCTAATTAAGATAATAGTGTTTGATTAGAAGTAATTCAATCATTTGTTTTCTATTTGTTGACATGCTTACAATTGCCTGTATTAATTTATGATTTTCTTTATCTGAAAGTTCACTTAGGTCTGCTCTACAAACATCGGATTGCTTACTGCCTGAGGCGCTCTGACCGGGGAATGCCGACAAGGCTGCCCAGGCTATTTTTGATAGGCCAGAGTGTTCCTTCTTTAGGGGCGCTGGCTTGACTCTCCCCCACCTTCCGGCCTTGTGCCACATATTCCTGCGGTGGGAAGGAATTAAATACCTGCTCCACAAACATCGGGTTTGAACATTTTATAGTATAACCCCCCCCCCCAACTTATTTGGATTTTTTGTATCATCCATCCAAGATATAACACAAGTCAACATATGAATATGAAATCGGTGACACTACAAAGAGATTTTGTTTGTTTTCACTCACATTTTATTTCACTTCAAGACTTTTACTATTTTATATTCCTAATAAAATAATAAGCAAATCTTTATTTATATTCAATCACATGTACATACACACAAAATGTGGGAAGTGAAATCGCCAACTGTCATTAACGATGATGCAAAGCTCTTTGTAAAAACGAATAGAGCACTCTTTGGTTGCTGATAGTTTATATAACCAAATTTCCTCGTCCTCGCTTATACCGATGGCACAATAGATAAAAGCTCGGACTGTTGAAAAAACGACCAGGTTTCAATCTCAGCCTGAAACACTTGCATGTCTAGGCACACTGAAGAGCTGTGATAAAGAGAGAGAGAGAGAGAGAGAGAAAGAGAGAGAGAGAGGACGGGAGAGAGAGTATGGTGGGAGGAGAAGAGGGAGATGGAGAGACAAAGAGATCGCGAGGTAGAGAGAGAAAAAGGGTGAGAGAGAGAGAGAGAAAGAGATGGAAATAAAGGGAGGGGAACAACGTAAATAATGGGCGAAGAGTAAGAGAACTTGAATGATGTAAATAATTACAAGAGAGATAGGAAGAGAAGAGAGAGAAAAGAGAGAGAGAGAGAGACAAAGAGAAGCGAGAGAGATGAGAAAGAAGAAGAGAGAGAGAAGAGAGAAAGGAGAAGAGAGAGAGAGGAGAGAAAGGAGAAGAGAGAGAGGAGAGAAAGGAGAAGAGAGAGAGGAGAGAAAGGAGAAGAGAGAGAGAGGAGAGAAAGGAGAAGAGAGAGAGGAGAGAAAGGAGAAGAGAGAGAGAGGAGAGAAAGGAGAAGAGAGAGAGGAGAGAAAGGAGAAGAGAGAGAGGAGAGAAAGGAGAAGAGAGAGAGGAGAGAAAGGAGAAGAGAGAGAGGAGAGAAAGGAGAAGAGAGAGAGAAGAGAGAAAGGAGAAGAGAGAGAGAGGAGAGAAAGGAGAAGAGAGAGAGGAGAGAAAGGAGAAGAGAGAGAGAGGAGAGAAAGGAGAAGAGAGAGAGGAGAGAAAGGAGAAGAGAGAGAGGAGAGAAAGGAGAAGAGGGAGAGAGGAGAGAAAAGAGAAAGAGGAGAAAGAGAAAGAGGAGAGAGAGAAGAGAAAGAGAAAGAGGAGAGAGAGAAAGAGAAAGAGGAGAGAGAGAAAGAAAGAAAAAGAGGAGAGAAAGAGGAGAGAAAAGATAAGAGAGAGAGAGAGGATAGAAAGGAGAAGAGAGAGAGGAGAGAAAGAGGAGAGAGAGAAAAGAAAGAAAAAGAGGAAAGAGAGAAAGAAAGAAAAAGAGGAAAGAGAGAGAGAGAGAGAAAGAGGAGAGAGAAAGGGAAGAGAGAGAAGGTCTATTCTGAAATCTTTTGACTTTGTTAAAATTATGTCTTGAAAATGGGTGTTTTGTTTATTAATCCTTTAATAATTGTTTAAACGATTGATATTGTTGAACCTGTCTTACCTTTTACTTTATTTTTATCTATCTCATGTACAATGTACCAACGTTGGCCCAACGGGTCACGGGTCATCTAGTATACAATAAAACCATCTTTTCATGTTGTAAACTGATAAAAAAAACGCTGATCTATTAACATTCCTAAACATCGCTTTTCATTAAAACTTTCATAAGATGCAATTTATACTTTCTAGGAGTGTTCAGCTGACAAGATTATTCTTTTGTAAAACGTTTTTTTTTTTAGACCCACAGGATCAAATTAGATCGGTGCATTAGTAGCAAACATTTACACCATTGTATATCCTCGACGATATAAACATGAAATTTGACTAAAGGATATAATTGGCAAATAAATAAGACACTACCTAACATTTTTCTACTGCTTTACTTCTAAATGCTCGACATATTTTTCTAAAAACTATATAGTTTAAGACTTTTAAGTATATAAAAAAAATCAATAAACTCGAGAGAGAAATCAAATGTCTTTTGTATTAATCTTAGCTTATCAAAAAATAACAAATTATTGCAATAAAAGTGTTATCAAAGAAATCTTTAAGAGCAAAACTATGAGAGAAGTTTCAAAGCAGAATAAGTGACTTTTTGTTGTTGTTGTATGAACACAAATTGTACCTAAAAGTGAAGCTGAGAACAAAAGCATTCTTTCTATTATTTGACATAAGAATGTGAACAGGAATGTACTGTTTGCAGCGGCGGCAATTTATTATTGGATTTCAGGTGATCTAACTGGAACAATACATAATGATACAATGGAATGATCTGAGGCACAGGGTAAAAGTGCATAAAAGATAAAAATTAATTTAGCTGGACATATTTTTGCAAATTATTTATGCCGTAAGAAGTACAACTCAACCCTTTGGGATAAATTCATTCTAAAATCAGACCTGTAAAGTCCCTGACATTTTTGAGGATGGCTTGTTCTCTGTCGATCTGAGGTATAGTCCTGCGCAGTTCTAGGGAATCCACCTTCCCATGCTTTGCCTTCTCACCCTTTGAGAAGGGGTTAGTTTATTGCTAATCACTTGAGGCACCCCCACCAAGAAATGCCGACCCGGTTGCTCAGAGTGTTTTTCCTCTAGGGCGCTGATTTCAAACACCACTTTCCAACCTTGTGTCACATCTTCACGCCGTGGGACAAAGATAAATACATTCATGGATCACTAAGTGGACAATTAATATAAATTTAGAAAAAAAAAAGGTAAATACATTTATATAATAATAATTGGAAAACTTATTTTATTAATATGAAATTCACCCATTAAAGTTTACAAAGTTATAGTGTAATTATTTAAATAAAACAAATTATAAATTTGAAGTTTATTCAAGTTTTACACATTTTTAGTGAGATATTTGTTCATGTTTCTACGGCGCATCAAACATTATCCATGAACCACTGGTTGGTGACCACTGGTTTAGAACATATTTTTTGAACTAGCAAAATTAAAATGGTTTGTAACTGCAGGTACCAAGATATTAGTCATAGTAGTAAAGGAGATTACCCCTAGGGGTCGCTTTGTCTATCCATTCTCGAACTTCCAGCCAATTCCAAAATCCCCCTCTGTCACATTAAAGTCAGAAATTCTTTGAGAGAACCCATTTTCTCTTTTTCTTTTGAAAAGTCTATCGACTTTTTAAAGAAACACAAGTGCTCAGACAGACAAATGTATGTGTCTATTATTTTGTGTTCAAATTATAAGTTTAACTTTTTCTGTACATTTTATGCAATCGAACGTTTATTTTGTTTTCTTGTTTGTATTTGTTTTAGTTATACAATACTAAAAGTATAAAATGATTGAAGAATACTCAATAAATGGCAGTAAAATAAAAATAATTTTTGTCTTCATTTGTGGGTTCTGTCCATTATATAATTATTCATTGGATGACATATTGAATGTGAAATTGAAACACTAATCTTTTAAAATATTAAGAGCAAATATTGTCATTATTATTGATATAATACTATATGTTTTTGTGATGTTTGGTATAGAGAAGAGGGAGTGGGGGGCACGCACTTCCGGTGAGGGAGTTAAGAAGGGGAGGGGGACTCGGTATGAAGAAGAGGAAGTGAAATGAGGTGGAATGAGGAAGAAGATCAACATTAACATTAAATTATAAAATTATTATAACAGAAAAAGACTCATATTTATTTTATGGAAGATAGATTTAACAGTAAATTACGAAATTACTGTAACTTTGGCAAATGTCGGCTATTTTGATTGTCAATTTGATTTGACTAAGAAGCATTTTCTTCTTTAATTAATTTAATAATTACTTAACAGATTTTAATGCACTAATTTCAAATAATTTTAAGTACTGGATAATTTACGTATGTCCAGCTAGTTATTATTAATATTATTATTATTTTATCAGTTTTACCCAATCTTATTATTATTGCTTTCTATTAAAAACATCCTGATCTGGTGCTACCAGATCAGGCTGTCTGAAGATATTGGCTTACTGGCTCCAAATGCACCAAACATTGATGTTTTATTTTATATTTTTTCTCTTTGCAAAACTCAATCATGTCCTTCAAAACTCAAAACAACAATGTCCCTCCCTCCCTCCATCTGTCCCCCCCCCTCAACCAAACACCTTGAATAAAGACTTGAACATATAAAGAACTTGAAGCATAATGTTTTTTGCAAAAATGGCTGGATTCGGCATTAAATAACTCGAAAAGAGTTGATATGCCATAAAACAAAACAACCAAAACATCCTAAATATGAAGAGCGGGACTAACCTAATGGCCACCATTATAGCCGATGTTAAGTTCAAATTCCATCGGATCTATTGTGGGAATTTATACACTAATACTGTTGGGAAAGGTATGAACCTACAATTTTTCCTCAGCTGTACATAAAATATCACCTTAAGTCCAATTAATCATATGCAATGAATCGTTTACAATAGGCATTATGTTTTGGCATTAAATACTTAAAGGAGTTGACGGTGGTGAACCTGGGTGTGTCAAGTTCGAATCCTGTCGGTCCCATAGCACCACTTTCACTATGAATGTTGGCAACCTTCATGCGGTTCCTCCTGTAAGGAGAGTAGAAAGTTGACATTGGGTTTACTTTCGACAGCCTAGTAACACTCGCTTCCCTTATTTTGTCCTTTAGTCCTCACATTTCATGAGCGATGTTTCTGACAAAGGGGGTTAGAATTGCTATTTTCTGGGTCGGAATGTATACATCTAACACTTATCATTGGCTAGTTTTTGACCTTGAAGTAGTATTTTTTTAACTCCTTACATCAAGTGGCTTCATGCCTTGTCTGGAGCGATTTCCATTAAAAAAAAAAAATTACCTGATTCGAGAAGGAATCGGAGAAACCAATGCCAAGAATAGAATTGAGCCAATCAAATCGTACCATGCTGATTCATACAAACTTACCTACTTTATTAAATAATTCCAAAAATGGTTGATTTCCCAAAAAGGGTTGATTTCCCACAAAACAGACATATTTGACTTCTATAGAAAGCTGTTTAGAAGTAAAGGAATGGCGTCCAACCAGTCTTAAACTCTTATGGTTGCCATTTTTCATTGACATATCTGTAACTAGTTTGGTTATGTAAACTTTTAAGCTTAAAATACAATCTATAGTCGATCTGTAACTAGATGCTTTCTCATTTTTCATAACATCCTTTTTTTTTTTTACAATTTAAAAATATAAATTATCCTTTTAAAATTTGAAAAACTAATAGAATGATGTAAAACTAAAAATTGACCTATGTACCAAATTTGATAATATTTTTTAGCATGTAGACGTTCAGTTAGAAGGTTTTGATATTTTATGAGTTGTGTGGTGCCAGATTAGAGGGAAAAAATGAAGGTTCCCTTGTGTATTATTCTAGGATATACGTCTATCAAATTTAGTCAATATCCTGGGAGAAATATAGAAGTTATTCTTAAAAACAAATATACAAACGTTTGCACTTATAATAGATAAGTAAAGATTATATAGCAAGGTTCCGATAACGTTCGTTTAACCCTCTAGATTGTCTGCTGTTTACTGCCCGCTGTATTTAGACACAAATAGAACTTAATTTCTCCTGTATCACGTGATAATTCCTGATGGTCTTGGGGATAGAGCAAAAGCGTACAAAGTCTTAGTTGACTCTGTGAACCGGGTTCGCACCCTGTGACCATCTGAAATTGTCACTTCCTACACTGATGAGAGGTAAAGCTTGAAACGCCGGTGTATGTAGGTAAAACTAATTTAATATTTATTGATAATATTGTTATAAAGACCTTTTAAGGAATTAAAGTTGAGCACTGTTCGGAGATATTAAAAACAGACTGTCACTTAGCTATGAGCAAGATTCCAATAACGTTCGTTGAACCCTCTAGATTGTCTGTTATTTACTGCATGCTGTATTTAAGCACAAATAGAACTTAATTTCTCCTGTATTAAGTGATAATTCTTGATGGCCTTGGGGATAAAGCGAAAGCGTGCAGAGTTTTGGTTGAATTTGTGAACCAGGTTCGCACCCTGAAATTATCACTTCCTACACTGATGAGAGCGAAAGATTGAAACGCCGGCGTATGTAGGTAAAAA
The DNA here is from genome assembly GCA_963556195.1 of Sepiola atlantica. NCBI lineage: Eukaryota > Metazoa > Mollusca > Cephalopoda > Sepiida > Sepiolidae > Sepiola > Sepiola atlantica. The sequence continues at coordinate 184,859,731 of OY744517.1, read as the reverse complement.
TAATTTAATATTTATTTATAAATATTGTTTTATATATATATATATATATATATATATATATATATACGGTGGAGGTAAGTAAGAGAGAAAAAGGCAAATATTTTAATCTTATAAAAATGTTTCCATTATTGAATACAGAATAATAATTTTACAGAGACATTTTTGAGTAAATAAACACAATCGCAAGAAAAAGACATGCACATTTTTGAAAGGAATATTTTGCTTGATCGTGGGCCTATTTAAACCAAAAAAAAAAGAATAGTTTATGGTAAAGGAATAAAACGTTGAGTATGAACAAGAGAAAAAGAAAAAGAAAAAACAAAAACAATTGTTACCTGTTTCGGTAATTAGTAGTTAGAAAATTATTATGAAAAGGAAATGAGAAAAAAGTGAGGAAAAGAAAAGGAAAATGTAGTGACAATATATAATTAACAGATATGAAAATCGAAGGAATAGAAACATGACAAAAAATGGTATCAAAAAGAAAAACTCATGTTCAGATAAACATTAAGTAAAAAACACTACAAACACACACACATATGTGTGTATATAATATATATACATATATATATATATATAATATATATATATATATATATATATATATATATATATATATATATATAATATATATATATATATATATATATAACAATATAAAAATAAATGATAATGAAATGTACTTAGCTTAACACTTTACTGCAGTTTCACAGCGTCATTGATTATAAAAAATGTCTGACATGAATTTTTTTTTACTTGATGCCAATTAAAGACACTTTTAATAATTGGTAATACCGTGCAACTGCAGAAAAGTGCTGAGTTAACTACATTTTATTATCATTGATATATCTCTCTGTAAAACCTTTGTATAAAGGGCTCAATATCTTTTAAATAGCTTTTATCAAAATAATAAAAATGCACTTAGAAACATCATATGATAGAAAGAACAATGAAAATAAGGATGATAATAAAAAGAGATTGAAGACGAATGAAAGGAAGGCATGTTGAGTAAGTCGAACAGAAGAAGGGCATTGTTGAGTAAGGCGAACAGAAGAAGGGCATTGTTGAGTAAGGCGAACAGAAGAAGGGCATTGTTGAGTAAGGCGAACAGAAGAAGGGCATTGTTGAGTAAGGCGAACAGAAGAAGGGCATTTTTGAGTAAGGCGAACAGAAAAATGGGCGTTGTTGAGCAAGGCGAACAGAAAAATGGGCGTTGTTGAGCAAGGCGAACAGAGGTAAGGAATTGTTGAGTGAGGCGAACAGAATGGGGGAATTGTTGAGTGAGGCGAACAGAAGAAACACATTGTTGAGCGAGGTGAACAGAGTGAGGGCATTCTCAAGTGAGGCGAACAGAGGGAGGGCATTGTTGAGCGATGCAAACAGAGGGAGGGCATTGTTGAGCGAGGCGAACAGAGTGAGGGCATAGTTGAGCGAGACGAACAGAGTGAGGGCATAGTTGAGCGAGGTGAACAGAGGGAGGGCATTCTCAAGTGAGGCGAACAGAGTGAGGGCATTGTTGAGCGATGCAAACAGAGTGAGGGCATTGTTGAGCGATGCAAACAGAGGGAGGGCATTGTTCAGCAAGGCAAATAGAGGGAGGGCATTGTTCAGCAAGGCAAATAGAGGGAGGGCATTGTTGAGCGAGGCGAATAGAGTGAGAGCATAGTTGAGCGAGGTGAACAGAGGGAAGGCATTGTTGAGCGAAGTGAACAGAGGGAGGGCATTGTTGAGCAGGGTTAACAGGAAGAGGGCATTGTTGAGCAAGGTGAACAGAGGCAGGGCATTGTTGAGCGAGGTGAACAGAGGGAGGTCATTGTTGAGTGAGGCTAACAGCGGGAAGGCATTGTTTAATGAGATTAACAGAGGGAAGGCATTGTTGAATGAGTCAGACAGAGGGAGGGCATTGTTGAGCAGGGTGAACAGAGGGATGGCATTGTTGAGCAGGGTGAACAGGAAGAGGGCATTGTTGAGCGAGGCAGAACAGAGGGAGGGCATTGTTGAGCGAGGCGAATAAAGGGATAGCATTGTTGAGCAAAGCAAACATAGGGAGGGCATTGTTGAGCAAAGCAAACATAGGGAGGGCATTGTTGAGCAAAGCAAACAAGGGGAGGGCATTGTTGAGCGAGGCGAACAGAGGGAGGGCATTGTTGAGCGAGGCGAACAGAGGGAGGGCATTGTTGAGCGAGGCGAACAGAGGGAGGGCATTGTTGAGGAAGGCGAACAGAGGGAGGGCATTGTTGAGCGAGGCGAACAGAGGGAGACATTGTTGAATGAGGTGAACAGAGTGAGGACATTGTTGAGTCAGGCGAGCAGAGGGAGGTAATTGTTGAGTGAGGCGAACAGAGGGATAGCATTGTTGAGCGAGATGAACAGAGGGAGGGCATTATTGAGCGAGATGAACAGAGGGAGGGCATTGTTGAGCGAGGCGAACAGAGTGAGGACATTGTTGAGTGAGGCGAGCAGAGAGAGGGAATTGTTGAGCAAGGCGAACAGAGGGAGGGTATTGTTGAGCAAGGCGAACAGAGGGAGGGCATTGTTGAGTGAGGCGAGCAGAGGGAGGGAATTGTTGAGTGAGGCGAACAGAGGGAGGGTATTGTTGAGCAAGGCGAACAGAGGGAGGGAATTGTTGAGTGAGGCGAACATAGGCAGTGCATTGTTGAGCAAAGCAAACAGAGAGAAGGTAGTGTGTAGTTTGACGAACAGATTGAGGGCATTGTTGAGCGAGGCGAACAGAGGGATAGCATTGTTGAATGAGGTGAACAGAGTGAGGACATTGTTGAGTGAGGCGAACAGAGGGATAGCATTGTTGAATGAGGTGAACAGAGTGAGGACATTGTTGAGTGAGGCGAACAGAGGGATAGCATTGTTGAATGAGGTGAACAGAGTGAGGACATTGTTGAGTGAGGCGAACAGAGGGATAGCATTGTTGAATGAGGTGAACAGAGTGAGGACATTGTTGAGTGAGGCGAACAGAGGGATAGCATTGTTGAATGAGGTGAACAGAGTGAGGACATTGTTGAGTGAGGCGAACAGAGGGATAGCATTGTTGAATGAGGTGAACAGAGTGAGGACATTGTTGAGTGAGGCGAACAGAGGGATAGCATTGTTGAGCGAGATGAACAGAGGGAGGGCATTATTGAGCGAGATGAACAGAGGGAGGGCATTGTTGAGCGAGATGAACAGAGGGAGGGCATTGTTGAGCGAGGCGAACAGAGGGAGGGCATTGTTGAGCGAGGCGAACAGAGTGAGGACATTGTTGAGTGAGGCGAGCAGAGAGAGGGAATTGTTGAGCAAGGCGAACAGAGGGAGGGTATTGTTGAGCAAGGCGAACAGAGGGAGGGCATTGTTGAGTGAGATGAACAGAGGTCAGGCATTGTTTAGCAGGGTGAACAGAGGGAAGGCATTGTTGAGCAGGGCGAACAGAGGGGAGGAGGTGTGTAGAGAGATGAACAGTAGGAGGGCATTTTTGAGTGAGACAAACAGAGGGATGAATTGTTGAGTGAGGCTAACAGTGGGGGGTGTTTCGGGAGGCAAATCTAGGGGGTATGTTGTTAATTTAGATAAATAAAGGGTTAGAATTGTTGATTGGAGATGAATATAGGCGTAAGCAAATATCGGGGGAGGTGGCACTGTTGTATGAGGTGAGTACCACAAGGCCCTTGTCTGGTGAAGCCAATGGAAATGGTATTGCTGAGCGATGCAAATAGAGATGAGTGTTGTCTTGTAAGGGAAATAGAGTAAGTGCTGAAGGCGATGTGAATATTGAAAGAGCATTGTTGGACGAGGTGAATCGAGGGAGGATGTCAAACAAACAAGGGAGAGGGAGAGATGAAAATTATAGCAATGAAGTCAATGTATCTATTTTCTTGAAACAAAGTAAGCAAGAGATTTGTCACATAGACATCATATATAATTTAGTTGGAATTCTTTTCATGTTTATTTAGAGGAAATTATTTAATACATATCAAAGAGGATGACTAAAAGATAACAGCAGTAATTAGTGTTTGTTTTTTTCATGTCCAAAATTTTATGAACTTTTAAGTATAACTTGATATAAATATACATTGATATAAATACATATTAGATTCTACCAAACAAATTTAGGAGACATGCTTATCAAAAAAATGATTGCTCTAACACCGCATTTCTATAGTTATCTTTAAAGTTGTCCTTTTTGTCAACGCAGTGATAAAGCAGCAGCAGCAGCAACACTGAGAAACACATGTGAGAAAGAACTGAAGTAGAATAGCGAATTGACAAAAAAGGAAACGTGGAAGTTCGCGGAAATGCGAGACAGAAAAGGAAAAAAATATTTACCTCGGGAGTGTTTTTCTTGAAGTCACGGCTCTGTTCTACTAGTCTCTTTCGTGATATGTCACTTTCGTCTTGTCTGTTTGCGAGGTCTGTGGCAGTTGTGTCAAGATGTTTCTGTAAGAATTTAAAATAAAGACGCTTTACATTTTAGACTCAACATTCATATACAAACGATCGTATGTAATATATTGATGGAAATTCATAATTACTACTTTTTTTTTGAAAGATCTCAAGTGAACTCAACAAAACCCAGTTAAATATAGTAACTCTCTCTCTCTGACCTAGCACATATAGGTTCATTCTTTAAACACTACAAAGAATAATGAAAGCAATTGTTATCAATAGAATAACAAAAGGAAAAGAAAATCTTTATAGCTTTTTAAATCAATTGATAAGAGAATGCAATTTTGTTTATTTATTTTATTTATTCATGATCATTTAACATGAACTTTAAATTTACTCAAGAATCAATTTTTCACTGATGAGATAAAAATGTTTAGTTTGAAGTTGAGATCAATTAATGTTTTTGTCCGACAAATCAATCAGGGCCAACAATATCAAAGTCAAACTCTATTGAACCGTTGCCTTTGTTTTCTTTCCTGTTTTTCTTTCAATTAGCTTTTTGTTAGAAATTTGAAAGAATATTTATTCCGCTTTTCATTTTTGATCTGTTCCTGTTTCTCTCAAGCGCTTAAGCATTTTGAAAATTCTGAATTTTTGAAAGCGGTTTCTATTTGATCTTCATATGATCTTCTGTTTCTATTTGATCTTCATTTGAATCTTTACAGAGATAAAAAGCGACGGAGAACATGATGTTATGAATGTCTTTTATTTTAAATTTGCTAACAAAATGAAAAGTTTTACATGTCAACTTTTTTATGAAAATGACTATAATACCAATAATTGTAGGAGCACTAGGAACTGTTCTGAAAACCCTCGAAAAAAGACTAGGATTAATTGGAATCAAAGCGATTCCATACAACGCATGACACTGTTAAAAACAACTGAAATATTAAGGAAAACCCTTGAGTGCAGAAACCAACCCATCTAACCAGGTAACACCGACCAACCACAGGTAAGTTGAAATGGAAATAGAACAAAAAAATATTGAAGGAACAAAATCCCATAATCTGCCCCTCCCCCCCCTTATAAGTTCAGCAACATGTATAAAAAGACAGCATATAGGACATCAAGAGAACTTTTCGAACTACCCTCACAAAAAAAGATTTTATAATATTTAAGCATGTAATATCGAAATCAACCATTTCAGTCACACTTATTTGGCAGCATTGTATGACAGACGCATTTCACGGCAACCTTAATATTATCTTTCCCAGATTAGTGTTTTAACATTATTTCCTTTTGGTTATGTCCCTTTATTCCTCAGTTTCCAGCTGTCACTGAGAGGACTTTATTGCGTCATATTTATGAATGGAGAGTTGACTAGTACCAATAAACATTGCTGGTATCTTTTTTTTTTTCACAATAAATACTTTTGCAGTATTGGGGGCAGGAAAACAGTAAATGTAAACTCTGTGGACAAAGAGACGAAATGATAAATAACATAAGTAAATGCAGAAAACTAGCCCCAAAGAAATACAAAAACAGACACAACTGCATGGGGAAGACAGTACACTGGAAACTATGCAAATGTCTGCATTTTGAACATGTAGAAAAATGGCACAGACACAAACCGGAATCAATAGTGGAAAATAATAAAATCCTCTGGGACATGAAAGTACAAATAGACAATCAAATCCGAGCATGGAGACGGGGCATGATAATAATCAACAAGAAAGAAAAAACCTGCCAAATCGTAGATTTCACTGACCCAGCAGATCACAGGATAAAGATCAAGGAGGCAGAAAAAATATGCAAATATATGAAAGTTGTCAGAGAGCTGAAAGGAATCTGCAACTTGAAGAAAATTACTGTAATACCAATAATTGTAGAAGCACTAGGAACAGTACTGAAAAACCTCGAAAAGAAAAACTATGAGAAATTGGAATCAAAGTAAGGATTAACACCATACGATGCACGGTACTGATGAAAACAGCTGAAATATTAAGGAAAATCCTTGAGTGCAGAAACCAATGCACATAACCTGGTAATGCTAACCAACCACAGATAAGTTGAAATAGAAACAGAATTTAAAAAATATAGAAAGAACATTATACGAACCAAAAGAAACTGAAACTGCCAAAAATCCCATAATTTGACCCCCATACCCCCTCCCCCCCAAAAAAAATATGGTGGTACCACACAAAATAGTTGTGAAGGGTAAAGGAGGATGGAAAGACCGAGAAGAGAGCACAATCCAAATTTCCACTAGAAGGGCACTTTGAGTAGCGGTAGGCTTATTGGCACTCAAATTCCAAAGAAAACGAACGACAGTTATCAGTGAGAAATCAGTGATATGCAACAGTAATCAAGGGAAGCAGAGAGTACTGAAAGTCTGGGTAGATTTGTTACTCAAGACTCCTGGGAATACCACCTGTTGTTACCAGCGATAACTCCTAGTGAGCACAAAATGACCGGTAAAGTGAGTTACAATAATAATGGAATGGAATGGAGAGTACTGGAAATTTGAGATTTCCTGTCACTCATATTCCAAGGAAATCCACTGTTTTTATCAGAGCTGAGGTACCACTGGTGTGAAAACTCAAAATTAATAATAATAATAATAATAATAATAATAATAATAAATGTTGATGTGATCATTCGAGTAAATGATATTATTATAGAGTCGAGCAAGGTCAGCACATGTGTAAAAATTATAGCCTCCAGCAATGAGAAGCAATGGGATTAAAATTAGCCGATGAGAAACATTGACCTCATATAAGATGCAAACCGATTTTTTGAGCTTCAATTTTTTAAAGAAAGCATATCTGATATGCCATCAATTACAGAATATAGAAATAAGGAAAAGGACTGTTCTAAAAATTTCAAGACATTTATTTCAAAGATGATCTCATAGAAATTTGATAAAATAAGTTTCAAAAAACGATTAATGTTTTCGTTGTTTCCATCATTTAACTTTATTAACTTTGAATGATGTAAACTTTTTGAGACTTTGCTCATTCATAGATCATATTTACTTTTATATCACTACAACATGGAAGAATCGATTTAACTAAAAGTTTTTCTTGAGAATATACATATCTATATTAGAATTAGACATTTTCTTGTTTGTCTGTCATTTATAAGCTCCAAAACTATTTGAATGAATACACTAACCTTGGCAAATAGCATCCTTCAGATGCTGGCTCTGCAATAGGACGTAACAATGTTAATAATACTACAGCTGCACTTATAGTCTCCAAAACTATTGGTGATTATGCTACTAAATTTGGCATGAAGTACCCCTTGTATCCGAGTATCTCATAGGGGGTACAAATGTAAATACTACTACCATTACTACTGCTAATACTAAAGAGAATAAATACTTATAGGCTCCAAAACTATTTGGACATTATTGTACTAAATTTGGCATGAAACACCATTGTCATTCCGGATTAATGATGCAGGGTAACATTCTAATACTACTACTACTACTACTACTATTAATAAACATGAGTTCAAATATATTATGTGAAATTCCAAATTTGGCTTAGAAAACCATTGACATATGTTGTAACAGAGTCAAAATTATATTAATACTATTGCTATTAAATAATAGTAACAACCATTTATAAACTTCAAAAGTATTGGTTGAATTCCACCAAATTTAGCATAAAGAGCACTTGGGATGCCGGATGTAATAAAAGTAATAATACTAATTTTGATACTTAAATAAGGTTTTAGCAGTCCTCCATAAAAGCTGCTGTTTGACCAATTGTTTGGTTAGTTTTAGTAAAACAAATTCCAACAAACTGGTTGAAAATCTGAAGAAGAATTTAGCTAGAATTGAAAACAATAAATAGATTTATCTTCGTTTTTTTTTTTCAATCAAATAATTTAATGAATGTCATTTGTAATTATGATGAAATCTGATAATTGCATTATCATGAGATGAATTTGTTTTATTAAAGGAATTTATGAGATGCTGTAACCCTAGTATGAGGGTTAACAGAAAAATAATAGGGGACAACTCCAATAAGTATTAAGGATAGAAAAGACGGTTTACTAAACAAAGATACAAGGTGAATAAGGTAATTTAGCAATCGCTAGGTTGAGCTAGTAAGATCTTGTTTATAGGAAAAACAGAAAATTCCATTTGCCTTATTTAGATACTATATGACAAGGTTTGACCGAGAAATTAATAATTTTAAAATAGTTACAAATTGTAAACGTAATACTTTATTAGAATTAATTTACAAACTTTTGATATTTGATAGTGATAAAAAAGAGCTTTCAGGATAGAGTGTTTTTATTTGATCATGTTTATTCATTTGCTAAAATGGTTAATACTGTATTTATCTTTCTGAACACCAAAAAACATATGCTTGTCTAAAACCAGAAGCATAACACAAAACCTCAATAAATCAGAAGAAATTTCAGTTTGTATCACAATTTTAGGAACCGTCTTGCCATTTATTGTATTTCTCTGCTTTAAAAAACAAGTGAAGAAGAAACAGAAGAAAAAATTAGTAAACAGGAAGGAAGTGAATTAATGCTTTTGAAGACAATACAAAAAAAAAACTGATAGTTTTCACAGATTTCATATTTGGCAATGTGTCAAAAGCATCATTTTTAAGTATACAAAAAAGAAAAAAAACAAACACTCAAGTTAGCGGAGGGGAATAAAAGTTCCCGTGGAAGGAGAGTAGCTTAAAGATAGATTTCACTTGTGAAATAGTTGTTGAAGGAAATCGAAATTCAATCCTTCCTTCAATATATCTTATTGTCATTATTACTACTAATAGTTCATTGGGGAAACTAAGGTATTAAAAAAAAATATATATTCTGTAATTATAAAAAAAAAATTTATTTTTAGATTCTCCTCTCCAGGGGTCTTTCATTTTGATATTGAGCATATATTGATAGAAAAGTTTTATCCGAGTTCAAAATCAAAGAAACGTTAAATATAAATGTTCACATAGGTGAAGTTACATCTCTTGAATCAAAGTTAGCTACCTTGAGAAAATAGTAGGAATTAGTATTATAAAAAATGGAATGAAATTATAGTTATTTCTGCAGCAAAACTGGTTAACAAATAGATAGCTAATGCATAATAATGGGTTTGAGTTACATTTTATGTGTTAAGTTTACTTTCTAGCTTGGGGGTGGGAGGGGGCGGATAAAAGATTACCTCTGTAGTGGTACCATGATCATCTACCGCATTTATTTGCATTTAAAACAGCAACAACAACAAAAAACAATAAAAAATAAACTTTTTATTTAATGCTAAAAAGCATACAAGTAGATTTAAAAGTCTGAGAAACCAGATAAAAGAATAGACATGAAACTTTGGCATGATGTCAATGAAGAAATATCTTCTTGTTCCAATTCTAAGAATAGTACTATTATATAATAATGTAAACTCTGGACCTTTCCGTTATCCTTGAGAATGACTCATGCTTGAATCCATAATTATTATCATCATCATATTCGGTTAAACATCAGTTTTACATGCTGGCATGCATTAGACGGATTTTAGAAATTGACTTCCAAACTAACCTATCTCTGGCCAGGTCTTTATTTACCCTTTTCCTCTCAAGTCCATTCTTATAATTTCCATGTTTTCCTTGGCCTTCTCCTGTGAATTGGACCAGCTACTGCAACAGTTCTACATCTACTAATCCAAGCACTCTCATCCATTCTTTCAACATGGCAATACAATAAAAGTCTCCTGTTCTGCACACATCTCTCTATACTGTCCAGATTTAATCTTCCTCTGAAGTCATCAGATTTAAGCTTTTATTTAAGACTCAAATTACACATCCATCATATCATTCTAATATCATTTCTCTCCATGCAATGCATAGACAGTTTTCACTTCCATACATCATCATACTTCGTACACACGCCTGATAAACTCTTTCCTGATCAACGAATATCAATTTTGGATATTTTTTCTTTCTTACACACTTTTAATCTAAAAATGATATGTCGACCCCCAAAAAATGTATAAAAAGATTAAACCTACAAAGTTTTAACTGTGTTTATAAAAAAGCGTGTATATACATTTTAAATGAACAATTACTGCATACACACATACCTATATACTACATCAATTCAGTGAAATGTGATATCGCGTTTTCTGCGGATAACTAGCTTGAATCTGTTTAAAGTTGGACAGTTTATTCTTAACAGTATATCAATTTCTTATCTGTCAATAATATGGCATTTCCATCCTGATAATTTAAATTTATTAAATAATTTACATATGAGATAATTTCATGAGTATGCTCAGTGTCAGCGTTTTGGTATAAAAAGAGTGAAATCTTCAGTTTTCAGCATATTATTACCCAGTATCATACATGTTAAGAGTTAAGAATATGTTGGCAGCACAAAAAGCCATCATTCGTATATGGTAGGAAGGCGATAAAACTCAAAAGGAGATAGCTGTTCAAGTGGGATAATCTGAGTCTACTATTTCAAAGCTAATAAAACACTTGTTCAAAATGATACGAACATGGTTCTAAATTCAAAACAATAACTAGAAAAGAACACCAGCCGAATAGAATCTTTATTTTTTAAATCCATTTTCCAATTGTGGTGAAATTTCCAAAGACTGGAAAGATGCTGATGTAGCTGTTTCTTCATCCACAACATTCCGGAGATCGATCAGCTCGGATATGACAGCAGAATACCGATTTTGAAACCACTACTAACATTTAAACATTAAATATGAAATCGTTCAATATGGGCTAGAGATGAGGACTGCATTTGTGTAGCCATGCAAAAAATATTATTTTGAATTTTTATGTGTGTGCATGTATGTGTGTGTGTTTGTGTGAAAATAATGACTAAATTCTACAAGTTGAATGACAAAACTGCTGGGAAAATTCAGGACAAACATGACAACTGAAAGGGCTTCCACAAAAACAAAAAAAAACACCACATCTTAAAATCCCAGAGGTAAACGTTGGGAAAACATTGTAAAAAGTGACAAGAAAAGCCTAATCAAAAAGTTGCAACAAGATGAAAGTGGGCAACCAATGTGGTTCGGGTAGAGAAGGGCAGCGGCAGTAAGGAGCTGTGAAGACTTTTGATTTATGGGTAATATGTTTTTGCAATCAGTGTGCGGAGAGTAAAGTCCAAATGCATGAAAAATTGTAACATCCCTGATTGAATAGACTAAGTGTTGCAGAATGAAATATGAAAAACGTAATGATTAAAACATGACGACATTCTGGCTGGATTTCACTGAAGTGATGAATATTAAAGCAATTAAATCTCCCTGCTGAAGCAGAACTTTTTGCACAGACATTCCATTGATTCGGAGGCGGCTCTGCTAGGAGGAGGCAGCTCTAACCGCCCCCCTCCGTCCCGATCACACACACACTCTCTCTCTCTCTCTCTAGACTAGAAACAGGCCAGCATTTCAAGACACACTGGGCAACTTCAAAAGATAAGAGTAGTATGAATGGCTACCATCATCAGTGTTCATGTCTGGAAGTAGGCCATGATGGTTGTGCATCTGATAATCATTGCTTCAACTAATTGCATCGTTGAGAAACTGGCTTTTGCTTCAAGAAGGGGTCAGGGAAGAGAAAGTGAGGGGAAGAGAGAGAGAGAGAGAGGGGGGGAAGACACAGGAAAAAAGAGAGAAGAGAAGATGCGCTCTCTATGAGATTTTGTTCATTATGAACGACCAGTAACAAACAGTATTTATGTTAAATGAACGAGATCTCATAGAGTGCACCTACTTTTTACTTTTATCGTTTTAGTAATTTTAGTAACTTACTGTATATATGCAGAGAGAGAGAGAGAGAGAGAGAGAGAGAGAGAGAGAGAGAGAGAGAAGAGAAAGAGAGAAAGAGAGAGAGAGAAATAAGGAACTAAAAGAAAGAGAAAAGAGTGCTGTCTTTTGTTGTCCACAAAAGTATTTCCAGCAAAATAGAACAATGTAAGGATTATTAAGCACCCAACCTCCATTTGATAGACACACACATGACTTTTTTTCATGCTGATGTTTATGATTGGAGGAGGAGGGGGAGGAGGAGGAGGATGCAATTGGAAGCCAGTAAACATTAATGGGTGCCAGTCAAACACTTTCACAATAGGAAGGATGTATTATGCATACTGATTCAATGATAAAAAAAATAAGACAAAGCCATTTTCAAAGATATTTACATAAAAAAAACGATATAAATAAATCAATAAATCCAGTCTCCTCCTGTTGAATCAAGCACTTATTTTACATAGTAAATACTTATATGTTCAATTTGATGTCTTTCTTTCCAATGCATTTTATTTAGAAATATTTTATCAATATTGGGAACTTTCTAATGAGATGTTATAAAAAAATAAAAGTAGACTTTTTTCTTTTTTCATGTTGAAATGAGATTATATGAAAAAAATTGTATCACATAGTATTTTACAGAGTTGTCAGTGCAGACATAAATATATAAATAAAGTAAATCAAACATGATACACTGAAAATATCAAAAGAAATAATTTAGTATGTTTCGGATAACTTATTGGTTACATGTTTTTTACTTATGATGCAATTAGGTAAGTGTTGGCTTGGCAATTGAGATAAAGAAGTGTTCTCTAGGCACTTGAGATAAGGAAGTGTTGTTTCTAGGCAATCAGGATAAGGAAGTGTTGTTTCTAGGCAATCAGGATAAGGAAGTGTTGTCTCTAGGCAATCGGGATAAGGAAGTGTTGTCTCTAGGCAATCGGGATAAGGAAGTGTTGTCTCTAGGCAATCGGGATAAGGAAGTGTTGTCTCTAGGCAATCGGGATAAGGAAGTGTTGTCTCTAGGCAATCGGGATAAGGAAGTGTTGTCTCTAGGCAATCAGGATAAGGAAGTGTTGTCTCTAGGCAATCAGGATAAGGAAGTGTTGTCTCTAGGCAATCAGGATAAGGAAGTGTTGTCTCTAGGCAATCAGGATAAGGAATGTGTTGTCTCTAGGCAATCAGGATAAGGAATGTGTTCTCTAGGCAATCAGGATAAGGAAGTGTTGTTTCTAGGCAATCGGGATAAGGAAGTGTTGTCTCTAGGTAATCGGGATAAGGAAGTGTTGTCTCTAGGCAATCAGGATAAGGAAGTGTTGTCTCTAGGCAATCGGGATAAGGAAGTGTTGTCTCTAGGCAATCAGGATAAGGAATGTGTTCTCTAGGCAATCAGGATAAGGTAGTGTTGTTTCTAGGCAATCAGGATAAGGAAGTGTTGTTTCTAGGCAATTGGGATAAAGAAGTGTTGTCTCTAGGCAATCGGGATAAGGAAGTGTTGTCTCTAGGCAATCGGGATAAGGAAGTGTTGTCTCTAGGCAATCGGGATAAGGAAGTGTTGTCTCTAGGCAATCGGGATAAGGAAGTGTTGTCTCTAGGCAATCGGGATGAGAAAGTGTTGTCTCTAGCCAATTGAGATAAGAAAGTGTTGTCTTTGGGCAATTGGGATAAGGAAGTGTTGTCTGAGCAATTGGGATAAGGAAGTGTTGTCTGGGCAATTGGGATAAGGAAGTGTTGTCTGGGCTATTGAGATAAAGAAGTGTTGTCTGGGCTATTGGGATAAAGAAGTGTTGTCTGGGCTATTGGGATAAAGAAGTGTTGTCTGGGCAATTGGGATAAGGAAGTGTTGTCTGTGCAATTGGGGTAACTAAGCATTGTCTGGGCAACTTTCGGAAGTAACAACAAAATTGAGTATTACATTTTTGAAATTTGACAATGTTAGATGACAAAGTTTAACTACAATCAAAAACATTAAATAGCAAAGGTTTTTGATATTGAGTTCATTGCAAAATAACTTGAAAATTTTTTTTTAGATGAGGACGTGCATCTCTATAACTGGGTATAACCTTGCACTTAATGTTCACCTTGAAATCTTGAGACATAATTAATTCGTTGCAATGACGTCACCAGGTGAGCATCAAAGCTCTGTACTTTTAAAAAAAAAATATTCCATTTGTGACGTTGACAGAAAAGAGAGAAAAAGAGAAACCATTTTGCATCTTTTATTAGTGTTATGGCTTTGTTTTTTTATAAAGGAGAAAAAAGATTGCATGAATAAAAATGTTTGAAAGAAATCTATTTTATGAAGATATTAAAGAGTAAATGTAAAGATACAAAGAGTAAATGCATACGAATAGGGTCGAGTTTTGTGAAGTCTTTTCCTTTCTTTTTTTTCACAACTGATAAATAAGATACAGAATAAAGTAAGCATCTATTAAAATCACACTTCAAAGTAGAGATCAGATTTAATTGCTAACTAAAATATTGCGTTGTGAAATTGATGTTGTTGCCCACCCCACAGTCTGGGACACTTGAAGCACCCTAAATACCAAAATTGGATGCTGTTGCTGCTGATAATAATCACAAAGTAAAAAGATTTTCACTGAGAGTTATGATACTTTGCTTAAAAGCAACAATCTCTTTATGAAAACATTAATTGGAATTTAAGTTACCTCTGATTAGAACTGGTCACTTTGGCTTGTCTATGAAATTAAACTGTTGACTGTGAGCCATCAATCTATTAAATTAGAGTTAATTCAATAAGTGATCAATACAAGCTCGTCACGCTGCTTTTCTGTGAAAAGCTAAGAGAAAAGTCAAATTTTGGAAGCTTTTGTCCAATTCTGAAAGCGATACGTGCAGAGAAAGAAGAGAAATAAAATTAGGGAGAAGGAGACTCAGTTTGCGCACCCGTCAAAAATAGAAAATACTGAAAGATTAAAAAAAAAATATGAACGATTGATTGTTAGAAGATAATTTCCTAGTTAGGTCAGAAGTATCAATAAATGAAGTGATTTCTGGAACGCAGAGAAAAAAAACAAGAATAATCAATAGATAAATTTAAGTTTGTGAAAATTAAAAAAAAAAAAGTAATTTCCTTATTTTCTTATCTCAAACATCAATACCAACTTTGTTCAGCAGCTTTTCACAATTATAGAAATTAAGAAAAGATTATTTTGCTAATATTTATAATTTGACTTAACGACCAATGCATTTATTAAGCTTTGAATTGAACTCTTTATGAAATGAACTAGAAGTGACTGAGCTCCACTCTTTGGTCCACCTCATTAATACATTCACAGCAAGACCTCGTCTTATTATCACAAGTGAAAAAATAACATTCTTTTCTTCCTCCGTGTGCCTAGTGTCAGGCAGAATTTCTATGAACAGAGTTTCTTTCCAAGACCTTCCCATCTGTGGAACACATTACCATGGAACTGCTTCCCTGAGGACTACAACAAATCCAATGTTAACAAACTTCAAATTCAATGTCAGCAAATACTTGTCATGAACTATCTTCATAAATAATCAAATTTTGTTAATTCTATTCATCATTTTCAATCCTCTCACAATATTCTTCATCATTCAACTGACAATCCATTCATCTCATTAACCATTATATCCGAGTGGCTTTTGGTCTTGATAAGTGATGATTCATTAATATTAAAAAAAAAGTAGTGAAATAAATTTATTGGTAGCACTATTCTTTTTAAACAAACCAATGTCAATGTTTGTTTTTTTTTAAATCAGAAAATTATCCAATTTTAATTCAATCTTCAGTATTTATCTCAGTTGTACTCAACAAAACACAGCAAAAAGTATATCCACTTGTCACATCATACGTCGGGAGGTGACGGTGATTAAGTGGATAACAACGCGGACTGACAACCTGGGTGTGCCAAGTTCGAATCCAGTCGATTCTATTATACCATTTTTATTTAGGGGTGTTGGCAACCATTATGTGGTCCCTCCTGCAAGAATGCTGACAACAGAATCAAACCGGTCAACAAAGTTGTACAATTCTGATTCATACGAATTTACTTTTCTACCATACGTCGATTTTAAGTGTCCGAACGCAAAAGAAAAACTTCCTCTTACCAATAATGCTCCTTTTTCATAGGTTTTGTAGAAGCTCTCTCACTGACAAGAAATTTACATATTTTCCATGCTGATTGCCTCTCTCTGGTTCAGTGACTTATTTTCATTTACCACAAGATGACATTAAATTTGTAAGGACTTCTCACTTGTTTCAAGTCGTCATTTTTAGTTATACACTGTGAAAATTGGCATCTCAACCAAGAGCACATAAGACATGGTGGCTAATTGAGCTACCAAAATGAATTTTGTATCTTTGTTTATGTTTTGCAAAGATCTGTGTGTCCACATTAAAAGATTTTAGATTTAATGAAAACAAAATGCTTTGGATACCTAATAAAAGAATCAAATTTGTTCCAATTTTGAGAATTAGCATAACAAGGTTTTAAATCACATTAAAACGAGCGGGTAAAAATGATTCAGTAGGGGCCTTTATGCTCACTTTAGGACTCATTTATAGGAAAATAAAAGATGAAGAGGACACCTTTTACGACAATCTTCATAGGCGAATTTAAAAAAAAAATTCCGATGTTTTGTAGTTTTAAAGTAGTTAGCACACAGACGAACACATATATATCACATGCAAAATCCAATTGTTTTATGATGAATATATTTTAGCAACACAAATTTTATTTTAAGGAAATCCAGTAAATTTAAAGATATCATCTTTTTAAAATATTAAAAAGATTAAGTTTAAAAACAAATTAGAATTATATTTATTTATCTACAAACAAAGAAACATGGCGTTGGCCAGGAGCGAAAATGTTTTTATCACATATATCATACATTTCTTGCATGTCTAACTTTGCCCTCGCGGGAAGGCAAGTAAATAGGTACTCCACATCATTATCATAAAACTGAGTGGATTCTGATCCCATCTAATTACACCGTTTTGGGGGTCTACATTTTTATTTTATCCATGAGAATTGACTTCTTTCATCTTATTCTTGACCATTCATGACTGTCAGAGTCATGGTTACATCACCTATGGCATTTCCTGAGTCGTTAAACTCTGACCAACAGTTTCTGAGTGTGTCATAGAAAAAAGAATTGATAAACAGATAGATACTTTATTATATCGTTTGGCTTGGATCAAAGTGTAGTATTTGTTTGATCTTAAAGGGTCATCCACTCAGACATTACATCCTTCTTTCAGAGCGGGGGGGGGGGGATAATTTTATCATTCGTGATGGAGTGATGATGGAACTATATAAGTATTTTTTTTTCACATTCAGAGTAAACTCTTTTGGGGAGCTGGATGTTCCCCACATTAAAAACTGACTTTGTGTCTTATTTTGCCCTCGTGGGTATGCAAGTAAATAGGGATTCTTCAGTTTATCTATATAGATAAGAAAATAAACGCTGCAAATTTTGACAATGACAAAAGAGTAAAAGAAAAGGTGTCAGAGAGGGGGGGGGGTAGGAAAAGAGGTGGAAGTAAGAGGAAGGTAGAAAGAAAGAATAGAAAAAGAAAAAGAGACAGAGAAAGAGAAGGAGGCAGGGGTGAGGAGAGAAAAGGAAACTAGGAAGAAAGAGTGAGAAAAAGAAAAGGAGAGAGAGAGAAAAGTAGGAAGGGAGTGAAGAAAATGAAGTGGTGGAAGTAAGAGGAAAGTACAGAGAGAGAGAGAGAGAGGGAGATAGAGAGAGAGAGAGAGAGAGAGAGAGAGAGAGAGAGAGAGAGAGAGAGAGAGAGAGAGAGAGAGAGAACAAAAGTAGGGAGGAATGGAGAAAAGTGAGAGTAAGCGGAAGGCAGAAAGAAAGAAGAAAAGTAAAAGTGATTCCTTCACAGCTCAAATAGGAACATACTCA
Source organism: Sepiola atlantica (assembly GCA_963556195.1). Taxonomy (NCBI): domain Eukaryota; kingdom Metazoa; phylum Mollusca; class Cephalopoda; order Sepiida; family Sepiolidae; genus Sepiola; species Sepiola atlantica. Next base: position 184,841,667 of record OY744517.1, on the reverse strand, counting down.
AAGCCTTTGTTATCTACATTGGAAACGTTCACACAAGACGGAATGATAAATGGGTGGATGGGACACAACAAGCACAATCATAATGTAGATATTCAGACAGAAAATATATTTGTATCGACAAACATAAAAACGTAAACGTTTGTATAATTTGCCCTCAAGTAAATCTGTAAAGGAATGAGGATATAAGACAGAGACTAAATGTTCAGAACACAGAGAAAAACACGAAACGGGGAATCAGTTTCAAATGCCATCATAAACGCACATCAAAGTGCATTAAACTTGATACAACTTGTAAAATACCAGCGTGGTGTTGAACAGGTCAGATTAAGGGGGGATAACTCGAATCTACGTAACTCTAATAGCTCAATACAAATGCAATCTAAACTTTGGCATATAGATGCCATCCTATTTTTGCAGCCAGTTAGAAATATCAATGAGAAATTGAAAGAGTTCATCACTGAGTGATCTATAAACTTTACAAGTCGAGGGGGAGGAGGAGCAAAAACATCAAAGTCTAGCGAAATGTGTCATTCAGTTAATTGCTGTTTGTTCTGTCATTTTCAGTTTGAAAGGGTTTATCATGAATAGAATGGAAGTAGAGAGTTCTTTATGTTTTGTGAAAAAACGTAGGATAATTTACAATCAATAAGTGCATACATTCTGACAATCAGATTAAAAACAAATTTTTATTTTTATTTCTTTAAATATTTTACATTTTTTTTGTTGCTTAAGTTATAGGAATGGAGTGGAGAAAAGGAATACCTATAGCTTTGGTCTTTTAAAGACTAAGGTCAATTGGCGTCTTTGTGTTAATCATCTTTCATTCTTTTTAGCTCCTTACATCAAGTGGCTTCATGCTTTGTCTGGAGCAACTTTCATAGAAATAATATTTTTATTAAAAGCTGGGAAATGAACGAATCATATTTTAGATGTACTAAGTTCTCCGTGAATGGTCTGCAGAAATTGGAAGTTGTAGACTCATTTTGCTATCTTGGTGATATAATCTGTGCTGATCGGGGATGTGAATTTAGTTCGATCTTACGTGTGCAGATTGTATGGGGCAAGTTTTTGAGGTTCATCCTATCTTAATGTGTCGATCACTCTCACTTGTTACTCGGAGACGAGTTTACAACAGCTATGTCCGTAGTACCATGTTACATGCGAATGAATGTTTGGCTCTAACTAGCTCAGTCTTTTTGAGGATGCAGAGGAATGACATAACTATGGTTCGGTGGATTTGTAGTGTGTGCCTTAATGGCAGTGCTATTGAGGTTTGAGGTTCCCAGATTAGAATCAGCTCTGCATTTCAATGGCCTACGGTGGTATGGACATGTTGAACGAAGCTGTGGTTGGAGAAACTTGAGAGTAAGTGAGGAAAATGCAGACCAAGGAAGACTTGGGATGATTCAGTTAAAGATGACCTCAAGCAATGGCACATTGAAAACAACATAAATGATAAAGTTTCATGGAGAAAATCATTTTGTGCCACCATGACCACCGTGCAACCCACATCCGATGTGGAAGAGACACGTTAAAGAAGAAGATGACTAACAATCTCACAAATGATTATCGAAGCCACGAAATGGTCTATTGACTAAAAGACATTCGGAATTAACAAGATTCTAGGATGAAAACAAGCAGGCAATTTGCACAAAAATGGTGGTATGAAGTATGTCTACATGCATGCATGCATGCGCACACACAACTTGTTCATATATTGCAGATGGCATTTACAAGTACAATTAATGATAACAATGACATACAAAAGTATCTCTTTATATTAATTCTGTTGTCCCTATTTACTTGCCTCCCCACAAGGGCAGAGTTACACACGTCGGTTTTTAATGAAAGGGGAGCTAATGCAGACACTTGAAAGCGGAGTTAATATATGGAAAGAAGAAGCTCGTATCTAGACACAGCACAAGAAAGAGGAGCTAATACCTAGACATTATCTTGAGTTTTGAGATAATCCGACAGATAAAAATTGGGAGGGGGGCTATGGTCCAGTGAGTGTAAAGCCCATTCTGGACTACACCTACTGATGAGACGATCACTAAATTGATTCCGCATATTGAACAGTGATAAAACAAAAAATATGGGACATTCATGACTGAAACTAGGAGAATAAGTCAAGCATAGCCTGAAATTTATTTGTACTAAATATGGTTGGATTGCAGAAAAGATTGTGAATTTTATTAACAATTCCATGACTGCCACTTTTTTTGGTTCCCCTTTATATGTGAAATGTATTTAAATAAATTAAATTTCAAAGAATTTATCCATAAAAAATTAATTACTGAAAAAAATGGAAATTGTTATATTTTCCTGCTAAGCTTTCTAATACAGAGTGGGCCAAAATAAGGGTCCTATCTTTAAATTTGAATAACTTGAATTTGAATAACTTCCACAAAATAAAAGTTAAACTCACCAAACTTTATGTGTGTGTAGACTGACCCTTCCGAGATTTTTTGAAATAAACAAAACAAATTTTAGCCGAAAAACACTTCTTAAAACTTACAAAAACTAAAGTATTGTTTTTTACACTGTTTTGAGTTTTTTAAGCAAAAATAATGTTTTCTAAATGAGGGTACGTTCCTTAGGGCTAATACGGCTCATGCTTGCTTCGGAAGGGGTCCTTTACTTATTCTAAAAAAAAATTAAAAAAAAAAAAAAAAAATCAATAAATAAAAAAGTTATGAATTTTTAAAAATAGGACCCTTATTTTTGCCCACCCTGTATTAACAATTAAATAACATTTTATTAATTATCATCATATTTGGTTTAACGTCTATTTTATACGTTGACATGTGTTGGACGGCTTTTAGAAATTGACTTCCAAGTTAACATATCTCTAACAAGGTCTTTATTTATCGCTCTTTCTCTCATCCATCCTTATAACTTCCTAACATATTTTCCTTAGCTTTCCCCTGTGAGCTTACCTTGATAGCTCAATATTTCTAAATCTACTAATTTAGGAACTCTCATCCATTCTTTCAACGTGACAATACTATCGAAGCCTCTACTGTCTCGATTTAATCTTCCTTTGAGTTACTCAGATCTGAGCCTGTCTTTAAGACTCGCATTACACACCAATCATACCATTCTCATATCACTTCTCTCCATGCAACGCATGTCCTCAATCCTTCAGCTCGTATTTATTAAGTAAAATATCAATATCTGGTGGGATTACAGAAAACAAAATTGTCTTATAAATATTTGAAACATTAATTGGATAAACTTAAAAATAGCAGAATCAAAACTATATAACAGTTTTTATATAAAAATATATATTTGCCATAGACATTAAATTTAATTGAATAGAAAAAGCACAAACAATCATCAGTTTTTCCCTAAGATGTCCAAAAGAGATTAAGAATTGGAACTATTTCAACAGAAATTATGAACATTTATTTTTCTTCGATATTTTGCTCGAGATTTAATGCATTTTGATTTTCTCTCCAAAGTTTTTAGTTTGTTTCTATTTGACTGAAGTTTGTAAGTGGCAGAAGTATATTGAATAATCATCTCACAAATTTTCATTGAGATTATAATCAACAATAAAAGACACATTCATTCTTTGAGGTTAGGCTGTAAAATGAAGCCGAGAAAATAGAAAAGCAAGACCCCCCCCCCCCAACAGCAGATCAAAATGAATAAAAAACAAAAACGCACAGAAAGTGAGTAGCCATGGAAACGAATTTGATGAAACGAATGTCCATCAAATCAGATGGAAAACGAAAGTACAAACACAAGTAGGCTTATTCAAAAATAAATTCTAATCTTAGATTCTTGAATAAAAATATTCAGTTATCAAAACGTTGCCTTATTTGCGAGAGGAAACTGCTCAATATCAGATATAGAATATATAAAAATTGTTGGCATCTGTCTGTCTCGGTTGACAATGGAGTTCTGCGCCTCAGATTTGTCCGTTACTGAATCTGCTGTGACTGTGCAAGCCTATCCTGGATAGACAGGCTCTGTTGTAGCTGCCACAGATGTAGGTGGTGTCTTGTTGCAAGAGCTCTGTTGCAGCCCTCTGCCGTCTGTGCTCTCACCTCTCCCTCCATTGCTGGTCTCTCCTCTCATCACTCCTCTTGGATCATGCCTTTCCAGCTCTTCTTCAGCAATCGACTCCCAGCCTGTTGAGTCGATACCACTTGCCCCCATGTCTCGCTTGCAGACATCCTTGTAGTGTAGGACAAGTCTTCCTGCTGGTCTGGAGCGGTTGTGAGCTAGCTATAAAGAATATCTTTTGGGATCCTCTCATCGTCCATTCACCTGCATAGCCAAGCCACCGGAGTCATCGTTGGGTGAGCAGAGCGAACATGCTCAGGATGTCCACCTGATCAAGGACAATCTTGTTTGAGATGTGATCCTGCCAGGTGATTCATAGGATTCTTCTGAGGTTGCGCAGGTGGAAGGTGTTCAGTCTGTTCTCTTGACGGTAGTAGAGGGCCCAAGATTCACTGCTGTAGACATCTAAAAATATAACCAGTTTAAAAAGGGGATTCAAATTTCCATTGTAACCCCAACATGTGATTATCAGGTCTGGTCTATAGTCTGATGATCATGTGAATATAACATTGTGAATTACCATGAAGATCTTTCATTCTTGTGTCTGCACTTATTATATGTACATCATTTTTAGGGGGAGCGGGATAGGGTAGAATTTCGGATCATGAACTTAAATGTTTGTTACAGATTCTTCTGTGAGTGCCCACCAAGGCCGCAACTTGGTGCTGGGGTGAGAAACTCATCAAAAGGTAGATTTAAATTTCCGTTGATGGTGCTGGATGTCAGAATAAGGTCCTTTCGCATACATCGCTGCTCAAGTGAGAATAGATTAAGTCATTGAAATCGCTCCTTGTAGGTGAGCCTGGAGTTCAGTCACCATGTTAGTTGCAAACTGGAATGCATACTCAAGAATGGATTGTACTACATTTATGTATAGGGGTGTGCCGTTAGGTTGAGAAAAGGGTCAAGTAAAGAACCCACTTGGCTTTGTTCGCCATCTCAAACTTGTAAATATTAAATGAGTAATTTTTACAAAATCTTTTTTTTTTATCTGCCAATTTTGCATTTAATTCCACCCAAACGAAAATAATTATCAGTTTAAATATTTCATTTTTATACTATTAATGAGTCACCACTTACTAAGATCCAAAGGCCACTCGAGGATAAGAGTCAACAAGATTGTCAATTGGATAATGAACAATACTATGAGAGGATTGGAAACAATGGGTGAAAAGAACAGAATTTGATTACTTAAGAGGATGGTTCGACAGGTATTTGTTGACACTGGACCTGAAGACGACTATGTTGTAGTCAGCAGGAAAGCAGTCCCGTGGTATTGTGTTCCACAGATGAGAAGTTCTTGGAAAGAAGCTCTGCTCATGGAAGTTACGTTTGGTTATATGTACACAGAGCAAGAATGGAAAGTTCTTTACAGTGGCGGTAGCAAAAGTCTTGTCTTCATATAAATAATTTTTTGAATATATTTATCTGATCAAATTGAATTTGCAAAAAATTGGTTAAACTAGTGAGATTATCATGAGTCTAAAATTTCACTTATTTCAAACACAACCTAGCATCATGGTTAGAGTGTTCGCTAATAGGGCAGGAGACTGGAGTTCAATTCACAGTCGAGTCATACCAGAAACTCAAAAAATGGTACTTGATGTCCCCTTGCTAAACATTCACCATTATAAGGTGAAGATCAAGGGCAAGTGGAGCAATCCATGGAAATGAGTGACATCCTTCCTTACATCTCTGTGTAGTAGCCAATGAAAAAGAAGCCTTCCGGTCGCTCTTGATCTATTTATTTATTTTTTTTACAAACACAATTTATTTTCTTAAATGATATAAATAGATTCCACGTCCTCCAACTTGAATTTGGTTATGTGCCCATCAAAATTACAATAATTCTTCTAACCGCTTTTGTAAGTTTTCAGTAAATGCTAATTTGCACCAATCGTTTTATCATGTTTAGTTAATGAGTACAAACTATTGAATTTAGTCATTCATTTCAAAAGAGTATTTGTTATGATTGAAAATAGATTGCCAAAAAAATAACATTCTTTTTGAAAATGTAAGCAGGAAAGACATTTTATGCCAGCTGAACAAAATCTGTCAATGATTTTCTTTTTTCTTTTTTTTTTTTTTTAGATTACTTATGTTGGATATTTAGTACTAATTTACGTGTTTTTGTTGTTTTTCCAACAACAGTTTGGGCCAATAAAATGTGTCGTCTGAACGGACAAAAATCAAATAGTCTTAAGTAAATATTAAAAGAAAAGTTGTTTTTGTGGAATATATTTATTTAGAATTTAATGCAATTTATTTATTTTTTTTTGCATTTAAAAAAATTATAATTCCATTTTTATTTCTTTTGAAATCGCATAAACACTTTCAGTTTGTTTACTCTTACATTTATAAATAATAAGAAGCTAAACTGGCTATATAGTGTCAGCCTAGTGTGCGAGCAAGGAGACAGTGAATATTAATGAAACTCAGAATAAGATTTTTTTTAAAATTCTTTTAGCTTACACTATTGCATTTTTTATTTCAATAAATATTCGATTAATAGAAAATTTAAAAAATTCATTGTGTAATTATCGAAGTTACATTGACATGAGAAAAACAAATGCACGCACACGTGAAGTTGTCTAATAATTTTATTAATATAGATAGAAAATATAATACAGACTATAGAATGTTGATCAATCAAAATTTTCAGACATAATTCATATGCAATTTATTTAATTGCAGTTTTAATATGAAAAAACAAAAACGAATAAAACAAAACAAACTGATCAATGTAGCAGCAAATGGAAACTTCTTTCTAATCATCATCATCATCATCATCATATTCGGTTTAACACCTGTTTTATATACTGACATGTGTTGGACGGATTTTTAGAAATTGACAAGGTCTTTATTTTATCCCTCTTTCTCTTAGGTCGATCCTTATCACTTCCTCCCATATTTTCCTTGAACTACCCCTGCCAATTGACCCTGCTACCTCAACTGTTCTATATCTTCTAACCTAAGCACTTTCATTCATTCTTTCAACATGACCATACCAACAAAGTCTCATTTTCTGCACAGATCTCCCTATACTGTCTAGATTTAATCTTCCTCTGAGCTCATCAGATTTAATTTTCCTCTGAGCTCATCAGATTTAATTTTCCTCTCAGCTCATCAGATTTAAGCCCGTCTTAAAGACTCGCATTACACATCCACTGTATCATTCTCATATCATTTCTCTCTATTCTTCTCTACTGTAACTAAATTTTAACAAATCATTCCATCAATTAATGAAGTTAATGGCACCGATAACATTTATTGTATTTAATTAATACCGTTTTGAAGAGTAATCAATTTCTCATTCTTCTCTAAATATTAGCTTGTCCAGAAAGTATGCCGCTTGTGCGATTGTTGATACTTAACAAGTAAAGCAATTTGCATAGTACAAATAGAGTATATCATAGTATTTTACATACAGCAAATGTTTTTTTGTTTTTGTTTTTAATTTAAGATTTTATGATTCCCTTCTTTTGTCGGTTATATTAATTAGTCCTTCAGAAGTTAAGACTAGGACACAATGTTTCTTAAACTACGAGGCATTAACAGTTAAAATTACTATCATCTTTTATTTTGATTTGAACAAAAAAAACCAAAATCTGGGGCTGTTAAAAACGCCTCTGTGGTACCAGTCTACAAGAGTTCTGGGAATAGAACCGATCCTCACAACTATCGCCCAATCAGTCTGCTGCCGATCTTTGCTAAAATCTTTGAATCCTTAACAATCTAGCGATAGTAAAGCACTTAGATAATGCTAAACTTCTATCTGACCGCCAGTATGGATTTAGACAAGCACGATTTACTGCAGACATCCTAACGGTCATCTCTGAACGCATGTATCATACACTTGACAAGGCAGGAGAAGCTAGGGCAGTAGCGCTAGATATATCCAAGGCCTTTGACAAGGTATGGCATAAAGGGCTTCTCCTGAAAATACGCTCATATGGTATTACTGGGCAATTACTTAATATAATCAGATCCTTCCTAGACAAAAGAAAAATTCAGGTTGTCCTCGATGGCCGTTCATCTAAGCAACATGACATAAATGCTGGTGTACCCCAGGGATCTATCCTTGGACCTCTGTTGTTCCTGATCTATATAAACGATCTCCCTGATGACATAGTGTCTGAGATTGGTTTATTTGCTGACGACACCACGCTTTACTCTCGCCATGTTGGCAAAACCGACGCGATCATATCCGAGGCATTGGCTGAATCCTTAGAAAATGACCTCCAGGCTGTAGTGGATTGGGGTCACAAATGGTTGGTAACTTTTAATGCCGCTAAGACAAAGCTCCTTTCCTTCAATAACTACAAAGAATCTATTCAAGACCGATTATCATGGCTAATAACACTCTACCTGAGAGTTCATCATTCAAACTCCTCGGCCTAACCTTCACAGGTAACATGAATTGGAACAAATACATCGAAGACATTACCAAGGCTGCCGCAAAGAAGGTTGGCTCCCTCTACCGTGCTAGTAAACTCCTCTCACCTGGCATTATCCTGTATCTCTACAAAGCAACCATCTGCCCATGCATGGAGTATTGTTGTCACATCTGGGCTGGTGCATCATCTACTAGTCTCTCCCTCCTTGACAAGGTCCAAAAAAGAATCACCAACAAGGCTCCAGTCCCTGTCCCATCGCCGCAATGTAGCATCCTTGTGCTTGTTTTACAAATACTTCAATGGATTATGCTCTGATGAACTGGCTACTCTGGTGCCCCCTCGACGTAAATTCACTAGACTAACTCGACAATCAACTAAATCTCATTCATTCACTGTGGAGGTCCCCAGATGTCGGAGAGCCTTCTACTTAAATAGCTACTTTCCTCGTGTTGCTGGCCTCTGAAACTCCCCCCCTGCCCCCTGTTTCCTCGACAGACATGCAGAAGTTTAAAACTAATGTAAACAGACATCTCGCTGCGCAGATCCCAATCTAGGTTGACTGCCCCTACCTTCTCCCCTCTCTTTTTTATCAGTAGCCCCTTACATCTACAGTGGCGTCCTGCCTTGTTTGGGGTGAACTATGTTAAAAAAAAAAATTACTTTCCCAACAACCTAATAGTTCATAATGCACTTCTCATTAAGAGCAAGAAAACAATTACAGTTATTCTTTTTATCTTTCAATGTAAAAAAGAAACAAACTATTAGAAACACGAATCAGTACCTTTATGAAATGACCACGGGTCACATGTGTTTATTATAACCATACTGTCTGGCATATAAGACACTTTTTTTCTAGTATATTTGGGAGCCTAATCATCATCATCATGATCATCATTAACCGGTTTATTTGTTGAATAAGGCCACAATTAATCCTCTGATGAGGGTGGGACCTGATTGTCTCGTCAGAATCTAAGTATTCCCCTCCATTATTGTGTTTGGTCCTCACAGAATCCATACCCATGGCTTTCCTATCACGTTTTATCACGTCCTCAAAAACCAACTTGGGTCTGCAAGTGGTGGTCTTCTCTGCTGACACATTCAACTGTCGGACTTCAGCAAACCAGCCATTGCTGCACTCAACATGCCCCAACCAACGCAGTCTGCTCTTCTGCATGATGTCCGCGAGGGTTTTCAAGTTGACTTGTGCGAGTAGCGACCCAAAAGGTCTGCTTAGTTCATACTTCACCAAACAGATCTATCTGACCATTGCCTTATCCTTACAGTGCAGTTTCTTCAGTGTGCCGGCAGAGACAGCTCAAGTTTCGGAGCCATACATTAGCACACTTCTGACACATGAGGAGTATACACGACCTTTCGTAGCTTTTGGCAGGTGTTTGTTTGTTAGGATTGGTAGCAGCTCTCTAAACTGTCTCCAGGCAAACTTGCAACGTGTAGTTGCCACAAGTTCACAGGCTCACCCGATGACAACACATCTCAAAGGTAACAAAATTCCATTACTACTTCAAGCTTGTCGTCACCAGTATCCACTTCTGTCAGTGGTCTGACATTTATTGGTCTTGCTGCGGCAGCACATCACAAACACTTAAAGTGAAAATATCTTCTGAGAGAGCCCTTTATGCCACTGCACTTTTTGTGGACCCATCCTGAACAGTGGGTGCAGATGATTGAGTTGCTGCCTGTTCCTCTTAGGCATACATCACATGAGTGTTTTCCTGTTTTCCTCAGTAAGCTGAGGTTGAGACCAGCGATCATGACCTTGGTTTTACCCATGTTGACTCTGAAACCTTTCTCCTCCATGCTACTCTTCCATCTATTCAGACGTTCCTTGAGTGACTGAAGTGAAGTATCAATGATCGCCAGGTCGACGGCATATAGGAGCTCCCACGGGCAGCCAGTACTAAATTCTAGCTGTAACTCCTGGAAGTCTCTGTGCTGTTGATTTTGAGTTTCTCTAGAGACCGACACGTGATATCAAATTGCACATAACATTTTATTTAAAAAGTTATTGTTTTAATTTAAATGTGGTGCTTGTATGTTAGAAAATATGAAAAGTATCAAATCATTGTTCAGCTGACTGAAGCAGTTCATGTTTGAACAAGACTAAATTTGTCGTTTCAACAATGTTTTAGCAAAAAACTCTCTAATATTCAAAGAAATATTTAAAAAGAAAATACCATTTTATTATTAGTCTGTTATATTTGCTTGGGAATCTCCTGTTTTAACTATCTTGTAATAAATCATCCTCATAAGTAATCAAATTTTGTTCATTCTATTCATCATTTTCAATCCTCTCATTATATTCTTCATCGTTCGACTGACAATCCATCCATTTCATTAACACTTATCTTTGAGTGGCTTTTGACCTTTATAAGTGATGACTATCTTCCAAATTCAACTTTTATGGAAGAAAATTAAAAGAAAGTTTTGCAGATATTTACACTTAATTTAATATACAGATCAAATTCTGTCAAATCTTTCATCCGATAGTTCCCAAAAATGTCGTCTTAATTCCTTTTCTATCATTAGTTCAGCTTAAAATGTTCTATACTATTGCTGTTTCTAATATTACCTGGTAACTGGTTCTAAAAAGTAGATTACTCTATTAGCAAAAAAATAAAAATAAAATTAATATTACTAGTCTTTTAAATTTTCCTTGACAATCTTCTAGATTGAAAAGAAATCTTAAAAAATGTCTACCCTTGTTTGAAATAATATTATTTAAAGTTTCAATTAAATCACATCTTATTTTTCTCTATAGTAGTTAACATTAATTTGTCCAATCTTTCCCTATAACTAATCTTTTCATTAGTTTTGTCGCACTTCTTTGTGTGGCTTTCAATCTTAATATTACATTTCACTTTCTATGTCTAGACACTGGAAACCAGGCATGAGTGCAACAATTTATATACAGCTTTGGCTCCCTTGAGATAATATTTTTTAACCATCCATCCAATCATTGCATTTTCCCTCGATGCAATAGATAATAAATAATTGTTTGCTTTAAATTTATCATGAAAACAAACTCCCAAATCGCATTCCTCATTTACTTTTTTGATGTCTCTTTTGTTTAATATATATTGAACTTTAACATTGTTGGATCCAATACAGGGTCCACCATAAGTAAGTATATATTTTCTCTTGTTTGTAACTTTGTTGCTAGTTAAGCATTTCTTATATTTTATGTGTCACTTGAAAGCATAAATCGTATATTTTTATTTGAGAAACATTTTGATATAAATTTAATTTAATTTCCATTTTTATTTCAGATATACATTATGTCCACACGATTAACAAAAGAGCCAATTTTTTATAATGATCTAATAAGTAGTTTAACATCATCCAGAAAAAAGTCCTCTTTCTGGATTTATATCATTAGGTAACTCATTTATGAATATTAAACACAACAAAGGCCCCCAAAGGACTTGAGGAACATTGGAGGTTATATACCTTGGTTTAGAATCATTACTCTCAGTTTTCACCTTCATAGTTCTGTCAAAAATTATTTACTATTTTGTCAGAAATATCATAATTTTTCATTTTAACTCAAACAATAATTAGACACTAAGTATTTCATATATAAGATACTATGAGCAGAATAAAAAGTTGATTGGAATCATTTATAAGTTTAGTCATCCAGTGCTCACAGGGACAAGAAAGATAACAGGATCCAAACTTTTAGTATATAACAATAATAAATAATAAATGTGGCTGAACACTTTATTGCAGTTTCACAGGGTTTCCGATCATCAGAAGTGTATTAATAAATCCTTAACGTTTCTTTTCACTTGAATATGGAAATCCCATGAAACTACAGGTAAGCCACATTTATTATTATTATTATTATTATTATTATTATTATTATTATAAAGCTCTATCAGAAAGGATATCGAACCCTTTTATGTGTGCAAGATCTATTGTCTTGATTCAGCTCTATTCTGATTTTCATATTATATGAGAGAGAGAGAGAGAGAGAGAGAGAGAGAGAGAGAGAGAGAGAGGGGGTGGGTCCTCATTGATATATTTTCTGATTAAATGATCACTAACCTTTAAGTTCCTGGCTAGAGCCAACACAGACACAACCACAGCCTTAATTGTCCTACAAAGTGTGAGGTTTTCATGTTAGAAAACCAACATACTTTTTTGCTCTTTATTAAATCATCAACTTCACCTTGATCCCTTCCTTCTTCTTCATATCAAAGTTTGCCTTTTCACAATTAAAAGTAACTTACAGCAAGTCATAATTAAGACAACAGTTCTACCCTGTTCTTCAACTGACATCCCAAAAACCTTAGATTTTCTACTTCAAGAGATAATGTACTATGATGTATTACACCTTCCTGCCTGTCTCCCAGAATGGACTGCCATCTTTTTCTCCATCTCGTGAATGTACCCCGTATAAACGATATGTTTACTCTTTCTTTTTAATCAACTTATTGCATTCACACGTGGAATAAAACATTTGGAAAGTAGATTATCAAAGATAAAGACAGAGGTGGGGAGTTGGAGTCGGGGTTCAGATTTTTTTCAAACTGTTCCTCATCTTTATCTTGGGGAGGCAGAAGTCAGCAGGTTTTAGCGGATTTAAGTTTTTTTTAAACTGACTCAGGACTCAGGTTTTTTTCAGCCGACTCCTGATCTCTTTTTAACGGATTAACTAATATTGTTGTTGTTGTACTTTTCCCATAACGTCCGGGGACGTCCTCGGGGAGTCTGGCAGATACTCTATCTGTCCTAACTTTTTCTGTGGGCATGATAGAACCTGGTAGTGCCCATATCCTCTCCAGGCCACATACAGTACCTGGTGTTCCCAAATGGTCACCCATTTAGTACTGGTCAGGCTCAACGTTGCTTAACTTCGGTGATCTAACGGGAACTGGTGTGTCAACGTGATTATGCAGTATATTAATATAGATATAATTAAAAACAACCAAAATCTGCTGAAGGGAACTTATCTCTTACTAAGCAATATCTGAGTATATATATATATATATATATATAAATTTCTTAAATTTAACACCAAGGTTTATGTAGTAACTCAATAGTGTATGACTAGAGTTCCTCATTTAACATCATGTCAACCTTAGTTATTCAGAGAAACATTCCATATTTCCTAAAAAAATACTTTGACAGACAATTGTTTCTGTCCATTTCAAGAACATATATTTTTATCATATACAAAATATCACTAATATAGATGAAGAGGCTTCATCAGTGGATGATATTCCACAGTCAGGCTGAAAAATTAAAATGCATCCAAAATTCATTTAATTTATACATATTACCTTTTCATTACAGGATTCAAAGGAAAACCTTATTTAACTCTGATTTCTCTTCTTCATATAATGGTTCATGTTGTATTATTTTCATCATATCTGTTTTTTCTCTTGCTTAAAGTATATATATATATATATCACCAATAGAATGCTAAATTTCAATGACTACGTTATTCATTCTTATTAAAATTCATCAAGCTTTAAAGTTGAAAGTTTGACTATTAAGAATAAATATATACATATACATACACACACACACACATATATATATATATATATATATATATATACACACAGGGTTTGTAAGGTATTTTACTATAGCAGGAATATTATTTGACTTTATATTTTCTATATTTCAGAATTAGAAATGCCTATACTTACACAGCAAATGAAGAGGCAGGGAGTTATTTTGACTATAAAGCAATTTCGAAATATAACCATTTTTAAATATATTAAATCTTTCATTTATAAATTCCGCAAAGAGTTAAATGCTTCAGATGGAAAGCTATCATCGTTATAAAAAAACATGCTAGATACATTGATATCATTAGAACATATGAATTTATTCAGCAAATAAGCACACCTTTGGTGGTAATCCTAGAAGATCCATGAAGTCAACTGCAAAAGAACACTGTGTGTCAGAAGGAACAATCTGAAATGTTGTCCACAACAAAGACATCAGATACAAGTCTTATGTGATGAGTAAAGGTCATTTTACGTCCGAAAAGGTTAAGTAAAATCGCTTAATCAATGCTAATATGCTGAAGGAATGCAGAAATAGATGATGGAAAATGTTCATAATAACATGACTTTCTAGCTTCCAAGATCTAAATCGTTTGGACTACTATGTATGGTTGAGAAAAAGGGTTAACGAGCACCTCCATAGCACTAAATAGTCTCTAAACGTCTCCATAGTTAGAGTAATGGCCAATATGAACAAAGACCACCGGAGTCTAGCAATTAGACCATTCATATATCACATAAAAGGCGTTAATGAGGCTAAAAAAATACTTTAATGGTTAAAGTACAAAACAATATATTTATTCTTATCCTCAAAAAAGTGTTTCAATAAAAAAAGACATTATTATTTGTTTCTAAGGGTCATCTTTGTGTATGTATTAATCTGTCCTCAAATACGTTACACACTTATATATATATATATATATATATATAGTAGAAGATTACCTGTCCCATGAGAGTAACATTGCCCTCCCCCAAATAGAACAGTTTTGCACTACTTTTATGTCCTCTTATGGTGATTAGAATAAAGATATAATGATATTAAATTTTATGTCTAGAATCTTTATTCCAATTTTGATCAAAATTCATTACATAATTAAAATTTTGGAAAATGTTTACAATATAAGGTTTGAAATTCAGGGAATCTTGTATAATTGGCGTTAAAATTTTCACAAAACTCTGATAATTTTCACAAAGGATCCCTTACACCTAGGAGCTGTGTTCCAAAATTCGTAATGATCAGTTAAGTAGTTTCGGAGTAAATCCTGTACATACAAATACATCAACATATACACATACCTAACTTTTATATATATATATATATATCTCCCTTAAAATCTGATTTCATTTGCAATTCAAACTTGTTTAGGACAAATACCAAAAAAAAAAAGAGCCCCCCCCCCCCCCAAAAAAAAATTGGATGTTTTATGTAATTCGAAATATTAGAGCAATTTCCGAATTGTAAGAGTACAAACGTCTTTGTAGAAAATTAAGTGTCATTTTGTACCAATCTGATGATTGGTAGAGTTTCCTCTTCAGATAAGCAATCGTCAGTTCAGAAAATGTCAACAAATAAAATAAGGAAATCTCATAATAATAATAAAAAAACCAACGAGTAAGTAAGTATGAGAAGAAAAGAAAAAGCAAGTGACATTTTAATCACTATGATTTTTCATCATGTGATCTGTTCATGGTTTGTGAGTAGATCCTGATTCTCCTTTCAGAAGCAGGGTCATACACTTATTTATTGGTGGCCTAATTGTGACTGCTAGCATTACTTAAAGCTACTTTTCTTCTTCCAAATGTATTTTTAGGGGAGTTTGGACATTAATTATGTCTAGACTTTAGCGAACAGAAAGAGAATTTATTGCTTATTTTGCAGCCTTTCTTTGTGATAGTTACATACCTTCCGTAGTGAGGGATTATCACCTTTTACAGTAAAAAAAAGTCCAGAAAACAAAGGGAAGATTGTGCAGGAAAGGAGGCGGAGGAGGAGGAGGAGAAATATTTAGAACATCAAAAAGAAAAATATTTCATATTTTTAGTGCTTTAAAGACAACAAAACGTTTCAGTATTTTCTTTTTGTTTTAATTCAATAGTGCTTTATTTTTAGGTTCACGTTTTGAAATCTCAACCTCATATATAAAATTAAGTTGGGCATATTAACACTTCAGGCCTAAATACGTTCCGTCCTAAAATATCAATATTTAATTCTGAATAGCCATTTCCTTATCTTTAGCGTTGGTCCATGTTGTTTAAATAAATTGTAATTTGCTTTAATCTCTTTGCAAATACAATTATTGTTGCTCAGAATATTTTTTGCGAGGAAGATATTTTTCTTTTCTGTAGCAAATGTGAATTACAGATGGAAACCTTTTTTTATATGAGCAGTAAATTTCACTATTATTACAAAATAGTAATACTGACACATTCTTTCATTTAATAATATTAAATAACTGTTTAAAAATTCATATCTTCATTCAGATAAAAACTGCCGTAGAAAGAAATAGGTAACATCTGAAAACTTTTAAATTTCAATGTCGACATAAGTCACGTGACTCATCATTCGTAAATGGTGTCTTCATTCCTAAGCGTAACTCAAATAATATAAGGGGAACAACTCATATTTTAAATTGAAGAATATCATAGGAGTTGTCTACCTTACTACTAAACTTTTATTTCTTTTCCTGTATAAGTTTAAAAAATGTGAAAATAAAAATTAAAAACTAAAATTACTTCACAGGCAACAGCGGATAGGTACAGCTAGTTTGTTATAAAATATTCTTTTCGGTTTGTCAATTTTATGGCAAATTAACTCTTTTCGAGTTATTCATGGGTGAAAATACAATTACCTATTGTAAACAATTCAGTACTTTTGCTTTTTTTGAACAAAACAGGATTTTAATATATCAGATATAGTTTATGAAGACATAAAAACACAGTATTCTAAACAATTCATTCTATACAAAAATAGAACAAACGTTGCTATTTTACCCATAGCAAATGAGAAGGGGTGCGGGTTCATACCATTCACAATTATATTAATACATAAATAACCACAGAATCTCCATCAGATTTAAAATCTGAATAGTCGATCCTATAGGTTGCAATTGTATCCATTAGACCAATCATACACTCCCAAACTATTTTTTAAAGAAATATTTTGAATTATTATAAATTCATTAAAATATTTGCTAATAAATGTGAAAAAAATAATTCAGCAAACCTATCAAAAAGTAATAAAAACAAAATTATTGTTATATTTTATTAATAATTTCTTCAGAATTGTCTTTTTGTTATTTTGTTTTACGGCATATCAACCATTTTGGAATTATTTAATGCTGTATCCAGTCATTTTGATCAAAGTTTTTATGCTTCAAGTTCTTAATATCTTCAAACATTTATTCATGCTGTTTTCTTTAAGTAGTTATTCACAATATACATGTATATCTCCAGATACAGTTTCACGTCATACCGAGCGAGGACAGATTCTATCTAACCCATAGATGAGGCCTTGGTAGAGTGTAAAAAGTAGTAATTGTAACTAAAGAGTGACTACACACTCCACAAACCTCCCAAATTGGAAGCTCATAACCGGATGTATTTTAATGTCATAGCCAAGACCTTTAAGAACCTTAACGTTTTTAATAAATTAGTTCCCAGATTTTCTTGAGTTATGAGCTGAGTTAAGCTAATAAAACACATTAATTAAAGTGTACAACTGAAAAACTTCTAACCCATTTCTCGAGTTACTAATTTTACTAAGTTATTTCAATTTCCTGAGATGGCAGCACAGGATGTACAATTAAATACGAGAAGTTTTAGTGAAGAAGTGATTAGTTGTCTTATATAATTAGGGGTGGGACGTAATGGGTGAAAATTTCAGATTCATGCGAGTAGTATTTTTTTGTGTTCATTTATACATAAATAACACTAAACAATCAAACATTTTGAAAATTTTGAAAAATTCAGAAGGTGCAGGCCAAAAATATCCGTTAGGGCTCCACGGGACTCAAAATCCATCATTTTTCGGTGAAAAAGTGGTTTCATGCGACATTGCAGGTCCTAAAACATCCTCAAAAGCTATGAATGGATATAGATGGTTAAATCTGATATAGTACTTTAATTTAGGACCATTTTCAGGCTGTGAAAGGGTTTTCATGAATGTACAATAGCCAAAAACTAGTGGACTGCACCTTCTGAATTTTGCAAAATTTTCAAAATGTTTGATTGTTTAGTGTTATTTATGTATAAATGAACACAAAAAAATACTACTCGCATGAATCTTAAATTTTCACCCATTACATCCCACCCCCAATATAATATGATCGAGCTTTTATTTAATTCCAGTTTCCCTTTTTCATAAACTCTCTTGCTAACTATTTATTAAAAGTGTAAAGAGACGGGAAAGATGAGCAAAACTGGACATTTTAGTCTCCATTAAAAGTTTATGTCCATAAGTAAGGAAGACAAAAATAATGCATAAAAAATCTGCACACACACACACACACTAATAATAATAAACTCGCATTTTCTCTTTACCATCAACTGATAGTTTAGGATCAGAGTTTATCAGTAATTTGATGCTTAAGAATCAAAATATTTCAACCTTTGCCTTGATTGGTCAGTTTTGTTTGCCTTTTTAGTTTGTTTACAGATAAAGCAATTTGATAGATTTGTGCAGTTTGGTCCAAAAAGAAGCCAATGCTGTGAAAAGTATATTTTAAAAGTTAGCATAAGAGAAAGCATTTTGAAGTTTTTTTTTGTAATTCCCCTCCAGAAGAAAACATCGATTTATTGAATTCATTTAAATACTCCTCTACACTCTGGGATTAGAAATCAAGTTTTTGTTTTCATAGTCAGAACTACGAAAAAAGACGAAGCAATTTTTTTTTTTTCACGAGCATATGAAAATAAAATTTGATGCTATTTCTGAGATGATGAGGTATTGTTATTTAGATTATTTAACCGTTTCAGACTGAAGAAGGCCGGAGAGTACAACAGTTGAAAAATTGTGAAAATGGCAGCAACCAAGATGAAGAAAACCGTTCAAAACATGTAAATAATGTATTTCTATAACTGGACCATTTGGCATAATGGTTAGAGTGTTCGCTAATGGTCCAGGAGATTAGGGTTCAGTCCACCAAAGACTAAAAAATACTATTACTTGATGTCTCCTAAAAACATCAAGGGTAAATGGAGCAAATTATCTACAAATTAGAAACAAGGTCATTAAAATTGTGAAAAGTAGAGGAGGTGTCAGTAGTCATCCTGTCTATCCACTCTTAACTAGATGCATTTTGATCCATTCGTCCAAGCACTGTTCCTATCATTCTTTCACCATCACTTTCGCTTAAAAAATCACCACAATACCATATTTACGCTATAGGCTACCTTACTTAAAATACCTCAATGATTTGAATTGAATATTCTTTATAAAATAATATATATACAGTAAGCTATGAAAATATATTTATGGCAATTAAGCTACACAGAGGCTAAAATGCCTTTTAGCCTGAAGATCCCCCCCCCCTCGGGGATGAAACGCGGGAGCCTCTGTATAGCTTAATTGCCATAAATATATTTTCATAGCTTACTAACTAGCTCTACTTACGTATCGAGCACTTTTGAAGTAAATACTGAAAATTGATACATAAAAAATTATATCTCCTTATAAAATTTTATGTGGATACATGAAATATAAGTTATGAAAATATATTTATGAAAATTCAGCTACACAGGGGCGTCCGCGTTTCATCTCTGCAGAGAATCGTCCGACTAAAATGCCTAGCTTTACTCACATATTGAGCACTGTTGAAGTAAATACTGAAAATCGATATATAATATCTCCTTATAATAATTTATGTGGATACATGAACTATATATATATATATATATATATATATATATATATATATATATATATATATATATACACACACACAATTTCATTGGAAAAAGATGAGGAGTGGGACAATTAAAATCATCCAAAAAAAAAAATAATAATAATAATAAAATAAAAGCAGGTGAGCAAAAATCTCCCAACCCTTTTAAAAAATAGACCATTCACTGTTTTCCTGTTTGTTTAGAACCAAAAACAAGCAGGCCGATCTCTAAATGGAAGTGGGACTTAAGTGAGAGGAAATAAAACAAGGGTGGAGTTTGACAGTGGATGGTGTCCTATACTACACTTTGATCCCAGCCCGAAGTAGGGGATGTCTTTTGTATAATGATAACTGAATTAACCCATATCCCAAGCATGCCAACTTGAACAAGGAAAGGATTATAGGAGTAAGAAAGAAAAAAAGTCACACAAGTTAACCCGTGATTTATTTCCTCTCAATTTCTATCCAGTATAAGTCCATTCTTTTATCACAAGTCTTCTTTATATTCTATGCATAAGTTCATATTGAGTGAGTAAAATGAACCCAACTTATTAATGCTACTTCCCCTCCTAGTTTGACTTTTTAGTTGACTTCTTATGAACAACTCTACCATAACAAAATATATGTTTAGGTGATGAAGTTCTAAGTTTCAACTTGAAAGATAGTTATTTCACTTTATTACACAAGAAAAGTTGGCAATGCTATTATGAGGATTACATCAAGAGAAGAGATATTTATAGGAATCATTGGAGCTAATAAAAACAAAAGCAACATTAGACTAAAGACATTATTTATAAGATAGTGTATTACCATAAGAGATTAAATAAGTAAAATAGATAACATTCATTGAAATATAAGATTTTGTCAGCCATTTTGTTATTATAAACTAAAAGAATACTTGTCCCAGGACGGGTAAAATTAATTCCCCCGAACAAAACATTTTTGCACCACTTTTATGTCCCCTTACAAAGATTAAAATCAATAGATAATGCTACTAAACCATATTTCTAGAATCCTTATTCCAATTTGGATCAAAATCATTGATTACATTATTTGGATTCTAAAATATGTCTAAAATTTAAGGCTTAAACTTAAGGGGTCTTAATAAGACATTGGAATTCAGGGAATCTTCCTTAATTGGTATCTAATGAATATGGATAAAATTTCATACAAATCTGAAAGAAAAAAAAGTTGTTCCCATATTATGCCTCTCCTTAAAACCCTTTAAAATACTCCAAAGAAACTTAAATGTGGAGAATATTTATTAATTAATTTCTAATTTCTATTAAAATTTCACAAAAATCAGAGGTATCTGAATTTTCACAAAGGGATTCCACCACCGTTTACCCCTTTGCATAAAACTAAATTAAACTAAATATAGCCCATATTACCCACTCTTACGCCAAACAGCTGTGTTCCAAAATTCATAATAATCGATTCATTAGCATAGGAGTTTATCCTGTACAAAGAAAAATATATATACACATATACACAGGTAAGTGTACGTTAATTTCAATTACTGTCTGTGACGATTTCTCGCGGCAGTGTGGGCATAAGCGTTAGGCTCGTGATTCTAGGCTGAATCTACGAACTGCGTTTGATCCCATGCGACCGCCTGCAACCACCACTCCTGCACTGATGAGAGTAGAAAACCCGAAACGATATCATCTGTAGGTATAAAAACACTTTAATATTTAAAAAAATATTTATATATATATATATATATATATATATATATATATATATATATATATATAACATATACACATACCCTAAATATTAAAGTTTACAAAAAAATACTATGCCTATATTACTCACCGTGTTGCCTAAAATATATATTCCAAAATTCCTAATGATCCGTTCATTAGTTTAGGACATTATAGTTGAGATAGAAATATATATATATATATATATATATATATATGGAGAGATTTCTTGGCTTTTAATAGCAAATGGCTGCAATCAATCAGTGTAAGATATATTTTAGCATTCAAATGGGGATAGCATAGATTAAGAGTAAGATAATGTTTCTCAACTTATTTTACAAGGAAACATATGCACCTACCACGTGTAAACTTTTAATATTATTATCTATTATTATTATTATTATACTAAAGCTGAGTGAATCAAGTTTTGTTTTCGAAATAATTATTCTTATATATTTAAAAAACACAAAATACATGTTAAAATATTCCTTAGTTTTAGGATTGAGTTATCTTTGATAAAAAAAAAAATCTATTTTAATTCTTCCAATTAGCCGTAATTTGTAAGTAATTGAACAAGCCACTCATCTCGAACTTAGCTATTGGCATATTTCGCTCGACCTCTTCCACTGTATGTCCATTCAACTAGTCTCTAATATTTGTTTAATGTCTACAAACATTTAGAGAAAGAGTGACTCTTTTTTCAGTGTTATTTTGTTTTACTTTGCCATCTTATTTACATAATGTATTCGTAAACATGTATGTAAAATTAGATAGAAAAATAATAAGCCTCTTTACTTTTATATTATACTTATGGATAATATATAAGTAAAGAGGCTTATTATTTTTAGTTATGCAAGAAGAATGTTGTAATGGATATGGTCACAGTTTATGAATTTTCGAATGAAATCAAAGTAGAATAAATAATGGGAGTGGCTGTGACCCAATGGGTCACGGGTAGTTTAGTATCATATGAAATTTAAACAAATAATTACAATGTTTAGATTTATATTGAAAGGCTTACTTTACAATGTATGTTAGGATTTTTTAAATGTTGGGAGAATATTTACAATCATTTAACGGCTAAACAATATTTAAAATGTATGTTCAGATTTAACTAAATTATGTCTTTGTTTGAAATAAAACTTTCATGATATAAAAATCAGAAATCTTAAAATTCATTTTGATAAAAAAATACATTTTTGTTTTTCTATCAATTAATGTAACTTTAATGTTATTTATTCATTTTATTTGTTCAAGATTAAATCATTTGTTTAATTATTTTTTAAATTTTTTGTTGAAAATTATTTTTTGGAAGAAATAATAAAAAAATTTTTTTTAAAACCCAATAAACAATGTTTCTCTCATAGCAATAGTCCTTATTTACTTGCCTCCCCACGAGGGCAAAGTTAGACACAAGATTTTTTTTTTTATGTGGAGGATATCCAACTCCGAAAAAAGTGGCACTCTAGATGAGACAAAAATTTAAATTGCCTCAGTCAAGAAGGATCCATCATCCTCTGACCGAGGAACAGATACTATATCTTGATCCCAGTCATAAGGCTATTAATATGTCTCCCATGTCAGTAGACAGAGTAGTGCAAATATTTGTTTACATTTAGGCTTATTATTCTATTTCATTTATTCATCTTCTTATATCAATTTTTGTTATTTTCTTTTTTTATATATCAAATTTATAAAAGAAAGAACTTAAATAAAATAATGTAAGCATTTCAAATAGTTTTTCTTTTTATATAAGATTTAAAAATATGTTTTGTATAACATTAAAAAATTAAAATTATGTTAAACTTATATGAAACAGAGAGTTAAGAAGAATAGTGAACCACTTGTTGCTCTTCTCATATGTGGAGGCTCTCTTTAAATTGATCTAATTACAAGATAGAATACATATAAAGAGATATATACTAATGAGTCACCACTTATCAAGGCCAAAAGCCACTCAGAGATAGGGGCTAATGAGATGGGTGGATTGCCAGTTGAATGATAAAGAACATTATGAGAGGATTGTACATGATGAATAGAATGATCAAAATATGATTACGTATGAGGAATATTTATAACAGGTATTTGTTGACATTTGCTTTGAAGACGACCATATTGTAGTCTGCATGTAAGCAGCCCTGTGGTAATGTGTTCCACAGATAGGGAAGTTCTTGGAAAGAAACCCTGTTCATAGAAATTCCGCCTGACGCTAGGCACACGGAGCAAAAAAAGGAAAGATCTTTCCAGTAATAAGACGAGTTCTTGCTGAGAATGTCTTATAAGGAGGAACCCCAGGTTGAAGCTCAGTCAAACACTATTCATGGAAATAACGATAGAGTAGAGAAAGACTAGTAACGTCTCTTCTGTGGGAAATGGGTTGTAAAGAACCGAAGAGATCATTCCCCATTAGATTTTGTACTCTGTCAAGGCAAGAAAGAGTGCACTGAGCGCCCCCCCCCCCCCCCGGATATGGCAGCAGTCCTCCATCTTACGACGTATCTGATATAGGTAGACGATTGCTTTAGAAGTCAGATACTTTCTGAAGCAGTAGAATGATGAAACCATTTTTCCAGAAACCTTAGCAACAAATTGGATATAAGTCTTCTATTTTAGATCTGGAGTGAAAGTCAGTCTGAAGAGCTTACTAAAACAAAGGCCTTCCTAAAGGAAGAAAGTCATTCATTTCGACTGGGGCAAAGCAAGAGTTTAAACATTGGCGGTGAAAGGAGGGTAGCTTGGTTTTAGAGGTGTTAAAAGTAACAAGCCACTTTTTCCCCCATTGCATCATGTGCTCGGGATCAGAAGAGAGCGAATGAGCATTTAGCTGGGGAAAGCCAAATTTTAGATGAAATAAAGACGGAAACTAAACAGAGATAGGTGCATTGTTTAGATAATACATAGGGTTGAGTATGTGTTGACAAGGTGAAATAATCATTCCCTGGAGTTCGTAGAATCTCTGCAGGGCCGACAGCAGAGAATCGCAGGATCACATCTTGTCAGTTTGGGAAACAATCTCGAAGTGAAATGCATTATTCTTTTAATTAGACAAACCCCTTTTCTCAAAGAAGAGATGTTGCTAGTCTTTCTCTACTCTATCGTTATTTTCATGGTAGGTGCTCGATTGAGCTCCTATCTTTGATTCCCCCCTGTAAAGCATATGCAGCAAAAACTTGCCTTGTAAATCTCGATTCCCTTATTTTGTCCTCACATTCCATGAGCTATGTTTCTGACAAAGGGGGAAGAATTGCTGTTTTCTGGGTCGGAATCTATCGTTGGCTAGTTTTTGACCTTGAAGTAGTATTTTTTTTAGCTCCTTACGTTAAGTGGCTTCATGCCTTGTCTGAAGCGATTTCCATCTGTGTACTTCAACGAAACAGAACTTTCATGAACAAAATTTCTGCCCAAAGACTTTCTTATCTGTGGAACACAATACCACAGGGCTGCTTCCCAGCTGACTTCAACATGGTCGTTTTCAAGTCCAATATTAACAAATTGTTGTCGATCCGTCCACTTAAATAATCATTTCGATCCATCATTTCCAATCCTCCCAAGGTGTTTTTCATTGCCAACTGACAATCTCATTAACAATTATCGCTGATTAGCTTTTGACCCTTGATAACTTGATAAGTGGCAACATATTAGTAAAGAAAACAACATTTCAGAAGCCAAGATTTCATTTTCAAGTCTCATAAAATATTTCATATTTTTTAGAAATGTGATGTAATTTAATCTAGGAACAACAATCTTTTCTTTTTTTTTTTTACTAATAACTAACCATTTATCAAGGCCAAAGGTCTGTAGGAAAGCCGGAAGCTCTTGGAAAGTAACCCTGTTCATGGAAATTTTGCATGATGATGATAGGCACATGGAGGAAGAAAGATAAGTTCTTTTCTGTTGTGATAGAAAGACAAGTTGTTGCTGCAAATGTCTTACAAGAACTAAACAGAGATTGAAGCTCAGCTGAGCACTTTTTATGGAAAAAATGTATAAATAAACAGAGAATGAATTTAATGAATTGTTTATATAAAATGAAACACTTAATCAGATCTTTGTTACATCACTGTTTTACATGTTAGCATGTGTTAGATGGTTTCTAGAAAATGACTTTCAAACTAACCTATTTCTGTCAGGTCTTTATTTATCCTTCTTTCTTTCAAGTCCATCCTTATCACTTCCTCCCATGTTTTCTTTGACCTTCTCCTGTAAATTGACCCTGTTACCTCAACTGTTCTACATCTACTAATCCAAAAACTTGCATCCATTCTTTTTATAATTGAACGGATATTCTTAAGATGGGTTCATTCAATCTGCACATACAGCAGTGAAAATGCTATTTCAAAATTAAGATGTGTGGACACATAATAAGGCTGTTTCAAACTTACGGATGACAGAGGGACTGATGGACAAAGCCTCTTACGGAGATGCTTGGACGCATCTGAAAGAATATGCATCCATTCAATCTTTTAAAGAGATCCGTGGATGCGTTTAAAGATTGTATAGCTACTAGTTTATATCCACTTCTTGAGCGGTGTTGGTACAGTACCTAGGTATGTCAATTTCCATCTTTACTTGATTTCTACCTCTTTATAGCGAGTATGAACGGAAAGTATTTGTGAAATTTTGTGAAAAAAATATGCTACTTAGTATTTGCATGAGAGAGTAAGTAACCACGATGAATGTACTCCTATAGCTTCTTTCCTCGTGCTGCCGGCCTCTGGAACTCCCTCCCTGCTCCCTGTTTCACCTACTGTACCGACATGCAGAGGTTTAAAACTAATGTAAACAGACATCTCGCTACACTGCTCCCAACTTTGGATGACACCCAAAACCTACACGCTAATTCTCAGTAACCCTTTACGTCTACAGTGGCGGCCTGCCTTGTTTGGGGGTGAAATATGTTTTTAAAAAAAATAATAAAATTTAGTATCATTTTTATAGGCAAAAATCATAGAAAATTATTTTGCTAAGCAAAAATAATTTGCATTGAACTAATGCCGAATACCCTTTATGTCTATTTCTTTTGCAGATTATGAAACAAAAAAGGGAGAAAAAAAATCACTTATTTGAAAAAATATATTTATGTAATGTTTATTTATGTTATTATGTTATGCTAATTTCTTTTCATTTATAAAACACATATCCGGTAACAAAAAAAACTTCAAACTTATGTGAAATTTGAACTCAGGTATTGACATCGTAAAACCTACTACCTTAGTAATGTGTACCCTGCCTACTCCTTTTTGTCACCCAATCACATGTTTCTATTTGAGTATGAACAGACAAACTCTAACACCATCATACTTTTTTAATAGTTTATAGATAGATAAATTAAAATAAGATGAAGATATGGACCAGGATGTGTAACAGAATCATATATTTGTTCTTGAAGGTGGTCTAAGTAGATCAAAATTTTTTTTTAATTCTTAATTTTTGTAATGAAGAGTTATTATTTATATTGTTTTTATTCAGACAATCGTCTGCATCAACGTTGATATTTTTATTTCCCCTGTGCCCTCTGACACTCTTCAGCGGTAGGGTTCATTTGAGTACAGTGAGATTTTTCGGGGCTTCTGTAATAAAAAGCCGAAAAAAAGTTTTTTTTTCTTTTAGTGTAGGAGAGGTAATTAAGGGGCAGATAACTTTTGCTTTAATTTAGATTAATAGAACAAAAAAAATTGTATTTTATGAAAAAATATTGCTTGAAAGCTAGAGCTGATGTGAAGAGTTATCTGCCCCTTATTTACTTCTCCTACACTAAAAGACAAAAAAAACTTTTTTTCGGCTTTTTATTACAGAAGCACCGATTTTTCTATTCATTATTTAAATATGATGCAAGCTGATTATAAAAAAAATCTAATACAACAGCTTATAACAATGCTTAATGGTAAAATGCATCTTATAGATGTTCTGATCTCGGACATCAGTGATAACTGGTTTCTCTGTAAGTTTCGGCTTTTAAATCATCAGACCCATTCCACCAGCAACCCAAGCATTTCTCAAAAGAAAAATGACTCGACCTCAGATGCGACGTCATACTATGCATCGCATAAACATTGAAAACTAAATTACCTGACAGAAAAGCAGACTATATGTGACATGAACGTTCAGCAACAGCCAATGAAAATCATTCCAGCAATCCCACTTCTTGTATTTAAGGCCTTTGCCAGCACAAGTGTTTATTAATTAAAAAAAACTAAAACTAAATGTCCAACGTAGCAGTACATCAGATTTAAGTTTGTAAGAAACATCAATGTACACAATCAACAACAATCAAATTTAAATAGGGGAAAGACATGACTTTTGAAGAAGGTTGGAAGACACATCGTCCGAAACATAGTATAAATATATATATATCAATGTTGCTGAGGACATTATTCTGAAGAATATAAAAAAAAGATCAAAAGTGTTTATGAATTTTGGACAGTTCTTTGCACAATTGTGCACCTCTTATTAGAAAACTAATGAAAAAAAACCCAGGAATATTTATCTAAGATATTGACGAAAAGATAACCAACTATTTTTAAGAATTCATGTTTGATTCAAATATTGTACAAATATTTATGTTAAATTATTCGATACATCAGCAATGCTTCTAAATAACATGCTTTCTCAGTATAAAACTGCACACCACAAAAATGATAATGGTTACTTTATTTTCTAATTTTTAATTCAAAAACAACAATGGTTAAATATTTTGCCAATAGATAAAAATATAAATAATATCCATATGCATATTATATATATATATATATATATATATATATATATATATATGAGTTAAAGGTAGCACCCAGTTTCTGAAAAGACATGTTATAATTCCTTATTCCTTGAATGAATGGAATGATTAATTTGAAAAGATATCTTTCATCTATTTTTTCTTGGACACTGTAATACAAATGGCAGCAAAAAAACAAAATGACATCCCTAAAAAAGGAATTGGGCACTACTTTTGACTCACCCTATATATATATATATATATATATATATATATATAATATAAATGGCTGACCATAAATCTCGCCAAAGATAATTACTTAACTACATATGAAAATAAAAACTAACTAAGCTTACTTTTATTGACTATATAGTAACGAACAATGGAGGTTGAAGTCATAATAAATGTCAGTATGTTTAGTTACAGCCTTCATAAGTCATCTGTTATAATGGCATTCTATGCCAAGTTTAAATTTGATCAGATCTACAGAGTTTTGGCCTTAATAGCCTCAGGAAAGGTAGGAACCAACAATTTCTTCTCAGTTATGCGGATGATAGCAACTTGTGTTCATCTAATGATATACAATGAATTGTTTTCAATAGACATTGCTACAGCATTAAATAAACCCCTAAAGGGTTGATATGCTAAAAAAGAGACATGCCAAACCAAACCAATTTCAATATAAAAAAAATCAATAAAAAATTTCTTAGTTTTTATTTTCACATGCAGTTAAGTAATTATCTTTGACGATATTTATGGCCAGCTCTCTCTTCATATATAAAATGTATACAGTTTTTTAAAATGAAAATTTGATCAGAGCACTCAATTACAGAAGTAAGAGTTCAACATATTTATATATATATATGACAAGCATTGAGCTGAATCTTCAAAGGAGACTACAAAGTAAAAGGAACTGATTGTATATGGTAATACATATATTGTCATTAATAATTATATATATACACATATACAGACTGGTTATTATGAACATGGTGTAATACCAAAAGCATTAGTAATCTTCAGTGTTCAGCCAGAAGGAATAAATCCTTTATTGTTTCTGGCCGAACACTAAGGATTACTGATGCTCTTGGTATGAAACCACAGGTTTCTTCATAATATCCAGTCATATATATATATATACATATATATATATATACATATATATATATATATATATATATATGTATATGTATATATATATATATGTATATATATATATATATATATATATATCAGATACACTACTAAAGTTAATTTCTAGACTACTTGATCTAGCAATACTTCCTAGAGCTATGAGTAGTCTTGTTATCATGCCACAGGCAACATTGACAGAACACTAAGCCATAATGGATCTAAACCAACATTGCAGCAAAGAACATCGCAATCGAACATGACTGGCATCACAAGAGAACCAACATGACATAATAGCATTTTCAGCAGCTAAATGATGTGACCCATGCAACTAAGAAACAAGTGACATCAGAGAAGACACAATAATAACCTGGCAGTCATTCAGTCATGGATGATTGGTGTGGCCAATGAAACAACTCAACATGACTGCAAGCTTCAGTCTGTAATGGTAATACAATCATCAATAAGAGTTAAGGCTACAAGAGTTTCTTTTTTCTTTTTTTTATAAAGGGCAAACATAAGCCAAGAACAACAACAATAAGAACAAGAAAGTGTTACATGTTACAGACGTTACGACTGAGAGGATTTAAAAAGGTGTGAATTGATCTACGCTTGCATACACATGAACACACAGAAGAAAACACACGCACAAATGTTTATCTGATTGTTCTCTTTTCACAGCCAAAAAAGTTGTTTCTTGATTTGAGTAATTCATGAAAACTTTAAGTGATTTCGGTTACGATAATTGAAAAGCACAATTCATATTTTTAATACCAGCTGAAAATTCATTTTACTAAGACAATATCACAACTTTTTAAATACATATCTAAACAAAACAAACAAAAGCAAAATAACATGAAAAGTAGCACTCAATAAAAATAACAATACAACAAGATAGAATCAAGGAGGTTGCATTTTGAGTGATTGCTTTTTTTTTCTTTTTCACGAGTCACCATTTATAAAGGTCAAAAGCCACTCGAGGATAAGGGTTAATGAGATGAAATAGATTGTCAGTTGAATGATGAAGAACATTATGAGAGGATTGAAAATGATGAATGGAATGAACAAAATTTGATCACTTATAAGGACGGTTGATGACAAGTATTTGTTGACATTTAATTTGAAGACAATCATGTTGTAGTCTGCAGGGGAACAGTCCCGTGGTAATGTGTTCCACAGATAGGAAGTCCTTAGCGGCGAAAAGACTATGTGTGCCTAATGAAACAATTCTACATGACTGAAAGCTTCAGTCTGTAATGTTATGAAAGTTATTCTTCACAAGTTATATTCAGTTCACTTACCTGAAAGGCAATCTAGGGAACTAGAGATGCCCAGCCACTAAATCTCCAGCAATGCTATTCATGGTGTACGCTACTCAGTCAAGTATAGCCTGATGATGCCCATACTTATATTCCTACTTCTTTCTAGAGATACACCCAAAATAGATATCAAGGTAAAGTTAAATTGGTTGAAAAAAAATCGGACTCTCAATTCCTGACTTTGTTTTTAAAAAAATCCGATCCCTTCAAAAATTGCCGATTGCTGACTCTTGACGCAACACTGCACTTCAAGGGTGGAGAATCAAATGTAAAAGTTTATTTCTAATTTGGTTAAAAAACAAAAAAAAACAATAGAAAAAAAACAAAAACAACAACTGACTCTCGACTACCACCAGGTGAGGAGTAGCCTGAAAAGAAAATCTGACTCCAGGAGTCTGTTTTAAAAAGAACCTTCCAACTCCTGCAAAATCTGCTTACTCCCGGACGACTCCAAACTTCTGGATAGATTCATACCTTAATTATGGATACGAGAGCAAAGTAATCTCAACAACTTCATAGAAAAACATGAACTCTGTTTACCAATTACAGTCGGCATTGATGAGCGTTTTGTCACTTGCACCCCCCCCTCACACACACATTATATATATATGTATATATATATATATTCAATGGTAATATTTTAAGATACCAAAATAACATTAATTTTGGAAATGACCAATGTCATTATATATAGAAGATAGATTTTCATTTGTGTTGTATGCACGCAAACATCTAAGAGAATCGACTTGCAGAGTAATGGCTGAACAAATCATCTGATTAGGTTATCATATAAACTGTTCTTATTAGACAAAGACATTTCGCTATCCTTCTTGTTTCTTTAATTATTCGAAACGGTTTCAATTATATAGATAAAACTCACATAATTCTCTAATTATCCAAATTCTCATCTAGGTGATTATCTCATTAATAATAAAGCCATAATGTTAAATTTAAACATTTCTATTAAATATATATATAATACTAGAGGTCTCTAAAATATGTTTTATAAAGTAGCTTTTTAATATTACACTATGTTTTTTTTTTTTTATTTAAATATCCAATTAATATTCTTAAAAATCCACTCGCATAGATTACTCAACTTTGGTTTATATAAGCAGTGTTCTAATCTACATTTTGGAAGCTTAGAGCAGTGTGCCACTATTTGTAATCTTGGCCGCTTACAGCATTAGATTAAAACACCACTTTAAGTAGTTGTTATGATTAGAAAATTTGAACCCACCAGTACGATAATCAAGTAATGTTAAGAAATGAATGTGCTAATATTTATGCAAGAAGAAATTTTTTATTTGATAACGAAAATTAATAGGATAATGGTGAAATGTGTTTTTTATTAATGATATAAGTTGATTTTTATTTTAAGGGCATTAGTGAAGAATGTACTAATCTAAAAAAAATTTCATGAATTTAAATTTCTTCTTAAGCTGAAGCCTTAAATTTTAGACATTTTTTTAGAATCGAAATCATGTAATGGATTTTGATAAAAATTGGAATAAGGATTCTAGACATAAGGTTTAGTAGCATTATATCTTGATTTTAATCTATGTAAGGGAACATAAAAGTGGTGCAAAACTGTTCTGTTCGAGCAATTATGTTTATCCATCCCAGGACGAGTATTCTTTTGGTTCTTTTATAACTTCTTTGAGTATTACGTAAAGAATTGGTAATTTAAGTAGGAAGCGAGAAAACAATGTGAAACACGTGAGATGAATGGAGAGTGCAATGATGTTAAGGATGAATGGTATGGCTATTCTTTTACAAAAAAAAGCCTAAAGTGTAATTAATTTGGACAAACAGTTGAATGAAACACTGAATAGATTCACTAGTTCACAATTCATAATAATGTTTAAAGTAGATGAACAACATTTGATATGCTTCACTAAGCATTCAGAACAAGTGAAAAATCTTTGTCAATTGATAGTACAATGAAAAAGAAAAAAAATGGCCCAGATTTACTGGGAATTGGAAACGAGAAACTTATTTGAAAAATGCTTTAAAAAAAAAAAGAAGAATATTGAAAGAAAGGAATTTAGTGTTTACTTCATTCCAAACAACCATTAACATATTTGGAAAAACTGATATAAAGACTTCACATTTACACAATGAATTAAGCTACAGAAATATGGAAGAGTGAAATGAGTTCATTGGAGGGTGGAATTGGTGTAAATACTTTGAGAAAATAAAAAGAATTATTCATAACTATGAAATCAATCATAATTTTTTTTTTGAAAGTTTTAATAAAGGATGTAAAATTTGAATTTCTAATTTCAAGAAGACATTTATATTTTATTTAATAAAGTTTATTAATTGTACAGTTTTTTTAGTATTACTGTTAAATGAGACTCTATTGCTTTATTTTCCTTATTTTTTAAGAAATTCTTTTTAAAAAAAATTGCAAATTTTAAAAGGCAATGTCAGAATGGTGAAAGTACATTTTTTTAAACTTAAAAAAAACCCATTAAAATAAAACTGAAGTAACTAATTAGAGAGAAAGAGAGAGAGAAATAGAAAGAGAAAGAGAGAGAGAAAGATTATAAGTATCACTTTTAAAATGACATGTTTTTATGTCACTTCCGTAAATTGAATATTGAACTTTAAAAAAATAAGTTCATTAGTTTTCATAAAAGAAAAGAAAGTTTTCATACACTTTTCTACTTACTTCCTGTCTCATATAACATCTTAGTTCTCCTGCCCACCCCTCTTTCTGTCTCTCATGGGCCATGCTATCTGCACATTCATCTATCCTCTGGGCCATACTATTTACACTTTCCTCTGGGCCATATCATCTGCCCTTGCCTATATCTCAGTTTGTCCCAGAGAGGAAGTGTAAAACAAAAATTCACCTATTTTTAGTGCCAACCAACGAACACCAAAAGGGCCCATAGTCAATCTATCTATATCTATATGGTAGCAGCAGTTTTCTCTATTATTTAAGAGATAGATAGTATGAAGAAGAGAACGAGATCAAGGAAGGTGTGACTGCACTTTGAAACAGAAATGGCTAAATGTTGAAGGAGAATCAATTAAAATGAATCAGGAAAAGAAATGGAGCAATTAAGTTACTGCAACAAATTCCGTCTTCATTAATCAGAAAAAGACTTTCCTTCAAAGAATAAGACATTTTAATACTGCATTTCAAATGCATATCATCCCATCAGCGGTTCTTCAGGAGGAAAGAATGGTAGCTTTAAACTATCTACCTTGAGTATTTGTTTGGTTGTCAGTAGTTGTCACATGCAGAGATCCGGTGCTGCCCAGGTCCTATCTTGATTGTATGCCCCCCCCCCCCACCATATACAAGTATAAGACCTAAAGTTCTGTAAAATATTGAGGTAGGAAAATATTTTAAATTATATATAAACACGGATACAATAGCTGTATTTACTTGGCGTTGCCCAGGTGGCGACATATTGCTTAGAGGAAAATAATGAAAAATGTAGTGATTTCTTTTTGTAAAATAGGATTTAAAAAAATTAATTTTAGTTTCTTCTAATTTTTTAAATTTATTTATTCGATTATAAGTAAATAAAAAGAATAATTAAATGTGTATTTATCAAAGTTACAAATAGGCGAGAAACACACAGACCTTCAAAATCTTGCATGATAGTTTTAAATAATATAAAAATATAAAAATAATTAGTTTTGCCATAAAATCGATCAAATATCTTCACATCGCATAAATACTTTTGATTATATATACATATATATATATATATATATATATATATATATATATATATATGTATATATGAGAGACATTTCATGTATATACACTTATTAAAATATAAAATAATATATTAATTTTTTTTTTCAATATTTACTTCAACAGTGCTTAATATGTGAGTAGAGCTTAATAATAGTATGGACATATACTTATGGCAAGTAAGCTACACAGAAATGCTTGTATTTCATTCAGAGGTGGGTTGTGCTTATTATAAAACTATCCATAAAAGTAAATACATGCAATTAGCCTGATGATTTCCCCGGGAATGAAACACAAACGTTTCTGTGTAACTTACTTGCCATAAGAATATTTTCACATTATATATATAGATAGATAGATAGATAGATAGATAATTAAAAAAAACATACGATTCAAAGAAATTTCGTTTTAGTTTAAGCTATTGTATTTGATTAAAAGTAAATAAAACAATAATTCAATGAGTAATTATCGATTATTTAAAAAAAATTTTTTTTTTACTATTTATCGATTTTTTATTGAAATAACTTTCTTAAATTTTTAAAGTAAAAAAAAAAAATGCTATATATATTGCTTATACTCATCCTGGAGCAGGTAATACTTGCGAGCCTTTCAATCTGAAAAACATATGAAAAAAAAACAACAAACAAAAAAAACAAACACTTTTAGTCACAAGTTCTTCGTTGGAAAACTCCTTTGCTTGTAAGCCAATTAATCTCTCGCAATCACTGCATTAGTTTACTTCCAAGAATTTACGATAGTCTTAATATTATTGTAGGAATCATGAGTTGTTTACCATGAAAAGCTGTTTTGGGATTTAAAAACAAAACCGTATTTTATCTCATGGCTTCCCAGCAGTGTTGATCAGACACCACCCCTTAAAAATATATATAAATAAAACGTGAGCCGCAGTGTCACCCATTGAGATTGGGTTAGATTATTAAAGCTATGATGAAGTGATAAATAATACACACATACACACACAGAGGTGAAATTGTCTCATAATTTTATAAATAGAGACGATCACACTAAACTGAATAAACTTCACTAGTTTGTTATTATTCTTGCAAGCGCAGAACTCACAAGGGAGGGGGGGGGGGCTAAAGAGTAATCCAACATGTGAGCAGACAAGGAGACAATATTGTGACGCAGTAAACAGACAGATTAAGTGTTTAAGTGGATTTGTCAATCTGATAAGCAAATCGTGAGAGAGTGAGTAAAGAGTGGATGAATGGACTGGATTAATGGATGCAAGACCATTTGTACAAATTCAGATAAGGAGGAAGAAACATGATTATCACTGAATTGACCATCAGCAATCAAACGGAGTTGTACTTGCTAAGAAGATAAGAATATGAAATTACATTGCAATTGTGCATCAAACACGCAAGCAAGCTTGCCATACAAACACATTACGAGAAATTCATTAATACTTTTTACATTATTGAAATAATAATTTCATTACCTATTTTATTTGCTTTCATGTATTTAGACACACACGTCTTGACTTTCACTACGGTCATATTTATATTACTGTGAGAGTAGCAGTGCTGTCACTAAGAATATGAAGAAGTGAATGCTTCTGTATTGTTAGCAGTGGCAGCCGTTTCTCTGGATGGCGTTTCTTGTGAATGGCCTAAAATAGCTTGCATTATATTATTAGTGTTGAATACATAATTATATATATTGTGAATGTTTTTCTCTACATCTATAAATGCCTAAAAGATTTTTGTGAATATATATTTATATATATATATATATATATATATATATATATGAGTTTAAACTGCATTTTCCTCTTTTTTTTTTCTTTTCATTTGTTTAAAATGACTCAAAGCTTCTTTAGACTATATATTGGGTATTTAGATCTGTAAGGCTAGGTTTCCTTCCTCTTATCTACTTGCCTATCTGGTACCTAAGGTATTTAAGCTTTTTTTTTTTTTCAATGCAACTTTTATTCCTAACTAATTTTATAGCTAGCTGCCATATCGCAGAATGGTTTTTGGGTGTAGTGTTTAGATAGTATTATTATTGTTATAATTAATGTTGTTTGATATGCAAATTACCATATCAAACAGTAGTCTTAAGGTTAATATATTATTATTATTATTATTATTTATTTATGTATATATTAGTGAAATTTAAGCTGAATTATTTCTACACTTGATTATTGGGGAAATGGTCGTTTGATCAGTACCATTGGAGAGCAATGAATATTATAACTGTCCTGTTTTTAAATCTCCGAAACAGTTACATGGTAAACAGCTGATGATCCCCGTTTTAATATTTCACGCTTAAGTTAAGATCCCATGTTTTTGTTTCACTGTTAGACACCTGAATCCCCTTCTTTTTTTTCTTTTTTATTTATGAATTTTCCAACGAATGCTAAGTCTGCGATATCTTGGATTTAGTTAGTTTCTCTGGGAGTTTAAACTGCATTTTCTTCTTTTATTTTTTCTTCATTTGTTTAAAATGACTCAAAGCTTCTTTAGAATATATATATATATATATATATATATATATATATATATATATATATATATAAGAGAGAGAGAGAGAGAGAGACAGAGAGAGGGAGGGAGAGATACATTTATATTTATGTACTCTAAAAATATAAGAAGTGAAGCCAGTACATATTTATACATATCTTTATGGATAGAACAAATTTATGAACGAAAACTTTATTTGCATCAATAATAGTCACATCAATATGAAAAAATAAAAATATAAATAAAAAAAGTTAACAACCGAATTATTAATTTTAGGAAAATAAAAATCATGACATGAAATCAAATCAATTTGGTAGATTTTAATTCATTTAATTCTTTATGATCACAAAATAAAGAAATATTTTCTTATTTAGAAATTCTTTACAATTCACAAGATTAATATTAGCTTAATAAATCTGATAAAAACATCTAATCATTTGCAATTGAAACCAGAAAATATATTAAAAATGCTTAAATTAAAAATATTTTGGGAGTGTGATTTTTTTTAGAAAAAAACTTAAAATGTTTCAATAGTCTCAAATTTAAGATTATAAACAAATGTACAAATATTGATAAAGTTTGTAAAATATAAAATATTATAAACTTTTTATTAGTCTTCATTACAAATAATGAATCTTTATCTGAATTTTTAGAATGAGGAAGTATTATTTACTTTGTTTTTCTTCAGAATATTGTTCCTACCAACATTAATATTTATAAGACTAAAGAGGTTGTTTATTTTAAGAAGCATTGTTGAATTTGAAATTATTTTAGCATTAGAAGCTGTTAACAATGCATTTTTTTAATCTAAATTTTCAGGAAAAGATTCTCCTGCTCAGAGACATATCCATTTTCTGCAGTCTTTTCTTTCTTTCTTTTTTAATTTTTTTTTTTTTTACTGTTGTTGAGGTCATAACAGGTGTTTCTGGTCTTACATACCACCCTGAATACTGCTCTCGGGTCGCCAGAAGTTTAAGAATAAAGAGGTTGTTCATTTTAAAAAAGCATTGTTAAATTTGAAATTATTCAAGTATTAGAAAATGTCTCTGATGAGAGGAATTTTTGCCGAAAAACTGGATTAAAAAGTATTAGTATTTATATTTTTAGTATGTTTCAGCTGATGTTGATTTTGCTCCGGCCTTCTTCAAGTGTATGATTCATTAATAATGGCATCTTTTCCCGTATTTAAAAATGATCATTGTTTATAATGTTTATCTGGTTTTTATTCCTAATGTACCATGCACTGAACAAGGCAGGTGAAGCTAGAGTGGTATCTTGATATATCTAAAGCCTTTGACAAAGTCTGGCATGAAGGTCTTCTTGTGAAAATGAAATTGTACGGTATTACTGGATGAATATTTAATATAATAAGATCCTTCTTAGCTAAAAGAAAAATTCAGGTTATCCGCGATGGCCATACATTCAAACAACATGACATTAATGTGGGTGTGCCCCAAGGATCGATCCTTGGACCGTTATTATTCCTGATATTCATAAACGACCTCCTTGATGCAATTGTGTCCGAGATGAGTATATTTGTTGATGACACCATGCTCTATTGTAGACATGTGGGCAAAACGAACACACACATATCAAATGCAATGTCTGTATCCTTAGAAAATGACTCACAGTCTGTAGTGGAATGGGGACATAAATGGATGGTAATATTTAATGCTACTAAGACAAACTCCCTTTTTTTTTAACAATTATAAGAAACCTTTTTAACCACCAATTTCCATGGCTAAATAGCACCCTACCTGAAAGTGCATCATTCAAACACTTCGGCCTAACATCCACAGGCAACATGAATTGAAACAAATACATGGAAGACATTGCCAAGGCTGCTGCAAAAATGTGGGCTACCTCTACCGCATTAGAAAACTTGTCACACCTGCCAGTATCCTATATATCTACAAAGCCACCTACCCATGTATGGAATATTGTTGCCACATTTGGGCTGGAGCATCAACCACTAGTCTCTCCCTAATAGATAGGGTCCAAAAAAGAATCTCCAATCTAATAGATCACGCACTGTCAACCAACCCCGGTCCCATCGCGGCAATGTTGCATTCCTGTGCTTCTTTTACAAGTACTTCCACGGAATGTGCTCCGACAAACTTACTGCATTTGTATTCACCTAACTTTCATGGAATGTGCTCTGATGCCCCCTCGACATAAATACCCCCCCCCCCGACAAACAGCAAAATCCCCCCCCCTTCACTGTAGGAGTCCCCAGATGCCTTAAGAACTCTCTCGCTTTTCCCTGCTTCCTTGAATGTACTAACATGCACAAATTTAAATGTAATGTGAATAAACATCTCGCTGCTCAACTCCCTATTTAGTATGTCCCTGTAAGTATAGTCCCTAATTTTGCAGAAACCACTTACGTCTCAGTGGTAATGTACCTTGTTTGGGTGAATAAAAATTAAAAAAAAACGCGTACAGGTCTCATTTTTAACTTTGTGGAATCTTTTTCTTTCTTCATCCTTGCGGGCTAAATAAATCATTTGTCTAGTGACATTACTCTATTACCCACGCACATATTTGCATCAGAAAAAAACAGCATGATATATATATATGTATAATTAATTAATTATAAATATTTGTTTTTTTATCTACATGCATATTTAGGATGTCCCTGTAGCTACGGTCCCTAATTCACAGTAGCCCCTTACGTCTCAGTGGCAATATGCTATGTCTGGGGTGAATAAAAGTAAAAAAAAAAAAAAAAAAAAAAAAAAAAAAGAATAAATGTAAAGAATGAACGACGACACATCAGTTAAAATGTAGTAGAAATAGAAATGTTGTTGATGAGGCCAATTGTTTCAAGAAAAATGATGTAAATAAGGTGTTCAAATAAAGCAAGTGTAGTTTAATAAACTGGAGTTCAAATAAAAAAACACAGGATTGACTCCTCGACCGAAATGAACAGCTCAATTGAAAATAATGAAGAGGAATACAATTAAAATGGATTTGGAATCTCCATGTTAATGCAATCATGAACAGTTGTTATTCTCTAATTAATTCAATTTGTTTGAAGCAAAAAAAATATATGAAAATATAATTAAAGTGATTATACAAATATTTTTTTAAATTGTAACAATTTTTATTTTCATAAATCCTCCACGAAAGAAAAAAAGTAAAACCTTGTTTCAAGTTAACCAAAAATTCAATTTACTGCACTTACATTATATCTACGAGCAAAAATATGCTCATCCATGGCCTTCGTAATAGTCGCAGGCCTTTATACTGACTTGAGATTTTCTGGTGATGTAATTGGTCGTGGTTCTTAGATGCACGATCACTCAGGACCGGAAGTTAGCCGTCCAGTAATGCGCATGCATCAACATTTAATCAAGATTCATATACAGCATGGATTATTCATTCACTTGGAAATCATATTTAAATTGTTCCTGCTATATTGACGTTATTCCTTACCAAGAACTCTCCTAAGGATTATTCATTCACTTGGAAATCATTGTTACCTTGTTCATTTTTTCAAACGTATTTTCTTTTTTTAAGCGAAAGACAATTTTTTTAAATCCATCATGGCGTTCAAAGATGAGGCATTGTATTATATTACGACGGCTGTGATTAAAGTTCGAATTTCAAGTTTTAAAAAATAAAATTAGAATTTTATTTCGAAGTAAAATATACAATTTTAGAGTAATTAATAAGTTTACCCCCCCCCCAAAAAAAAAACATGACTGTTTTAATTTATTAAAATTTTTTACTATATTGTATAAAAACTTCGTTTTGGAAAAAACAAAATAAATACACCCATTTTAATGTATTTCAATAAATGTTCTATTAATTATTTTGAATTATTGATTTTGTGTTACTTTAATGAATTTGTAATCTTTCATGTTTGATTTATTTTAAGTTAAAAAAAATCAAAAAGCATCATTTATTATAACATTGTAATAAAATATAGTTTTATTATTATTATATTCGTTTTATAACATTTTAAATTATAAAAGAAAATTACCGTCAATTTCAGAAACTATATTTTATTACAATCTATTGGCCAAAATGTTACTTTATTAAAAATAAACTTTATTGTTTTTCTTTCAGAAACTATATTTTATTAAATAAATAAATTTATTAAAATGTTTTAATCTATTTGGTCATTATTAATAAGGAATTCAGCAGCTTTTTTCTTTGTAATATATGAGAACAATATTCTAAACAATTTTTTTTATTGTTAACATCTATGATGTTTTATTTTCATTAAAAAATACATTTATGCACCTTTTTTTAGTATCCTGTGATATAACTTCAGTAAAGGTGTTTTTTGTTTTAAAAAAATCAAGAAATATAATTTATTTTTGGGAAAATGAGAGCAACTCATTATTCAGCTAAAACTAATTATAATGAGATGTTCATATAAAGAATAAAACTCCCTTAAAAAAATGGGATTTGTCTTCTTGTGTTTATAAACCAAACGATATTTCCATGCAGTATAACTGATACTAGTATTTTCATTCGATGTAAACCAGGTGGTCATAACAATCAACTCAAACATTAAAAATAATCCGGAAAGAATGAACTTATTTAAAGAATTAATATTAAATCAGACAAATTATGTTTCAAAGAAAAATTTTCATGTTTTAAAAATTGAAAAATTTATGACAACACCATTTTATTATTAAGTATTTATTTACTGTTGGCTGTCTAACCTACGCAAATTACACGAAATAATACATAGAAATCGTAGTGATTTCTAATGAAGTAATAGGTTAATTATATTCAGTGATCGTTAATTAATAAGCACTGAAAATTTCATTAAAATTGGTTGATTTCCTGAATTTTGGCGATTTTTTAAGTGAAGGGAGGGTCAAAATACCCATAATCTGACTGTTCGACAGATCTCATGTGTAACCATATAGCATGACGTCATTTTCCAGTGAACAGACCTATCCTTCCGGTCACATGTTTTTGCTAGTAGATATAATGTAAGTGCTGAGTTTGCTAATGAAGAATCGATTGTAACA
Source organism: Sepiola atlantica (assembly GCA_963556195.1). Taxonomy (NCBI): domain Eukaryota; kingdom Metazoa; phylum Mollusca; class Cephalopoda; order Sepiida; family Sepiolidae; genus Sepiola; species Sepiola atlantica. The sequence continues at coordinate 184,799,705 of OY744517.1, read as the reverse complement.
ATTTCTTGCTGATGTATACTACTCCCCTCCAAAAGAAGAAGGTAATACCTAGAAGGATGGTATCACAACAAAAGAAAAGACATTACACTACCTTCCCCCAAAAGATAAGGTAATGCCTGGGAGAATAGTATCATGACCTCAGAACAGATACTAAACTACCCTTGAATTGAGCATTGAAAAATAGTACAATAGTCTGAAATAATATAGTAAACTGAATTGAGCATTAAAAGAAAAGACAATATTAAGAGAAGTAATAATATAGTTTAAGCTTCAGACAGATACAAAATATCCATTAGTAATTATATATATATATAGATATATATATATATATATATGGATATATATATATATATATATATATATATGGATATATATATATATATATATATATATATATATATATATATATATGGATAGATATAGGTATATAGAGAGAGAGAGAGACACACACACACAGACAGACAGAGAGGCATTATGTACTAAATATACCAAAATTCTTCATTTACATTTTATTATATTAAAATAAAGGAAAAATATATTCTTTGATTTTATATAACTTTATTTTAAATAAATTGGGGGGGGGGGGGTAAACTCGAAATAGCACATTTGCTGTTTTCAGTTTGATACTTTCTCAACTAAACCATTCAAACATTTGTTCAGTCAGCTTTTAAGATAACACTCATAAGAAAAATTGGATTTACATATTTGAAGTTTTATAGGGTTCTATTCCATGGGTAACTTAGAGGTGGGGGTCACACGTAGATATTCAGCACATAGAGGGTATGGTAGAGATTCGGAACCACTTACATTGCCTTTCTCAGAAAATTTCATATAAAATAGGATATGTTCTAAGGGACTTATGCCCTCATTAGCCCCATTAGGGATGCAGTTAGAGATTCAGGAATGCTTGCATTGTCTTCCCCGGTAAATTTTACACAAGAATACACTTTTACATATAGATTCTCTAACCTTTTTTTAAACATTACACAAACATCGAGTTTATATATATATATATATCCCAGCAATTTCCTCTGATGATAAGATTTTGATCTTTGAAAAGCGTGGTTTAAGGAAAAAATTAATTAAATTAATTGCTTTTTTGCGGAATATACCTTGCATTGAGCAACTGAATTGAAAAAAGATCTGCCTCCGTCGCTTTTCTAATTCCTTTTCATCCTTCTATCTATCTATCTGCTCTATCCCGTATATTGAGCTGTAGACTTTTCACAATAGGTTTTTATCTTTCTTAAAAGTTCGCTTTTAGTTCTCCTTTATATATATATATATATATATATATATATATATATATATATAACAAAAAAGAGCAAAATAATAATGCATAGACCATTATTCACATGTTTCAGACTATTTTCCTCATCTTGGTTATTGTTTTTACACAACATTCTGTCCGGTGTATTCTCTGGCCTTCATCAGGTTCGTTTTATTGTAGTTGGTAAGCTTCTAGGAATTTCAAATTTAAGCCTTTATTTAATGCACTTTAATAAATTGCCCCCATTCCACGTTCCATGCCTTTTTAGATATCTTGCATCAAATACTGTTTCTTTCTGAAGTTCGTTCATCTGAGATTGAACTCAGAACCTTTAGGATTACTTTTAAGAAATGCCTATATCCACGAAAAGTACTCAAAAAGTACAGCACAATCACATTGACACATCAGTTCTTGTTAGATCACCAAAGTTAAGCGACGTTGAGCCTGGTCAGTACCAGATGAGTGACCATTTGAGAATACTTGGTGCTGACCAGAATATAGATGCGGCTAGGGACCACATGTGAATTTGATATTCTCTAGAGACTTCCTACTTTGGTGGAAACAGGCTCAGCTGCTCAGAGTGAATACCACAACAGGTATTATTAATATTATAATTATTAATTCACAAAAAAAAAATTCTGAAGAAGTTCAGAGAGTAAACATGATGAAGATGAAAACAAAGATAAAGAAATTTATCTGAAACATGTGAATCATGTACATAACAATAGCACATCTCAGAAATATTGTGAAATAATGCATAAATAAACAAAAATATATTTCAAATCAAATGTCAGATTCAATTGGTTATCATTATACTTATTTCAAACAATTGACACCAGGAAACTCATAACTACCTGGAAGTTCTTGATAACCACAAATAGTTTCCGATATTAGTAGAATTTGGTATAAATAATTTCAGGCACTTTCTGTATAATGTTAAAAGGAAAATTGTAAAAATGTTCACTTAAAATTACTGTCTATTCTGTAAAGGATTAATAGAGATTTCAGCCTGTACAACAACGATGTCTATTGGAAAATTATCAAATAATGTCAGGGAACAAACAAGAAAATCGGGAAGAAATAAAAGAAAAAGTAGAAATGATTCAACTTATGTCATTTAACTCATCCTCCATTGAGTTACCCAATGATTTGACAAGAAGAGGAGGGAAGATAGGGCAAAGATTGCTAACATTCGACCTATCATGGCTGCGATATATCAGGCATTTTGGGTCAATCATTACAAAAGAAAGGAGGAAGTAACTGGCTTATTAAAAGAAGAAAAATTAACCCTTGACCTTTTACTTTCAGGAAGGAGAGAGAGAGAGAGAAAGAGAGAGAGAGAGAGAAAGAGAGAGAGAGAGAAAGAGAGAGAGAGAGAAAGATGCAACGAAAAATAGATTCACTTTCCAATGAATGTTTCAATGAGAAAAATGATTTGATACAAAAAAGAAAAAGAAAACAAAACAAAAAACAAACAAAATAAATGCAGTGATCAAACATGAGTGGCCCAACTGAATAGGCCAGGTTCTTTTTTAACCAATCAATTTTAACAAATAGAGATGGATTAATCCAATTAGAATCTTGTGCAATAATCCAAAAGTGATTTACTTGACTACTAGTTGAATTTATAAACACAAGAACATTGCTTTATGACAGAAATAAGTAAAGGTCAACATAAAATAAAAGCAATTTAACCAAGTACATAGAATGAACAATAGCATGAACGGATATTCGTAAGATGTTCTGATTTTAATCTGCTTGTTTAGCGATAAAATCGTTGTTTTCAACTTAAATGTGATAGGCTGACAAACAAACAGAGTCTCACACCCAGAAAGGACTTGCAAAGTTTGGAAATCGGCAGGAGATTGGAAATTCTCAACCTTCCCTCAGTAAAGAATATTAGGACTTCCCCACATGAGATCAACTTACAAAATGTAAAACAATAGAATTACGGCAGTAGTTATATCCGTTTTAAAGTTAATTCTACTGTAATACATTTGTTAAAAAAAAAAAAAGGGAATGAAAATATATTGAAGAGAAACATTATTACACCTTTTAGATGGTTTGATTCATTTAATATCTTTGTTTACACTTGTAATAGCAATACAGTACTGAAATGTATTGAGCAAGTGAGAGTATAAGAAAAAACGAACCGTCATATATATATATATATATATATATAATTGATCAAGTTCAAATATGTTAATAAAATGAACATAAAACCAATATTTTCAAAGGTGCTCAATACCAAGTTGAACATTTATACAATTACATAAACAATATTAGTCTTACGTGAAGCAACCAACGTTTCGATGCTAGAGATGTGTTAGCATCGAAACGTTGGTTGATTGACGTAAGACTTTAATATTGTTTATATATATATATATATATATATATATATATATATATACATACATATACTAGTGGTATTCACTCAGCATTGCCCGTGTGGAGATATATTGCTAGTCAGAAGATTTCTTAGGAAAAATAATTTCAAATATAATGTTTACAATTTTTTACTTGAACGAAAAGTTAAAATAACATTAATAATACGAGATCAAGTAATACAAAAAACTGTCAGCACTGTGGTGTTCTTTAAAAAAAACCGACTTGTCGCTGATGCATTTATTAACGTTTCTGTAAAATTGCATGGATCGAAACAAATTCTTTTTTTTCTTTAATTATTTTAAATCTTAAAAATACCAATAAAAACAATTGTTTAAATATTTAAACATTTTTAAAATACATACTTCATTCAGATATTATTTATTTAACTTTATTTTTGTTTTATGAAACGAAGAAAATCTATTCAAAAAAAAAATTCGTTTTATTACGTTCTAATATATTTCAGTTATTTTATTGACCTAATCAATAATTGCCCCTAGTGACCCCAGATAGAATCGAAACAAAATTTCAATGGTGTCTTTAGATTTCTTGAAAAATTGAACACTTATTGAAACTAAACTTATTTGAATGTTTCAACTGGTAGCATATCGATTTCTATAACACAGACATTGACTCTTGAGCAAAGGGCTCAATATCCTATTAGATAGAGCTCTAGCAATAATTATAATAAATTGAACTTAGCTTAGCACTTTACTACAGTTTCACAGTATTACCGTTCAACAGAAGTGTACCTGACTAGTCTCTAATGTTGATTAATACCAGACGTTAGAGATCAGTCAGGTGAACTTCTGATGAATGGTAATGCAGTGAAACTGCAGTAAAATTTATTATTAATTATTGAGTTACTTTCTCTAATACCATTGAGAAATGTATGAATCCATCTCTCTTTCCCCCTAGTTATGGGTAAAATAGTAGGATAGACTTGACTCTCAAGCCTTAATAGGGTAACGAGTGTAGAAGAAGAAAAAAAACCTGAAATAACATCAAACTGTGCACTAATCCCAAAACTGCTTCGAATTGTCTTGGATTCCTCTTTGCCATGAAACTTAAGCAATGCCAGTTCAGAAGAAGTGCAGTTGGAGATTGCGCAACCTTTACTTCACTATAAACTAACCATCATGCATGCATTCTTTCAAAAGACATCTATTGTCTTTCGAGAAAACATTTTTGGGTTAATGCTATAAAGAATTAAATACAGGATTTTGATAAAAGAATTCCAGAAATAAATACTAATAAAGACTTGAAACAATTTTTGATTAAAAACAATGTAATCGGAAATTTTATTGAAAAATTATTCAAATAAACTCAATACTCAAAATAAATGTTTTATTTTTAAATAGAAATGAAATAAATAAAAGAAGAAAATTATCTCTTAATGAATATAAAAAAATCTAACAATGACTAATTTTTTTTAAAAAATCAAGCAATCTGTAAAAAAAAAGTATTTGCCATGGAAAAAAAAATGAAAAAACAAAAAACAAAAACAAAGTCAAATTTAAATGCAATATTTCAGCAAAATAATCGACTGTCTTCGAAAAACATGAAAACTATGAAATCAGATGAAAGATTTTTTTTTCATTTAATGAAACATATTTAATCATTGTTTAATTTATGGATAGAATAGTGAACTCTGGTTTTAAGGCTAAGTTTGGAATAATCCAAAAGCGGAAAGAAGCTCCCAAAACAAATCAATGAATTTGGACAGAAAGAATTTCAAGAATTCACTTTAATAAAGATTAAAAATATGTTGAATACTAAAATGTTGAAATGGATTTAAAAACAAAGAAAAAAAAATCACATTTGCTTGACAATGGGGTCTGGAAAGTAAATTCCCAGCCATTAAAAGGTGAGCCCCATCTTTTTTTTTTTACAATTTCAATCGTTTGATATTCCAATCGAAATCTAAATAAAGACATGTGATATTTTTTATCAGGATTCCTTAAAATAGTTATTTGTTTTTCTTATCACTCTAGTCCGCATCGACATTAATATTTCCACTACGAATGTAAGAAAGATCAAGACAAACAAATAATCAATGTTTAAATACGGGAAAACATCACCGTAAATGAACTATATGGAGAGTAGAAAGTGGACCTTGGCTTTACTGTCAGCAGCCCTAAAACCCTCGCTTCCCTTCTATTTTGTCCTTTAGTCCTTACATTTCATAAGTACTGTTTCTGACAAAGGGGGGGGGGGGAGAATTGCTGTTTTCTGGGTCGGCTGTTGTTTTGAGTGTGTGGTATGTGGATATTTTCAATCCTCTCATAATATTCATCATCATTCAACCGTCAATCTAGCCATATCATTAACTCTTATCCTCAAGTGTTTTTCACCTTGATAAGTGGGGAGTCATTAGTAAAAAAAAAAAAAAATTAAAAAATAAAAACTGAAAAGGGCCGGAGGGCACATCGGCTGAAATGTAGTAGAAATATCAATGTTGATGAGTACAATAGTCTGTAGAAAAACATTGTAAATCATAACTTCTCATCCCAAAAATTCAGAGAAAAATACCTTAAAATAGCCCATATGATGTTTACTTACTAAATCAGTTGTCTCAATATAAAATTCCTGAGCAATCAATGAAATGTTTTGCCGAATTATACATAGTGTATAAGTTATATGGACCCAAAATAAAGAGCATATGTGTAAACCCTTACCTATGTATATAATCCTCAAATTACTTTAAGCAATTAGTCCGACTGACAAAACAACATATGAGAAATCAGGGACAAGAAGTATATAAACCAATAGACATTTACATAGAAAACAAAGGGATTAATGAATAGTAATACAAAGAGAATCAGATCACCAAATTTTTCAACTGGAAATTTAGTACAGATACAAATAATGAACTGCCAATGACAATTAGCGGACGAAAAAATAAATTCAAAACAATAGTCATTATGCTGATATTACCTACAGGCTCATTGCTAAAAAGAAAAAAAGAAAGGAAAAAGGAAAAGTAAAGAAAAAGAAAAAATTAAAAAAATAATAAAAAGGGAAAGAAAAAAATGGAAAAGAAAAGGAAAAAGAAAAAAGTAAAGAAAAAAAAAGGAAAAAGAAAAATTAAAAAAACGAAAAAAGCAAGGAAATAAAGAAAAGAAAAATAATGAATAGAAAAAGGGAAAGAATAAAGAAAAAAGAAATAAGAAAAGAAAAGAAGAAAAAAAAGGAAAAGAAAAGGAAAAAGAAAGAAAAAAGTAAAAAAGAAAAGAAAAAAGGAAAAGCAAGGAAAGAAAAAAAAGAAAAAGAATGAAAAGAAAAAAGGGAAAGAATAAAGAAAAAAGAAATAAGAAAAGAAAAGAAAAAATAGAAAATAAAGGAAAAAATTCTAACAGAATTTCTGTTAAATAATCCATCAATATTTTCTATTAAAGTGATCTGAAAACCTGGTATTAGCAGCAATAAGTAATTATCACCCTGCTTATTCCCTATAGTTGAGGGATGGATGGATTCATGCCTCTTCTATGTTCATAAAAATTATACACACACTGCCACGATCTAATTCTCAGATCTATTCACTAGTTCCATTTTCCGTGCTTTCAAGTGAGTATACAGATTTAAACTATTTTTTTTTGTGTCACTTAGAAACAGATGAAACTCATCGCTGTCGGAGTCAAACCTTTGTAAATTTCAGGAATCGCGATCAAAGTTGAGCATTTGAGCTACTGATCCACAGCACTACACAACTCTCCCTCCCTGCCCCCTATTTTGTTCTTTCGTCCTCACATTCTATGAATGATATTTCTGACAACGGGGGAAGAATTGTTGTTTTCTGTGTACACTGTTGTTTCGAGTGATTTAGCTTCAAACGGAAGATAAAAAAATATAATTGATAATTTTTTTTTCTTTTTCTTATGCAAGAAAATGACTATAAACTTTCTGAATAGATATATTATCCAAGTCGTAAATGCTCAACCAACGTAGATAGATAAGTCTACTAGTATCAAGAGCTGTGGTATTGTTAGTTGTAAGTTTTGTTTCTACGTTGCAATTCCTAAAAAAAAAAAAAAAAAAAAAAAAATTACTGTACACTTCTGGTTGCTGTCAATAAAATGTAATGATGACAGATTTAACATCGCAAAGTACAGACCCCCCTCTCCATTTTTCACAGCTCACAAAGGCCACGATCTTTAATTGGATCACATATATCTATGATCTTTTGGGAATAGTCAAAAGCCGAAATAGGAGGTTAGTTTTGTGATAACAAGGTCCAATTAATGACTGACTGGTGACGCACAGAAAAATTTACTTTGAAAATGTCACTGTTCAAAATTGCTTCATCACTTTAGCATTATCAAGAGGAGACAGTCTTTTGAATCAAAATAAAATGATTTCTCTTCGAATACAACAAAATTGATTTTTATTTACGTTTGAAATAATCTATAAATATCAATATTTTCTGAAAAGATTCTGTATTTATATGTGACAATTTTTTTTTTAGCCATTTATTTATTAATCAAATCATTGGCAGCTCAATTTCCGTTATGATACCACCTTCCTGAATCTACAATACGACTCTTTATTACCCAGCACGGGTATTCTGATAGTTAATAATAAAATTAATCCTCCAAACAGAACAGTTCGGCACCACTTTTATGTCGCTTTTTGAAGATTAAAATCAAGATATATATGCTACTAACCGTATGTTTAGAATCCTTATTCAATTTTGATCAAAATCCATTAAATTATTTTGATTCGAGAAAAATGTCTAAAGTTTAGAGCTTAAGAAGACTTAAGAAATTGAAATTAAGGGAATCTTGTTTAATTGATGTTTTTAAAATTTTTTTACTAAGGTGTCACCACTTATCAAAGCCCAAACGCCACTCGAGGATAAGTGTTAATGGGTGTCAGGTGGACGGTGAGACAACACTGTGATGATTGGTAACAAAGGTGGAAATTGGGCAGAATTTGATTATTTAAGAGGACGGCTCAACAAGATTTTGTTTACATTGAACTTGAAGACGACCATGCTGTAGTCAGCTGGGAAGCAGCTCTGCGGTTATGTGTTCCACAGACGGGTAGTTCTAGGAATGAAACTTTTCTCATGGAAGTTTTGTTTAGTTTTAGGCAGAGAGAGAGAGAGAGAGAGAGAGAGAGAGAGAGAGAGAGAGAGAAATAGAAATTATTGACAGTAGTTGTAGCTAAATGAGTTTTTGTTGTGAATGTTTTACAGGGGGGGGAGGGGGGCTGCCATGAAAATAACTATAGAGTAGAGAAAGACTAGCAACATCTCTTCTGTGAGAAAATGGTAGTAGATTTCAAAGTCAGTTTTGTACTCTGGCAAGGCAAGAAAGGGTGCTCTGAGCAGCACCTCCCCAGATGTGGCAAGAGTATTCAATTTTAGGACATATTTGGCTTTTATATAGGTAGAGGATTGCGCCAGGAGTGAGATACCTTCTGGAGTGGTAGAATGATCCAACCATTTTTCAAACGACCTTGGCGACGGATTTAATGTAAATCTTCCATTTCAGGTCAGAAGTAAAGGTCAGTCGCAGGAGCTTGTCAAAGCAGAGAGCTTCCTCAAAACGAGAGCCATTCATTTCAATTGGGGCCAAGTCGGGATCAGAACGTTGGTGGTGAAAAGAGAGAAGCTTGGTTTTGGATACATTAAAAGTAACCAACCACCTTTTTCCTCATTGTGCCACGTGCTCAAGGTCGGAAGAGAGAGAATCAAAGATCTTGGTCATTGATGCTTTTCGAAGTGTTGTCATGTCCAATAACTATGGATCAAATTTCATGCAAATCGGAAATATTTGACTTTTCAAATGGGAGGTTGCCTCCAACAACTCTTTAAAATACTCTGAGGAAATTTGAATTTTGGGAATCTTTATTAATTGTTGTTTAATACATATGGTTAAAACTTTATCAAAATTGAAGGTATCCGAATTTTCACAAACTGTGCCTTGTCCTCCTTTGCATGAAACTAAATATAGCCCACATTAACCACCCTTATGCGGAGCTGCTGTGTTCCAAAATTCATAATGATCAATTAGTTTTGGAGTATATGTCACACAAATATATAAACATATACACATAGTTAACTTTATAGATATAAAGATAGAATAAAAATGTTAAGGATTCTAGACATAAGGTTTATTATCATTATATCTTGATTTTAATTTTTGTAAGTGGACATGAAAGTAATGCAAAAATTTTCTGTTCAGGGAATTAATTTTACTCGTCCTGGGACGAGTATTCTTCTAGTATTATTATAAACTTTATGGAAGAGATTTTTCAGCTCACATGCACCCCATCCCATGTTAGCCGGCGAGTCGCTTAACCAGAAGAGAAGGAAATGTTATAAACATCTATGTTGTCGCTTTAATAGATAGATAACTCCCAAGAGTTGTATTGAAACAAAAATAATGTTTTTAAAACCGAGAACACATGGAAGATATGGCCCGAAAATAAATTAAAAATAAATATGCTGTTAACTGTTAACAGCGTCTTTATATAATTTTTCCCAGACAACATTTTATGGGGACAAAAAAAACAAAAAAACTCTGGCACTTTTTAAACCATATTCTCTGGGGGGGCCCCCAGCAGGATTGGGAGAGCCCCACCCTCATCCACCGACAGTTAACACCGACTGTCTGCTATTGTGAAGCTCAATTTCAAAGCAGATGGATTTAGTGAAAAAAAAAATGAATCAAAATCACAAGTCTGTCACATGTTACAAAGGGCAACGATATTTGTGAATAAATTTGACTAAAATGTATAACAGTTTTAGAAAAGTATTTCATTAAGGAAGATAAATATCTCAACTTATATTAAGTTAGGTATGTGTATATATTTGTATGTACAGGATTCACTCCTAAACTAATTAAAGATCATTATGAATTTATGAACACAGCTGCTAGGGGTAAGGGATCGTAACGTGGGCTATATTTAGTTTAATTTAGTTTCATGCAAAGGAGGCAAAAAGGGATTGGAAACACTTTAAAAAAATTCAGATACCTCCGATATTTGTGAAATTTTAACAATAGCTATTAGACATCAATTAATAAATATTCTCCAAATTTCAGTTTCTTTGGAGTATTTTAAAGGGTTTTTAGGGGGCATAATATGACCACAACTTCCTATTTGAAGATCCAAATATTTCAGATTTGCATTGGATTTGATCCATAGTAATTATAGACTTATTAGCAAAATTCCCTGAATTAAAATTTTTTCTTAAGACCCATTAAGGTTAAATTTTAGATATTCTCTAGAATCAAAATCGTGTAATGGATTTTGATAAAAATTAGAATAAGGATTTTAGACATAAGGTTTAGTGTCATTATATCTTGATTTTAATCTTCGTACAGGGACGTAAGTGGTGCAAAGCTGTTCTGTTTGGGGAATTAATTTTTCTATTTAAGTAGGCTCAACATTTCAAAATAATAGATATAAAAACGCATACAATGGTGGCTGGTTGGATCATTCTACCCCTCCAGAAGTCCCTGACTCCTGATGCAATCCTCTATGAGTCAGGTACATCCTAAAGATGGGGATGCTGCTCAGCACACTCTTTCTTGTCTCGACAGAGTACAAAATTGACTTCACAATTTAGTGGGGGATGATTTCTTCTATTCTCTGCAGTTCCTGTCTCACAGAAGAGATGTTACTAGTCTTTCTCTACGCTATTATTATTTCCATCGAAGGTGCGTGAGTAAACTCCAATCTCCGGAAGACATTCACAACAATAACTCATCTTACTACCACAACCGCAAAAACTCCTTTCTTCCTCCATGTGTCTTACATCAAATGGAACTTTCCAAGAACTTCCTATCTATGGAACACATCACCACAGGACTGCTTCTCTGCAGACTAAAACATAGTCGTCTTCGAATCTAATATCAACAAATACTTATCATAAACCGTCCTCTTAAGTAATCAAATTTTGTCCATTCCATTCATCAGTTTCAATCCCTTCTTAATATTCTTCATTGTTTGACTGATAATCCATCCATCCCATTAACCCTTACCTTCGAGTGGCTTTTGGCCTTGATAAGCGGTGACACATTAGTAAATAAAAACTCTTTTTAAAAATAAATCTAAAAAGAAAAAAAGAAAATATAGCTCAATTTTTAATTGATTGAGAAAGCATCAAGTTGCATCTTCTGGTCTGAATGGAAGTTGAAAGAAATGAATTTTAAAAAAGATCCACATAAATGAATAAATGCTTTAGTTCATCTCAAAAGACAAAATCCACATTTTTTTTTACCTTTTGAGGTATATATGAAACTAAAACAATGGAAGTGTCAGTGGTGCAGGGGTTACTGGTGGAGACTGAACTGTCGGGCTTTCACTAAGGAAACTTGAGGAAAGCATGAATCTATCTGTCCCTATTTACTTGCCTCCCCACGAGGGCAAAGTTAGACACGAGGCTGGTATTTAATGTGAGGAAAATCCAACTTCCCAAAAAGATTTACTTTGCATTGGGACAAAAATTTAAATTGACTCAGTCTAGAAGGATATTTTCTTCACTGACTAAGGACAGAAAAGATGTAGTGTAGTATCAGAACAGATACTACACTTTGAAATATTTATTTGCAGAAAATATAAAAAGTTTATATTTTAAACAAATTAAGCACAAGGGCATCAAAAGTGGGGGGTGGGTGAAGGGGGTGTCATTGGTCATCCTTGGACTAAAGTGATAAAAATGTCTATCCTACTCTTAACTAGAATCATCTCAGTCACCACAATACCACATTTACTCTAGGGGTCGTCTTACTTAAGTTATCTCCAAATTGGTTTGGGATTTTTTATTTTTGCAAAATTTTATTTATGTGCAAAACTTGATCCTTTGCTCATAGCGAAAAGGTTAATGAATCTGTCCTTAATCAAGTTTATGAGTTAAATAGTAGAGTAAACTCTCACGCCTTGATAACTAATCTGGGAGAAGGAAAACTCTGAAATAACACCAGTTGTGGTTGTTCGAGGATGGAGAGGGGGGGGGCTATCATTTCTATCAGCCTCCTTGAAAAAACTATGCCATGGTAAAAAACAGAAAATTTCTTGGAGAGACGTGGTAGCCAACCTTTAGCTGTAAAGAGGGCATGAAAGAAAGAGTAAAACTAAAACAAAACAGGCCGTTTCTATTTGGAAAATAAAAATGTTTTAATCTTTTCACTTGTAGTACATTTGAAATTTAAAAAACATAAAAGAAAGAAAAATCGAAAGAAAAAAAAATCACTTGTTCATTTTCAGAATTGGTTTATTTGAAATTATTTTTATCAAACTGCATTGATAAAAATACCTTGCCAAAACGTCTTACCTCCCAAAATGATATGCTTAATTCAATGAAAAGAATTTAAATAGCTGTTAAGATTTGATTAGACTGAGTTTCACACAATTAATCCCATCTTACAAGCAATGACAGGATTAAAAGCATTTGACAACTCGTTCAATATATTCCCATAAAAACACTTTAACTACTGAGAGAGCGTAAGATGCACGCACATATGCTTTACAAAGAGGTTATCTTTCTCTTCCTCAAAAATAAGCCGTTTAACTTAATTTAATCAATAACTAATTAAATGTAGAATGTAATTCTAGGAAGTTCTTCGAACACACCTTACAGACAGACAGAGACAAGTACAATTATTTTCATTATCTATCTACAAGATATATATGTACATAAAAGAAAAATTATTTATGTAATTTAAAGAGCATTTAGTTTCAAATTAACGTTTATACTGCAGTATAAATATCCTTATTTACACCTGTCTTGCCTCACTTAAAATAAAAAGAAAATATGTATTAGTAAATTTATAAATTAGTTTCTTTTTTTATCAAACTGTCTTTTAACCGGTTAACAACCGGAAATGTATGAATAGAATGAATGTAGAAATGGATTCTTCAGTAGAGAGGAGATCAGAGCTTTGCGGAAGATCAGTCTTGACAACAGGAAGGGGTACTGCTCCAGTGAGCGGAGAACCATAAAGTGTAGGGGTTTTGACGAGATGTATACTTATCCAGCCCTGAATATGCCTTTAGCAAGTACTTCAGTATACTCTGTGTTGTGGGCCTGTAAAGGGACCGGAAGGAAAACACGAACTCAGAGTTTAAAGAAAAACAAATATATTGAAAAAAGTATAAGTCAACAGAGAACAAGAGTGGTTGTACGTCAGTCTTGACTGCCAGTATAGACTGGTGTGGTTCCAGGTATTTAATTTCTTCCCACTGCAGGAATATGTGACACAAGGCCAGAAGGTGGGTGGGGGGGGGAGGGGTGAGAGTCAAGCCAGCGCCCCTAAAGAAGGAGCACTCTGCCAGACAGATAAAAGACCGCCGAAATGGCCCAGTTCCTGTTGGGTTTGGGGTGGATCCAGGTATATAATTCCTTCCCACCACAGGAATATGTGGCACAAGGCCGAAAGGTGGGGGAGAGTCAAGCCAGCGCCCCTAAAGAAGGAGCACTCTGGCCTATCAAAAATAGCCTTGGCAGCCCCGTCGGCATTCCCCGGTCAGGGTGCCTCAGGCAGTAAGCAATAAACTCACTCCGCCCCAAAGAGGGGAGGCAAGGCCTGCGAGGGTGTATCTCCTAGGACTACTCAGGACTAAATATCTCAGCCCGACAGATAAAAGGCCACCGAAATGGCCCAGTTCCTGTCGGACTAATTGTCGAGAACGAATCCTCGACTGGTATTTCCCCATCCCGCCGCCTCTCAGCAACCAAAGTTACTGAAAGACCGAACGGGTTGGGGGAGGGGGGGCAACACTAAGAAGCAGGTGTTCCCAATAGTTATGGTCAATGGAAGAGTCCAAGTAGTCTGTCTAGGTAAGGTACCATAACACTCTGCTAATCCACACATGTGATAACACATCAAAACAATCGATCCCTAGTCCCAAGATTGTGATGAATACCGGAATTTTGTTCTTAATCATGTGGCGAAGCTCTCTAGAGTATGCACATAACCTAACTAACCACATGAATCTAATTTAAAGTATATTATTATGCACTAAATAAACAAAGAGATTAGAAATTTATTATGGTGGTTGGTTGAGTACTTTTTCAATTGTTACCTGTGTTCCATATTGAAAGTTGCTTCATTCGTCTATGTGATCAGATCTTTCATTTTCTTTCTGATTTTTTCATACGTGATAATTTAGTTCATGTCTGCCGATTGCACGAGCATGAAACTCAAAAGGAGCTTGGAAGGTTACTGGATCACAACTTGATGAGAAGAGACCAAATCTTACATGTTAGCTGATCCATTCCTCATGTGGATTATTCTTAGTTATTATTTTCCCCACAAACTGGCTTGTTGCCAATCAACTTTGAAGGAGATATAGGAAGAGAATGAATCTGTTATGCACTAACTCAATAAAGAGTTTACAAATATATATTCAATTAAAAGCATGAACTAAAATTAAATTATTCTCAAGGCAAAAAAAGGCCTTTTCTCCTTTTAAGCTCGTAGGTAACAAAAACAAAACACAAAAATGGATACAAATAAATGAAAGCAAACATGAGAGAAATAGTTTGCATAAGTTCAGGTCAATTGAATTTCAGCAGCAAAAGTACAAGAGTTGTAATTGTGGTTTCAAAATTCAATCAACACCTATGGTTGAAAAGCACAAAATGCCAGAGTAGGAG
The DNA here is from genome assembly GCA_963556195.1 of Sepiola atlantica. Taxonomy (NCBI): domain Eukaryota; kingdom Metazoa; phylum Mollusca; class Cephalopoda; order Sepiida; family Sepiolidae; genus Sepiola; species Sepiola atlantica. Next base: position 184,784,442 of record OY744517.1, on the reverse strand, counting down.
AAATTCCTCATTTGATTGCCATTTATTTTTTCAATTGCATAAAATCCACTTCAATCTGTATCAAACATATAAAAATCTACATATTTACATTGTTTTTTGTGATATTTATAATTCTGACTACATTTCGTTCAATGTGCCCTCCGACCTCATTCGGGTGTATTATTCATTTATGGTGAGGATTTCCCCATATTTAAATATTATTGTAGTTGATTATTTTCTTATTGTGTACGCTGATGTTTCCCATGTATTTCCGTGTGCCTAACATTAAACGAAACTTACATGAACAGAGTTTCTTTCCAAGAACTTCCCCCCTGTGAAACACATTATCATGGGGCCGCTTTCCTGCAGACTACAACATGGTGATTTTCAAATTCAATGCTAACAAATAATTGTCATAAATCGTCATCATAAGTAAGCAAATTTGGTTCATTCCATTCATCAGTTTCAATCCTCTCATAATATTCTTCATCATTTAACTGAAAATCAATCTATCACATTAATCCTTATTTTCAAGTGGCTTTTGGCCTTGATAAGTGGTGAGTCATTAGAATACTAAAAAACAATCCAATGAACTGGTTATTTTGATGTTAATTTTTAAATTAATAAACACTCATGCTTAATGTGACATGAGCAATCATGTGGAGCATGACAAACATTCTTAGAAACCGTTGCATTTATATATATATATATATATATATATATTCAAATATGTAAGAAACATCAGCGTAAAACATACACAAAAAAATCGATATTTCTAATAGGCATCATTTTACTTTTACTTAAAGAGTTCATGAAGACTGGTTTGATTCAGTTGTTCTATCTTTTTAGGTTGATGAATCATAAAACAGAATATCTATCATACACGATTCATCGAACACAAGGTGCTATTTTATTCATAGTTGTTGGTGGTAGGAGTGATACTTTCCAACAAGGTTAGCGCATAAAGAACAGACTCAATAGGTTTGAATTTAAAATACCCAATTCCAGAGTCTGCGATAGTATCTATTGAGCCAATCTCGACTTTCCCCAGACACAAAGACATAACTAGCATCAAAGGTGAGTCTGTCTAATAGGCAAGCCTTATAAGTTAAATTTAAGCAGTAGAGATAAGATAATAAATGTTATTAATATAGAATATCTTACGTTTACTTGAAGAGCTCTAAGAAGAAGAAAGAGGAGGAGGAGGAGGAGGAGGAGTGTACAGAAAATCTGAAGATCATAAAGTATTTGGACTAACAAATTATGAACAAAACAAATAGATGGACTGAAAGTGAACTGGCCCTCCACGCCCCTTAGTACTATTGGATTGAAGCTTCCAATATGAGAGAGAGGGAGAGAGAAGTTGAGAAAGAGAGAAGTAGAGAAAGAGAGAAGTGTTGAGAGAGAAAGATTATATGAATAAGAAATAGAGTCACACATGATAAACTAGAAATAAGGGTGTGATATCTGGTGATTATTATGATTATACAAGGTTCTTTTTCAATAAATGTACAACTTAAGAAACAAGCCTTATTATTGTATATATATATATATATATATATATATATATATATATATATAGAGAGAGAGAGAGAGAGAGAGAGAGAGAGAGAGAGAGTATGTATGTAGAAGGGGAAGGAATAGTTTCACAGCCAGACAATTGTCTGGCAAACCGATGCACATTCGCCCCCCCCCCCCCGCCCCTCCTGGCTTTTAATCTGTGTTTTGTCAATAACATATTCATTTGTTCACATCGGCATCCACCAATTACAGACTAAATCCATACCGTTCACACGGCTCCTTTCAGCAGCTCAACAAACTTTTTACTTAGTTACTTACTTCGCCAAGCTTATCTGCTTAGCCTACAGCCTTTAGGTAAGTGTCACATGTCATAAGTATCATAAGTAAGCCATAAAACAACAACAACAACAAATACGTTAACCTAGCGATTATATGACCCATCAAAAACAAGGCAAAAAAAAATGCTTTAAAGAGACATTCTTATACAGCCAGTGCTCTGAACATTACTTCGGGGCATCATCAGTAGAATCTATCAATACAATTTGATCTTGTGGGACGGGGGGGGGGGGGTCACAAACACAATAAGATACAAAAATGCAATAATCTTTCTGAATTGTTCAGATAATTACAAATTAGCAGACATCACATTTCAAGGTTGGGAAAAACTGTGTGTGCAAATATACATACATCTATAACATCAAAGTTAAGATGACTGAAAATGTCCGTTACTAAAAGTTCCATGGCAGACTAGCAATCACAAATTAGCAATCACAAACTAGCAATCACAAACTAGCAATCACAAGGACAAAACTTTTAGTAGTTGGCATCTTTAGTTGACTTAACTTTTGTATCATTCCATGAACTGCTCTAATTTTCGTGATCATTGACCACTTTTTAGATTGTATTTTCACTCCAGTTAATTATTATAATTTATCATAACAACGACGATAATCATAATAACAACAATAAAAACAACAACAACAACAACAACCAGGTGAAACTGACCAACCACAAGTAAGTTAAAACAAAATAATACTGCATAAACACTACTAGAAAAAACATCACACGAATCCAAGGGCACAAAAAATACTGTCACTCAAATTCCAGAAAAATCAATGGTCGTCATTAATGAGAACTCAATGGTAAACGGCCGTTGCGAGAACACAATGATTTGCAACAATAATCAAAAAAAGCGGAGAGTGCTGGAAATCTGGGGAAGGTTGTTGTCACTTAGACTCTAGGGAACACCACTTGTTTTTGACAGTGAGCGATCACTAGTAATGACTTATGTGAGAACTCCTAGTGAGTTAATAGTAATAATGATAGTAATAATAGTAATAATAGTATATCGTCATTGGTAGAATTTATTACCGAGCATTGATTTGGTTCTCTTCACTATCTTTTATGGTTAATAAGATTAATTCTATGAAAAAAAAAGAGTTGATCCGAAAGAAATGGCTAAGAAATTAATTAAGGTGGGCTAACTATTTAACAGAATCTGCTCCCTACACATGCTCTCTCTCTCTCTCTCTCTCTCTCTCTCTCTCATATATATATACACATACATACATACACATGCTGTTTATACAATAAGTTGTGAATGTCATTCTTAAACTGTGGCTCAAGTTAGAAAAGTTACTTTTACAACTTTGTTAGCTTTGAGCTAAAAACACAAAAGTAGTGATTCGTTGATTTGCAAGCACCTTGATTGAAAGAGATATTTATAAATGAAAAAAAACAGAAGCAAGGATTGATAAAGGCAAATACAAAATAAAACCATTCTAATCAGCCATCTAAAATGAAAACAAAACGATCAATACAAAAGAAGGATATCAAATAATATGGAAGAACTGCTAGTTATTCTGTATAATAATTGAATTATAGTCTCGTACTGCGAGGAAATTTATTTGTAACCTGAAGCTGTAAGTGAGCTTCAATTTAAGAAAAAAATTATGCACTCCTTGCATGTTATACGTGATGATTGCCCCATCTTCATAATTCCCCCGTGACAAAATCAAACGATAAAGGAAGATGAAAGAGGCATTTGTATATCATAGGATTAAAATGACAAGCGCTTGTACAACACGAGTGCCACTGGGTGATTGTGATTGTGATTATACTCTAGTGACAAGCCGAGGCAAGATAACTAGCAATCATAAAACACTGCAGGTTTTGATGAGTTTCCTTTTTCATTATGCTGCTCTGCTAACTCGAATGGCTGTGCTTTTTATTGACATTACCATGTTCCCCCACAATGCTCTCGTATCGTTAACCTACTAACCTACATACATATATTCATCAATCCATCTATCCGTACATGTTCATACACACACATTAAAATAAATATTTATTTATTGAGAATTCATTTTGAGATAGCGCTAAAACTAAAAAAAATGTCAACCGTGCCATTCAGCTGAGAGAAACAATTTTACCAACAAATAAATATGATTGTTGCGGGAATGCAATCAGATTGAGAAATAACCAAAGAAAGATTATGATGATCACCTTTCAATATTTCCAGGAATAAACTTTGATAGAGTGTTTGTGTGTGTGTAAGGAGATACCCCCCCCGTTACATAAACACCAAAAAACTATCAATTAATGTTTACATTATTTACATGTTTTCCTTACCTTGGCTGTTGCTACTACCATTGTACTCTCGGGTCTTCTTCAGGTTTTTTTTTTGTCATAGTTGGTAATCTTCTGGAAAGTTCGAAATTTCCCCAAAAGTTACCGACTAAAAACAAAACGCCACCTGAAGAAGGCCAGAGAGTACAACGACAGAAAGGTTATGAAACTGACAACATGGTTGCTGCCATTTTCACAACTTGTCTGTCCGAAACATGTAAATAATATCATTTTATCGCAGAAATATCGTGAAATACAATCAATTATGAACACGAAATGATGGTTTAGCAGGAAAGGAGACGACCTGAATTATGACGAGCAGCTTATTAGGTTTTCTGGATTTAATGAATCATTTGTATTATTATAGTCTTAATTTACACAGACACATTTTATTTTACAATAAATGAAATACTATTTTCTTTGGCAGGCAATGCAAGTAAATCAATTATCATTTCCTTTTCTTACACACAGCAAAGATCAAAGAAATTCTTTATTCAGTTCTATAGAGAAACTTTGAAACAGAATGTTTTGTAATTATATATCTAACAGACTTTGGAACCAAGTGCATCTTTTGACCACACCAATAAATAGAAAATGGCCAATTAACTGAAGATTTTTGTGGGGGTTGTTATTTTTATTTATATAAAAAAACTCTTGCTTCTATCACGGACACAAGAATAAGTAAAGGTCTAACTGATTTGATCTTTTTTTTTATTATCGAGATCACCACTTATCAAGTCCAAGAGTCATTCAAGGATAAGAGTTAATGTTATGGTGCCGTACCTACCTACGGAGAACTAATGGACTCGTCCACCTTATAAATACGGGAAGCACGTGACACTTGTTCTCTTCTTCCCAGGCAAACCGGCAATGGCGGTTGAGAGCAACATCTCCTTGTATCTCTTTCTTTCTATTATATAATATATACCTTTGTTCATTTAAACCATGTGTTCCTGTGTCATTCATTCGGCCTTACCCAGGTCCACAACAGTTAATGAGACAGAAATTATTGCCAGCCGAAAGATGAGGAACACTATGGGAGTACTAACACTGATCAATGATATGAACCGTGTTTGATTGATTATGGGACGGTCCATGACAAGAATTTGTTGAAATTAGATTTGAAAATGATCTAGTTGTAATCAGCAGAGAAACATCCACTCAGGAATGTGTTCAACAAGTAGGAAGCCCTTGCAAAGAAAATCTGGCCATGGGAATTCCGCTTGACGCTAGGGAAATGGCGGGAGAAAGGAAAGTTCTTTTTTCATTGTGACATTATAAAAGAGAAAATGTTAAGTGCATATCATTTAAATATATAAAGCAGTCAAATAATATGCATGCTTTTTTAAATTAAAGAGAGCGTTTTAAAGAAATGATACACAAACATGGTTCAAAAGTATTAACAGAGCCAGCTCAAACAAGCTTGGCTCAAATATACAAGCAGAGTTGGCTCAGACAACAAGAGAAAACAGTAAAAAACAAATAAAAACTCATTGAAGTAAAATATTTTTTTACAGAAATGATAAACAAACTTCGTTTAAAAGTATTAGCAGAGTCGGCTCAAACAAGCCTATGTGAATAATTAGATCAAACTATTGTTATTATTAAGGTTTTAACAAGCATCACTTATCCCCCACTCTCTCTCCATTTGTTAGTGCAGAGGGAAGATGTCTTAGTATGATGATCAAAGTTGCGGTTTCAAATCTCGGCATGGATACACTGGCTGTGTCTAGCCACTCTGATGAATCATAGACGATGAAACAGGAGTTAATCCAGTGAATCCTTACTGTATTTATACAATAGTATTCAAATAACAAGTAGAGCTATATATTTATTTATCTCTGCCTTCATACTAAGAACTGGTCTCAAGGAAGCTCAGCCGATTTCCAGCTGGAGCTGAAATATGTCTGCAAATGTGTAGCCAAAATATTTGTATAAATAAAAAATTACACTAAATATATATCTCTCTATATATTATATATATATATATATATATATTATATATTATATATATTAAAAATAACCGACAATTTTTGTCTGGTTATTTTAGTGTTGATCCCTTCAATTTTCCGGATTAAAATCTTAATCTCGGAAGGAAATTCGCTGATGAAACTGCCGTAGTGTACATGTTGGTCCAGAGTACTTTCTGACCCGTCTGGGTCCATCGTCAGTGGAATAATGACAAACAGCCAATTTCCTTCCGAGATTAAGATTTTAATCCGGAAAATTGAAGGGATCAACACTAAAATAACCAGACAAAAATTGTCGGTTATTTTTAATAATACGTGTCTTAAAGAAAAAATGCTGCCTCGATACACACACACACACATATATATATATATATATATATATATATATATATATATATATATATATATATAACTGAGGCGTGAGATGACACACATACACACAGTCATTAACACAAGTTCAAGACTCTAATGCTAGAATAGGGTTATTGTCATTTTTGCAAAGGTATCACTTCTCTCCTGTTCACCGAATCATTTTGTTACATCAGCCATTATAAACACATTTAGTTTCGGATCATCATTTTTTTTATTTTGTCAATTTTATTTCAGGATCCATTATTATTAATGGGGAAGGGGTGAAGTTTAGAGATTTGATAAAAAATCCTTATTTTCAGACACATGAATGGCTGGAATTGTTACGCTACACAATAAGGGATATCATGAGTGCACAATTAGCATTAAATTATGTTATAACAAAACAGCTGTGCACACTGCCATCTATTTTCTGTGTGTATGTGTCCAGCAGGATGTCAGAAACTACACCATACACTTACAAACATTCTATCAATGGATTTGGTGTGGACTCAAGCTGGGTATATGTAAAAAATTACTTTTATATTCCTGCACTGAGGGTTAACAGGGACGAGATAGGTGCAGGGGGAGGGAGCACAAATTTTAAATGTAAGAAAAAAACTACTTTTTTCAATTGTCCTCAAAATGGTTTGAAAAAAAAAGAAGAGAGAGAATGAAAAAGTGAGAGAGGGGGAAAAAGAGAGAGAATGAAAAAGTGAGAGAGGGGGAAAAGAGAGGAAAAGAGAGAGAGAAAAAAGAGAGAAAAGAGAGAGAGAAGGAAGAGAGAGAGAAAGATGAAGAGAGAGAGGAGGAACAGAGAGAGAGAGAGAGTTTTTAAAAGAAAGAAATTGTTCACTAATTACTGTTTTTAAGGTGGATAAAATCTAGCTCTTTAAAAAGTGTCACTTAGGATGAGAGCAACAATATCTGTATAGTCTCATCAACACACCCTAATGGCACAGACAATAAAGAAAGGAGTCTGTGTTCCCACAGGACATCCATAAAAAGGAAATACGTCACAAACTCCTCCTAGGTTTTGCAGATAAACCCATAACAATATAAATTCTGAAACTACATAACCCAAAGTACTCAGATAATTATATTTTATTTGGATCAAAGTTGTTACAATAATATTGTTTGTATCTGACATCCATAAGAAGGAAAGATAACTTTTTACACTTGATTCTATTCTTTTATCACTTTAAAATTATAGAAATTAAAAAATGTGTGTATATGTCCAGCAGGATGTCAGAAACTACACCATACACTTACAAACATTCTATCAATGGATTTGGTGTGGACTCAAGCTGGATATATGTAAAAAATTACTTTAGTATTCCTGCACTGAGGGTTAACAGGGACGAGATAGGTGCAGGGGGAGGGAGCACAAGTTTTAAATGTAAGAAAAAAAGCTACTTTTTTCAATTGTCCTCAAAATGGTTTGAAAAAAGGGATCGCATGCACCCGTGCACAAACAAACGAACAATAAAAACCGTTCTCATCTGAGATACTCTCTGCTCTAGAAGACTGATTCTTATAAAGATATTTCTTCTATTATTCCTAAATGGCTTTTATTTTTAATAAGTAGAACTCCCTAAATTACATTCCATTTGATTTAACTTTATTCTGTCAGTAAAGCTCGTTTATTTATGCTGTCATACCAATCCTTAATAATTGAGGTTTTAAAAATGTCAACTAAGATTTTTTTTTAATATTAATGTTAACCTAATGTATGTAAACGGATCTGTGTAATCACTTCTGAACTTGTTTCGAATCATATTTGACACTAGCTGTACTTAAACGGTGTTGGCTGGGAGACTTTTTACATTTATTTGGTTTGCCTACCTCTCTTTTTAAAATATATCGTTTATCTTTTTTTAGCCAATTACTTTTTTAAAATAGAATTTTGAAAGTTAAATTGAATTATCATGGTATTGTTTGGTTATTAATTTTGTTATGGTGATGTTGTTTTCATTTCTAATTATAAAATTATTGGATGTAAATAGCGTCGCAAACTTTAAATATTTAGATACATGAAGATTTTCTAAGAATTTAAAAGCTAGAAATGAATTTTCTTATTTAACAGTTCAAATGCTTCCAAATTCCTTTCATATTTCGAAGGATGACAAAGTAATTCATTTTTTTTAACTACTAACAAAAGATTAAAATGGCTGACTTATTTATGAGATTCTGCCGGATGTAATTTCATAATCAATTTTTTTTATTTTTTAATCGGATTTTTAAAAAGTTATTTTTGGTACTTTTTTTATTTCAATAAATAATAAATCAATAGCAAATAGAATTTTTTAAATATGTAAGTCACACAGAGAAAAAGAAACGCACACAAGAACTGGTCAAATAATTTTATTAAAATAGAAATTGCACTGTGAAATTAATCTGTTTTTGTTATTACTGATCTCCTATTTTGAATGCATTTAGACTGTAAAAGAAAGTTATAAGCATTAATAGCAATTTAAATATTACAGTGAAATGAAGTAAAATAAGAATAAAAAACTGAATTTAAATAGCCAATTAAAGAAAAATCACACTTCCAAAATATTAGAATTCAAATTATTGATTGAAAAAAGGAAAAGAAAATACCAGAAAACGTTGTCCGAACAATGAGCATCGAATTTGTTTTGATCATTTAACCTTTTGATTAGGGTTTGTTATTTTTTGCTTAATTAAAGAATTGTAGTTGTAAATAGGTCATTTCACTGAAATGTTAATTGATAAAACAAAACCTAGATTTGCAATATGGGTTTGTTCAAAGATAAAGTTTTATTAGAATCACGTATATGTAATATAAGCTTAAGTTCCAAAATATTTCAGATATGCATTGAATATAATCCATATTCATTAGACACCAATCAGGCAAGATTCTCTGAATTTTAATTTCTTTTTAAGACCCCTTAAGCTTATGCCTGAAATTATAGCCATTTTTTAGAATCAAAATCATGTAATGATTTTTTTTCAAAATTGGAATAAGGATTCTAGACATAAGGTTTAGTATCATTACATCTTGATTTTATTCTTTGTAAGGGAACATAAAAGTGGTGCAAAATTTTTCAGTTTGGGAATTCATTTTACCTGTCCTGAGATGAATACTCTTCTACATAATATTGTATTAGTGTATTTTAGTAATTAGTCAAACTGGACCATTTATTTCGTGTTTACCACTGATCTGCCGAAAATATTTGTTATTGAGCACTTTATTTTTTATATCGATTTCATTTTTAATTATTGGTGTTTTTTGCCCACAAATAATCATACTCATAAATAAGACGACTTCAAATTTACACCACAGTACGCAATCAAGAAAAAATGTTTTAAACTTGGATAAGAAACCTTAAAATGGCACTAAATATTTTCACTCATGCAAAAAGAATGTGGTATCTGCTTTTTGTCTTAAAGGATTTCTATGTGCTATTTCATCTGTTTTGATAATAAAGAAAATCTCATTATAAAATTGATTAAAGTTCTAATATGAGGCTTTATTTTCATTTAAAGAACTCAAATCTAGAAATAAATGCGAACCAAATGAACCAAAATGAATTCAGATTGAAAAAAATTAATAAAAGATTAAAAGAAAATTGGGGAAAATGAATTTAATAATTAATACACAAATGTGAATCAAGAGAAATAATTCCTGCATTGAAATTAGTTTCTTCATTCATCAATATTTATAATCAGAAAAAAATAATCAATGTTGACTTTATTGAAAGAATCAAAACTTAAAACTATCTTCTTTATTTGCTATTTTAACCAATGATATTCAATTCTTCTTCAATTTAAATTCATAATTAAACTCACGCTTTTATGTTCTTTGTACCGTTCTGACTGTATTATCTATTAAACAGTGTTGAATTGCTTTGTAATTTCAGGTGTAAAATAAAGAGAATGAAATGATAGCGTATGCCATTGATAATTAAATAATAATACTGAACATGTTTGTGGGAAAACAAGATATTATGTCTTTCTAAAATAAGTAAAAATGTAATCGTATTATGCCTATATTGACAAGACTTTGAGTGGTGAAAGGTGATTATTTGCATGCAGAAAATATTTGAAAGTTAATTATTTGCGAGTATCTCTATAAATAAGTCTCTCATTTCAATATTTGTGTTAAGAACATGTTGTAACTTAATTGAAAACATTAAAATCCGGAATGATTAACAATAAGATTTATTCGCTTTTTCTACAGGAAGACATATCGAGAAATAAGAAATAGGAAAAAGAATGGATAGTTCTTAGTTTAGCCATAAATAAACTATCTGTTGTCAGCAAGTCTACTACTACTAATACTACTACTACTTGGTGTAGTCAGTATTTTTATGCCTTTGTTCGTCAGACTAGTCCAAATCTTGTTTGGGAAACATTCTCCCTTACAGCATAATCTAACCAATAAAAAAATATTTTATCAAAAATAGAGAATCTGTATTTGCGCTAATAACTTAAAGCCCAAAAAGTAAATAAAGATAGTGATTAATTGACAGACAAACTTCCTTGGCCTTCTGGCGAAGAGCAAAGTGTAGTATCTGTTTTGATACCACACTTTATCTGCTCTGTTCTCGGTCAGTGAATCGTAGACGATTTTTATTTTTGTCTCAATCCAGTGCCCCTTTTTGCAGGAGAGCTGGATTTTCCCCACATTAAAAACCAACCTTGTGTCTAACTCTGCCCTCGTGGGGAGGCAAGTAAATAGGGACATAAACTGTAATCAGATATTAAGTTGTCCATAAAGCAATGATATTTTTTGTTTTTAATAGTTGACACAGAACAATTTGAATGATACATAGTATACTATGGCATTTTACATGGAGCAGACGTTTATTTTAAAGTTTAAGATTTTATGATTCCTTTCTATTGACCCGTTATATTAATCAATCCTAGAAAGAGCATGGGCAAAAAGTGTGATTGTGCTGTATAGATTCAAACTAGAGAGTAATGTTTCTGAAACTGCAAATGTTTCTCCACTAAAATTCAGACTGCAACTGAAATCAAACTTCAAATCTTACCCATATCACATGATCAAACTAACAAATCAGTTATCTACTTCCCATATGAGACTACAGCTAACCTCAAAGGCCATCTACTATTAACCATATCTGATAACTCATTGCACTTGGCAAATCGTTGTAATAATATTTAGATGTGGGTACGTAAAAAAAGGTTAGACTGGGAAATTTCATTGTAAGGTTAGAATTAAGCAGAGTGGAATTTTCCATTAAAAGTCGAGTGAAATCTATGTCTCCAAACAATTACGTCACAGACAGGAAGTCACTATTGTGATGTGGCGAATGAGCAGATGAGAACTTATTCTTTTCACTGAATCGGCAGAGAGAGAGTGGTTGGGTTTTTGAATAGCTGCTTCCATCCTCTCATGAGAGATTGGTTGAGGGTGTTATATGTGTATATATGTATACTATTAAAAACAAATAAGAAAAAATAAAAAGATTTTTCAAACCAAGTGAATTTGTGCTGTTCTTTTTTTAATAACATTTATGAGAACTGTGAGTAAAAAGACAAAGACGGCTACAAGGAGAGAGAAGAGGAGACGAAATGAACGAAACTCAAGCTGTCTACATGATGAGCTGCCGTCGTCCGGATAATCTGTAAGGATCAAAGCATTGGTCACCATAGTGCAACATCATATCAACACTTAACTTTGCTGCAAAGTAATATTTAACATACATACGCACATTAATGAGCATGAAGTTTGTTTAAACGATAATGACACCTATTTTTAGATACATCTTTGAAAGGATTTGTTCATTGGTCCATCAGGTTTCAGTCTGAAATCGCATTTTCGTTGTTAAACGTGGAGAATTGGCCAACCAACAAATGTTTTCTGGAAGAACTATCCCAGGTATATATAGATAAGGAAGGTTCTGTAGACTGGCTCGAAAGAGGATCGCTTCACTATAATCAGGAGCGAATTATAATGGCTACCCAATATCAAAGCTTGAAGACCGATGCTTTTAAGAAAATGAGTGGTCTCAGCAATGACAACAAATGCAGGTTCTGCCGCATGAAAGTGAAGAGCGTGAGCCACCGGACATCCAGTTGTAAACTTTTACTGGGGATGGCTACTACACAATGAGACACAAAAAAATTGAACACCCAGTGACAAAGCAAGTCCTGTGAACATATATTAGAAAGAACTGTGGGGAATAAGTCATACACCATCTATGATTGTGCAATACCTACAGAAAACGCAGCTGTTAAACCTGACATAGTGATGTGAGACAAGAGAGAGAGGGTAACAACTGTAGTTGAAGTCAGTGTTTCCTATGAGCCGGCCTAAACAGAGCTGAAAAAGAAGAAGAGAACTAAACACGATAAATACTTATGTACAATAGAAAACAAACGAGAACCTTCAGTAATCAATTTCATGAGCCACTGGGCTCATGAAAAAGAACTTAAAAGCTACCTGGTGAATATTCCTGATGGGCAAAGTGCAAGAGAGATTCAAACAATTGCATTTAAAGGAACGGTTAAAATCCTAAAAAGATCTCTGAGTTGGAGTCTCTGAAATAGCATCAGAATGTCTGACATTCAGTGGGATGCCCTATCCCCCCGCCCCCCAAAAAAACAAAGAAAAAAGAAAATTGATAAAAAGAAAGAATGAATGGGTGTATCTTAAGAAAATTCTTGTTTTAGTTTGGTAATGCTGACTGAAAAATCAACCGATCAATGTTGACTTTAAACACATGCAGAAGCATTCAGTTTGCCACTCAGAATTAATGTCAACCTGATTTATCTCGTATTAGTACAGATGTGTTCGTTAAAGTCCATCACGAAAGTGTCATTACTTTGTGGGCAGACACGATTTTTGCCCAAAAGAATACGCAGTAACATATTCACTCCAGGTAAGTTATTTTCGAAAAGAAAAGAAAAATCATCTCAAGGGGTAAGAACCTTGCGAATAGAGAGAAGATTAAAAGAAATATGATCGAGCAGATTCACAGCTTATCAAAAGAAGTTTTCCTTGGATTTCAACCAATGGAACACTCACTGGGAATAAAGGTGTTGAATGCCAATATTTTGAAGTACATTACGATTTTATTCATTGTTTATTTCTGGTTTGGCAAATAAAACTTCAGTTTGTGTTCTTTTTTAACACACTTTTTGAGCACAAATACCATATACTAGCAGTGTTGTCTGGGATTGGAAAGTCGCCCTTCTATATTAAACTAGCTGTGCCTACCCGGCATTGCCCGGGATGCAGTGAAGTCATTTTAGTTTTTATTTGCTTACACATTTTTTAAAACTTATTGAGAAAAAGAAATAAAATTTTAGTTGTAAGGGAGACAACTCTTTATCTTATATTCTTCCAATAAAACAAAGAGTTATTCCCCTTACTGATTTTTATTTTTCAGTCATAATTGATAAAACGTCTCCATTTTATTTTTACAAGTTGCCTGGGTGAGACTACACAATTTGAAAAATAAACTGTAGCAAAGTATGCTATTATAATGCCAATATATAGTAACAAAAATGAAAATTGGCTATTTAGAAACAAAGTTTGATATAAATGCTATTTAGGTCCAACTTTTAAAATTTTACAAGATAATTTTATATGTTAGATATAGAAATCAAAGTAACAAATACCTAGCACTAAACAGCTTTTTTTTGCTGTATGAAGTTTGAATTCTTTGAAGTTGGTCTTAGTGTCTTGAATTTAACAGAGTAGAGTATGCTGCATGCTCTTCTCGGATTGCACCCGGGTCACTGCCAACCTCCCCACTCACATCACTTTGTGCGCCTTACAGAGTTGTATCTGTAAACCAAATTTCAACTCTGCTCAGCTGAGAAAGTTATGCGTCTACATACATAAAAGCAGAGTCTGAATTACCTACTAGACACCATCGTCGAATGTCTTCGGTCTCTCTGTAAAAGGGTTTGTCAGGAAAACCTGACATGAGGATACTTCACCCTACAAGTAAACCCTGACCAAATATTCAAAATAACATAGTATTCGAAGCCCAAATAAGATCTCCTCGGTATGGCTACACACTTGTTTATACGAGCAATGGTGCACCTTCTCCAAGTGATGTTACCTCAAGTAACAGCACTTAGCTGGATACTCCACCAGACCAGATGAATTCTTGTCCTGGAATCCGGGAAGAAATAGATACTTTAACATAATCAACTGATCAATTGGTGAGAGAAAAATGAATGTTCTTAACTTCTCTACAAAATCAACGTTTGAGAGGTAAAGGAGAACTTTAATGGAACATTCGAATATCTATTTATCTCATATAGAGATCAAGTGTTAGCCCCAGGAAAAGGGGCCCTTCATTTCTGAGAACTTCGACTGAAGTAAAATGAAACAAAAAAGTTAGAGATGTACACACACACACACAAACGCATATATACAGACGGCAGATTTTATAAAATGCAAGACTTGAATAGAAGCAGGTGATAAAAGGAGAAAATGAAAACATCTTCAACGGTTGAGTAGAAATCATTGAACAAATAAGAAATTTCATCTAATTTTGTCTTTTTTTTTTTTTTTAACTTCCAAAGATATTTTAAGTTACGTGTCTTTCAGACATTTTGGATTCTAATTTAAATTTGATAAACGATTTCCCTAAATATTATTTTACTCAGATTGAGTTATTACAATAACATCCATTCAGATAAGAGTTATGATATCATGCGCTCCTTACAGAGAGCCAGAATAATAAGAGCGTTTTAAGTTTAGGAAAAAAAATATGCTCATAAAATATTTGAATGGGCCAACATTCTAAGCTATCGATAATACGATGAATTTTTTTTTATTAAGTAATTCAGATCATTATTAGCTAAAAACTCAGTAAATAATAAAGGAAAATGAAGTCGAATTTGGTTAAAAACAAATATAAATTCGGAATGTTAAGAAATCTTTGCTAACTTGCGCCCCCCCCCCCCTGCAATGATAGAATTCGACTAGGGAAAAAGAAGAGCTATGAAAATGGAATATTATTGGTCATGTGTAGGTTAACTAGAACAAGAAAAAAAGAAATTTTATAAAGTAAGAAGTTTAATTTCAGGGAATTCCGAATGAGGCAGTCATGTATTTTAGATTGACTGTTAAAAAGATGCAAGGGAAGACTGTTGGAAGTGAAGGATGTGCAAATAATAAAGAGGGGAATTTCTGGCACTCTTTCTTCCTCTTATGCATATGTTTATTCAATGTGAGTTTTTAATTTTTTATTTTTTTAATTTTTTTTTTTATTAGATGTTTGATTGGCTTAATGGATATGGTTGCAAACTATGGAGTTGGTTATGCCGAGTTCAAATCCTATCAAATCTATTGTGTTCAATCATTTTTTTTTTTAATGAATCGTCTACAACATGCACTGTGTTTCGGCATTAAATAACCCCAAAAGGGTTTAGATGTCGTAAACCAAACCTTATTTCATTCAGGAGGAAACAATTATTTTGTTTCGTTCCCCAGTCTCTTCAAGCAAGATGTTCAGTCTTCCTCCAAAGAGCTAAGCTCAGATCTCACACAATTCAACAAACCATTCTAAGAACTACACCAGCAACATCATGAGACCTATTACAAGAATCTTTCAACAGATCCTCCATTATGCTATATAACAAAAGTATTGAAAATACAAACATTAATAACCGAAAAAGGTGCCTTTAGCTACAATTGCTTGTAGCATGTTTTCTAATCTAAAATGATATGACCTATCTCTCTCTCTCTCTCTCTATATATATATATATATGTATAGCTTCATAAACAAAAGCTGAAAACTGTTTCGTTAATAATTTTCTAGGAAATAAAAATCTTTTGTATTTGATTTTGTTGACTTTTTACTTAGTCCATTCAACCGTTTGTACTTTGATTGCTGATGTAAAAGAGATAGTAAGAGGAGATAACTCTCTCTCACTTACAACTACTCTTATCGCAACCCATTGCACCATAAAAAAATACGGAAGAAATCTCATTAGAGTCAGCTTTTTTGGTTTACACCATGTATTCGCACATTTCACATAAATCACTAATCCTAATAATATAAAACAATACGCTAAGGCATTTCATGTTCGTACATACATTATCACCTTTCACACACATTTAAAAATATTTACTTGTACTTGTGATGGCATTCACCCTGATTCGGTTGAGCCACGTCTTTCCAATGAATTCACTGTACTTCCGAATGAAGTCTAACCAAGCACTGAGGTTGAATCGAGAGACAGCCAGTCTTAATTCCACTGGCGAACACTGTTGATACGTTGACCGATAATCAATTCTGCATCCTGCTTCACTATTCTGAGCCACGTTATCATTCATTATGTTCAATGTGTGCATGCATGTGATTTTGTGTGTGTGTGTGTATATATGTATGTCTTAGGTAGATGTTTGTGTGTGTGTGTATGTATGTTATTACTTTACAAACATAATGGTCTAATTTAGACACAGACTCTTTTCACCCTTAAAGATCTGGCATTATCAATAAGTATTAAAAACAAAGTATGCCCAATGATATTCTCCAATTTTCAATTTGTGATGTTTTAGTTGAATTCTCACAATCAATCAATATAGAAACTAATTAAGACGCTTCTTTTTCACCATTGATTGATATCTTATCAATGTTTCAATAAATGCTCTCCTTAGTCAATATCATTGGGGAAAAAAAACTTATCCCAGCTGTCAAATTAGACACATGTAAAAGACCTACTGATAAAAATTCTTAAAATTAAGGAAAAGGAAATGTTGAATTTAATTTGCTCTGATAATAATTCGTAAAATGCTAAGAAGATGAATTGTTAATAAGGTTTGATTAGTCAAATGAGTAAAAAGGAAGAGAATAGAATAAATTCATGCAACCTGCAGCAACTTAGAAAAACACAAAAAACGATCTATCACTTTCTTGACATATTGATAGTATATTTTCATATCAATATAAAATTAGGTTGTTGTTAAATGGTACTACCACGGATATTTGATAACTATGGGCATATATTTTTGATGCTTTCTTAGATTAGGACCCACGCTAAAATCGACTTGGTGTTGGTACTTTACAGATGTTTACATAAACCGGTGGAAAGTACCAACGCCAAGTCGGTTGACCTACCTGCATCCCAAAAATAAAAAACTAGGCCGGATTTACAAGTGGGGAAAAAAAACAAAAACATTAACCAACATTTAAAGCAAAAATTAACGCAAAAAAAAAAAAAAAAAAAAAAAAATCAAATAATACATTTAGTCAAATTGTATGAAAGAAATATTTATTTTTAACGAAGAAATAAAAATGAACAGGTGATAAATTATATTTAAGTATTCTTTTTTTTTTCGTGAAAATTATTTTTGGTTTGTAATCAAGCAAAAATGGCGTCGTTAGGGTTAGGTTTGTTTTTTTTGGTTTCTTTAGTGAAAATTGTTTTTGGTTTCGTTGGGGTTAGGGTTAGGTATTAAAGTTTTTTTTTTTTTTTTTTTTTTGCCATAACATTTTTTTTCTTTTGCAATCAGCTTTTCTTCCTGACAAAAAGTAATCACTCCTTCGGTGATAGCTTGTGAAAATTCTTTGCAGTACTTTCGCATTTCAATCAGTTGCAATCGCGTTTCAATAAGTTGAAATGTTGACCGCTTATTTTCTCGCAATTTGATTGGCTAACCGTTTTTGGTACTTTCTGGCAGTTTACGTAAATATCTAGAAAGTCCTGACGCAAAGTAGATTTTAGCATGGGTCCTAATCTAAGAAAGTACCATATTTTTTTTTTTTTTCCTAATCCATGTCATGACTTACTCTTTACAGTTGTTTACAACTAAAAATATTGTGATGGTGTGTATGGTATAGATAGTATCATAATCACATGGCAGTTGTACATATTGTGAACTAAAACAATTCTTTGTATACAATATTATTATTCACTGATACATTACTATTTTCAATTCTGTTTTTATTTGATGCGAAAATATGCACACCATCAAAGACGCGGTCATGTGATAAAGAAACAGAGCTGACTGTGAGAAAAAAAGGTAAAAAATAAACTTGCATCAGAAGTAACGTAAACTTCTTACGACAGGCTAGCTGTTTGATTCTTAAAGATATTCCCAAGATAGGTAACTCTGGTTCACCTACCTGAACATCCAATATGTAGAGATTTTATTTTTGTACCCTCTTTGGTCCAATAAGAGTCATATATATTTATTGCATGCCGGGAGTTTCTGTGAATCTCAACTCAGTAAAAACTCTTTTATCGATTTATGCAATTTAATTATCCTTCGATGTCGAAATAAGATCACTGAGGAGGAGAATCTGGTAAAACAAAGATTCAATCAAGGTAGGTAACTCTGGTTAAAAGGGATGTACCTTCACCCACCAGAACAAGAATAAACAAATTGTCTGCTTTGCTGCGGGAGTGTTTTTTTAGGGGCTTTTGTTTAAATTTACAACCTGACAAAAGTAAGGCTGATTACATTGATCACATGTGAATTCTGAGTGTATTAGAAAAGTGAAGTGTTTTGATTTTGTAAACGAAGTTAGGGTTTTAATGTCACTGTCACTTTGATAAACAACCCACATTTATAAATAGATATGATGAACTCTCACATTCAAGAACAATGCATCTGAGCATCTGATTATCAGACAACACCAACAGATAAATTTGAGTGTGAATCCTGCATTGTGAACAACAAAACCCACTCTCTCCACCAAGCAAACAATGTATGTACAGGTGCAGAGTGTGCTATGCATCATCGATTTATCTGATCGCAGGTCTTAATCAGATTTTTTTTTCTACCCCTACTAAGGCTTGAGAGTCTCGTCTAGCCTATTTCTCTTATAGCAGAGAAGAGAAGAAATGGATCAATACTTTTCCAAAGGGTATTAATAAAAATGATACAGTAGCATCAACAGAAATTGAACATAGCCCACATCAATAACACTCACCATATCTAGCCACATTGAAAATATGTGATAAAGCAAAACAGCTGTATGTGGATGAAATATATATATATATATATATATATATATATATATATATATATATATATATAAAGATAAGTTGTCTTTTTTATACTATTACAATGGTTTTACGTGCACACGCGATTGTTAGACAGTCTAATATCGGAGGAGTGCGGTCGAATTCACTATTTACAAATAGTAAATTTGATCCCAATCCCAGAGATTAGACATTCTAACAATTGCGCGCATGTGTAAAACCATGGTAACAGTATAAAAAAATTATCTATTTATGTAATATTTAGCTCTGTCCAAGAAGGCATATAGCACTGTACACAAACAAACAAATCAAAACTCTCAATCAGTCAAAAAAGTTGATTTTCACAGCTATCAGCATTATATATATATATATATATGCATAGCAATACTGTTTTCTCTATTGTTACCACTTTTAAAACATTTAATTTATAATGATTTTAATCATAAAAATGTATTAAAATACAAGTTTTAAATAAAAAGAAGAAAATAAATAAATTTAGCTACAAAAGTGATAGGAGTGTGCGTGATTAGCCTAATTTGTACCCCCAACAGACTATGCATTGTCTGTGCATTCTAATTTTATCAGATCTCTTGTGATCATTAATGCAGTTATACCATTTGGAAAAGTATGAAACTGAAATTTCACTTAACTATGGACAAAATAGAAACTTGTGTACAGTTTATCGTATACAATAAGTATTATGTTTCAGCATTAAATAACAAAAAGAAAGGGTTGATTTGCGGTAAAAAAATACAATACAAACGAAACAGAAGTGATCGTCTTTTATTAACTACGTTTAATTAAAATAAGATCAAGGCATTTTTTAATGTCCCACAAAGATAAATGAGAAAAGTCTGATCTTTCTAACAAAGTAAAACAAAGTTATCAATGATGTTGATTAAAATTTATGTTGATAAAGCTATTTTTGAATGTCTGCAGATACTTAAAATCCTAAGTGGCTACAATAACTTTGGCATCAAAGTATCAAGCATGACATCTATGAATTTTTAGCAGTGAGGGTGAAAGAAAAATTGTTTTCGAAATAAAAGAAAAGAAAGAAATAAAATCCCTAAGTGGTTTCATGTGGCACCTACATTCTTTAAAATTCTTTTTATGAAAAACTATCAGCATCAAGACAAGGCAGTCTATGAAAAAAATAAATATAAATATATATTTTTCCATAATAAAATGAGGTCATCAGAAAAAATGTAGCTAGAGATTAAATAGTCTAGGTTCTATTACAGTTTTACAGGATAGGAAGAATTAAGGCAACAAAGAATTATGAGTTCATCATCTCAAATGGAATCCATTTAAAAAGGGGAAAATGAAGGAAAGGTAAAAATCCTCATTTACAGCAATAGGGCAGATCTAAGTTTAAATGATTAAAAGATACACACACACACATATATATACTTATCTATATATATACATACACATATATATATACTTATCTATAATCTAACATTATATATATATATATATATATATATATATATATATATATATATATATATATATAGATATATATATATATATATATAGATATATATATATATATATATAGATATATATATATATATATATAGAGAGAGAGAGAGAGAGAGAGAGAGAGAGAGATTGAGAGGGGGGAGAGAGGGAAAGCAAGAGAGGGAGTGAGAGTGGAAGAAGAATTGAATGAGATCTGAAGAAGGACAATGGAGAATCACATCGCATTTGCTAGAGCCTGCTGAGATGTAATTTAGATTAGACCAGCAAAGGTGACCAAGGCTAACAGATTCTATTTGCCCGTGACAACAGATCTAATACTTTTCAGAGCCAGTCATCATATTACCACAACACACAATACGAAACATCGAAATAACTTTACAAACACATTTAAATTCTCAGTTGACATGAAGAACTGTAAATATATTCGGAAGAAAGGAATTAACAACAGCAGAGAGAAATAAGAGAAGAAAGGTGAGAGAAGACTCCAGTCGTGTCAGTCAAAGAGGTTTCTAAGCAGTTTTATATCAAGATGTGGGTGCGAGAGTGCGTGATTTGTTAAATGAATATTGTGTGGATTATGAAATCGGCTACTAGGCCGAGTTCAACTCCTATCAGATCTATTATGGTCATTTACGAACTAATATTGTTGGGAAAGGTATGAATACACAATTATATCCCCTTCTTAGCTATGGATAAAATAGCAACTTGCGTTCAATTCCTTGTATACAATCAGATCAATTCTTGATAGTTGCATAAGTGTTTTTATAATGATGAACTTGTCTATAATAAAAACACCTTGAACCGAGGATTGAGGAGTCAGAACAACAAATTAATTGCTTAGCAATGGGACCCTTTAAAATTTAAGGAGTCAAAACTAAAATCCGAGTCAAGTGTTTCAGATACCGGCTCCTCTGCTTTTCATTATGCATCATTGAATTAAATTCTTTAGATTTGGTTGATTAAAAATACACACACAAATCACATTGGATTCACAGAACCTTAAAAAGAATGTTCTTCCTCTTTAAAATTAAAACACTATAAATAATATATCTTATATATAAATTCGTACTAGTGGGAGAAGAAGATTTCTATGGTTTGATTTGGAATTTTAAAAAGACCATTAAACATGTCAGGAGTCAAAGTCGAGCGTTTAGCTTACCGACTCTACAGCCCTGATTAAAACAACTAAAAAGAAAGTAAAATCGAACTTTCCCAGGTGTTATTTTTATTTGAATGCTTTCTTTTATGCCGCGTTTTATTTAAAATTCTGGAATTTGCATAGACACAAACAAATACATAAACAGATACCCTAATTTCATTCTTTGTTAGCTTTTTTTAGAGATGGCTATCTTAGTTTCTCAAATCAAAAATAGTTAAACACTGTCTGAAAACTATTCCTGTCTTCTGCCTTAATTATTATTATAATTATTATTTTTAGAGTTGTTTAGTTGATGTTAGTCCTACATTTGCATATATATATATATAAAGATCTTAAGGACAAAATACAATATTTATATTAATTGAAGAAGACTTAATGTTGGTTTTAGAAAAAGTGGAAAAAGATTTATCCTTCAAATTTTGATCTGTCTTGTTATACGCTAATTGGAAAGTGTCAGTTAAAAAAACTTGAGACAATTTAAAGCTGGATGCCATATTTGTAACCTCTCAATGCTATTTTTATGGGATAGTGTTTACTGCTTTCTATGAGACACACAAAAACTATATATATTTAATATATAAAAGTTGGTCAGACGGATTTCAGAAGCATCACATCTAGCACATCGATATTCGATTCTGCCTAGCGTTTTTCTTTTGCGGAACGTTGTTGCATGTTGTTAAGAATAATACATTTTCATTCGATTTAAATTCTTTGAAAATACAATTTATCCCTCAGAATAATTTTACTAGGAAGCCATATTTCTTTTCAGCAGTAAATGTATATTATAGATAGCAGCCATGTTTGCTATCAGCAGCAAAAGTTACTATTCATGGTAAATACTATTACTTATAGATTATTTTGCTTATTACTAAATAACTTTTGAAAACATTATTCCACTAGAATCTGACATTGTAACAAATAGGTAATACCTGAAAACTTTTACATTTTTATGTTGATTCATGGTCACGTGACACGTCCTTCTTAAACGGTGTCTATAGACAAAAAATCTGCTATTATTTACTTCTCCATTACAATTACAAGAAATGGTAGAGTTTTTTTAAATAACTGTTCTCACACACGTTTACCAGTTAACAAGTTTACAGCTCTGACCGTAATTTTGCACAGACGTCCCATACATTTAAAATAAATAATATTACATTTGTTTATACAGGGTTCCATGTTTTAAACAAAAACATTGTTTAAGCATGGAAGGTATCTTTACAAATGATCGCTTCATGATTAAATCACAAAAGGGAGCTAACTCTGACTTCATATTTATTGCTAGCATATCATCATATTTATTGCTAGCATATCATCATTCTTTCTGCAAATTCTTACATTTATTTACATACACTTTAATTTTCTCCTTTCCAAAGTTTAAGAAGAAGTCAAAATACATGAAAAAAATCACATGAAAAATGGTGACAAATATCTAGGACCCCCCCCCCCCCCAAAAAAAAACAAAAAAACCTTGCTCCCAAAATTTGAAACAGGTCTAGTCAAAACTTCTTAAACTTTTCCTATCCAGTCTTTAGAATAATGTTTTCCTATTATTATTAAAATAACTACTGCTCTGATGATCATCAATGTTAAATTAAAGACTATATATTTCTCTTGACTTTGCTGTGAAACGAGCATAAGATTTAGAAAAAGTATTGAATTTTGAAAAAAAAAATTGTTTGTGAGACGAAGAAGAAATACAGGTATCCATCGAATTATGAAAATAAAGAGATTGAAAGAACAAATGAAAATTATTGTTTTGGATTGATTTTTCCTATGGTTATTGGAATGCAACTATAAAGTATATATATATATATGCTAGACCTCCTGTTATCCATTGGGTCAATCATGTTTTTACAAGTATTGCAAAGTAAAAAGATTTCACAAAGTCAGACTACATTCATCCTCTTTCTCTCTTTCTTTTAATTATTCACATCATTCCATTCCATTCATCTTACAGCCAACAGAATCTACAAGACAGCATCTTTAGTATAATCATATGTAACTAAGTAAACACATGTAAGTGTAGCTAAACAATTTCTACTAACTGTGGTATGTGCAGTGCCGACTTCTGAAATGATCAAACGTAAGAAATCAAATACGAACATAAGTTGCACAAATTTGTTAGATTTCATGTTAGAGTTGAAACCACATAGGCATCTTATTAACAGCCAAACATGAATGCGATAAAAGTTCAAATGAAAGATATGACATTTTTATGCTTTGTCTTTTAAACCATTTGTAATTATGCCATGAACTACTTGTATTAAAACAGAAACAACGCACATCTAAAACGTGCATAACTAGAGAAAGAGAGAGAGAGAGAGAGAGAGAGAGAGAGAGAGGCGGAAGGGTGAAAGGAAGGAAGGAAGGAAATGCCAAAAAATGTAAATGAATACAAGAACGAAGAAAACAAGATCCGTTCAAATATTTATGATGTTAATGCTATTGATAAATAACATTAGATAACATTTTCAGATTATTCATGGAAATAAAAACGAAACAAACAAAATGACAAGAAATAAATTGGTAAAGACCAAAAGAGAGAAAAGGTAAAAGAAAATAAATTTGAACAAGTTTGGTAAGCAGGGAAATGTTGTAGTAGTCAAAAACCGAACATAAATAGGAAGAAACAAGTCTTGAGCAGCTGATAAACTTTAAGTACTTTGATATTGATGTGCCTTAATAAATCAGAAGGATCTTTCAAGGAGATTCAAAATATAACACTTACATACAAAAGAAGACAAAACGAAGACATTTGACTCGAGCATTAAAATATTCCAACAAGCTTAGAAAATGGTTCACTTGTATATATTTCACTTCATTCCTATATAAATTATTGCATCAAGGATTTTGCTAGATACAACATATGTAATAAAATAAGTTTAATAAAAAAATCTATTGAGCACTGGATAAATACTAAATATCAACATAATATTGTATTTATTATTTATTCAAAATGATAAGTGATTAACTTCTAACAAATTCGATTATGATTGTTATATCTAATATATAAAGTAATTTAATTCTCTACAATCTAGCAAATGTTTCTAAGTTTATACATCTCTATCGGTGGATGAAATTTCTTTGAATGTTAATAAGTAATAAACTGTAAACATTGTTTCCAACATATCCATAACCGCATTAGAATTCAAATAGTTTTACACTTATATTACAAAAAATTAGTTCATGATTAAATCATGTTTATATTTTTATTTCATTGTTTGAATTTTAGAGTTGTACAAAATGATGGTTCAAGATAATACCATAACGATATTTATCAGTTATATACAAAAAATAAATAAAAAATAAACATTAAAAAAAAAAAAAACTCGAAGGAGCTTCTAAACTTTATTGTGTTAGTTCAATAATGGAAGAAGATAACAAAATGTCATGTATGGTATTATATTAAGCTAGCTCTATCTACCCGGCGTTATCAGGGAGTCTTTTTACTTTCAGTTTTTCTTTTAACTCTTAAATTAATAAATATTAAGAAACTAAGAACCAGAGGTTCCAAATCAGCAAGCAGACAGAGAGAGAGAGAGAGAGAGAGAGAGAGGGGGAAACTGTGTGCTGATTACGTGACGAATTCAGAGAGAGAGAGAGGGCAACTGACTATATAGTGTCAGACTTGTGCGTTACCAAAGGAGAGAAGAGAGCGACTATTAATGAAGCTTGAAATAGGATTTAAAAAATATTTGTTTTTAGTTTATGCTATTGCATTTTTATTTCAATAAATATTTGATTAATTTTAAAGAGAAAAATGTGTAATTATCGAAGTTTACATTGATGACACGTGTAGTTGTATCATTCCCAAAATAGAAGAGTTTTGCACCACTTTAATGTCCCCTTACGAAGATTAAAATCAAGATATAATCTCTAATAACTATTGTTAAAATTTCACCAAAAAAATCTGAGGTATCTGAATTTTCCCGAAGGGCGTCCACTCCCTTTACATAAAACTAAATTATACGTTGACGGGAATAGCTTCCTATCCCAAAAGCTGCTTATAAAAATCTGTTTTGTCAACGATTTTATTCATGTTTTCAGAATCAAAAATTTAGTTTTATTCAAATTCACTGATTTCTGCTAAAAAGTTGAGAACGCACATCCCTGTTTAATATGACAGCTTAAATGCTATTTAGGTTCAACTTTAAAATCTCATAAAATAACTTTATATGTTAGATAGTATGTACCAGAAATGAACATTTGATTAATTTTTCCAAATATATATTTTTTCTTTAGCTTTACGTTCAAAATATAAAATTTTCTCACCTACTAAAAAAAAAAAAAGGTAGAAAGTTTTCTTGTATTTTCTATAATTTCGACTTGGTTGGCTTCAATAATGCAAAAAGATAATTCCAAAGATGGTAATATGCTAGAAGAATCCACTTATCAGGAGACAGCTTAAGTACTTTGAGTCAAACAGAGAATTGAAAAGAAAGCAGAAATAAGAGAAACATGGAAGAAAGAAGGGAAGAAAAGCTTTATGGTTCAGTCCATTTTTTTATTCTCATTGGAAGGGGTAAGTAGGTCTGACACTATGAGAAGAGCAAGTGATTTGCTTATGAAAAGATAATTGCTTGTGCCATCGCTGCCATTTTGTCATAGCAACAAATATCCCTTTGTTGATAGTTGTCACACTTGGAAATTACAAGGTCTTCTAGGCAAATGAACAATATTTACAAGCATAGTTTGCTTGACAAATGGAAAACAAATTATATTTCATAATTATAGGAGAAAAAATAGCATATATATATAATAAGATAATATATTACGTATATATTTTTGTTTCAGTATTTACATCAACAGTGCTCAATTCACGAGTCGAGCTTAGTCATAGTATATAAAATACTTATGGCAAGTGAGCTTCACAGAAACGTTTATGTATAATTCCATCGCAGGAAATTGTTAAGCTAACTGCTAGCCTGACAATTCCCTTTGATGGAATGAAACACAAACTTTTCTATATAGTTCACTTGCTATAAGTATATTTTATACGTTTATATATATATATATATATATATATATATATATATATATATAAGCAAAGTCAGTTTTTTTTATTCAGTACTTCTGTGATCATTACTTTTTTTACTACAAACTACATGTTTCGTCAGTCAATATAAAACAAATATTGTTTTGTGTTGTTAAAAACAAAAATTTTCAATCGATTTCAGCGATTTTTATTCTTAATCCTGATCAATATTTTATCTTTTATTAGTCACAAATAAAGGAAGCTGGGGGAGTTCTTACTATCACAGAGAACTAAATTTAATAAGAGACAACTTTTTTAACTTCACCTATTTGTCCTTTTTGCTGAGAGAGAGAGAGAGAGAGAGAGAGAGAGAGAGAGAGAGAGAGAGAGAGAGAGAGAGAGAGAGAGAGAGAGAGAGAGAGAGAGGAGTGATTTGATGGGTGAATCGGTTAACAAGCAGTACTTAGAGGCAGAGGTTATAAGTTCGAACCTCACCCGGACATGAATAATTTTATTCTGATTTTGTTCTCAAATAAACTTGAACATTTCAAATTACAATATTAAGCAGATTGTTTAGTTTTACTTTTAATTTTTTCTGTAATCTAATTACTTTACGGAAATTAGGGCCCAGGGTAGCGCTGCTAGTATATCTCTCTCTCTAATATATATATATATATATAATAATATATATATATATATAATAATATATATATATATATATATATATATATTATTGTGAAAATATATTTTAGCATATGCTTTCAATATTTAATGTTTGCCAACCTCTTCCAATTTAAGCTCGATGAATGTCAACCGGTAACAACAGAACATATATAAGTAAGCAAAGTTCATTTACATTCCGAAAGCCAAGATTTTATTTTATTTTTCTTACAAAACATTTTTCAAAACAAACACATTTCAGTGCAAATTATTTTATGTATCGTTTTGCTGACGGTAAACAAAACAAGATTATTATGTATATATTGGATCTGTTTACCTGTGGCGCAAAAGTCACGCATTAGTTTGAATCAGTAACAACTGATTCAAACTAATGCGTGACTTTCGCGGGATTGTTTGGCGAGCGCTTAATTAGCAGATTTTCTGATTTTAACTGGCCTTCACGTTCACCGGATTTAACAGCCCATGACTTTTTCCTTTGGGGTTATCTTAAGGAAAGGGTATATGTGAAGAAGCCTACAACGATTCAAGAGCTTAAAAACAATATCAGACATGAAATCCAAGAACTAGAGCCAGTTATTCTAAGGAGTGTAATAGAAAATGCCCTAACTAGAGCCCGTCTTTGTGAGGCCGAAAATGGTGGCCATTTAAAGGATATTATTTTTAAAAACTACTGCAACAAAATTACCAAGTAAATGTATTAGTTATCAGAAAATCCTAGTTTCTATCACCTAAACAAACCAATGCGCGACTTTTGCGCCACCCTGTATATATTTATTAAATAATGGGTACAGCTTTTGAACAGAACAAAAACCGACCGGTCAGGTTTATGTTAGTGTTAGGGTTTAAAAAAAAAACAGTTCGATTTTTGCCTGGTTCAAATGTGTTATCAGTGTTTGTCAGCTAAAAATGATGAATTTCTTCACATTTTGAAAAAAACAAGTGCGTTCATGAAAAACATAAAAGCATGTAAATTATAAATGTTATTATGATTTTAATATTTCAGTCCTCTGGCTTTGTATGTTTTATGGCATATCAACCTTTTTTAATTTTTCTAATTCTGAAGCAGAATACCTATTGTAAATGATTCATTGTATACAATTAATTGAACACAAGTTGTTATTTTACCCATAGCTGGAGAGAAACTGCAGGTTCGTATATTTCTCAACAGCATTAGTGTGTAGATGGCCACACTAGATCCACAAGGATTTGAACTCGACATATTTGATTCAATAATCTGCAGAAGTATCCGTTATCTCAGTATTTAATAAATTAGTTACATTCAGTTTATGAAAGTGAAGTCATTAAAATGGAAACCATTGTTAAATCACATTAAAAACAATAAAATAGTACGATTGAAAGAGAAATGTTAAATTTTTGTTACTGAGAGATAAGTAATAAAAATATTTTCGTCATCCAAGTAAATCAGAGTGAATAGAAATGATTGAAAAGAGAGACGCAAAGTGTAATAAGAGATTGGTTAAATAAGTGATACAATACAACTTTGTTGTCCACATATTCACAGTTGATGATCTCAAATCTTTGCACAATACTGGCAATATTTATTTACAAACTATTTTGAAGACGAAACCTATAGACACATAGACTAACTCACAGCCACCAGTCAATTATTCCGATAACATTACAAGGAAATATAATTTTAAGATAAAAGAAGGAAAAGGGAAAACACAAACAAAAAAAGGAAAACAGAAAGAAAAAAAAGGGAGAAAAACAATAAATAAAACAGTGAAAATAAAAAAGAATTGAAGCCGACACAAAAAGAATTGGGGAGGGGGGGGGGGAATGAAAAAGAGAAAAGAAAAAAGTAGCAAAAACAGAAAAAAGTAGTAAAAACAGAAAAAAGTAGGGAAAAGAAAATTATAAAAAAGTAGCAAAAAGAAAATTATAAAAAAGTATGAAAAAAAATCAGGGGAAGAAAAAAAATAGAAAAAGAAATACCAAGGGAACAAAAAATAGAAAAACGGACAAAAAAAAAAAAAATGTAAAAAAACAAAGAAAATTATATTAAAAAAAATGGGGAGAAATGAAAAAGAAAAAAAGTAGAAAAAAGAAAATTATAAAAAAGTAAAAAAAAAAAAAGAAAAACCGGAGGAGGGGTAGAAAAAACATACGAAAGAAGAAATGGGGGAAAACAAAAAAAACATAAAACAAATGGTAGATTATAGACTATTTTTTGATATATAACAATGACTGAAAATAAAGGTGTTTTTAAAAAAAGGGAAACTTATTTCAATTCCAGCAGACAATAATAAACAAAACAAATCCTTATGGAAAAGTAGAGCCAAAATAGAGGTTTAAAAATTGACACCTTTAGTCAAGATTATGATAGAAAAATAACATAACATAAATCGAGAGAATTTTGAAAAGAACTAGTAAAGATGATACAATCAATTGAACAAGAGCAGGGATTTCAATTATCAGTCGTTGCCTGCACATTGACAATATCAAACAGAAGATGAGCCCAAAAATTCCCCATAAAATATTCCTTTCCGATGCTCACTCATAATTGTGGTTGTTGTGGAAGTAAAGACACAGCAAATATTGCTTTGTAGTCTAAACAAGTAAAACGAGAGCCCCAACATTTTTAGTTTTTTTCTATTTTTTTCTGGAAATCGCTCCAGACAAGGCATGAAGCCACTTGATGTAAGGAGCTAACAAGAAGAAATATGATTATCACAAAGAAAGAAGATGCCTATTGGCCTAAGTCTTGAAAAGACCAAGGCTATAGGTAGGAGGAAAACAGTTAGCAGAAAGAGAGTTCCAGAAGCCTGCAGTTCTTGGAAAGAAGCTACTGGAATAGGAAGCTGTATTACAATAGGTATCAAAAAAGCGAAATCATGGAGACCACGAGATTAATGAGTCAAACGAACAAAAGAAGCAGAGAATAGATCACATAATTCTGAAGAACACATGCCATGATAGTACTTATAGAAAAGACTGAGACTAGCAACATCCCATCTGTGAGAGAAAGAGAGATGGTGCAGAGAAGAAGAAAGGGTGGGGCCAAGCAAATTACAGATACGTTTCTGCACCTTATCAAGAACCCTCAAATGGGACAGAGATTCAACAGCCCAAATATGACAACAGTACTCAATATGACAA
The DNA here is from genome assembly GCA_963556195.1 of Sepiola atlantica. NCBI lineage: Eukaryota > Metazoa > Mollusca > Cephalopoda > Sepiida > Sepiolidae > Sepiola > Sepiola atlantica. The sequence goes on along the minus strand of OY744517.1, from coordinate 184,753,625 downwards.
CAGTTACCGACATCGCCAGATTAGTTTAAAGCAATTGATTCTTTCTACCAATGATAAACCAAGAGGCAGTGAAGCACACGGGAAAGGGTTTTGATGCTTGATAGGTTGTTCATTCATCGTGTGTCACTTTATGATGCACAACATCTACACATGAATGAAGAGGCAGTGATTTCAATTGCATCTAAATCATTACACGCTTGTTGAATCATCAATTTGAAACAGAGTTTAGAAATTACTAGGTTGAGGAAAAATGTTGTGCACAGTGTTTAAATAATTGGAAGGTATGTATGTTCTGTCGCATCCAGCATCTTGTTCAGGTGTTACTTCTTCGTATTAGAGTCTATTTCGATCAGTGCAGTACTTTATACAGGGTCACCGATTTGAGTTTCCAGGATGTTGCATCACAGACAGGAAGTTAGCAGTGACACGTAGCGGATAAGCTGATAAAATCTTTATTTTGTTTCTGAACTATGAAAGAGAGTGATCGTGTTTATGACAGCTGATCCTTCCCCTATAGGGGATGCATTGGGGGAAGACCCACAGGTTATTATGCAACATCAAAATATACAGTATACTGTGAAGGAAAAAAAAACAAAAACAATTGTTAACCCCCAAATGATTGTCTGCTAATATTATTAATAACTTGCTATTAAAAAGAAGATGAAAATCAACAGACATTAATGACAGACATACAACGGCATTTAACAACGTGAAAAAGAAGAGGAAGAGAACGGACTACTGCTACATAAAAAGACTCCAGCTGATTATGTGATGAGTCACACCATTTGGATAATCATTTTTGATTACCGGAATGCCATAGAAAAGTGGACACAAGGATACATCTTATGCCAAACAGGGAAATGTTACATACAATGTCAATGAAAATTCTTCTATTTGGTTAAGACATACAAACCAGCTGCATCATTCCCAAATTTCAACACTAAAAATTGTTGGAATTTGTTAAAGCCCCCCCCCCCTCACTGATTGGCTGTTGCCATGTCCCTTAAGGGCCTCACGTATTGGCTGTCAGGCATTGCAACCCCTTTTTAGTATAGGTGTCACGTGAGCCAGCCCTTAAAAACCCTTGTATACGGCTTCCCGCCCTCTTTTTCCACGACTCTGTTCGAGTCAACAACACATCGGCTGATCTTCTCAGTGATACAGCCCACGACGGCATCACAGAGAATGACCTCCCGCCGATACCCGAATTCTATACAGGCTCTTTTTCAACGACTCCACTCCGGTCAACAACACATCGGGCGGTCTTCTCAGTGATACAGCCCACGACGGCATCACACAGAATGATCTCCCACCGTTACCAGAACTCTAAAACAGATAAGTTCTCGCGAACCACGTTTTCGCATCCACCTCTCTACCATCCTCTCTATGATTTACCAATGCCTAAATGAACTTTATGAAACTGTAAATACTCAATCCAACTTTCTCTTTCTTTCTAAATTGATATGAAATTACATCCTTGTGTTTTGTGTTCCTTCTTCAGACTTCCGTCCTATACATATCTTTGATGATTTTATCTGCACATGGTTACCCCATTCTCACGTGGGAGAATTGAACTTTATTTCAGGATTATTTTAATTCCAACAAAATGCAAAGTTCAGATCTCCTACTAAACATTTTGCTAGACATCTTTGATCTGTCCCAAGAAAATATCGAAAACAACAGCAGGAGTGTCGAACATTAATCGAGACCTCCAGTGATACAAAGTAGAGAGTCACTTAGAGTCAGATGCCCCACCACACGGCTCACAGTCAACCCTTAACAAAAAAGTCACCATGATTTTAAAAGGGGGAGGTATTAACTGCCTGCCAAAGGAAGTAAGTCCCGTTTGACAAATGCGGAGTTGTCTGCCCCTGCCGGGAGAGAGACAGTTTTGCAAATAGCAGAATGAAGCCAAGTTTTGTTTCTTCAATTGTGTTTCTTCTTTTATCTGTTATCCGTGTTTCTTGTTCAATGTTTATGTTTATTTACCTCCTCTGCAGGAGGCTAGACACAAGGTCAGGTGTGGAAAGCCAGCTCTGGCCTACAAAAATGCCTGAGCAGCTCCATCGATATTCCCCGGTAGGAGAGCCTCAGGTGATTAGCAATAGACAAACTCCTTCATAAAGCAAATTGAGAAGTCGTAGGACATTAGATGACAACAGGTACTTTGACCAAATCCGGTAGAAGTTTGCGGACAACGATGTTGGTTTTGAATAAATCATTCATCTTTTACAGCGCACACAGTTCTTTCCTCAACCTAAATATATCAATATAAGCTCAGTGGAATGTGCAGGTGTGGATGAATCATAAAACCAAACTGAAAACATCAATGGTCGTCTTTACTCCACATGAATGCCTCTTCGCAGATGGATTTACAAATAAAAGAAAACATTTTTTATGTAAGCGCTTTCCTTCAATAAACAAATAGTCAACTCTTACTGTCAGTAATAACAGTCAATCATTACACTCAGTTGAAACAGTATCAACTGAATATTAAAAGAATCATATTCAAATTAATAAAGAATGTACATTAAAAAATAAGTAATCTACATTTATTTTATTTTTCCAATTGTCTACTAAAGGGCTTCTTTTTCCATCGCTTTGGCACCATTAAAAAAAAATGCCTTATTATTTTTTGAATCGGTGATTTTTGGGAGTGAATAGTCCAATAGTCAAGCTTTTAGAATATTGGCAACAACAAACAAGTATTATTTGGATTATTCGGACTACTGTTCTCATCTTGGATGTTATTCTCACAACGTTTCGGCTGATGTAACCTCTGAACTTTTTCAGGTGCATCTTGTTGGAGTCTAGAATCTTTCTGTCAAACTCGGGAATCTGAACGAAACCCTTTATTTAATCCACAGAGGTAGCTGGCTCTCATTCCGTCAGCCATGACTGAGTAGAAGTCTTAAGTAATTTATAATTGTATTCTTAGTATCACCCGCACTGAGGATTGAACCTTCAACCTCCAGAAGACTGTCACTTAGAATTTATTACTTAGTACTTATATCCGTTATGCCACAGGTCATTGCAAGATGCAGCTGAAGAAGGTCGGAGTTTACATCGGCTGAAATGGTGAGAGAATAACATCCAAGATGAGAACAGTATAATTTGTATTATAAATCTTCATCTAAAAAATTCCAAAACGAGCAAGAAGTTTTTGTGTTTTATTTTATTAAAAAGTTTTATTTATTACTTGACTATCAATCCTCTCCAATTTCTCATATTAATTATTGGCCTTGTGCCTAACTTATTAATTTTATTTTTGTAATTTTAATGAATAAATAAATTTGGTCACCGTTTTATTGCAAATGAAAAACATTTCATAAAGAATATTTGAAAGAAAAAAAAAACAAAGAAAAAAAAACAAACTACAAAACAAATGAAACAAAACGAAAAAGAAAAAAAGCTTTGAACATCCATAAAATATTTTTGAGTTTATTTAAGTATATTAGTAGAAAAAAAGAAAAGAAGCAAAAGGTATTTGTGGTTTTGCTCAAGTGAGATGCATGATAGACTTGAACCATTTTCTTTTAAAATCCTTGCCATCTTGTGTCTGACAATTGAGCTTTACAAAGCAAAAATACTTCCTGCCGCGACATTTATTATTTTAGCTTTTTTTCTGCCTAATGACATAATTATTAGCAGAACAAACTCACTTCCTTCACAGCTGCAATCAAAAACGAAATGCTTACTAAGCAACTGATGAAGATACTTGAAACATATATATATATATATATATATATATATATATATATATATATATATATATATATGCAAACGATACGTATATTTTCTCTTTCTTACTACTTCCCAGAAGTTTTTACTTGTATTGATTCATCCTTTAAATAAATCACGGATGTTTTTTGGATTGCTGATCTTCATAACGCTTCATCTCCTCACTTCTGTGGAAAATTTATTTTATTGCTAGATGTTATAGTTAAATTGATAATATGAAACACTGGGCGTTGCCCAGGAGTCTTTTTATATTCATTTTTTTGTTTCGCACTCCCTCCCTCTTTTTTAACAAACAGCAAACAAATTTATTTTTGTTTTGTTTTGACTGAATAATTTATGCGACTTAAATATGAATTTGATCAACTGTTTGTTTTTTTCTATAATAGACATTCTAGGTCTTCGAGCAGAACTGAAAAAAATCAAAATGTATTTAAATGAATCATAAAAAGTTTAATAGATAATTGAAACAAATTTTTTATAAAAGTTTGGATGCTGAGGATGTAAAAAAAAAACAACAAAAAAAACATTATTTGGGACGCTGATAACTCTCTCTTTCTTTCTCTCTTGAGACAACTTTTTTTAATTCTGTAACAAAATTAAAACACTGTTTCTATATTTTTAACTGTTTATTTTTTAGTCTTAATTATTACAAATTACAATTCTAAACTCTATACAAAATAGCAATTCCAAATTCTAATCTCTCAGGGTTTAGTATTTAATCTTTGAATAAACCCAGGAGAGTAGAAAGTGGACCTTGGGTTTACTTTCGGCAGCCTCGTAACTCTCGCTTCCCTTATTTTGTCCTTTAGTCCTCACATTACATGAACGATGTTTCTGACAAAGAGGGAAGAATTGCTGTTTTCTGGGTTCGAATTTATCCATCTAACACTTATCGTTGGCTAGTTTTTGACCTTGAAGTATTTTTTTTAGCTCCTTACATCAAGTGGCTTAATGCCTTGTCTGGAGCGACTTCCATAAAAAAAAAAAAAAACATTAAAAAAAATATGATGTAAGTTTTTACTTCTGGATATACAAAAACCTATGTATAACTATTGTTGGGACGATTAATCAAAATCAGAATTGGGAATCGAAAAATATCGGAACTTTTTGAGGTATTGGAATCAGAAATTTTTTAGCCTTATTTTAAATTCCAAAAACGATTCTTTTAATTTTTTTTGTTGACCTTTAAAACTTAATTTTCCATTGCTAGTACTAATGATAAAATGATAAATATTTATTGATTTTAAATTACCAGTAAAACTATAGATCATAGATCATAATAACGAATTTAGGTAAAAATGGCCCGGTAAAAATGGCAGAGGTAAAAATGGCAGAGGTAAAAAGGGCACAAGTCAATAAATAATAAAAAAAAAAAATGGCACACATAAAAAATATAGATGAAAATCTTACAAGGAGTTTATCAAAATCTTGGATACAATATATGAAGGGAAAACATTAAGAAGTTCGTCAAATTAAAAAGAAAATTATATCTACATTTAAAAGTAAATGAGAACTCTGCTAAATCACCCATCCTCTGAAATTCTACTGTTTTTTTTAGACAATTAGGCGATTTTAGAATCGAGTTTGTGAAAAATATTGGAATCGTCCCATCACTAGTATAAACTTATCGTTTGTTGGCATAGTTGTGTATCTGCACTCACAGGAAGATAATACTGTGATTTTTTTTAAACACACCAGATAAGTATTCAATTAATTGAAAAAAATTAATAATAAATTACCATGTAATTTGGTAAAATAACGTTCTCATAGAACTTTACTTTTGCTTGATTACCTAATCAAGATGGTGTCTATATAAAAAGTAAATAGCCATTCAAAATGAATTTAACACCGGTGCAGAGAAAGGCCTTCTCTTATTAAATAAAATCCTATTTTTAATGAGTAGCAGTGAGAATAGTTCCCAGTTTGAGAGTTAAGCTCCCCTTTTCTTATAATTATACCAATCCAAAATAAAATATCGATAAGATTAAATATTAAAATCGATTGGAAATAAAAACCGGATGAAAACCATATAAGAAAATAATCAAGTTTCTACCTTGTATTAAAAAAAGCTATTAACGTCAAAGAAATGGCGCAGTGACTGACTCTGCTTTATATATAAGAAGATGTACAACGAATTATAAAATATGACATAATTATTAGCAGAACAAACTCACTTCCTTCACATGACTTTTTCACAACTAACATTAAATAAACTGACGTCTGTCAAGAAACACTCCTGTTTTTTCTCATATCTATTTTGAATTGATAATGAAATAAATGATAATCACTTTCATCATTACGTATTTATTTTATCATTTAAAGATTCAATAGAAAAGTTTTGGGAAAGAAAATATTATTTTCAGTATTTTGCTTACAAATTTACGAGCTAAATCAAATGAGTCTGTTGTCACTTGCAGTTTTAATCACTGGAAAGATCAAGATTAAGGGCAGATTAAATTTGAACAAATATTTTTAAAATTGACAACTCCTTATCAATATGTTCAAGAAGAATATTTGAGTTAGAGATTATCACAATGTGTTAATACAACATTATATATAGATGTAAATTGTATTTATTTTTTTTTTTCTCTTACATCTTTTAAAATAAATAAATGGACCATAGTCGAGAGCGAACTGAAGGTCTTTTCCCTTGATTGCTCCACTTACCCTTGATCCTCTCCTTATAATGCTGATTTTTTAGCAAGAAAACATCTACCATATTTTGAGTCTTTGATATGATTCCACTGAGGATTGAACCCTCAATCTTCCAGCCCATTACTGAATGCTAACCATGATGCCAAATGGGCAGAAATTACCAATATTCCGAGATAAATCTCTTCTTCAAAGAAAATTAAGAATTATGATCAGTTTACTTTTGTTTGTGTACATTTTATTAGATACGTTATTCCAAATCAACATATTTTTTTTAATGGCGACACTGTGTGTAACTGTTGGTTAAAGAGATTATTTTCAGAATGTCGTCATACGTGTGAAATTGATGAAAATAATTTATTTGAATTAAAGCATAAATGTGCACAAGAATATTTCTTAAACACATCTCTTCATTTAAGCAAAATTATAATCAGAAAAATAAATTTTGACAGAAAGTGTAAGACAAGATAGAAAACATCTAATTAGTTGTAATGTCATAAAAATAAAACACTAACTCGGAGGTCTTGATCATGTTGATTGAAAATGACTGGGCGGGATTACTCTTTTTTTCCCCTTGAAAAGATTGAGAGTCATCTATTTGAGACATTACCAGTGCTAACACATTCGTAACTAGTCATTTGGTCGATTTAACTAGGGTCCTTGTTTATTTGGTGCCCCACAAGGGCAAAGTTAGACACAAGATCAGTTTGTTATGTCCGCTCCCTAATAAGGGGCATTTTGGATTGAGACACAAACTCAGATTGTCTCAATCTAGATAGATTTCTCCTCCTGTGACCGAATACAGAACAGATACTATTTAACTGGGGTCTGTCTCTTAAGATGCAGCTGTTAAAATAAATGAAAAAATAGAATATTCGGTGCTTCTTTATATTAGGACCGGCTCTTACTTTGACCCCGTCGTTAGGGTCAGGGTTAAAGTGGGAGTTAGGGTCAGGGTCAAAATGCAGGTTAGGGTTAGAGTTAGGGTTTAGGGTTAGAGTCAAAGTTAGCGCGGGTCCTAATGTGAAAAAGTTCCTAATATTCTTTTCTTGCAGCCAGATTTAGTTTAACTCCAGTAAGAATGGAGACCTTTTGGGTTGTTGGCCTTTGTAAAATTGATGAAATCATGCCTCATTTAAAAAATAAGTCTTGCAAAACAGATCGGCTGTTACAGTGTCTCACTTGTGATGACGTATGCAAACACTTTTGTCAAAACTGCAAGCGGAATCGGAAAGCCACAAAATTGTTTTGTCTACAGCTTAAAGAGAGACAATAAGGAATTCATTTAATGAATTATCTTAATGTGTATTATTTCAATTATGTGGACTACTGTTCTCATCTTGGATGTCATTCTCACAATTTGCCCGATGTAACATCCGACCTTCTTCAAGTGCGTTTTGTCGAACTCGGGAATCAATACAGAACATCGAACTGAACCATTTATTTAATCCGCTAGGGTAGATTGTTCTCGTTCCCTCAGCCAAGATTATTTTATTCTTATGGGCATGTGGTGCAACTCATAAAAGGTTGCAAGTATTACTTGCAACCGTTATCAGTTGCAGCACATGCCCATAAGAATAAAATAAAAGCAGTTCTAATTGACAGTCTTCTGGAGGTTGAAGGTTCAATCCTAATTACAGTCGATATTAACCAAGAATAAAATAAAAATTACCCAGTCATGGCCGACGGAACGAGAACAATCTACCCCTGTGGATGACATAAACGGTTCAATTTGAAATTCCGTATAGATTCCAGAGTTTTACAAAGTGCACCTGAAGGAGGTCGGAGGTTACATCAACTGAAACATTGTAAGTATAACATCCAAGATGAGAACAGTAATCCGAATAATCAAAATAATTCAAATTATCAATCCTCATCTAAAAAATTCAAAAATATAATTATCTCCATATTTCTGATTAAACATTATCTACTGAAATAAAACGTCTTTAACTAATGTGAAAAAGAAATTCTGAAAATAAGCCGTGGAAATAAATTGCAAACCCAAACGGATAAACAAATCTTGTGGTAATTAAATTTTCGAAAGAGAAAAGATTGCTTTTTTTTTTTCTACATCTTCAAAAATATTTCAACACTCAGATATCAATTTCGGTAAACAATTCTGCGTAACTATTTTTTTGTTGTTTTTTTTTTTGTTTAAGAAACAAACTATAGACTCTTGTCATGTGACAAAGTAAAGAGAAAAAAGGAATGTTTGAAAGTTTTTCAATAGAAGAACACAAGAGCAGTGTGCGAGTCTGATCTGAGAGAGAGAGGGGGGGGGAGTAGTGAAAATGATGTTGCATTAAAAAAAGAAATCTAACGTTTAAATGCTATAAGTGTAAAACAAAGTCAAGGCTGATGAAAATAAAACCAGTAATTACAAAACAACCGAGCGAGGAAAGAAAGCAGGGAAGAGAGACTGATGATAAAATTAGGTGCAGAAAACTCAGAATTGGATTGGTTATGGTAAATTCAAAATGGTGGATGCTTCAATCAAACAAAAGACTGAATATGTTAAGTGGTAACTCTAGTGAAGATGTCATACATGAGATGTTTTACGAGGAGCTATTTATGTCAAAGCTTCTTGAAAACTAAGCCCCAATTCTGTTCAGAAGCACCTGGGACTATTTATCAATAATATTAGAAAAAAAGTCACTCAATAGAACATATTCTGACAAAGAGATAGTTAGATAAAGAAAGAGGGGGGGGGGTCCATAAAGTTATTTCATAGATTTTATGAGGCCGGAGATAAAGAGTAAAACAATTTCTAAATGAATTTAATGCTACTGTTAAGCAGTTCCATAGAAAGCGAAGACATCACAGAAGAATAGAATTTTTTTTTACAGAAATTTATCTTTAAGAATCGTATTGTTTTAATAACTTGGAATTTAAAACAAACTTAGTTTGGACAAATAACATATCAACATTAAAGGAGCAGGTTTATTGTAAAACAATCAACAAATAATGTTATTGATAACCATAGCACATTTATAGAACACGGATGGATACATTTATCCACTGATATATGCAGTGTTTGTAATATTACTTTGGAATGGAAGCTATCCGTAACCGATTTTTGCATTTTTTAATTGCTATATCAAGTTGATATTTTGGTGCTTCTATATTACAGGGCCAAAAACAAAAAAAATTATCTTTAATTTTGAAGAGTCAAATAACAGAGGGAGATAATTCAAAGTGTTCCCACAGGGTTCATCTTCAAAGGGATGTTACCGTTATGCATATAATTAATTTAAAGTAAAGTAAAAAAAATATATACGTAAAAGGATTATTTAGGAATCAAACAATCACAACGCTTTATGGTATTCGGCACCGATAAAAAATTTAAAAGATTTGTTGAAAAAGATTTTCTGTTCATTTACGTATTTTTCTATTTTCTGTGATGCTTAATTTATTTCAATAAATCTTTTTAATTTTTATTGGTGCCGAATACCATAAAGCGTTATGATTGTTTAATTCCTAAATAATACTTTTACATATATATATTTTTTTACTTTACTTTAAAATAAATTAAATTTCACAACGATAAATTCTGGGGGAACACTTTGAATTATCTCATCCTGTCATTTGACTCTTCAAAATTAAATTGAAAAAAATTTTTTTTCCGGTCCTGTAATACCATATTTTTGTGCCCTGCTTGTTTGTTGACGTTTTGGGTTTTCACAATCATTGTTAAATCTTCCCTTTGGGATGATGATTAAATAGACTTTTGACTCCGATTGTTTTTCTGTTTGGCAATTTTATGTTTACATTTTTGGCCCAGAGTTGAAGTTCTGAAGAAAAAAAAATGTTTTTATAGTAAATTACCTGGAATTTTGTTTACTGTACATATTATTTGAAACGATTGTAAACCAGATGATTTGATTTGGGTATAAATTATTATAGAACGATATAATAATAAATTTGAAATAAATATATACTGATATACAAATTTAAAAGACATATCTTAATGAATGAATGAATATAGGATTTCAAACTAATAATACTTAAGTATTTGTTATTTATATTTAAACAGTGACACTTATTATTAGCTATTCACATTGAAAAACAAATACTTTATTTCAAAACCTTTAGTGTTTATTAAATTATCCCCCTTTATGGACATGAGTCCTGGCCGATGAAAGCTGCAGACATTCACAGACTCGAGGTCTGTGATCACTACTGTCTGCGTTGCACCCTCCGAGTTCGTTGGCAGCAGTTTGTCTCAAATGTGACAGTCTGCATGCGGTGTTGAATCTCCTCCCTTTAGCAAGTTCTTCTCATCAGACGTATTTGCTAGTTAGTTCACGCTCTTTGATCAGAAAAGCCATCAATCCGGTTCCAGTTTAGGGTTTGAAGAAGCGGTGTGGTGACCAACTCAAAACGTGGCTCAGAACAGTGAAGCAGTATGCAGAACTGATGATCAGTCTACGTATTTACAGAATCAAGACTGACTGTCGCTCATTTTAACATTAGCAATGGACCACCGTGTTTGGTTGGCCTTCATTTGGGACACTGTGAATTCATTGGAACGAGCCGGCTCTTACACAAGTAAGTACAAGTAAGTAAATAAGTTTATCAAATGAAAAATCTTCAGAGTTTAAAGAAGTTACAAAATGGCTACTTTGATTAATTAAAACAAAAGGATAATGTTAATATCTACTAAACACGTGATTTCAACAATCTCTCTTCTGGTAAAGGAACAAATAAATTAAATAAAATTGTCACAAACATTTTCATCTCATTTTTAGCTTTCATCATTTAAAATATATGAGTTTTCAAATTGGAGGTTGTGCCCACGTTATGCCGCTCCCCTTAAAAACTCTTTAAAATACTTAAAGGAAACTGAAATTTGGCAAATATTTATTAATTGATGTCTAATACCTATTGTTAAAATTTTACAAAAAAACGTAGGTATGTGAATTTTCACAGAAAAGCTTACACACCTTTTTACCCACTTTGCATAAAACTAAATTAAACTAAATATAGCCCCATTTAGACCGTTTATGCCTAGAAGTGGTGTTCCAAAATTCATGATTATCAGTTAATTAGTTTAAGAGTGAATCCTGTACATATAAGCATATAAACATACCTAACTTTATAAAGACAGAGATGATTGAAATTGGTCAATATTATGTTTACAACTATTTCCGTTAGTGTTGTGAAGTTGTTCCACAGTAAATAATAAATAAAGGAAGTCAAATCGAGGGTTGGTTTAACAAGTGTATTAACAAAGTAAGAAAGTGACTAGCTGTTGGCTAGACAGTTACAAGACTGTGCTTTGTCTTCTGGTGACTCGCACTATTTATAGTGACAACCGGTGTAGTTTCTCCTGTGTAAGAACGGCCGGTGTAACTGTTAGTTACATTCCTGACTTGTTCCACACATTAGAATGTTAGACACATTAATTTACTGTTTCGGCAAATTCTGATGTTTGATAAAATTGTTTGTCCTCTTTGAAATATTATTTTTAAAAAGTGGCCATAGTTGTTAATAATGTAGGTAAATGACATCAATTACTTACATGAATTTCTAAAGTGGAATTTCATAAATACAACAAAATATAAATTGACAAACGCACTAACACACAAGTTTCATGGTTTGGGAATAGAGGCATTGAAGATTTAAACAAAAGAATGGATCCATCCAATCTGTGCATTTAGCAATGAAAATTCTATTTCAAACTTCAGTGAGGGTTGAGGACATGCGTTGCATGGAGAGAATGATATGAGAATGATACAATGTATGTGTAATGTGAGTCTTAAAGACATGCTTAGATCTGACGACCTCCGAAGAAGATTAAATCTGGATAGTATAGGGAGGTGTGTTCAGAGACTTCGTTATTATGGTCACATTGAAAGGATAAATAAGAGTTTTTTGGGGGTTAGTAGATGTAGAACAGTTGAGGTAGTAGGGTCAGTTCACAGGGGAAGGCCAAGAAAAACATAGGAGGAAATGAAGAAACTTGAGAGAAAGAGGGATAATTAAAGACCTGGGCAATTTCTAAAAGCAGTCCAACACATGCCAGCATGTAAAACGGATGTTAAACCGCATATAATAATCATATATATGATGATAGCGTGACAGACAGACTGATGGACAGAGCCTCTTCAAGATATGCTTGGATGCATCTAAAAACAAGGAATTTAAAGATTTTCAGTTATAATCAATTTAGGATATTAAAGACGTAAATAACGTAAATGAACGCAAAACTTGATTAGGTGTCTGTTATTATGACACATTTAATAGACAACAACTCCTTTTATTCAAAAGTACTTTGCAAAAAGTGAGGAAATAAAATAATTAGTGTCTAATGAAACGTTGGAGGAATGAAAGATGACAAAATAAACGAAAAACAATAAATATTTTAAAAAGATGTGATAAAAAAGGTATGTAAAGATGAAGAAGAACAAAAAAAGATAAGAATTTTTAAAAAGTTTTTGAAAAAAAGGAAATGAAAATCTTTTGAAAAAGAGTAAGAGAGAAGGGGGTCAGGAATAAAAAAGGCATTATCAAGGGAGAGATGGTAAAGCATTATAATAAAGAGGGTAAGGAAGAAAAAGGAATTATCAATGGGGAGAGAGAAAGGGAGAAGGTATTATAAAGAGGTAGAGAGAAGGAGAAGGTATTATTAAGAGGGAGAGAGGAAGAAGGCATTATGAAGAGGGAGAAGGAGAAGATATTATCAATGGGAAGAGAGAAAGAGAAAAGTATTATTAAGAGGGAGAGAAAGGGAAAAGCATTATCAAGAGGGAGAGAAAGGGAAAAGCATTATCAAGAGGGAGAGAAAGGGAAAAGCATTATATTATCAAGATGGTAGAAGAGGGAAGGAAAGGCATTATGACAAGAAAAGAAGAAAGAGAGAAGAAAGAGGGAAAGGCATTATCAAGCGGGAGAGAAGTGGAGAGGTACTTATCAAGAGGGGGAGAAAGAGAAAGGTGTTATCAAGAGGGAGGGAAAGGGAAGGCCTTATCAAGGGGGAAAAAGAGGGAAAAGACCATCCAGAGAAAAGGAAAAGACATACAAGATATTACCAAGTGTGAATGAGAAGCATGGTAAAAAAAAAGAAGGATGGAGAGAGTGAGTGGTATTATCAAAAGCTACAAGAAAAAAAAAACACTGGAGAGAGAGAGAGAGAGAGAGAGAGAGAGAGAGAGAGAGAGAGAAACGGAGGGACAAGGAGAAAGATAGATAGGGAGAGAGAGATAGAGAGAAGGAAGAGGAGGATAAGAAGCGATTGTTAAGAAAGAGAGAGAGGGGGAAGAAGACATTGTCAAGAGAAAGGGGGGGAAACGGAAGGAGAAGGCATTGTAAACTGAGAGAAGGCAGTCATAAAAAGAGGGAGAAAGTAGTGATTAGAAAGAATAAAATTAAAAAAAGACACTGAAAGAGATAAATAAAAAGAAAAGAAGGAGGAGTCATAAGATTGAAACTGATAGTTTTATAATGTTGGTAGAAGGAAGTTAGTCAGTCAGTCAGTCAGTCAATCCCACTAGCACCATCTGTTCTGGACAGATCTTATCACTGCAAGGATAATCATTGCTTCCATCTATAAAACTAAATGCAGCATGCAAACACCATAATAAGAATCCATGTATGTCTATGGACACCCCAAGCCGCCATTAAATATGACAGCAGAAACCATAACTAATATTTGTATATCCATTATCAATAAATGTTGATTCAAGAGGAAAACACAGATACAATATTTTCTAAACAAGTAAATGATCTGGAAAAAAATAATAAATTATTAAATAAAACCTTATCTACTGCATCTGTTTAAAAATTATTTCTTTTAATATAGATAGTTTATTAAAAACCTCTAACAATGTGGGAGAGGAGTGGATATATACAGGGGGAGGGGGGGGGAGAAAGAAAAATTAATAACAAGGCGATTTCTTAAAAATTCTTTTTTTTTTTAATTAAATCGTACTTGCTTCCAGCTATATTCCTAGATCACTAGAGTCTTGTGTGACGCTGGAATTTCAAGATATTTCACGGTTATGACGCCTTTTTTCTTTAGCCTTTTGGCTGGGAGCAGGGCGCCATGTCTGTTCTGGTACTGCATTTCATCTTTTCAGTCTTTGATCGGTGGGGGAGGCGTCCTTCTAGACGGAGACAATTTTAATTTTTGTCCCAATTCAGAGTGGTCCTTTTGGGGGAGCTGGATTTTCCTCACATTAGAAACCGACCTTGTGTCTAACTGCCTTCGTGGGGAGACAAGTAAATAGGGACCCCTTTCTAAATTGCTTCTATTTAGACATATCTCTGCCACGTGCATATATACATTGGCTGTTTTCTTTCTCACAACCCTTGGTATATATTCCCACATTGTTAGAGCCTTGAAATAAATTACCTATATATATATATATATATATATATATATATATATATATATATATATAAGGTTTTGATTCGTTCGTTGAGTTCTGTAAGATTGTCTTGATGTTTACCACTCGCCGCAATGGGCAGAAATATAACTTAATTTCTCCGTATCACATGACAATTTCCTATGGCTGAGGGGATAAAACGAAAGCATACAGAGTCAAAGGTGACTCTGTGAACCGGGTTTGTGCCTCGTGACCGTCTGAAATTTTCACTTCCTTACACGGATGAGAACTGAAAGCTTGAAACGACATCGTATGTAGGTAAAATATTATTTAATATTTATTTATGAATATTATATATATATATATATATATATATATATATATATATATATAAGTGGATTTAATGAATTAGAATATTACAATTGTTCCAAGAATTAGAACATCAAGTCTAGTATGGCGTACGGTCGTTTCCAAAACATTCTGGAAATACTTTATTTTATTTTTTTATTTTTTTATTTTTAAAAGTTAACAAAGCTACTCCAAAAAGTCTCTTCATCGGCGCCTTTAGCACCACGTCTTACAGAAAATTCAAGGAAAAAATAACAAGCTCGTCGTAGAGGAACATCCGTGATGGAAAGCATATATCGTACAAATAAAATCATGTACATTGATCAAGTCGTTTTCTTTTTTACAAAAGAAAATCAAATTTTATTGCTAGAAGACGAGTGTTGATCTTTCGTCGCCATATTTAAAACTAAGGGAGATATATATTACACACAATGCTTCAAGAAAACTACACCACTCTCTGATGTTTATTTTTAGTTTTAAACTTTTTAAAAATAAGTCAGAAGAAACTTTCTTACAGTTATTAAAAGAATGTTGTGGCTGAATGTGTGTATTTAACACAGATATTAAACTTTTTTTTAAAGTGAAATCAAACGTCATACACAGTGCCAATAGTTTTTGTACTTATGAACAATTCCATTAATTGCAGGATCATAACTTTAGTAATTCCTGTGTCGGATGTTAAGCCAACGAAAACAAGAGAAAGTCTTCAATGATGACACAGCAGCTTTTATTTTCTTTCCTACTTCCAATGGAATTCGTATCTACAGTATGGGAGGAGGAGAAGGGAGAGAGAGGAGGGAGGATGAGAAGGGAGAGAGAGAAGAAAGAGAAATCATGATGATAAAAATAGGATTATATTAGTTATTGGACTCATTTTCACTGTTATTGAGTTATACAATCATATACAAACCTAGAGATGTTAAAATAACACAAAGTGGAAGATGGTTCTAACAGCAAGGTGAACTTGCAATAAACTAATGGAATGAATGTATGGATGCAGAAAAGTGAAGCTCTACATAAGCATAACATTAGCAGATGGAACAATAACATGGATATGTATTATCGTTATTCTATATTGAGTCAGTACGACAGGAAAACGATGTTTATCTAATGTCTTGTTTCAGACCACTTGCTAAACATTCACAGACAGAAAACACAGGAGGCATAAAAAGACCAAGTGAGCAGGCCTTATCGTTAGCAAGGAACATGAAAATGCGTATTAAAACAACTAATCTCGAGTCAGTCTCTCTATATAAGACATTTTTAATAAGACCGCTTCAACCAGAGTTGCAAAGTCAGAAGGTATAAGATCCGACTGAGACCACTAGAATTCCAAAATATTCGACTCAGACTTCTTTATTTTAAAGTCTTCCTATATTCAGACTGTTGATTATTCAGAGATGAAAAAATCTAGTATTCTTAAGAGTCCAACTCTGACTCCTTCCAAAATCTCCGACTACCTCTGACTCAAAGAGATACCTTGCAGTTCATTTCAGAAAACTATTGCCTCAAAGATGTTGATATATTACATTGTTCAGACAATACTGGCAGGTCTGTCAACCCACTTTTAAAAGTTGCTAGTTTTGTAGTATTGGATAGAAAGTTTTAAATGATTAATAATTGATGCATACTCTTTAATAAATTTACAATAATTTCTTTCAGAATAGAATTTTTTTAAACATATTAGTCCTTAATAACAAAGATTAAAAAAAAAGAAATGCATATACTCTTTTTGCAGGAGTTCAAACCTGGTAATAATGCTTCCCAAACAGCCACCAATATCAATAGGACCTAGGGAGATGGAAGAGATTGAACAGTACGAAGGTGGTTTCAGAAATTCTATAGTGGTAACGATTCTTGAAGATGAAGGTAGAGAACGACCATACACTCTTGACAATGAAGTTTGAAAGCAATTGTTGAACAAAACGTACATCAAAATGTCAGAGAAATGTCTAAGGCACTTGATGTCAGTATTGCAACTGTGTCTGATTAACTGAAAAAGCCTTATAAATGGGTACTACATGAAATCAATGAATAACTGTTTGTTTCTGAAAACAGTCATTATTTTCCGAACAACTTAAGGGTTCATCCACTGGGCAGACTTTATTTGGGCTTAAAAGGTCTAGATTGGGTGTAATTGATCATTTTCCCCTGTCAAAACACCTTTTATATCATAGGTGTTAAACATCAAGTTTGGTGCCATTCTTTTATCCCATGAGTCTTATTATTATTATTATCAGAAGTGGCAGTAGTAATATTATAATGTTGACACCCATGACACATTCGCATGCAAAGGGTGTTTTATGTAAAATTTGGTGCAATTTAATAGTTTTGGAGCCTATAAACTTCATTGTATTATACATATCTATATAAATTGTACAGACACTCAGCGTCTCAGGTGGTTTGGCCATGTACGGCGTGTTACCTCTTGCATCAACTCCATAACATGCCTGGATGCACCAGGGTGTGTGGTAGATCAAGGAAGACTTGACTTGAGTGCTTAGAAGTGATTTGACTGCATACATCATGACTGACTGATTGGGAGGTGACGGTGGTTAAGTGGATAACGACACGGACTGAAGACCTGGGTGTTCCAAGTTCGAATCCAGTCAGTTCCACAGTATCACTTTCACTTAGGAATGTTGGCAACCTTCTCGTGGTCTTTCCCATAAGTACCCGATGTCTTTCCAGAAATATTTCTAACTAGAAACACATCGGGGAAACTAATGCCAACACTAGAATCATCTGATTCATACGAAAGAAACAAAAGAAAGAAAGCATGACTGATAACAACCCTTTGGATCAGACCGCATGGAGAGCATGCGTGGGATGTTACATTGTGTTGTCCACTCCGGAGTCCGGGACACTCGCACCACTTTAAATACCAAAACCGGATGATGATGTTGATGACAAAAACATATTTTAGTTTGTCAAACACTTTTTTCCAATGCACTAATGCAAAATGATGATTCTACTATCACTGAAGACATGCATCTAGTGGAATCATCATTTTGATTTTGGCTCTTCGAACATCAGACTCATAGGATTTTGGAGTCTTCAACCATCATACACATGAAGTATTTGTTCTTCATCTATAGCATGGTCTCTGAAAGTCTTGTTACCCCCTACCAAAAACTAACAATAGAGGAACAAGTAATACAAAACACATCTCCTGTTTTCAGTTTATTCACTTTAAGAACAATAACACAAAATAATAATAGAACAATAAAAGAACAAGTAGTGGAGTGAGAGAAAAGTGCATGTGATGGATTCAGTTTATTCACTTTCATTGACATTATCACACTCAAAGAAGGTATGTATGGAAATCATCATTTTTGTGGTACAAAATGATGTAGTGCCATGACCCGTGTGATATTTTACGAAGTTGTGCTTTGGTGATTGTTCCGCTATTGTTTTTACATTTTGATAGCGGAAACAAGACTTTCGGACCACCCTGTAGGTGACAAATCCAACCCGAATTTGTACCATTGCTTTATCTTCTAGTGCGCAAATAAGTTTTGTTTCAACATTTTTGTATTCGATTTTTATATGACGCTGATGTCAGCACTAACCAATGGCGTTTAACATTCGATCTTCTGTCTGGTAGTTGAACCTATAAATATCTGCGATCAGATTTGGCACTTTTTCTTCTTCTTTTTAAATGGAAATAATGGGTGTCATTTGTCCATTTTCTATTTACACATAAATGCTCACTTATTTTCACCTGAGAAATCTGACAGAGATAAGTGAAAAGTGAAATGACCTCACCATTAAATAAGTAGCAATAGGTCACTTAGCAGATAGAGTACCAAACATAAAATATTATCTGTTTGTATTTTTATATTAATAAAATTATGAGACAACTTCACGTGTGTCTGTGTACGTTTTTCTCTTGTCAACGTATATTATTTCTTATTTATTTGTTACTAGCTTATTAACTAAAATAAAAAATGTGTAGAAGTAAACGAAATTTAAAAGTTAATTTAACTTTTAAATTAAAACCACCAGAATGCATTTCAATTTTTTCGTATATAGGTCAGCCATTTTAATCTTTTGTTAATAGTTGAAAAAAAAAAATGGATAAATTACTTTGTAAGTCTTCAAAACTTTAAAGGAATTTAGAAGCATTTAAACTGTCAAATAGGAAGTAATTTGATTGAGCAGGAGGAGGGCTACTTTCTCAATCAGGATCCCTGGACTTTGGAATAGACTTCCAAGAGAGGTAATAAATGTGTCAACAATGAAGCAATTCAAGGTGAATTTGAACAGGTGTTGGACTACTGTATCCTCTTCTGTGTAAATTTCTACCACCCTTTCCCTACATGGCAACTGAAACAGGCTTGTTCTATTTTTTGCCCAAATTAATTGAATTGAAAATTCTTAGCAAATTCTCATGTATTAAACCATGGAAGTTTTACATTCAATAATTTTATAAAATAGATATTAAAACAACATTACTTTAATAACAACTAGTGGGACCCGTGTAAATTACACGAAATGATGTTTTCAATAATAATTATCTTGTTTCTAACCTATACATGTTTGAATAAAATATGATAAGATTTGACTTGTATATTTATTTTACAAAATAAACAATACATGAAACAATTTACAAAACTTTTTTACATACAATATTTCTAGTGAAGGTAATATTTCGACGACTAAACCCTACTTTGTGAATGCTTTAGATTAAATTAAATGTGGCTCCGATTCATGAGTAACATACAAAGATTCGAGAGATTATTGCTTTTTATGTAAGCGTGACACACAAAATAACATACACGCTATCGTATTAATATGTGTCTTCCCGATCGTCCCCTCCCTACCTCCCCCTCCCCTTCGATGTAAAAAAAATAATTTTAGACGTTGGTTGGGATTGAACTATAAACCAGTTTGGCAGACGTCAAAATCCTACGTCGCTAACCGCTGCGCCAAAAGGGAAATAGTTGAAAATATTACGAAAATTAGGCGATTTGAATGCTTTTCCAAATATATGTGCGACACGCATGCGCAGAGCTTTTGATGTAAGCGTGACACACGAACACACACGCTATCGTATTAATATATAGATTAGTTATAGTTTTATAACAATTTGATTCAATTGATAATTTAATGACCCAACGACACTGTAATAATTAAATTTAACTTTAAAAAGTCATATTTAAAAAAAAAAAGATAATAATTTGGTAAAATAACCAACAAAGCCATAGATTTCAAAAGAGAAGAAAAAAAAATGAGTCTCTTTACTTTAGAGATCCCGGGTAACGCTGGATATATGCAACTAGTTAAATAGCAAACACAAGAGAAAATTCTAGACCAAAATGATCCTTATCCATTTATCAAGTAAGCATCAAGTTGCTGCCAAAATGTTTAAGCTGACTTATTTACATAGATTTGGAATCAGTTGTTCTAATCATAGTATCCAAAAACAAAATTGAAAAGCTCCATCATTTAATCAATAATTAGAATTTATATTGATATCCATCCCCAATGAATAAACACAGTTTTACTAAAATAAAACAACATAGAATCAAGCCACCAGCTGTTTATTTTTTCTTCTTTTTTGTTCTTTGGTATGTAATACGAGTTACACATTAGTAGTCTTACCTATGAGTCTGTTATTCAAATCAGTAAATCAAACTTATAAATACATTAAGGTCAATATATAAGAAAAATTAGTTTATTTCTCTAAGTTTGTCATTGATATCTTTGAATCTGACAAATCGATATTTGTTTCTCCCTAGCCTATTTTTCTTGTGGATCATGCCACTTTGTACTTAAAAATAATAAATTGTAATTCAATGTAATTTCTTGCTAGAAAATAATTTATCTGACTAGGAATATTTTTCAGATGGATGCCATCTTTCTTATATGCAACAATTTTTTATTAAAATTGATACCATCTTTGTTATTAGCAGCAAACATAGCTACTACTAATAAATACTAATAATAATACATTCTTTCATTTCTAAAAGTATAATTTTTTTTGTATGGTAAAAGACGTGAAAATAATTAGGAAATCTCTGGATTTAAAAAAAATTGTCACATATTGTCAGTAGTGGGTGCATGATAAAATTTACCTCTGCTTCCATGTTACATTGTCTTCCTAATTCCAATAAGGCCGCCTGTAGAAACAGATAAGCAATATTATTCTTACTATAACCATGTTTTAGTAAAAATATTTAACATTTGTCCTATCACAGTCCACAGATAAATTCAAATTATAAATTTGAGTTCTCATCTATGTCCATTGTCTTAGACTTCTTGCACTGGTTATCATCTCTCAACCGACTTGTAATTCCACTACATTTATATACCGAATGTTTACAAGTACCACAAAAAAATGAGTTCCTCCCAACTCTTTCCACAAACTGAGTAAAGGAATTTTCTTCTGTTTTTTTTTTGTTTTTTTTTTTGGGGGGGGGGCTTTCCAACCACCTAGCTGTGTAAAAATAAAATAACTTATCTTCAACTGATTATATACATAGAATCGTTTACAATAAATGTTGTTTTGTCATTAAATACCCAGAAAGAATTGATATGCTGTCAAACAGACAAACCTTGAATATGAGACTCATAGAAGAATTACAAGAGTTCTTTAAAAAAATGCTTGTTCTTAAAAAGCCTTTTGGCTAGGAGCAAAGTGTAGTATCTGTTCTGATACTACACTTCATCTTTTCTGTCCTCGGTCTGTGAAGGAGAAATCCTTCTAGACCGAGGCCATTCTAATTTTTGCCTCAATCCAGAGTGCCCTTTTTGGGGGGGAGCTGTATTTTCCCCAGATTAAAAACCGACCTTGTATCTAACTCTGCACTCGTAGGGAGGTAAATAAAAAGGGACATGCCTGAGACGGTGCATTTTGATTATTTCCCTCAATAATCAAACTTTCAATTGTCTTAGTATTTCCAGCATGAAGTTTCGGTTGCACAAATTCTGTAGACATGTTCAGGTGAAAATCAAAAGAAATATGAAATTAAAAGCTGTCACCAACAGAGAAATAGAAAAATCAGGTTTAGCTCATCCTATTTGGAATGACAAAGGCACTCACCATCCAATGCAGAAAGAAGTCCAGATGATGAACATGGAAATACAATAAAAAGAGGTGCAATGCATAAACCGATTGCCTGAATCAACATTCTAAAGTATTTGGTCTTTTATGGTTGGACTTCTTCAAAAGTCTGAAAAAAGAAAACCAGATTCCAAAACAAGCAGTCATTTAAGTTGTTAGATAAAAGCGAGTGATTTTCCATGTGATTGATGTCACATCAATACGACAAGATGCACACAGCATTCAGATGATATTTTATAAAGATCAACAGTATTTTCTTTCTACAATGAAGAAAACATAAATATTTTAATTTTCGTTTCCTCAGTTATTTTTATTTTCAACTGAGGATTGCGAGAGAATTTGTGCAGCCGAAACATTTTGTTGGAAATACTAAGATTTCCAGAAATATGCAAAATCTCTGCTACAGTGAATAATTTTCAAGCTAAGCAAAAGAAGTGAGGTCGAATGGAAAAGCAGCATCAATAAATAATGAAAAGATAAGGATGAACATCTCCTCATTAGAAATGAGGATAAACATTCCTATTGGATTAAAAAAAATTTTTAAACTAAAATGGAAAAAAAAAAAAGTTATCGCACCTAATCGAGGGAGACCTTAAGGCTCCCTTTTACAAGGTTTCCCATGTGTAAGTACAATTTGACTCTCGTGAGTAAACTAGTACTACTACTTACACTTGAAACAGCATTCACCCAAAGTAGGTTGAGCCAACTACATCCCTCATATAGGTTGACCAAGCATAACGATTTGAAGTCAACAATTGGTTGATCTCTAGCAACTCACTGTTCCAACGACGAACCAGGTTGGGTTCCAGGTCAGCTTTAACCATCATCAGCCAGATTTTTCTTTGTTCCCCCACATCGCTTTTTTCAACCCTCTAGGGGAGCTGGGGCAATTGCTTTGTAGATGAATTCTCCTGGTTGATGGTGAAGGGCATGACCCAGCCAAAGATGTCTCATGAGGATGACATGTCAGAGGGAGCTAATTTTACAACAGAAACATACTGCATTGTTTGAGATGAAGTTATGCCATTGGACACAGAGGGTGTGACATAGGCAGTGGTGATCAAAAGTTTGCAATCACCTAACGTCTTCTACTATCATTGACCAGGGCTCATTGCCATAAAGGAGGATTGTTCACACCAATACTTGGTAGATCTTTATTTTAATGCTGTGCTGGTGGTGGGTGGGGGTGAACGGGTAGTGTCAGAGCTATGCTGTTGGAGAATTAGGTTCCTGGTAGGGCCACCTAAGATGGATTGGTTTGAGATCTAGCGGTATTAGGGCCGCAACTTGGATAATCGAAGCTCTGGGGAAAACCAAAAAGTGTATGATCCGTCAACCACCGGCTTCAAATCATCTTTTTCCTGTGTCTGTAGATAATCTGTGGCAAACAAGTCGGCACTTCTTTAGTTTAGGTGTGAATCAGAAATCAATTTTGAAGAGTTACATTCACTCCTAACCCAATCAATCGGAATTAATTCAAACTTTGGATTTTTTATCCAAAAATGGATCTTAATGACCTCAATCTGCGATGTTGACTGTTTGATAAAAAAAAAAATCAGACGAACTCTTCATTTTTATAAATTTTAAATTATACAAAAAAAAAAAAAAAAAAAAAAAAAAAATCACTGTTGACTATTCGTTTTATAAAATGTTACATTATTAAATAAAAAGCACTGTTAGCTGTTATTATTATTCGCTTTATTGATTGTTTTGGATAAAAAAAACTTCTAATTCTATATTACTTCCGGTTGATTGTCTGCCCCTGTTTTTAAAATTGAAAACAAATAAATTCTGATTCACAGCTAAACTAAAGAAGTGCCAACAAGTCATCCTCCCAACAGGGACAGACTTGTAGCTGGGGACCACTAGTGAATTTACTACTCCCAAGATACTCCATACACCTCTCACAACCTAAGTAAACTAGTACCCATTTATCGACCATTAAAGGATGAAATACTGCATCGACACCTGATGGGATCGAACCATGGCCATCCCTATTTATCCAGGTCAGGTGATCATGCAACTGGGGTATTTTACTGGAGGAGGTTTGAATTTACTAAATTAATTGATAAAACAGTTAAAAACAGAGGGGGAAATTACTCTGCGAGATTAGTTTAATGTTTTTATGAGTTTTGCATACCAAATAATAAGAACCACAATGAGCTAATTGATAAATTTGACAATTATGACAAATTTATCTAAGAAACGAGTAGCTTTGAATAAACAAAAGCAAATGCATAATTCAATGTGGGATTTTTTTTTTAGAGAATTTGTACTTAATCATGGTATTGGTTAAAATCCTTTGAGAACGAAATTTTCTAGAAGTAAAAACAGTGAAGTGTTAGCAGCTAAAAAGATCTCTGCTGATTGATTGTAAAACTTGCCTACAGTCAGAGACTCCAAATGTTAGATCTCTCGGCCTGTTATAGTGATGACCTTGGATCTCGTCAATCACCCACACGTTTACCCTCACAAATGGGCAAATTCAATTATAAGTTAAAGCAAAGCCGACTTTATACATCAAACGAGAAAAATACCGGTCTCATGACAAATAAAATGAATTCCCAAAATAGAACCGGTTTGCTCCACTTATGTCCCCTTATGAAGATTAAAATCAAGATATGATGCTACTAAACCTCATGTCTAGAACCCTTATTCCAATTTGATCAAAATCCATTATATGATTTTGATTCTAAAAAATGTCTAAAATTTAAAGGGTCTTAGGAAATTGAAATTCAAAGAATTTTGCTTAATTGGTGTCTAATGACGATGGATAAAATTTAATGCAAATCTGAAAGATTTGAAGTTTCAAATGGGAGGTTGTGTCCATATTACACCACCTAAAAACCCTTTAAAATACTCAGAAGAAACAGAAATTTGAGGAATATTTATTAATTGATGTCTAATATCTATTGTTAAAATTCCATAAAAATTCGAGGTATCTGAATTTTTACAAGGGGATTGCACCCCTTTTTTATCACCTTTGCATACAACTAAATTAAACTAAATATAGCCCATATTACCTACTTATATACCTAGCAGCTGTGTTCCAAAATTCATAATAATCGGTTAATTAGTTTAGGAGTGTATCCTATACATAAAAAAATAAATAAACATACACACAACCTAACTTAATATAAATAGAGATACGGAAAGAAAATAATACAGTGGAGAAATTTTTTGAAGCTGTTAGCAATCGTGAGCTATTAAAAGTGGCAAGCAAGCAATAAAGTGTGCGCCTTCCAAACAATGCGAAGCAAGAAGCCTCACCACACTATAACCCCCACCGTCTTCACCGCCGCCGCCACTTGTGAACAGTTGAAGAGCAGTGGCATGAATGAATCTATTTGTATTGATCTTCTAAACATTTCTCTGATTTCAGTAATCGGCGGCAAGGATTCTGGCTGCTGATGACACCAGCAACAGGCAGTCTCTCTCTCTCTCTCTCTCTCACTCTCTCTCTCTCTCTCACTCACTCACTCGCAGCTTGGCCAGTTTCTTTGGAAAAGCTCAGACAGTCCACATACATTCTGACAGATCTAACTGCTATTGACTAAATGTCTACTGCATTGTTTGGCTCATTAGTAATTCAGCAACCGTAGCAGACCGAATAATATATCGAGAGATGCTTAGTAATATTCTGGCCTTTCTGATGGACAATTCCAGCCAACTTTCACAGCTGCGGTCAATCCTTCTTTGTCTCTGACACTAATGGCAGCAGAAAGAGGATTAGAGAAAAAAAAGACAGTAAAGAAACAAGACGGCGTCGTTGACACTACGACTATCCGCTAATACATACATTATGCACGTTGACAACAGATATTTACGCGACACTGTTGGAGGAGAGAGAAGAAAGATGATGGTGGCTGGAAGACAGGAGGATCAGGAAATGACAACTGGAACGACGGATCTCAATTGAAGAATATAAATATTACAAGTGATTTGTGCGCAGTCTATTTTCTTCTTCTTCTTCTTCTTCTTCTTCTTCCCTTACAGGTTTCTATTCATTGCTTCCCAGCTGGTTTCGTTTTTGCATCACAACTGTATCTAGTGTTCACTCAACCAAAGAACCATAACAATAAGTGCACTAAATTCATATGCTATGTTCGACTAATAAATCTGAGACAACCCGCAAGATCAGCGGTGCAAACACATTATCTTTCTTTCGATTAATTACGATAAATGATATTCAAACAGTGCAATCGTATGTTGATTGAGCTGTCATTCAAGGGAGGTAATTCATAAAAGGTATTAAAGAGTAACATTGTTTTTATTTATATGATACACTTTGACCTTAAGGTTGTGTTATTTTTCATAACAAGTCAAGGATACGTCCTCGACAATCAGTCCGACAGGGTCTATGTCATTTGAGTTCGGTGACCATTTTTTCTGTCGGACTGAGGTTCTGTGCAGTTCTAGGGAGTCCACCTTCTCAGGCTTTAATTTCTCTCTTTGAGAAGGGATTAGTTTATTGCTAATCGCTCAAGGCGCCCCTACTCAGGAACGCCGATGGAGCTGCTCAGGCATTTTTTGTAGGCAAGAGTGCTCCGCTTCTTGGGCGCTGACTGTTCAACCCCAATCTTCCGACCTTGTGTCAAATCTTCCTGCGGTGGGAGGAAAGTAAATACTAGCTCAACAGCCATATTTTGCAGAAACTTTAAAGCTTGCCCCAGCAATATAACTTAAAATTTAGAATTTTAAAAAAATTAATGAGTAAACCATAAAAGCTATAAAATATAACTCTTAGATAATTAAAATCCTCCATTCTATAATAAAGAGTAATGAGTATATATATATATATATATAAAGGGCCTGCGGGACAGTTATAAAAGTGGGGGGGAGCTTCTCCTAAAAAGTGGGGGGGGGACCCGGTTAAACACATGCATATTTAACTTAATTATTGATGACCGTAAAGTGAGGGGGCTTGCGCCCCCCTGCCCCCCCCCCGGTGCCGCCGTCCATGTATATATATATATATATATATATATATATCCGTCCAGTCTTACAAATGATAGCTAGTAAAAACTGCTGGACGAATCCATTTCAAGTATTTGAGGGAATTGAGACAGCAAATAGCCTTCAATCTAGTTGTGTAATGAGACGTTTTCTTCCTTCTTTTTTGTTTGTGCTTTATATACCAATTTATACGTTTTTTCTTTTCCCGTTTAAAAACTTTCAAGTTTGATAAGTTTTTTTTTTCTTTATTATTTTGTTTTAACTTTAACCGATTCAGATTTTATTTTATATGCATCTGAATATTAGTATAACCACTGGCAAAGGATATTCTTTTTTTCTGTCATTTTTGACCGTGAGTGTACACTCATCTGTTGAGCTCTCTCATAAGGATATTAATGGTTGCCTCTTAAATTTTTTTTTTTTCTAGAAGTCGCTCCAGACGAGGAATGAAGCCACTTGATGTAAGGAGTTAAAAGGTTAAAAGAAAAAAAACCAAAAAAACTACTTCAAGGTCAAAAACTAGCCAACAATAAGTATTAGATGGATAGATTCTGACCCAGAAAACAAGCAATTCTTTTCCCTTTGTCAGAAACAAGAAACATCGCTGATGGAATGTGAGGACTAAAGGACAAAATAAGGGAAGCGAGAGTGACGACGTGGCTGAAAGTAAACCCAAGGTCCACTTTCTACTCTCATTGCCTTTCGTAAGAGAAATGAGCTCTATAGGTAGATGGGGTTGCAAATATAAACGAAAATGAGCATTATAATTTTCCTTACTTTGTAATGCGTGTAATAGTAAGAGGTCTGACTGCTGACTAGTCGGGTTTCGAATCTCAGCTAAAAACACTAGCCATATCTAACAACACTGAAGAGCTGAAACAACTGCCTGTGGATGGACACACACACATTTTATATAATATATATATATATATATATATATATATATATATATATATAATAACATAAAAAATCAACATCTCAAAATCAGAAGAGAGGTGAATCAAGACAGCAGACCATGCGCACACAAAGAGCTTGATATCGTTTCCAATAGAGCTTTATAGCAATAATAAATGTGGCTTATCTTAAGACTTTCTTGCAGTTTCATGGATCATAAAAAGCATATTAATATAAAGTCCTGAACATCTTTGCTAATTTGATACACATTCAAATTGACTAGGAAAACAACTTCTAAAAGATCCAATGTTTTTTTTTAATACAAAATATATATATATATATATATATATATATATATATATATATATATATATATGTGTGTGTGTGTGTATGTATGTGTGTGTGTTTTCTTGGTCTAAATGTTCTAGTTTTAGAGTTTCAACCAGACACACATACAAACATATGAATGCCCTTTATATATAGATCAGATATTCTTTATTTCAAATACAGAAAAACAAAATTTACACAGACAAAAATTCTCAATGATAATATCGATTACTTTGGAAGTTTCCTCTTGTACAAGTTGGAAGGGAAAAATTGAACGCAAGAAACAATGTGCATGCAACAAATGAAAATCAATATATGAACCGATTGAATATTGAATGTAATGATAAGAAAACAAAGTAAACAAAATATATGAAACAAATAAATAGCAATGCAAATGTTTATAAATAGAATGTGTGAGCATGCTACACCTTATTTAGAAAACAAAAACAGCAAATTATGATGAAATCTTTTCAAAAAAGAAATCCATTTAAAATTCGATTCTTATTCGATTCAAAGTAAACGAACATTACACTTAGAAGATATCAAATAAGAACTATGGATTCACATTTAATGCCATGACTATTTTGATATTAAGACGAATAAACACATGTTTTTTTATTTTATATTTTTCCTTGAATTATTTTAAGGTCTTAAAGGTCAAAAAGAATGGAAGGAAACAATCAATAAAAGAAATGACCAGGTCATATTATTTTATCAAGTCATTTAGAAAAGAAGCAGACAGTTGCTTTTTTTTCATTTTTTAACCCATTTCCCGGATAGCAAATTGAATGCTATCACTTTATGAGGAATTATTTGCATTTCTTTTTGCCAATTTTGTAACTGCTTTTATCCTTTAAACAATAAAATAACATTATTTGATAAACGTTTGTTAAACGATATTTTATATTGAATTATACCTAGAGACTCAGTTCACTCACTGGTAAAGGAACTAAAAAAAAAAAACTGATATCTAAAAAGTTATCGACTATGACATTGACCACCTGGAAACCGTTCTGAGTCTTGCAACGAAGCGAATACCCTCCATACTCTGAACGCCTTGTTGCCATTGGTTTAGATTCATTGATGCTCCGATGTCTAGCAACTGACTTGGAAAACACTCACAGAATTATTAACCACCGCACCAAAAACAATCCTGAGCACCTTTTTAATCTCCATGTGTCTAACACACGCATAGACATGCCTACAGAGTCAGAATACAGCACAGCTCCCACGACTTTCATAAACATTTTTTCATGCTTAGAATCGCTGAAACATGAAACACACTGCCTGCATCAGTTGTTGGCTACCAAGACACTGCATCATCTTTTAAAACCCTCACGCTTCCGAAATTCGCCAAAACTACATCAGATCCTTCTTAGCTAAGAAAAAAAGCTTCAGGTCGTCCTCGATAGCTGTACATCTAAACAGCATCACATTAATGCGGGTATGCCACAGGGGTTAATCCATGAACCTTTATTATTCCTGATTTTGATAAACGACCTCCCTGATGCATTCGAGATGGGTATATTTACTGATGACATCACGCTCTTTTCTCAACATGTGGGCAAATCGAACGCACACATATCCAAGGCAATAGCTGAATCCTTAGAAAATAACCTCCAGTCTGTAGCGGAATGGGTTCATAAATGGATGGTTACATTTAATGCTACTAAACTCCCTTTTTTTTAACAATTATAAGAAACCTTACCAACCACCGATTCCCATGACTGATAGCACCCTTCCAAGAGTCCAACATCCAAACACGTTTGCCTAACATTCACAGGTAATATGAATTTGAACAAATATATAGAAGATATTTCCAAGTCTGTTGCTGAGAAGGTGGGCTCCCTCTACCAGGCTAGAAAACTTCTTAAACCTAACAATATCCTATATCTCTATAAAGCCACTATTCACCCATGCATGGAGTATTGTTGCCACATCCGAGTTGGTGCACCAACCACTGGTCTCTTCCTCTTGGACAGGGTCTAAAAAAGCGCCTCCAACCTAATAGGTCACACACTATCTAACAAGCTCCAGCCTTTGTCCCATTGCCACAATGCGGTATCCCTGTGCTTGTTTTACAAGTATTTCAATGGAATGTGCTCCGACAAACTTGCTGCACTTGTGCCCCCTCAATGTAAATACCCCCACCCAACCCAACAATCAGCGAAATACCACCCCTTCACTGTAAAGGTCCCCGGATGCTGGAAGGCTTTCTACTCCAATAGCTTCTTTCCTCAAACCACTTGCCTCTGGAACTCCCTCCCTGCTCTCTGTTTCCCCCGACTGTACCAACATGCAGACATTTAAATGTAATGTGAACAAGCATCTCACTGAACAACTTCCCACTTAGGATGCCTCTATAAATCTGGCTCCCTAATTCACAGTAGCCCCTTATGTCTCAGTGGCAGTGTGCCTTGTTTAGGGTGAAGTGAAGTAAAAAGAAAAAAATCTGATGGCCCCTTCCATCCACATGCATGTCATAATTCATATACTTCTCATTTCCCTGACAATTGTACATCATCCTATGAACTACACACTGATTTATATTATTACTTTTGTTTACCCCAAACAAAACATTTCTACTGAAGCATTAGGAGCTACTGTGGTAGGACCATATTTATAAGGACGCAACCTGGGTGTGGAGTTGGGCAGCAAGATATTTGTTCACATTACATTTAGATTTCTGCATTTTGGTACTGTCGTGGAAACAGGGAGCAAAGAGGAAATTCCAAAGGGAAGCGGTCTGAAGGAAGAAGCTATCAGAGTAGAAAATTATCCAGCATCGAGGGAGCTCTAAGTGAAAGGGTGGGATTTTGCTGCTTGTCAGGTGGGTCCCGTACAGTGAATAAAAAAAGATGAAGACAACACTCTCAAAATCTAAATAATATAAGATAAGATAACATTAATCCACGAATGTTTACGATAATCTTACATAATCATTGCTCAGAATGTACAACATTCATATTTAACCTTTATCCTTGAGTGGCTTTTGGCCTTGATAGAACAGAAAAAAATTATAATTCAAAAGAAAAGGAAATCAACAATACAATTAAAGAATGAATGCTCGCTTGGAAAAAACAGAAACGAGTGCGGCTATTTTTGAGATACGGTCATTCAATTTACAACCTCAAGTGTGACAAACGGAGCCTCTGGTAAAGATGCGTGGACGCATCTAAAAATGAGATTTCAAACTTGTGTGACAGACCGATAACCTCGAGATTTGTGGGAGACATCTAAAAGAAGAAAGCAATATTCTGGTAGCGAATAGCAAATGCCGTTAAGAGCATTGTAAGAATGGTTAAGTTAGAAGAAGAAGAATGAGGCTATCAGTAGAGCAAGCCATAAACTAAGCAAGACTACTTTCGAAAGCTGTCTTGGGTGGCAGTAGAGAGTGAATTGAATAGTCAATAAGAAGCAGCAGTTAACATAAAAAGCTGTATCGGAAAGTTACAAAGAAGCAGCATAGAACCATTCCATGATAATGACGACGACGACGAATTCAACTTGTTGCAACTGACTACTTATAGCTTTGTTTCACTAACTTTCTTCACCCCCAGTTCTTCCAATATACTAACAAGAGGTTCTCTTCAGATAAGGCAACATTGCTTCTATTATTTTATTCTAGGCAGCAACTGTATCATTATCTTGAAAAAAAATGAATAAAATAAAAAGACAAAAGGCTGAAAGAAATACAGAAATCTAAAAGTATTGTGTGTATATATTTTTCTTATATATATATATATATATATATATATATATATATATATATATACAAATATATACACACAATACTTTTAGATTTCTTTATTTCTCTTGACTGTTTTCCATTTTATTCTAGAACATTTTGCATGATCTAACATTCCTATAAATGTTTTTTTCTTGAGGTTTCTGATGAGCAGCGTGTAATTGCTTCTGATTTTAGCATCTTGCACGTTACGAAACGATTGTAAAACCATCGACAATTCTGTCATTGC
The DNA here is from genome assembly GCA_963556195.1 of Sepiola atlantica. NCBI lineage: Eukaryota > Metazoa > Mollusca > Cephalopoda > Sepiida > Sepiolidae > Sepiola > Sepiola atlantica. The sequence goes on along the minus strand of OY744517.1, from coordinate 184,721,334 downwards.
AAAATAAATATCATAATTAACGACTGAATTTTGGTAATTGGAATTTAACTAATCACTATATATATTATATATATATATATATATATATTATTATATTAAATGTTAGTTAGTCAACGTTTATTTCCCTAAAGCTTTTTCTATATTTTAATAACACAAAATAAATGCTAAACTATACCTTAATTAAGTGATTGAGTTATCTTTGAAAACATTCTGCTTTAATTGTTTTGATCAACTGTAATTTTTAATTAACTGAACAAATCACCCCCTTCCCCTCTCTCTCTTAGCTGTCTATATATGCCCTCATACTCTTTCACTATGCTTATTCAACCATTCTCTAATATTTCTAAATGCCTCTGTAAGCATTTAGAGAAAGTGTGATTCTTTTTAACGTGCTCATCTAATTTACATATGTTTGTCTATACACACACCAAACATATGTGTGAATATGTTTAATAAAAATAAAAGGGAAGATTGAGACCATACAACGAATGGCAATAATGAAAACAGTCAAAATCTCATAGAAAATCCTTGAATGTGGAAACCAACCAACATAATCAACTATCGTTAATTGCCACAAATAATTTTAAGAAAAAGAACAAAACATATAGAAAAAACATCACACGAGCCCAACAGAAGTGAGAAGTGCCAGAAATCTAATAAACTTCCCTCCCATACACACACACACACACACACACACACACACACAATTAATTCCCAGATACACACCAGCTTCAGCTGGTACCACACAAAACTGTCATGAAGGGTCAAGGAGAATGAAAAAAAGAGGATCCTGAAACCTTGGGGAGGCTTATTGCCATTCAAATTTCAGAGAAGACCAATGGTTGTTACTAGCGAGAAATCAATGTTAAACAGCTGTTGCGATAACGTAAAGTGATTTGCAATGGTTATCAAAAGAGGAGTGCTGGAAATCTGGGGAGACCTGTTGTCACTCGGACTCCAGGAAACACAACTTGTTATTGTCACCGATAATGACTTGTGTGAAAATACTTAGTGAGTAAATAATTCTATATAATTTTTATCAAAAACTTGCGGTTGCCCACATCAGAGTCCGGGAAGTTCGCAGCACCATAAACACTAAAAGCGGATGATAATAATAATGATATAGAAGTAAAGAGACTTATTTTAGTTATGCAAGAAGAATGTCTTAAAAGATATGTAATAGTTTATGAATTTCGAATGAAATCAAATAGTGGTCACAGGTAAATATAGCACATATATATATATATATATATATATATATATATATATACTATGTTGGATCCGTGAAAGATGCAGTGTTTTTGGTAGGCGATCTTGAGTAAGTGAGCTCAATGCATACAGGGTGTTGCAGCAAAATCCGAAGCCAGATCTATGCCAAGATCGCCACTGAGATGGGCTGTAACAAGTCAACGATCTGCCGAACGATCAAGAAGGACATTGGTTACTTCTCCTACTGCAAGTCTCACCACATGCTCATCACGAATGCTTTAAAGGAGTCGACGAAGGTCACGATGGCGGCTTTGCTGAACGATGCTGAGGTTCTTCTCTGATTAAAAGAATTTCTTTCAAAAGGGCCTAAGAGTCACCGTCTAGATCTACCAGGAAGTGTTGAGGAATATGGTGAAGCCCTAAATGGACGAGATCGCCGCTGAATGCCCCTACATCTTCTAGCAGGATGATCAAGGCATAGCTGCTCAACAATGTTTCTCACCACTGGTCGCCGGACTTGTGGTCACCCTCCTCAACCGACTACAACCCCCTTGACTATTTCTTCTGGAGTGTGATTGAGGCCAAAACCAACAAGCATGCCTACAACATGGTTAACTCTCTGAAGACTGCCATCGTGGAGGCATTCGCTGCTATAGACAAGGACATGGTTGACAAAGCGTGTGATTCATTTTGCATCAGCCTTGACATGGTCGTCTCCGTCGGCGCCCGTTACATTGAAAAATAATATAGTATGTAACAAACTGTTTCTAAATAAACTGTCGGGTCTCTGCATATACAACTTTTGTTTGTATTGTCTATTTCGTTTTCTTTTTGTCAAGTATCGGATTTTGCTGTAACACCGTGTATGTATTAAAGAAAAAAATAGTGGATGTCAGCGTCCGACTCAGATGAATTCGATGACCCAATACAAATTAATGGACTGATTTATACAAAGATTTGAAAAATTAAAAAATAATTATTAAAAAAAAAATGAAAAATATCATTAAAATAGATTAAAGTTTAATTTGGCGATAAAATTACTTGTTTAGTGAATCAATGATATATATCATAGCTAAAAATAAAAGAACAATACATATTTTCACTTACTTTTGTGTAACCAAATCACAGTCATATACATAGAGAAGGTCTTTTATGAGAGCCGTAAGTACCATAAAGCTATTCAACAGTTTAGCAACTCACCTGTAATGAATATAAATATCATTAATAGTAGATTTCAAAGAAAGTTTCAAAAGAGAAAACAAATCAATAAATAAATTAAATAAAAAATAAAACTGGTACAAAAATGCAGACTTCTTTGATATCGTTTGAAACTCATAAAGTCCACAAAGGCATCATCAAAGTTAACCCAAGTATTCATACACTTGTAAATAGATTGAATAAGAACTACAATGCACTTGTTTTAAAGCAGGCAATCTGAGTAGATCTTGATTATTATGCTGTGTTCGCATAGCAAAAAGCCACATTGTGATTTGGGAAGAATTGATGTTCTAGCAGTTCGGAAGAATTTTCACAAAAAAATACTAAAAACCTTTACCATGATTGAGAGCAAGGTTTTAAAACCTTGAATCCACCAATCCAATCCTGAATGCCAAATGAATAGTAGCACTTCATGTAATAAGGCATTCGAGCTAGGTCCACCACATTCGAAGAATTTTCCACATGCTTTTCAGCTGAGTGTTCTTTCCAGGAGTCATTATTGCAACATCTCGAGAACCTTTATCAATAAATAGTAAGTGCATGTGTCTGAGATAGCATACAGCATGGCTCTTCATAAAAATAGAATTGAGCTCTCTAGGCAGTCGATAGTATGAATGTAAACAAACATAGCATTTTCGTAGCAAGTGTAATAGTGTAAGGGTAAGAGCGCCCAATTGCTGACCAAAGAGTTGGGTTTCGAATCTCAACTTGAAACACTTGCAATGTCTAACCACACTGAAGAGTTCCTATTTACTTGCCACTCCATGGGGGTAGAGTTAGACACAAGGTCGATTTTTAATGTGGGAAAAATTCAGCTCCCCAAAAGAGTACCTCTGGATTGAGCAAAAATAAAAATTTCCTCAGTCTAAAAGGATCTCTCCTATGTTGACCGGAAAAATAAAAGATGAAGTGTAGTATCAGAACAGATACTACATTTTGAATTATTTGCAAAAACAATGTAAAATTTACATTTAAAGCAAATTAGGCACAAAGCCATCAAAAGTGGGGGAAATGGGAGTCGTTGGTCATCCTTAGTCTAAAGTTATGAAAATGACAAATCCTACTCTTTGTGAGAATCATCTCAGTCACCACAAAACCACATTTACTCTATCCTACTTAAAATATCTCCGATTGTTGAATATTAAATTTTATTTACAAATATCAATGTGTACAATAAATTGGAATAAAACGGGGAGTGGGAGAAAAAGAAAAACAGTTAGTAAGATCCTCTCAACCCTTTCTAAATAATAGACCACCCACTGTTTTTCGGTTTGTTCAGAACCGAAAACAAGCAGATCAATTTCTAAATGGGAGTGGGATCTAAGTTGGAGAAAAAGTGGGATGGAGTGGACTTTTTGGGGAGTGGGGAACGTCCTTCCAAAATAAGTACAATTTGGGGGAGGCCGAGGGCAAAAATAAGAGTGGACAGATACTACACTTTGATCTTAGCCAAAAGGATAAGAATGACCATACACAAAGATATGTTATGTGTACACTTTAACACTTTATCTTGCAGAGGGCCTTCTGCCTCTCTAATTTAGCAGTAAAAGCAATGCACAAATTGATTAATCATCTAATAATGAAAATATTTTTCAATAAATTATTTCATTTTCACATACAAATTACATAATCAATATGCATAATTATTTTACAATATCCTGATCATGGATATAAATTTTTATTTTCCAATAATTGATTTTTATTTTTCATATTCAAACTAATATTGATTCTATATAAAAGAAAATGTAAAAAAATCCTGATCTAGATTCAGAATTAGATAAGGTATTTGTTTTGAATTGGATATTTATCTCTGTTCATGTATGAGTGTCTGTATTCAAATAAATAAATAAATGTTTTTAATTCTAAACTATTTGTACCTAACTAGTGTTGGCCGGAATGCAGTGAAATCATTTTAGTTTTTAATTTTTTTTGCACAGAAGGTAGACAACTATTATATTCTTACATTTGATTTATGCTTTTTAATTTTTTGGGTGATTATTTAAGAATGTTTCATATTAGCAATCGTCTAGTAATTTTAAAAATAAATTCATCAGTCATCATCTAGTTTTGGTATTTAAGGTGTTGTGACTCCGGGGTAGACAACACCAGGCAACGTCTCACACCTGCTCTCTTTGCGGTCTGATCCATAGGGTTGATACTAGTCATGTCGCAAGCAGTCAAGATACTTCGTACACACTAAAGCCAGGTTTTCTTTGGTCTTCCATGCACCCACATGCCTCGGATACCCATGCGCGTTATGGAGTTGATGCAGGAGGTGGCATGCTGCACATGGTCAAACACTCTGAGATGCAGAGCGTGCAAGGCATCCCAAATCCCACCAATACCAAACTTCTGATAGAGTATGACTGAAGGGATTCTTTCTTGTAGTTTGCTGCCACACATCCACCTGATCATCGCACGGTCATTACGTTGAAGTCGTTGAGGGCCCATGTCTCACTGCCATACAAGATAGCGGAGCAAACACAGGGAAAGACCTTGCTCAGAGTCCTGAAAGAAATGTGCCTAGATTTGCAGCAACTTCCTGAACATTTCCTAAGTAACACAACAGCAAGAAGAAGTAATGTATGCTATTATGTCAATATCATGGTACAATATTAACAAATGAAATTTGGCGAGCCAGAAGCAAAGTTTGATTTGCCAGCTTAAATGCTATTAGGGGTATGACTTTGAAAATCTGACAAGATAACTTTATATGTTAGATACTTAAACAAATGAATAATTTAGTCTCTTGACACTTTGGAGTATCAAAACTTACTGCAATAATATTCTATAAAAAATACATTGTATTATTTTATTGACATATTGTATTATTAGCTATGAACTTTTTAGTTCATAGCTAACATAATAATATGCACTGTGTCTGTTTCAATATCTATATGCCTTTCTGTGTAACGCTAAGGGAGGTAATTCAGTATATTTTTAGCAGCAACTGACTGGAGTACAGGTGAAGACAACCGTTTGTTTTTCAAGCGACTTTAATTATAAAAGTTGTAGGTAAATTGGAAAGCAATTAGAAACGTAAACAGTCATTTTTTTATGGCAGACACTCGTACTTATATGAATTTTGAAAAAAAAAATAGTTTAAGAGATTGTAGTTTGTTTGAAGCATCGTGCATAATGTATAGATAGGTTTAAGGTGTGAAGGCTATGACAATGCAATAAAAAGTAATGGGCACCAGGTGAATTGAAAGAATGTCTGCATGAGAAACCAGATGATAATAAGCATAAAGAGATAATATGTAATGTAATAGTTTAATTTTATTTTTATTTTCTACTTACTGTTTTCTTATATTCGATCAACAGTGTGTTATACAGTGTCCAAGTTTTTTTTTATATTTTGAGATTAATCACCTCCTTTTCAAAGTAAATCTATATCGGATTCATGTGTGTGTCGTATGTTGGTCAGAAGTAGATTTTATTTAGCTTATTTCTTAAATAGTAACAGATTTTATTACGATTTTTAATGTTAAGTTCTAGTCTTTAATTATTTTGGATACACTCGTTTCTTTTAGATGCATCCTTGAATTTCAATGAGAGACTTTTTTCATATTGATGAAGATACTATTTCATACTTTAGCATGACAGGCAGTGTCATGCAGGTTGAATAGATGCATCCTTAGAATATGTGTTGTTCTTTTTCTTAAAAAAATAATATTGCTTTTTTATTGAACAAAATAAAAAAAATTTCATGAGAGGGCCAAACAAAACTTTGTGTCATGAAACGTTTAATGTAGTATAGTTTAATCCAATTAAAGTTATGTATAACTTTGTGTCATGAAACGTTTAATGTAGTATAGTTTAATCCAATTAAAGTGATGTATAACTTTGTGTCATGAAACGTTTAATGTAGTATAGTTTAATCCAATTAAAGTGATGTATAACTTTGTGTCATGAAACCTTTAATGTAGTATAACTTTGTGTCATGAAACCTTTAATGTAGTATAGTTTAATCCAATTAAAGTGATGTATAACTTATTTTGCAATTAGTAAAAAAGAGGATTTGAAATGCAAAAAAATAATTACCAAGCAGCTGAGATTCAAATTGATACTGTAAAGAATCGCATATCTAAATTTTTTGCGATTTCACCACAAAATCTGAAATTATTTTTCTCGTTAATCATAGTAAAACATTGTGAAAGATTGAAGAAGTATATTGGTGTGCAAGATAAATTATAATAATCGATTTTTAATATCAGTTGTAAGTAAAAAAGAATAACTATCATTTTATAGCGTTTGGTTTATTTCTAATAAAAATAAATAAGAGGTATATTTGTACTAATAAAAACAATGCTCGAACTAGTATATAACCCAGACAAATAGTACTTCATAGTGAATATTTTAGGTCAACATTCTATGTAATTTTAAATCATGTGATTATAATTCAAAACTAGATGAAATGCACTGACAATAAAGAAGATTATCTTAAAATAATTTGCTTGAAAGAAATATTTCTGATGTAAGTTCACATAGAGAATACAGAATGTCAATATGCTTAGAGTTACAATTACATTACAAATGAAAATCAGTTAATATAGTACAAAAATGGTTAATTTTTTTCAATGACAGGCATAGTGATAAATATGAAGTTATCTAACACATGGTGTAACACAAAAAAGTTACTCTAATTAGATTTATTCTACATTTCTCAAACAGATGCCATCATGTAAACCATACATTAAACCAAATATGATGATGATTTTTCTAATGTATAATCGGTTGAAGGATGAGGACTTATTACTATGGGAAAGGGGTTAGTCACTCCTACTCCGTTTTTGAAAGCAATAATCAAAGAGAAAAGTGCTGATCAGATGGAATATAAAAATTGATGAAGTTGAATGAAATTTAATGTTTTGCTTATGAAAACGTGAATTGATAATTAGCCTAAATCACAGATGAAGCAGATTTTTATATGTAACTTCTAATTAGGTAGCTATACCGGTCAAAGAAATAGGGGAAATTCTGACTTCACTTTATATATAAGATAATAAAAACCTGAATGCTATAGAGAAAAGACATCTAAAATAAAGATTTCATACAAAACAAGGTAGACATTTGGATATAAAATTGATCAGAAATATACTTGAAAACAAAACGATTAAATATTTAGAGAGAGTCATAAATATCTCAGTTTGATAACCTCAGTCATTTCATATTAGACTCAAGAAAGTAGATTATCTAATTGGTTTGAGGAATTGGGTTACTCTACAAGTTTGTTTGCTGTGTTTCAATAAAAATCTATGTCAACTGAATATAAACAAAAAAAAGTAATGACATGAATACAAAAATGCTTCCCGACACTCTTTTTTTTTAACAAATTATTATTAAAAGTCTTTTAATCGGATTTTATCAGTTTATGAAGTCTTCAAAACAAGATTATAGAAATCATGAAAAATTATTTCAGCAGATTTCATATTTGAAATGTATGCTAGTAAATGAGATTTTGAAAATTAAGTTTTATGTTTAGAAAACACCCCAAATCAGTATCTGTATCAATTTAAGAAGTATTGAAATCAAATTCTGGATTTTGAAAATTAAGTTTTATGTTTAGAAAACATCCCAAATCAGTATCTGTATCAATTTAAGAAGTATTGAAATCAAATTCTGGAATTTGAAAATTAAGTTTTATGTTTAGAAAACACCCCAAATCAGTATCTGTATCAATTTAAGAAGTATTGAAATCAAATTTTGGAATTTGAAAATTAAGATAAAACTTAATTTTCAAATTCCAAAATTTGATTTCAAATCAATCTCTGTTTCAATGGAAGAAGTATTGAAATCAAAATCTGAAACAGATGAAGTGAGAATTAATTATGAATGATTTTTTTGTTTTTTACATTTTTTGTCTTTACATTGTGATATTTGAGAAAAAGAAGTAAAACAAATTTTAAAAATATAAACAATACCTGATTTAAAATACGGGAGTTTTTAATGAAGTAGACAAGCAATAATTAATTACACACTTTGGAGGTGTCAAAACAGGTTACTTTAAGTAAAAAAAAAAAAAAAAAGAACAGAAAGATAGATAAAAGAAATAAGAGAAGCAAATGGAAGAAAGAAAAAAAAATACTAAAAATAAAAATAAATGATCAAGTCAGTAGTGGTAAGTAAGGTCGATTGTGATTTGAGGAAATCTAGCTCAAAAATGTTATAGAGTTGTGAAGAGTAGGCCAACATTAATCTAGAACTAGGTATGCAATCATCATCATCATCATCATCATCATCAGACACCCACCCACCCACGCTATTAAGCTTTCTGTTGCTAAAAAGGAAAATACAAGATATGTCTTGATAATTCCACCACTGGTTGCTACGACAACAGATCAAGCAATTTGAAATCCTCTGATAGACATTAGATTGGTAGAGAGCCAACAAACATTTATTTTTCACTACTTTTATCAGCCTCAGAGGATGTTGCCTATTCTTAGAAAAAGATGAGAAATCAAAAGAAATGATAATAAAGCAGAAACAACACTTTAGCTTTTCGTTCGCTTTGATCACTCATTATGATGTTATCAAGTTGTCTCCAAAAATAAACAAAAAGACTAACAGATTTGCCAACTTATTTCTAAGTGTTCAATTTATTAACAACAGAAACGTCAAAATTCATTAGGATGCTAAAACCATAGTCATTAAATAAACTATATGTAGGTTACAATACGGAAACTATTAGAATAACAATTTGAACAATAGACATATGGTTAATGTTTTGATTTTCTTAGGTATAACGAGAACTTATTTTGGAAAGAAAAGTTTAAATTAAAACGAAGGTTGATGATATCTTTATATATATATAGAGACTTAGGTAGGTGTATATGTTTATATATATATATTTTCATCTATAGGATTCACTCCTAAACTAATGAACTGATCATTATGAATTATGTAATATATATATAATAAATATTTGTTTTGTTTATTATCTATGTACGTGTACGTTTCGTCCTTTAATCGGGACTCATCAGCATAGAGATATAACTATTCAGTACTGGTTGCATGATTCGAAACCCCGGGCTCTGAGTATGTTACAACTCAAATTCTGACTTATCGACCCCCATGGCCACTGCTGAATAGCTAGATAAACAGTGATAATTTTAACACTTATTCGGCGGCTTGACGTCAAGAGAGGGTTCAACTTAATGAAAGGAACGATGCATTTATAGCTAGCGAGGTCATGCTGTGTTAATACTACACTTACAGTGCTCATCTAGGGTTTTTTCTAGGGGCTACAAATATATATATATATTCTAGGCAATAAGGTGAGTAACATGGGCACAATATTATTTTGTAAACTTTACGATACCCCCACCCCCAAAAAATTAAAATAAGCAAGATGCAGAGAAAAGAATTGTTCTACATCAAATTTTAAACGGACTAGTGCATGCGCACGTGTGAGTGTCAACAATATGTATGTGCAGGTTAAACTCCTAAACTAATGAACATATGAATTATGTGATACATATTCTAGGCAACACGGTGAGAAATATGGGCACATTATTATTATTATTATATATTTTTTAAAAACTTGACAATTTAGATAAAGAGGCCCTGACCCCACCCCTCCTTAAAATATAGAAATTAAAATTAGCAGATACGATTTCCTACGAAATAAATAACATTTAATTACTTAAGCCATCACTTACGGGATGGGTAAGTACGCATGTATCTCAGATCTCTATGAAAATGTGTAGCTCAAAATGCTGTACATATTGCTTATACCCGTCCTGGGACGGGTATTCTTATAGTATCTATATAATACTGAAACTCTGATAATATTGCTTGCTTGCTTAGTTGTTTACACATTGAATGTTTTAGATAGTGGAAGGAAGAACGAATGAAATGAGAAGCGATGGAAGGAGAGGAATAGGCGAAGGAGAACTGGTGAGAGAAAGAGTATAAAGGGAGTAGTAGAAGTAGCAGTGTAAGAGAAGGGGAGTTAGCTGATGATGTAAATTAAGAAGAAATGGGGAATAGTAGTAGTAGCAGCAGCAACATAAGAGAAGGAAAATAAGAGGATGACATAAATAAATTAAGTGAAGAAGAAAAGGAAAAGGCTAAAATAGTAGTAGCGATCATTGCAGTAAATGTATGCACTAATGTTCAATGTAGCAACATCGGGTCACGGGTCGTCTAGTCTAACATTAAAGTCAGATATAAAAGCTCAAGGTTGAGACGTAAGTGGCTATTGTGCATTATCTGAACTGTATTTGGCAGTTATTTATATATGCAAACTCACATACACATTGCATATTGAAGATAGATCATTTCTAGTGGTGGCGGTGTTAAGAAAGAATTTTATGGGTCGATTCCAGCAATGAATAGATTAACCATGTCATCAAATAACTCAGATAAGAATCAAATCGTTAAGTTATATACAATGTCGGAACAAAGTATGTGAACAGACTAAAATATTCATTTAATATACTTCCAATGCTCAAATTTACTATGTGATAAATTTTCACATACAATTAAGAAATACTAAAATTTAATTGAAAAATACTTGATTTCAAACATAAAATGCATAGTTAAAAATAACAAAAACATATATTCCTAAGATGTGTACATTCAATCTGAATGTTCAATAATGAAAATTCCATTTCAATCGTAAGCATGACGGACTGACGAAAATGATATTTCAAACTTAAGTGTGACGGACTGTGATGGCAATTTTATTTTTACACTCAACTGCAACCAAACAACAAAGAGACTTTCTTATAGAGATGATTGGACGCTTGTAAAAAAAAAAACAAATGTTAAAAAAAAGATTTGAACACATAGATTCTCGGCCTTTTGGCTAAGATCAAAGTGTAGTATCTGTTCCGATGGATACTGCACGCCTGTCCTGTGCAGTTCTAGGAGGTCCACCCTCCCAGGCTTTGCCTCCCCTCTTTGGGGAGGAGTAAGTTTATTGCTTACTGTCTGAGGCGCCCCTACCGGGGAATGCCGACGGGGCTGCCCAGGCAATTTTTAAATGGCCAGAGTGCTCACCTCTCGAGCGCGGGCTTTTAACCCCACTTGCTCGACCCGATCTTGGGTCACATCTTACTTGTGGGAGTAAGATAAAACTGGCCTTGTGCCTAACTCCGCGAGGAGTAAATAAACATAGATTTCTTATTTAATATTTACTTGCCTTACACTTGCTTGCTTTTTATAACTCTTCTTAAGGCTATCGTAATATATATATATATATATATATATATATATTTAAAAAGATCATAACCCACCCTTCTTTGCAAACGATCATTAAATCATACAATGTTTCTTGAATCCCACTGATGAATTAAATCTAACAGTCTTCACACTAAATGTTTGATGAATAAAAAAAACAAACACAAAATATACATATTACATAAAACTTATTTAGTTTCCTACCCCACGAGGGCAGGTCTGTTTAATGTGATGTACCTAGTTCATTGCTAAGGTCATGACAGTGACAAGAAATGAACTCAACCCTCTTGGCAATTCACCTACTTGTGGTGGATTCCACAGGTTTCAGAAATTGATTCAAACTCTTCTTCTTTGGTGCATTTTGGCTTAAAGAAATATAATGTTACTAATACTGATAATAAGTATAGTTTTCATAGCACTCAGGGTTGATAAGAAAAGCATCTTCAATTTCAGATAAGCTAAAAATTATCAAAATATTTTTTCTCTTCTGTTTGCTTACATCAGATTGAAAAAAAAAAAAGGAAACCATTTACAAGCATCATCATGTTTGATTTGTTCGTTTTATGGCATATCAACCACTTTTGGGTCATTAGTGCCGAAACAATGCATATTGTCAATGATTAATTCTTTTACAATTAGTTGCATACAAAGTCACTATTTCAACCGCAGTTGGTGGAAATTGTGTGTTCATATTTTTTCCAACAGTATTAGTGTTAGATATTGGGCGAGTAGATCCACTAATGTATAAAATGGTTAGTTGAGAATAACAGGAAATGAAAGGTCAGCCTGGATCAACTTGCTTAAATCGAGGTGGGGATTGCGAGATTGTGGGAATTAATAGAAACAGATATGACGTCACATGGCTTAAAGAGAGAGTGAGAGAGAGAAGAAGACAGTCCATTTGAGTACATGTAATGCATGGACGTGAAAAATGAGATGGGCTGACAAAATGATTAAACAGTGATTATCGACCTCTCTCTTTGTCTCCCACCCCTACACACACTGGTCAGTGATTTGGAAGAAAGATCAAGTCGAATAAACCTCCTCTGTCTTCCCCGAGTTTTGTCTTTACTTTGTCTGTTTTAAAGTATAAATAAGGAGCTTTGATTTCAGGACAGCAAACCCTCAGTCTGGAAGGATCATGTAGAGCGCGTACAGGGAGAACATGCAGCTACCAAGGTATGGATACAATTTGTGGATTGTAATGTTTGCGTAAGGATTGCGGCAACTTGTTTTTTGTATGTATTACCTGAGGTTTAAATGCAACATTAGTGCAAAATTGAACATAATAGATCTGATAGGATTTGAACTCGGCATAGCCCACGATGATATCTATTAGGCCAACCACGCTCGCTTTCACATCATCAAGCCAAGGAAAACAAGGATAACTACTCATAGAAAAGGAGGAGAAATATATATGAACAAGTTGAGAGATGTGGGGAGGAGAATGATTAGAAATCTTATGTTCACTACATAAAAAACGTTAGAACTTACTTCTACAGTAAGTTTGAATTTGTATTTGAATGGGTAAAGGCGTTTGCAATTTTATTAATACACTTTTGATGATTAGATGATCCATGAAACTGCAATAAAATGTTAAGATTAGCCACATTTATTATTTTGGTACTTATGTAGTTTACGAACCACGTTTTCATCGGCACATTCTGGCATGTTACGTCAACCACTGGAATAAAACGCTAGAAACAGGCATCGTATGTTAATTTTAATGAAAAAAATTCAATGAAAAATTGGGGAAAAAATATGTAAATTTGTAAGAAACATTTCAAAATGTAGGAAAAATAATTCAAATCAAGGAATAAAACACTCGTCGCATGTGTTAAGTTTCATGAATAAATATTTATTTTGTTTGGTGAAGAAAATATGGTGCAACAACTGATAGCAAACAGTTTTTTTAATGATTTTTTTTCTGTGGACTTAAACACAGACGATGGAAAAGTAGAAGAAACACGATTAGAGGACATGGCAGGTAGCTATCCATTAGATCTCTGCAATATTTTCATCGAATTTTCCAATTGTCGGCCGCTGCAAATTTCATTGACTAAGCATTTCAGCACCTTCCGGCGGTTTGCGTAATGTGCCAATGAAAACGCGGTTCGTAAACTGTATAAGTACCATTATTTATTTGCTGTATTTACCTGACATTGTCCAGAAGTCTTTACTTTCATTTGTGTTTCGCTTATTGAACCTCACCTGACCACGCCTTTTCTCTTGAGTTCTTGTCAGGAAATATTTACATTTTTTCGAAAGATAATTCAATGAAGGAATATACGTCATTTAAAAAATCGGTTTTGCAATAAAATCTATAGGACAGCTTACAAAATATTGAAATTTAAATCCCATAAATACTTCAGAGTTTTTTCTTTTAATGATGACATAGCAAATTAATATATATATATATATATATATATATATATATATATATCTAAATGAATAAATGCAAAGGTTTTTTTCACCTATCCTAACAATATTCACATCAAAACAGTTTATGCTTATTTAATTCTTATGATACAGTGTTGATTTACTCCTCTCCAGGAGTTAGGCACAAGGCCAGTTTTTATCTTACTCCCACAAGTAAGATGTGACCCAAGGTCGGGTCGGGAAAGTGGGGTTTTAAAAATTGCCTGGGCAGCCCCGTCGGCATTCCCCGGTAGGGGCGCCCCAGGCAGTAAGCAATAAACTTACTCCTCCCCAAAGAGGGGAGGCGAAGCCTGGGAGGGTGGACCTCCTAGAACTGCACAGGACAGACCCATAGACCGGCGTAAATCAAGCCCCGAAGGCCAAGACAATACCAGTCTATGGGGTGTAGTATCCGTCGGAACAGATACTACACTTTGATCTTAGCCAAAAGGCCAAGAGAGTGTTTTATTTACTCCTCTCCAGGAGTTAGGCACAAGGCCAGTTTTATCCTACTCCCACAAGTAAGATGTGACCCAAGATCGGGTCGAGAAAGTGGGGTTTGAAAAGCCAGCGCTCAAGAGGTGAGCACTCTGACCATCAAAAAATTGCCTGGGCAGCCCCGTCGGCATTCCCCGGTAGGGGTGCCTCAAGCAGTAAGCAATAAACTTACTCCTCCCCAAAGAGGGGAGGCAAAGCCTGGGAGGGTGGACAGGCATGCAGTATCCATCGGAACAGATACTACACTTTGATCTTAGCCAAAAGGCCAAGAGAGTGTATTATTTACTCCTCTCCAGGAGTTAGGCACAAGGCCAGTTTTATCCTACTCCCACAAGTAAGATGTGACCCAAGGTCGGGTCGGAAAGTGGGGGTTGAAAAGCCAGCGCCCGAGAGGTGAGCACTCTAACCATCAAAAATTGCCTGGGCAGCCTCGTCGGCATTCCCCGGTAGGGGCGCCTCAAGCAGTAAGCAATTAACTTACTCCTCCTAGAACTGCACAGGACAGGCGTGCAGTATCCATCGGAACAGATACTACACAAAGCCTGGGAGGGTGGACCTCCTAGAACTGCACAGGACAATCCCATAGACCGGCGTAAATCAAGCCCCGAAGGCCAAGACAATACCAGTCTATGGGGTGCAGTATCCATTGGAACAGATACTACACTTTGATCTTGACCAAAAGGCCAAGGCCAAGAGAGTGTTTTATTTACTCCTCTCCAGGAGTTAGGCACAAGGCCAGTTTTATCTTACTCCCACAAGTAAGATGTGACCCAAGATCGGGTCGAGAAAGTGGGGTTTGAAAAGCCAGCGCTCGAGAGGTGAGCACTCTGGCCATTTAAAAATTGCCTGGGCAGCCCCGTCGGCATTCCCCGGTAGGGCGCCTCAGACAGTAAGCAATAAACTTACTCCTCCCCAAAGAGGGGAGGCAAAGCCTGGGAGGGTGGACCTCCTAGAACTGCACAGGACAGACCCATTGACCGGCGTAAGTCAAGCCCTGAAGGACAAGACAATACCAGTATGGAGTGCAGTATCCATCGGAACAGATACTACACTTTGATCAAGAACGGGAGTGTAACATTTTGTAATAACATATATATATTAATCTGCAAACATCCATAGACAGCTTTAAGTATTGTTAATTTGCATATTTATATTTTATATAGCTTCTATTCTGTAATATATCTTTGTAATTTGCATTGTCATATTTTCGTATATATATGCAATATTTTTGTCTATAGTAGTACGTCTGATGTCGCTGGGATGATGAGAACTTAGAAATATTTATTTGCAGAAATATAAAAAAAATTACATTTAGAACAAATTAGGAACAAGGCCATCAAAAGTATGGGGAAAAGGGGGTCGTTAGTCATCCGTGGTCTAAAGGGATAAAAATGTTTATCCTACTCTTGCCTAGAATCGTCTCAGTCACCACACTTAGCCAAAAGTCCAAGGAGCTATAAAAATAATGTTTTTATGACTAGGCATTTTTTAAATAAATGAAACAAAAATACTGATTTAATCTATTATTGTATTATCTTTTAATGGACGTATGTAGTGTAGTGTAGTATCAGTTCTGTTGTCATAAGACTGTCCTCCTAGGAATTACCTCCTCTTTTTTAAGGGGATGGGACAAATCCTCCCAGATATTACATCCTCCTTTATGTTCTGTTGTCATAAGCCATCTTCCCAGGGAAACCATCTCCTTTTTTTTAGGGGGGGGGGTAGTCTATTATCTATTCTGTTGTCATAATATCATCCTCCCAGGTATTAACTCCTCCTTTTTTTTTTGGGGGGGGGGGGTAGTATTCGTTTGTCATGATATCATCCTCTCATTCATTACCTCCTCTTTTTGTTGTCAGTGCATTAGATGTTCGTTCACCATGATATCGTATTTTTGCGACTGCAGGGAGTTCATCGAATATTATTTCCAAAATATATTGTAAACAACTGACGAAACAAATTTTAAAGAAAAAAATTGAAAACCACCAGATTTTATGTCTGAAGTATGAACATCTCAGCCAACAGTGAGGATCACAATCTCGACTGTGTGTTTAACAGAGAAGTCTTCCAACTACTGAGCCATGGATTCACTGAAAAATATTGTGTGAAAATAGTGTAATATGTGTAGTTGACATGGACGTCAGATTCTTATGCTTATTTACTAGAAATGCGCATACGTGTGAAAAGCTAACATGGTAGTCAGCTTAATACAGTAAGTTCCTATGTTTGTATGGAAAGAAAGTGTTATGGACATAATTCTTAAAATATTTTCAGATCGATGACGGATCGATTTAAGATTAAGATTTGTGTAAACAAGAATTATTGTATTTATATATTTTTTATTATCGACTCAAAATTATTGTATTGATGGTGTTTTTAAAAGCTATAGCTCAATTATTGTGTCAGCTAAGATATTCGGTAATTAGTGAAATGATATAGTAGAAAAACAAGTTAACGGTGCATAAAAAGTTATTTGTCTTAGTAAAGTGGAAGTTTTTCCAAAGATGGTAAATTCTATTCCCACTTGTTGTAAATTTGACTAATGAAGAACAGAATATGAAACAGGATTAAATATTAAAAGTCTGAAATCGATTGGAAAAGAATTTTTTTTTTATTCATAGAAAAGGAACCAATATTCTTCAAACTGAACAACTTTTTATTAAACTTTTGGTCAGGCAGCTTTTCTGGTTAATGACACTTTACTTTATATATCTGGTTAATGACACTTTACTTTATATATCTGGTTAATGACACTTTACTTTATATATAAGATTAGTTCTCTTAAAAAAGTTACATTTGAACATGGATTACTACAGACAGACAATAACTTGTCTGACAATTTTGTATATAAATTATTGTTATAAAGTTCTATGTGAAAAGATATTACGATCTTAGTATGTGTAAGGTCTGTTGTTTTGATCCAGTTACATTTTTTGAGAAGTTGCTTTTAATGATTATATATATATATATATATATATATATATATATATATGTGTGTGTGTGAGAGAGAGGTGTTAAGAGGAAAGACAATTATAAAGACTGGCAAAAGAGGGATAGTATGAGAGTCTGTCAGGAAAAGTGAACATCGTTAAACAGATGAATAAACAAAAGGATACATGTTCCTCATACAGTGGGAATCACCGGAAGAGGGAAATGGAGGATGAGAAGATGCTATCTAAACAAGCAGAAATACAGAAGAGGCACCGGTATTATTATTATACGTTAAAAGAAAAAAATAGAAATTCCTGATCAGGAAGAACCTACGAAGAACAAATGAGAAAAGGGATTTGGGGAAAGGGGGGTGTTTGATTAGATTTATAGCATGATCCATCCACCAACCACACCCCCCTGCTGGGAAGAAAATAGAATGTGCAATGGTGAAATGAGTGCAGAGTGCTTGTTGCAAAGAGTATCAAGTGATAGATTTACACTTAGGATGCCATCCACATCCACATACAAAGTAGTTCTGTGATTAATGTTTACAAAGAGGAAATTTGTCTCACACAATCGGAATTTAGTACAACAGTAAGTATATATGGGTATTTAATCTCTCTCTCTCTCTCATATATATATATATATATATATATATATATATATATATATATATATATATATATGAAAAATGAAAAAAGAAAAGCCAAAAACTATATTATTTATGTATTCATCAACGTTTCGTCTTTATTGTGAGACTTCCCCAGGATGAAGAAAAATGCAGAAAAAATAATCATACAATTATCAAACTTGATCTGCCCGAATATACGAATTATACATAATTGTAACTTGAGCATTGTTTATAGCAAAAGCAAAACATTGCGACTAACATGCTCCTTGTTGTGGAATGTATCGATTTTTCAATCTAAAACACTGAATCCTGACCTTAGGACCACTGAAACTCTTTTAAATTCCCCACAAAAAAATAAAGTTTAATGTTGATCTATTTACAGTTCAATTTGATAGTGAACAAAGGTTTAAGTAAAAAAAAAAAGTAACAAAAAAAACTTAACAGATGCACATATATGCCATATCCCAGCTGTGGTAAAATAAACTCTCCTTTTTTAATCAATTATTTTCACGTCATCTCAAGACGTCAAAGTTTTAATGAAGAAAACAGAATTTAATTAAATCTTTTTACAAATAAATATATTTTATATCGATAATTATTAAAAATTATACAAATAAAAGTGATTATATATGTTTACTGCTAATAATAAATAGTAAAACTAAAAGATCTCATTCTTGTAGTAATCGATTATTTTTTTATTCTAATAAAAACGTTTATTGATTAAAAACGAATACTTTCTTATTGTTTCTATTATAATTTAAAGTGAAAAATATTTTTTTCCAGTAGAGTCGACATGCAGAAGAGAAAAGCGACATAGATGGGTACTTCAGCAAGAAGCAAATAAGAACTTTAAACATAGGTATGTGAGACAACCAACGATAGTATGAAAAATAGATAAGTAATTCAGAAAGTAATGTATATTTTTAGAGAATATATTATTATTAAAAAGAATAACAATAAAAAATAATAATAAAAACTGATTTGGTTTGATTTTGTCTGTTTTTTCAGTACAACAACCAGTTTTGGCTCATTTAATGCCAAAACACGATATCTATTGTCAAATAATTGTATATTATTAGTCGAACACAAGTCACTACTTTATCCATGATTAGGTATTTGGAAATTGTGGGTTCATACCTTTCCTTACTGTATTAGTGCATAATGGAAATTATATTAAGTCCAATTGGATTTGAACTCTGCATATCCTTATCCAATTCCATAGTCTGTAAGAGTATCTATTAGGTCAGTTACCTCCCCTTCCAAAATATCTATTAGGTCAGTTACCTCCCCTTCCAAAATAAGATAAAGAAGTGTTGCTAATTATAATACAAATTAAAGAGATTGACAAACACGAATGAGATATTCTAATGGAAAATGTTAAAAGTAATTAAATTGCAACAAAGAATACAATAATGAAACGAAACAAGAATATTCTTGAGATGAATCCCTCCAATCTTAGATTTTAGGGATGAGAATTGCATTTCAAATTTAAGCGTGACGGACTGAAAGAGACGTTATCAATGGCTCTGTTTTTCTGTCTTTCTGAGATGCATCATTGCATCTAAATATGTCATTTCAAACTGGTAGAGTGACAGACCAAAATAAATACTATTTCAAACTTAAGTGTTACAGACCAATGGACAGAGTCTCTTGTAGAGATGTGTGGATGCATCTTTAAACATAAATGTGTACCTTTCTTTAAATATAGATCTGATTCATTTCAAGACAGGTGGTATTCTTTTAATATACACAAAATAAACAAAAGAAAATATTTACTTATAATAAATGAAGTGAACCATTCATTTGAGAAGATTCTTTTATTCAATGTTTTATCGTTGAATGATTCATCGAAATTTCAAATGAAAATGATTTATAATGTTGTGAAGAGAAAAAAATAAATAAAAAGGCAATACTATAAATGCTAACTTTAAACAGAATCCTTTATAACTTAGAAGTTTCTAAACAAGCGCTGTAGTAGCTCCCCCTCGACCCCTCCCCCATATTTGTTGAGGATAGAACTCCCACTCAGAGTAAACAGACCAAAGAGTTACAATCTAGTTTTATATCACCAAAACTCGTAGAATTATTCTATAAATGACATATTTTACAAGGAATATAAGTTTTCAAGTTTATCACAGCTATTATTTTTAAAAAAATGTTGGATCATCATGTAGCAAAAGTTGGCTTTGTGTCAGTATGCAACATTAAATCAAAGAAACAAAAACAAGCCGCGCGTGTGTGGTCCCCCTCTGTATGTGACTTGATGTGGCGAGTGTAAAATGCAATAAATTTGGGCAATTTGGGGCATTTTTTACCCCCCTTTGACCCCTTAGGGGCGCGAACCAGAATTTTTCTGAAGTCAAGGATGCTCATTTTATATCCAGAACAATTGCCTCTACATTTTGGCCAAGTTTCGGAAAAATTGAATGGATGGATGGATCAAACGTTATGGGAGAAAAGGGTAATTTTTTGCCATTTTGGGGGCTTTTGACCCCCTGGGGGCGCGAACCAGATTTTTTCCAAGGTCAGCGATACTTATTTTCTATTAGGAACAATTGCTTCCACATTTTAGCCAAGTTTCAGAGAAATTGAATGTATGGATGAAAAGTTATGGCGCAAAAAATGTCATTTTTTGCTATTTCGGGGCCTTTTGACCCCCTGGGGGGCTAACCAGATTATTTTTCAAACATCGGAGAATGTCACATTCTAACCTGACCAAAGTTACAACTTCATGCAAAATTTCAGAGAAATTCAATGGATGGTTGCAGAGAAAAATCCGGACGGACGGACATGCCTCAAAACATAAAACTAAGTAAAGATAAAAGGTAAAAAAAAATAGTTAAAGGAAAGACTTTTTAAATCAAGATTAACTATTTTACTGGAGAAAAGAATGAGAGGTAATTTAATTAAGACTTTCAAAATAATAGCATTTCTAACTAATATATATATATATATATATATATATATATATGTAAGTGTAAATTAGTTGTCCAAGGCTATAGCAATGCGATGTGGTTGCCGTGAGATGGAAAAGTGAAAAGAAATAAACGCAGGGAGAAAGTGTATTACGATGATCTGACACCGGTTTTTTTTTCCCGTTTTTTCGACCCTCTCGGTCTTCTATTGTTGTCTTCTGATAATGAAAGTTTTTCTTTCGAAAATTTAAGATTACTCTTTGCCGATCTGTTACTTACCGAAAAAAAAAAAAAAAAAAATACTATTTGGTATTTAATCAGTTTTCGTGAAATTATTAATAAATCGTTTTGAGTTTCACTTTCTCCCTGCGTTTATTTCTTTTCACTTTTCCATCTCACGGCAACCACATCGCATTGCTATAGCCTTGGACGACTAATTTACACTTACATTTACCAGCAATGCTTCAAGCAAACTACAATCTCCTTATATATATATATATATATATATATATATAGGCAAACATTATTAAATAACACAGAGTGTTTTTACTTGATAAGACTTTTAAAAATTTTTTTCAATTTTCCGAATGGTCCGTTTAGTATTTTGGTCAAATTGCTGTATGTAAGTTCCATATGTTTCTTGTTCCATTTCCTTTCCTTTTATGCGCATACATTTGATTTGATTCATCAAATCATCTCCAGGCGGTCTTAATTTTGTGTTTCTTAAAAAAATATGTCTTTACTGTTGAGTTTTTTTTTATTATTATAACAGCCAGTAATTTACAACTTAAAAGGAGCCTCTACAATATTGAGATGTTACATGAGAGCATGATTACGTTCTAAGAGCGTGCAAGATTCAAAAGTTTGATTGCTTCACCGCTAAGAATTTGATTGCGTTCTGAGCACGTTCAAGATAATAATTGCTTAGTGGCTAAGAATTTGGTAACGTTTATTACTATGCTAGACACTTTAAAATATTGTGACTAATTTCGTAATTCACATTATTGATTGTGGGATGTTTAATTTTTATGTAGATGACTTCAAGAATTTTTAATCTTTAAAAAGTCTTATCAAGCAAAAAATGTTATTTAATAATGTTTGCCTAAATGAAATATGCTGTCTAAATAACACAAATTATATATATATATATATATATATATATATATATATTGTTTTAAATATTTCTC
Source organism: Sepiola atlantica (assembly GCA_963556195.1). Lineage (NCBI taxonomy): Eukaryota > Metazoa > Mollusca > Cephalopoda > Sepiida > Sepiolidae > Sepiola > Sepiola atlantica. Next base: position 184,699,141 of record OY744517.1, on the reverse strand, counting down.
GATTTGGAAGGTAGATTTCAAAATTGATTATTTTTACTAATAGAGTAATATATTTCTGGAACAAATTGCCAGATCAGATTAAGAAGAGCAATAATGGTAAAAAAGAATTACGAAGGCATTTTCAGGAATTATTGGATGAAATATTTAACAAAATTTGATCTGTACATATTTTTTTGCATTAAATGTAAGTGTAAATGGCAAAACAATCCTTTTTTTAGGTTAGAATTGAGAAACTAGTTAAAAAGGGAGATGCTCAAAGAGTCATCGCAAACAAATAGCTAACGAGCACTACTGAAACAGTTCCTTTAGAGAAGGGCATACTTAATAGGTAATGCAGACTCAGTTAAAAAGTATTATTTATAGTCATATATCTACAAGTTTATAGATCTATGAAAAATTACAGCTTTTCTTTTTAACATTATCGAAATCATTTAATCAACCTATAAATGAATAACTACCTGGTATTCTGGTTATTGTCAGACTAGGGAAACTATGCGTGTGTTTTTATCGCCTATTGAGATAGGGTCAGTCTTCTTTCTTCCTTTACCTTCATTGTTCTCACTGAAGGGAAATAACAAGATAAGGTTTGACACTTGAAGCACAGATTGGAGCCAGTGGTCAAGGAAGACTCAAGTCAGAAAATACTGGTTCATCTCAAGTAACTCTATAAAGATTAGACAATTTGCCTTGGGTTGAAGATTATTTAATGCAGCGTGTCACTTATCAAACAAAATACTTTTAATTCATCTGTAAAAAAAAAAAAAGCAAACAACCCAATCCGAAAAACACAAGGTTTGATTAAAAATAAATCTTTTTTTACTTTGCAAATTGCTAATTTAGAAATTGATAGACAAACCAGGCCTGTAGATTCAGACTGTAGCCCAAACCCTATACTGCCACATTGTTTTTTAATGTTAAAAGGTCCAGCTCCATCTATGTAGTCTTTATACACTTATAATAAATTATATATCTATAGATATAACGTTCTAGTTCCTGTCTGTTTGTATTTTTTGTTCATACACTCCTCCTCGTGTTTTCATGATAGACCCTTGATAAACATATATATTCTAAAACTATACTACTACTACTACTACTACTACTACTACTCAGGGTTCTTGGATAAGTATATTTCATTTTGATCAAAGGATGATACAACATTACTGTGTGGTCTCTGTTTGTGCTTGACATCCATAAAATACAAAGTTTTACTTCATGATATTTATTTATAACTTGTCAATGATAGAAATCAAAAAATAACAGAAATGTTATAAGGGATTAAGGTTTTGGGGCAGGAGTGCACAGGGGTCCTCATTTATTCTTGAGAAACACCAAGTGTGCAGCATCGAGGGTATTAAAAATTATACATTTACTGAAAATTCTTTAAATTACTGTTACTGTACCTACACCTCATCCTCTCACCCAATCAATGTTGAGTGCATTTTTTCCGGGCCTCACCTAAAAAAATCGAACATTATAAAATGCAAAAAATAAAACAATAAAAATGTTAGTGTTATATTATGGGCTGGAGGTAGGACGACATCGGGTTCCTCATTCAATGCTGAGTTTTCTTGCTACTACTATATATTATTCATAGCGTTTTAATTTAAAAACGAATGGGCATATTTATTATTATTAATTATTATTATCATTATTATTATTATTATTATTTTACTTTTATTCCCCCCAAACAAAGCATTTTGCGACTGAGAGGTAAGGGGTTATTGTAATTGGGGTCCAGATTTATGGGGGCATCCTAAGTGGGGAGTTGTGCAGCAAGATGTTTGTTCACATTACATTTAAATTTCTGCATGTTGGTACAGTCGGGGAAACAGGGAGCAAGGAAGGAATTCCAAAGGCAAGCGGTCTGAGGAAAGAAGCTACTAGAGTAGAAAGTTTTCCAGCATCTGCGGGACCTCTATAGTGAAGGGGTAGGATTTTGCTGCTAGAGTATTTACGTTGAGTGTGTTTCAAGGCTCTGTGAATTCAATGTTTTTTGTTTGTTTTTAATGAACCGAATCTAAAGAGTTCAATGAAAATAAAAGTGATACATGATCAACAAAAGGCTTTGGAGTCTGTAGCATAAATGTTTGACTCCGACTCCTAAAGCAATAAATTCGCCCTGAATTCAACTCCAACTTCACAGAAACAAACTATAAAAGATTTTCAGGCTGAGAAATATATATATAAAAAAATAAACGAACAAAATAGCCAACTTAAACGTTTTACACACAAAAAAGTTATCGTTATTCTGATCAGATCATTTAATATTAGTAAGGTTAGACAATTTCATGTCTATCTGTATGTTTTTTACACGTAAGCGTTTTATAATTAGATTGAATTATGTTATTGTAATTTTAATATTAATTGACGATTTATTGAAATCACAAATTCATTGTAAGAAAATGAATTTAAAAATGTCTTATTTAAAAAAAAACTTACAACAATGCATTTGATAAGATGTAATCCTACCTTTCCCTGTCTACAAACGCAAATTAGTTTTTAATTCAGTATGAGGATACACTTTTAACAATGCAGGACAGAGTTCTTTATTCATTCCCGGACAACACCGTTTATTCCGCTAGTATGAAATGTTGATTTTTCACGTGAAGATTTTACTCAATTGCTTTGTTACAAACAAACAGTTATAATGAATAGAAAACAGGGTTTATAAAAGAGTTGATTTGTCCGTTTTTGATATTTATCTAAAATAAACATATATATTCTTATCAATCTGTTTTATATAAAAGTATCTCCACATGTTAAAATAATTTGATGAGTCGTAAGCAATCAAAACAACCACGTAAGTTTAAAAGGATATTTTTGTTGGTTTTAATCATAGCTGTAACTATCCGCCATTTCCCCGGGAATTAAAAAATAAAATTTCCATTCAATTTATTTTTAATGGAATTTAAAAAGTAAAATTTAATTATTACAGTATCGTTTGGTCATTAAATTACTAATTGAACCAAATATTTATAGAGCTATAACTAATTATAACTGGGTATTCGGACCCGTCGTTAGGTTAGGGTTAGGGTTTGGGTTTGGGTTTGGGTCAAAGTTAGCTCGGGTCCTAATCTGAAGAAGTACCTTTTTTAAGGTAATGTTTTAATCTCCATTTATACAATTATTAGATGTAAATAGCTTCCTAAAGTTTCAATCCTTGCAAAGAATTTTAACGGCAGAAATAATTTTATATTCAGCGGTTTAAACACTTCCAAATTCCGAAGGGTCACAAAGTAATTCATTCTTTTTTCAACTATTAACAAAAGATTAAAATGACGGCTTGTTTACAAAGAGACAGAAATGCATTCGGGTGGATTAATTTTATAATTAATTTTTAAAGAAAAGTTTTAAATTTCGCTTTATTTTATACTATTGCATTTTTGATTTCAATAAATAACCAATTAATAATAACAAATAAAATATGATAATTGAATGTGCAGTTAGCACTTCTGCTGAATTGGATAATCATGAAACTGAAATAAAGTACTCAGATAAGTCAAACACATTTCGTTAGTATTGTTATAAAGCTCTTTTGGAAAAGATATTGAGCTCTTTATATGTACAAAGGTTTGCTGTGTTGATTCGAGTTGATTTTTGAATTATTAACATATATGTCATAGACCGCTGTCTTCGGTGTGGCTAAAAGAGTGAAATTTTCACGCTGAGATTTGAAATCCAACTGCTTTGTCACCAGTCGAGATCTTTTACCCGTAAGCTATCACCCTCACAGCGAAAATAAGGGAAATTATGTTTATATATTTACATTTGCATTATCAACTGCACAGAGTGCTCAATTGTTTTACAAAGTGGTATGCCTTATGCTAAGTGGTAACCATCTATTCCCTTACTAGAGAACTCAACGCACAAGTGGGGGTGTAAAAATAATATATTATATATATATATATATACATACGAATAAGTGTTAAAATTATCACTGTTTATCTAGCTATTCAGTGATGGTCGTGGGGGTCTAGATGTCAGGATTTGAGTTGTAACATACTCGGAGCCCGTGGTTTCGAATCACGCGTAGTGAATAGTTATATCTCTATGCTGATGAGTCCCGATTAAAAGACGAAACGTATACGTACATAGATAATAAACAAAACAAATATTTATTATTTGTAGCCCCTAGAAAACCCCCTAGATGGGCACTGTAAGTGTAGTATTAACACAGCATGACATCACTAGCTATAAATGCATCGTTCCTTTCATTAATTTGAACGCTCTCTTGACATCAAGCCGCTGAATAAGTGTTAAAATTATCATTGTTTATCTAGCTATTCAGCGGTGGCCGTGGGGGTCCAGATGTTGAGTTGTAACATACTCAGAGCCCAGAGTTTCGAATCACGCGACCAGTAGTGAATAGTTATATCTCTATGCTGACGAGTCCCGATTAAAGGACGAAACGTATACGTACATAGATAATAAACAAAACAAATATTTATCATATATATATATATATATATAAAGTAAATAAAGTATTAAATTCAGGGTTATATAAAAAATAACTTGTTTCTAGTGGAGCTGGAGGCAAGCACAGGTAACTCAGGCTGCAATATCCAACTCACTTTTCTTCAGAAGAGATAAATTCAAAGGCAATCCAGAGAAAACATCAGAAAAATGGCGATCAAAGACTTCAAATCGTTAAACACAAAAAGTCAAGAACAGAGGAAAAATCCAGCAACAAACAGTCACATCCGGTTAAAAGAGACAAATAATAATGTTCAAAGTATTGTAAAAAGTTTAAGGTATAAAACCAAAGGATTTTAAAAATATAAGAGCTCAAAAATCAGATAAAAACATTGAAATACAGAACGACCACCTCCATTACAGCGAAAACATCAAAGAATACCAATCAAGAGCGATAAACCAAATGGGCAAATAAAAGATCTATTATTTTCAAAAGATAACAGAGCAATATATATATATATATATATATATATATATATATATATAAAAGAGAGAGAGAGATAGTATACATTTTTATTTATACAAACATAATAGAAACTAAAAATTTATACTAAAAATCAACTCTACTTGTTATTGAGCACTTTTTATAAACACTAGAGTTTCATTGGATTAACATCTAGTAAACAACAATAATACATGTATTAATATATATATATATATATATATATATATTAGTACTTCATGTATCCACATAAAATATTATAAGGAGATATCATTTTTTATGTATCAGTTTTCAGTATTTACTTCAACAGTGCTCGATATGTAAGTAGAGCTAGGTAGTAAGCAATGAAAATATATATGGCAATCAAGCTACACAGAGGCTAATATATATATATATATATATATATATATATATGGGAAAATGAAAAAGGAAAACCAAAAAATGGATGTTTTTTATGTGTACATCAACGTTTCGTCTTTTATGTACACATAAAAAACATCCATTTTTTGGTTTTCCTTTTTCATTTTCCCATCACGTCGGATTAATTTCATCCTTCTCTTCCCATATATATATATATATATATATATACACATACATACTTATTAATAATTTTAATTTAATGTTACAGAAAATATGGCTGAAGATAGCCGAGTAGTGATTTGTTTATATATATAAATAACCTAAAAAAATAAAAGCATTATTTTTCAATCCGAGTCAACTCCTGGCTTGAAACACTATGGTACCATGTTGATTTGATCTTGTGTAACATTGTTACTAGAAAGAAATCAAACAGAGTGTTCGATTATTCAATAATAAGAGCATAACATTTATTCATTTATTAATAATGTTGCAGAAAATCAAATCAACATGGTACCATCGGAGTAATAGAAGTAAAGATTCGCTATGCCTACTTAACAAAAGAAATTTCAAAATATTTAAACTGTCACCAGTTTGTCAGAAAAATCTTCACCTCCATTACTTAATAGTTTTTCTACAAATGATTTTGATTGGAGAAGTATCTTTCCAGCCTTAGTCTCAATGGAAGGTATGTGTTGGATAGTAAACCCATTTTGACCCAAAGTCGTATTCACTGATGTAGTAATAAGTAAGTAGTAATAACAATCTTTGAGAATAATTCATAGTGGTCAAGCAGGTGCTCCTTAACTTTAGTATACACAATTTCAAACATGAGTAAACATCATTTTATAATCAGACTCGCTCATTGGGGTTTTGCCTCTTTTTTACTTTCTTGTATAATTTAGAATAAATTATGCCTGTTTTACATGCTGGCATGTGTTGGACGGCTTTTAGAAATCGACTTCCAAACAAACCGATCTCTGCCAGGTCTTTATTTACCCCTCTTTCTCTGAAATCCATTCTTATCACTTCCTCCCATGTTTTCCTTCATCTTCTTCTGCCAACGGACCCTGCTACCTAAACTGTTCTACATCTAGTAAACCAAAACCTTTCATCCATTCTTTCAATGTGGCCATGCCATCAAAGTCTTCTGTTCTGTAAAAATCTTTACTTTTTTTTAAAAAACTTTTACCTGTGGTCAGCAATTTTGTTAAATTCATTAATTAGATAAGTTTAAGCTAAACTCCAACTTGAACATAAATCGTACATCATCAGAAAAAAATAGAGTTTATATTTAGTTGCTGAAATCAGTACAAAGGTTAAAGAGATTTAACGAAAATTTTATTACAATGTAGAACCATTTGTAGAGACATTATTATTTAGGCATGAACCATGACCTTTCTTATAATAGGGATGGCCTTGGCATGAACAGATGATTAAAATCTTTTAATATTTAGTGCATGCAATTAAAAATTATACACTTTAAGAAAACCTAAATCGTTAAGGATTGTTCTTTCATTTGTTTTTTATTCCCATAAATCACCTAAGCTATTCTATCAAAACCAAGAGGATGTAACAAAGTAAAAGAACATTTTTAATGGACATAACTGATTTTTAAAGCCTATAAAAATGTCAGTTTAGTGAGGTGGTTAATCTTCTTTTGTATAAAAGGCAGTTGTGAGTGTGTGTGTATGTCCAGCTAAAAGTAAAAAAAAAACTACAAAACAAACAACCACAAAGTTGGTATATTCTTGATCTGCGTTGCCCTGGATGAATACTATCTAAAATTAAAAAAAAAAGATTAATTCTTTGGGGGTCAACTGGGCCAGGTTTTGTCAGTGGGGGTCGGTTTTTCAGCCATTTCCAATGTTATCTACTATATAAAAGAAGAGGGGGATGACTTAGATTATTATTATTATTATTATTATTATTATTATTATTATTATTTTCAATAGATTAAAACAAGAGAGAAAAGAGTGGTGGGAAGAGGGATGTGGAAAAACAGGGTAGGGAGATAGAAAGAAAGATAGAGAGACGGATTGAGAGAGGTTTTATTTACTCCTCCCCAGGAGTTAGGCACAAGGCCAGTTTTATCTTACTCCCACAAGTAAGATGTGACCCAAGATCGGGTCGAGCAAGTGGGGTTTGAAAAGCCAGCGCTCGAGAGGTGAGCACTCTGGCCATTTAAAAATTGCCTGGGCAGCCCCGTCTGCATTCCCCGGTAGGGGTGCCTCAGACAGTAAGCAATAAACTTACTCCTCCCCAAAGAGGGGAGGCAAAGCCTGGGAGGGTGGACCTCCTAGAACTGCACAGGACAGGCGTGCAGTATCCATCGGAACAGATACTACACTTTGATCTTGACCAAAAGGCCAAGGGGAGTAGAGAGATAACAGTTTTAATATAAAAATGTTACACTTTCTAACCTCTTCTATTTTGTTTTTTTATGGCCCCAGGCGACACCGGGTAGTCCTGCTAGTTATACATATAAAGAAAAAATCTAAATTAGGGAAATTTAGTGTTGCTACTCAAGGGAATGTTAAAGACAAGCCTTATCTGTGGCCCAATCTATCTATTTACATACTACTAAAACTGTGGATCTTGCTTGCTTGTTTGTCTCCGTGCACATTGGATGACATAATCATTTGCCAATTTTAATTTTTTTTTTGTTTAAACCTGACGAAAGTGATTACTAATTACTGGATACATTTTTAAGAGCCATTTTGAAAGCAAAAATCATTTTCGACAAACAGCTGTTATAATCACATTTAAAGACAAGTATAAAAGATAAATCTTTAAATATATTCCAATTAAGTGGCTAAATATGATAAATCTATTATTTATCATTGTCCCTATTTACTTGCCTCGCCACAAGTTAGACACAAGGTCAGCTTCTAATGTGGAGGAAAACCGGCTCCCCTAAAGGAGCACACTAGATAATACAAACATGTATAGTTCTGTCGACACTCCCTCACAAATAAGGGTGTCTCAGGCGACAGGCATTAAACTCATCCCCCTTCTAAAAGATTGAAGTAATGCCTGGGAGAATAGCCACCAGAGACGGAATGTATGCTACACTTTGACACTAACCTAAGTGATGGACAAAAACGTATCGTTTAATAGTAATAGACCGTTTTTCTACTGTCTTTACGGGCCTTAAATCCCGTGGCACAACAGGCAACTTTCGATTTCTATAATAGATTGATTAGTTTGTCACTGTTCGTATTACACAATCAATACTATTATGAAATATTAAAGATTTAGCAGAAGTTAATTTACATCAGCCATATTTAACTGATGGTTACAGCCTAGTTAGACGTATACAAATAACTAACCATTCCTCAACTATTTACATTTCTTATGTTCTTATTTACTTGCTCCCCACAAGGGCAAAGTTAGACACAAGGTCGGTTTTTAATGTGGGTGAAAATCCAGCTCTCCAAAAAGGGGCACTTTGGATTGGAATAAAAAATAAAAATTGCCTCAGTCTAGGACTTCTCCTTCTGTAACCGAGAGCAGAATAGACTAAGTGTAGCATCAGAACAGATACTACACTTTGTTCCTAGCCAAAAGCAAAATAATGTTACTATTTGATTCTAAACTGTGTCAGAATCCATATGATGTTCAACCAAGTATTTTTCTTATGCTGTATGTAAGTTATTTTTTAGTTAGGCAGGATTCGTTTATTCAGTGAATAAGAGATTCTGTGCCGATTTGATTTTAGCAAACTTATGCTAATCAGACTGAGGTAAATTATGTTTGTTTTTTAAAATGTCATGTCATCTTCTTGAACATTATTTTTAACTTCATATTTTGAGCTTTCAACTAACTTTAACCGTCTTCTGATTTGGTTTTGTCTGATTTTAAAACATGTCAACTCGTCTTGGGTTATTTAATGCATGAAAACAATAGCTACTGTAAACGGTTCTTCAAACACAAGTTGCTACTTTTCCAGTGATTGGGAGGGGGGCGTTCATACCTTTCACAATAGCATTACAGAGTAAGTGAATGCAATAGATCCAACTAGGATTGAACAGCTTAGATAATTCCATAGTCTGTGTTAGTATCCATTATACCGCTCGAGACTCACCCAACTCCCTCATTAGGATGAATGATAAACATGTGTATGTAGTCTCTATTTACTTACCTCCCCAACAAGGGCAAAGTTAGATACAAGATTGGTTTGTAATGTGAGGAAAATCCATCTCCCCCAAAAAGGGCACCCTTGATTTGGGACAAAAATAAAAATTGTCTCTATCTAGAAGGATTTCGTCTCCTCTGATTGAGGACAGAACAGATACTAGATTTTGATCCTAGTTGATGTAACCTGATAAAAATGCCGATGTGTAGCGATTATATCACATATAGTGATTTCGTGTTTGTTTTCTTTCTATAAGATGTAATCTTTGCATATGTATATAATGATCATCATTAAACAATTACGAAACAAAAGTGCATTCAAATTTCAAGTCTTTAAAATAGAAATGTTGAAAACTTCAAAATGGATGCACAACTGATTTTCAGTCACAGAGTAAAGTTTCCGATGCAGAGCTCATCCGTATTTAATGATAATGTGACGCTAGATATACAGCAAAGGACTAAGAGGGCGCATTAGGATTTAAAAAATAAATAGAAATAAAATTCTTTTTCCTAGACAAAAAGGGCAAGGTTTTGATTGAGAAGTTTGTAGTTTTGATGCAGCAGAACTTAGATCTAAATAAGTAGATGCCTGTGTCATCCCACAGTGAATGTCTGGAATGAGTTTCCACAGTCAGGTGCCATGTATGAGTCATAGACTTCCCACTCTTTTGATCTAAACTGCCTGTTTATGTAAAATCATCTTGGAATGTTGTGCAAAAGCTATAGCAGCTGCTTCTAGCAGTCAAACTGATAGAATCGTGTTCTTCCTCATTCCAGGTCCACAACCAACATGCAAAGTCTGCAATGGTACACAGTAATCATGTACAATGAGTCTCAGGATAACTTACATTGGGAAAAGCATGCGCCATGGAATAGAGATGGTGGCAATTAAAACAAGTTTAAAGACAAGATAGTCACAGTTTATTATCAGCCTTTGCATTCAATTCTCATCATTACTAACTAACAAGGTTTTCTTTCTCTTAGAAACAAATTTAAAAGTTTGGAAAGTAGTTAATATCAAATAACATTCACTTATAGATATTAGGAAGAATAGAACAGCAAGAATGTTACCTCCCTTTTCAATTACTTTCCTATTAAAGAGGAGACAAAAACAACAACAAATATTTGCAGCTCATAAGCAATGAATATACTTGTTAACAATGGCATAATCCAAAACAATGATTGCAACAAGTCGTTTCTATTTGATTAAGCATAAATAAAAGTATGAATTCTCAAATAGATTTACAGTTATTAAAAGGTTCTTAAAACAGATTTGAAAGCTTTAGAAAAATTGAAAAGGTTTCCATTCAACTGCAACAGAAATGGTTTCTAATATCTTCACTAATTAGTTTGTGAAATACAAATATTTCTATGTTTTTAAATTCTGACGAGAGCATATATCGACGAAAACTAAAAAAAAAAAAAATTTCACTGTATGACTTATCTCCATCCCGGCACGCAAAAGTTAGCAAATAAAAAAAAAACTGCCAGACAAATCCATGTAAAGTATTTAGGGGAATTGAGAAAGCGAAAAGCAAGTCAGACAATACCCTTGCCTTTAATCTATTTGCATAATGAGACGTTTACTTTTTTCTTTCTATACCGATTTATACGTTTTTCCTCCCTTTTTTCTTTTTTTAAACTTTCCAATTTGTGACCTTTCTTTCTTATTTCCTTTTTGTAACTTCACCAATTCAGATATTATTTTATATAAATATGAATATTAGTGCAAACAGTAATGAAACAAAATTTATTTTTCTGCCATTTTTGACGGAGGATGTATATTTGATTTACAGTTAAATAATGTTGACACACAGGTTCTAGCCAGAACACCAAAGTTAAGCGACATCGAGCCTGGTTAGTACTTAGATGTGTGGCCATTTTGGAATACCAAACGATGTAAGCAAAACAATCCATTTGGGTGCATAAATGGGTACCACTCTTGCTGGGAAATATAACTGGTGACAGACGAGTGTCCTGTCACGGGTGTGAGTCAAGTCATCCTTTCAATTTAACACTATAATGATGGGGTTAAGCATCACTCCTTTTAGCCTTCAAGGGCTAGAATGGAGTTTAATATTTTTTTTAAAGAAAAGAAGTTCAAATCTTTAAATGCTCTTGTGTCAAAGTAGACAATTTATTTATATATTTTTTGCCCAGATCATAAAATAAACTAAAATGACACCAAGTAGAGTGCGCAACTCAAAAAAAAAAAAAAAAAAAAAAAAAAAAAAAATCTCCATTTAATTCAGTAAAAAAAGTCATTTTTTAAATAAATTGTAGCTAAGTATGTTATTATATTGCCAATAACAAATGAAAATTGGCTAGTCAGGGGCAGTTTGATTTGGTAGCTTAAATGCTATTTAGGTTTGACTTTGAAAATTCGACAAAATAACTTTATATGTTCGATTATTACAGTGTAAATGAGTAACATGGAAGACATCTTTTTCCTTTTTTAGGAAATTTGGGAAAAAAGTTAAAAAACAACAACAACAACAAAAAAACAGTTACATGCACACAAACTTATTGATATTTTTCCTGATTATGAAAAATCAAAATGAGTAGAATTTAAATATCAATTAGACTTCATTATTATTTGCACAAAGAATACAAAACTTATCAGAGTTGCTTAGCCAAGTTCATGTTCTGGTTATTGTCAAAGATTGGCTGTGCTTAACAATTGTCAAATTTACCAATTCAGCAAATCTGCCTCAATTCTGTTCACCCAACCTCCAGAGATTCAAAGAAAAAAGTTAGTATCATATTTGCATAAAATCTGAACTCAGCCATAGAATATGCCACATACAATAATTTAATGTTAAAAGAGGAAATACCCTTCCCGTTCCAATGAAAATACTTAATGCATACAACGAATTCAAAGTTTTGGAAGATATAACATTTGTAATAAATATAAGCATTTAAAATGTCTGAAATTGGAGCTGAGAAATTTAAATTTCTTTATTCCTTTGAGATTTCACGAGGATTTGTATTATACAATTAATTTTATTCAAGTTTTGTAAAACATCTGAAGCACATAATGTGAGTGGATCATTTTGAGAGGACACTAGTAATACAAACTCATAAAATTTGGAAAAACCTAATTTAAAAAATAAAATCAACATCTAGTCTTATTTCACCATTGGGTGCTTTCTTAGATTAGGACCCACACTAAAATCGACTTGGCGTCAGTACTTTCCGGATGTTTATATAAACCACCGGAAAGTACCGACGCCAAGTCAGTTGACCTACACCTGCGTCAAAAAAAAAAAAAAAAAAGGCTCGATTTACAAGTGGGGAAAAAACAAATATTAACCAACATTTAAAGCAAAAAAAAAAAAAATATTATATTTAGTCAAATTGTATGAAAGAAATCTTTATTTTTTAACGAAGAAATAAAAATAAACAGGTGATAAATTATATTTTTGAAGTGTTTTTTTTTTAATTGAAAATTATTTTTGGTTTGTAATCAGGTAAAAATAGCGTGGTTAGGGTTTAAGGTTAGGGTTAGGGTTTTTTTTTACTGAAAATTATTTTTGGTTTCGTTAGGGTTTAGGTTAGGTATTAAAGTTGTTTTTTTTAGCCTGAACATTTTTTCTTTTGCGATCAGTATTTCTTCCTGACAAAAGTTAATCACCCCTTCAGGTGACGCAACAGCCAGTGATAACTCGTGAAAATTCTTTGCAGTATTTTCACGTTTCAATTAGTTGCAATCGCGTTTCAATCAGTTGAAATGTCGTCTGCTTATTCGTTTCAATCAGTTGGAATTTTCTTGCAATTTGATTGGCTAACCGCTTCAGGACTTTCCGGTGGTTTACATAAACATCTGGAAAGTACTGATGCCAGGTCGATTTTAGCGTGGGTCTTAATCTAAGAAAGTACTCACTATTGATATACAGGGTCTTCAAAAATCATCATCTATTTAAAAATGTTAATAGCATAAAAAATATTTCTGATGATAATAAAACTTATACACTAAAAAAAGAAATAAAAATTTGTTTTATTGCATCATTTTTCCTATGCCATCTTGTTTTAGCTTTACCATCATCTTGATGTATGTTAGATCATCATATCATCATCATATTTGGTTTAACGCCCGAGTTACATGCTGACATGTGTTGGACGGCTTTAAGAAATTGACTTCCAAACTAACCTATCTCAGGTCCATTTTTATCACTTCCTCTCATGCTTTCCTTGGCCCTCCCCTCTGAAATGAACTAGCTACCGTAATTGTTCTACATCTACTAACCTAAGAACTCTCATCCATTCTTTCAATGTGACCATACCATCAAAGTATACTCTTCTGCATGCATCTCTCTATACTGTCCAGATTTGATCTTCCTTGGAGGTCATCAGATCTAAGGCTGTCTAAGACTCACATTACACTTCCATTATATCATTCTCATATTATTTCTCTCCATGCAATGCATGCCTTTAATGCTGACTGGCCAGTTTTCACTTCTATACATCATCACCATGCTTGACAGACTCTTCCTTTTGTTGACAGTATTAATTCTCTGCTGGTTAGTAATGCCAGAAATTCCAAGAACCTACTTCATCCATTCCTAACTCTTGCAATTACACTAGCATCAGCTCCTCACTGTCCTCTAGTGGTATCACCAACGTAACAATACTTCTGAACAACCTCAATAGCCTAGCCATCCAACTGTACTTCTCAAGAGTTCTCATCCGTCTCCATTGTCTTACAAACTGGTTATTATAGAAACATCTCCAAAGGTTATCCTGTCCTTTGTCAAAGTAGATACTTAAAGCAAAGACTGAGTCTACAAATGAGAAAGCCATGTTGACACATAAACACTCATTTGCATTTAGTTTGTTTTATGGCAAATCAACCATTTTGTAAATTTATTATTCAACACTGAAGCACGATATTGTAACTGATTTATTTTATGCAGTCAAGTGAACACAATTTTGTAAAATTATTATTTAACACTGAAGCACCATATTTTAAGTGATTTATTTTATACAGTTAAGTGAAGACAATTTTGTAAAATTATTATTCAACACTGAAGCACGATATTTTAACTGATTTATTTTATACAGTTAAGTGAACACAATTTTGTAAAATTATTATTCAACACTGAAGCACGATATTGTAACTGATTTATTTTATACAGTTAAGTGAACAAAATTTTGTAAAATTATTATTCAACACTGAAGCACGATATTGTAACTAATTTATTTTATACAGTCAAGTGAACACAATTTTGTAAAATTATTATTCAACACTGAAGCACGATATTGTAACTGATTTATTTTATACAGTCAAGTGAACACAATTTTGTAAAATTATTATTATACACTGAAGCACGATATTTTAACTGATTTATTTTATACAGTCAAGTGAACACAATTTTGTAAAATTATTATTCAACACTGAAGCACGATATTGTAACTGATTTATTTTATACAGTCAAGTGAACACAATTTTGTAAAATTATTATTCAACACTGAAGCACGATATTGTAACTGATTTATTTTATACAGTCAAGTGAACACAATTTTGTAAAATTATTATTCAACACTGAAGCACGATATTGTAACTGATTTATTTTATACAGTCAAGTGAACACAATTTTGTAAAATTATTATTATACACTGAAGCACCATATTTTAACTGATTTATTTTATACAGTCAAGTGAACACAATTTTGTAAAATTATTATTCAACACTGAAGCACGATATTGTAACTGATTTATTTTATACAGTCAAGTGAACACAATTTTGTAAAATTATTATTATACACTGAAGCACGATATTTTAACTGATTTATTTTATACAGTCAAGTGAACACAATTTTGTAAAATTATTATTCAACACTGAAGCACGATATTGTAACTGATTTATTTTATACAGTCAAGTGAACAATTTTCTTATTTAACCCATAGCTGAAAGAGTAGGTTAATGAAAAAATGACCACAATATATCTGATAGCATTTGAACTTCCCATCTGTGGAACACTTTGCAAAAAGATTGCTTTCCTGGGGGCTGTTAGATGGTCATCTTCAAATCCAATGTCGATAAACACTTGTCATAGACCGTTCTCATAAGTCATCAAATGTTATTCATTCGATTCATTATTTTCAATCCCTCATAATATTCATCATAATTGAACTGACAATCTATCCATCTGATTAACCCTTATCCTCGAGTGGCTTTTAGCCTTGATACATGGTGATTCATTAGTAAATTAAACAAATTAAACTTCAGCATAGTCGATTAAACAAATTAAACTTCAGCATAGTCGATTTCATAGTTCATGGCCATATCCATTAGGCACTCCATGCACCCCATGAAATTTGCATTTATTAATAAACATGAAGACACATAGGCACCATCCTTGAGTGTCTTCGATCTCTCTGTACAAGGGTTTGTCAGGACAACCTAGCACGAGCATACTTCACCCTACAAGTAAACCCTAGCAAAATATTCAAAATAACATAGTATTCGAAGCCCAAATAAGATCCCCTCAACACCGGATTCCAGGACAAGAATTCATCTTGTCTTCATATGAGCCAGTATCTATATACTGGCTCATATGAAGAATGGCGCACTTTCTCCGAGTAATGTTACCTCAAGTAATAGCACTTAGCTCTACCAGACAAGATGAATTCTTGTCCCGGAATCCGGTAATACAAAGAGACCAAAATAAAAGATATACTGTAACACAGTAAACTGGTTAATTGGGGAGAGGAAAATTGATGTTCTTCACTGCTTTACTAACTCAATGCTTGAGAGGGAGAGGAGGATATAAACTGAACACTTGGATATCTATGTATCTCATATTGCCATCAAGTGTTAGCCCCAGAAAGGGGGTCCCTTGATTTCTGAGAACTTACTGAAGTAAAATGAAAACAAAAAGATATTAGAAGAATATCAAACCGAGTTTTAAGTTATTTGTAAATCAGTGCAATTTCCTCATATTAATAATAATAATAATAAACATAATAATAACAAAAAACGAATTATTAAAGCATTAACTTTTTGGTACATTAATTACATTAGATGAGAGTACTGAGTTTTTTGCAACATGCACCTGTGCTTAAGAATATTAATTATTCTTGTAGATGGTAGAGATAAATCTCTTCTATATTTCCAGCCACATTTTTCTTTATCTATTTTTAATTATTTTCATTAAGGAAACAATCTGTACACTTAATAGAACAAATCCATAATATATACATATAATTTAACTATATATATATATATTTAACTAATATATATATATATATATATATATATATATATATATATATAAACACACATAAAAACAGAACAACCTAAAATTAACAACATCGCATATGAAACCAGTGGAAACATTTTTAAATGTGTAATGTAATGCGATTTTGTTCTATGATGCCATCCAGCGTTGCTGAATTTAAATCGTCAACGACTTCCTGGAACAGTGCGAAAAACGTTCTCTGCACGTTTCTTCGGTGTCTTTTAAAAAATTCTCTTCTTTCTCCAGCTTTATTGTTCATTTGCTTTTGACACCTGAGGATGATTCGACAAAGAATAAAAAAACGTTCGTGAAACCTATGGAACATTTATTAATTTTTTTGATTTTTATACAAAAAAGACCATCAGAAAAATTGAAAAAAAAAAAAAAAAAAAATTCGTCTGTTCAATTACAGACGAATTCTGTTATTTTTAACAATGTTTGCATATATATATATATATATATATATATATATATATATATATATATATATATGTCTTGAAAGTTTTTCAACTATTAAAACTATATGTCCAAAAGAACAAAACACTTTTTTAGCCCTAAGTCCTTCGTTGGAAAACTACTTTGTTTGTAAGTCAATTCATTTTTTGCAGTCACTACATTAGTTTGCTTCCAAAGTATTACACTTTATTTAAGGGACCATCAGTTGTTTACCATGAAAAACTGTTTCAGGAATTTAAAAACAATATATATATATATATATATATATATATACATATATTAATTAATCAATTTATGAATTAATTTATTGTATACAGATTTTTACAATTAATTTACAAATTAACTTCCAAATTAATTTGTAAATTAATTATAAAAATCTGTATACAATAAATCAATTTATAAGTTAATTAATTTAAAAAATCTTTATATATATAAATTGATGACTCGCCCGATTAAGGGCGAATTTAAAAAAATGCGATCCTCTGCATATTCTTAAAAAATAAACAAACCGATAAGGGTAGCGAAGAACAATAATAAAAAATGCACCGGTAAGACACCAGTCAGTATTGCCAAAAACAAAAAATAATAACAAAAAAAAAAATCACAGTATATATGCATCTCTTAGTTAAATTCTTGAAAGCAGGTAATTTTACCTGTGGACATTTGTTATCAAGCACTCCATTTTTTTACCTTTTCTAACATTTATTTTCCAGTTCCATTTAATGGGAAGAAGACAGAAGAATATCAGGAAAAACAATAAAATGTAATGACATTCCTTCAACAAGAGCGAAACAGAAAAGAAATGAAGAAATTGCTGTAAAGTATTAAAAACAACTTGTATGAGAAAAAGGATTTGTTACTTATAAGTTGAACACCGAAAATCTGAATATTTATAAAATTGGGTAATTTAATGCACTAGCAGTGAGATTAAAACACCAAATTCATAATCATAATAGAACAAAAGGAAAAGCAGCTTCCTAATATATTGATCATGCATATGCGATTGACTTTGTAAGATTAACTAACTAGAACTTCTACGGAATGTGCTGCAACGAACCTACTGCACTTGTACACACTCAACGTAAATACACCTTGACCAACAGGAAAATAGCCGTCCCCAGTTTTACTGTATAGATCACCAGATGGCGGAAGATTTATACTCTAATAGCTTCTTTCCTCGGATTGCTTGCTTTTGGAATTCCCTCTCTGCTCCCTGACTGCACAAACATGCAGAAATTTAAATGTAATGTGAACAAACATCTTGCTACACAAGTCTCCACTTAAAATTTGCATATTGCTTTCCAAAAAGTACATCTCATTAATTCACTATTCGTTCTTATTGTTTTTTTTAATTCAATGCTACAGAGAGACATTAACAGTAAAAGTATAAGTGCTAAACTGTATATTATTATAAGTATATTATTTCATTTCTATCGGTTTATTATTTTGAAAGAGATTAACAAATAAAATCCGGGTATTTGGCTGTGTCACCCTGTAAGTATTTGAAGCAAAAGCAAGTCATTGTTGATTTCATAAACATAAATGATTATCTTTTCAGTTCTTAATTTATTGAAATATACAAAATAGGTCCAAGGAATTGTGGGAAATATTTTTAGTCATTTACTGGAAGCATTTTCCAGTTGAGTTGTCATTTGGGTGTCTTTAAGTCATTGACACAAGCTGTAAAGACTTATTTACAGTTATTTGGAGTTAACACTATTCATTCTTTGTGTTATTTACAACGTCAATATTCTTAATAATAATAACACATTATTTGCTATACTAATAATTATAACATATTTACTATGTCGATTTTCTTAATATTAGTGACATATTTACTATATTGATATTTTACATATAAAGTTATATTGTCAGATTTTCAAAGTTAGACCCAAATAGTATTTAAGCTGACAAATCAAACTTTGCTTCTGACTAGCCAATTTTCATTTGTTATTGTTGTACCATGTTATTTGCAATATAACGTTTTTTGGCATATTTACTATGGTGATATATTTATTTACTCCTCTGCAGGAGTTAGGCACAAGGCCAGTTTTATCTTACTCCCACAAGTAAGATGTGACCACAGCTTGGGTCGAGTAAGTGGGGTTAAAAGCCAGCGCTCGAGAGGTGAGCACTCTGGCCATTTAAAAATTGCCTGGGCAGCCCCGTCGGCATTCCCCGGTAGGGGCGCCTCAAGCAGTAAGCAATAAACTTACTCCTCCCCAAAGAGAGGAGGCAAAGCCTGGGAGGGTGGACCTCCTAGAACTGCACAGGACAAACCCACAGACAGGTGGAATCAAGCCCCGAAGGACATGACGACATCCGTCTATAGGGGTGCAGTATCCATCGGAACAGATACTACACTTACTTCCTAGCGTGTGCCAGAACAATAATAATAATATATGGGCTATGTTGATATTATTAATAATAGCAGCACATTTAATATGTTGATATCCTTAATAATGAGACATATCTTATTTTTTTGCTTAATATTGTCATGTTCCCTTTCTTGCCTGGTGATCTATCGTTTTACTAAATTGTTATGCAGTGAGAGAGGGTGAGAGTAATAGGCAGAAACTTAGTAAAAGATGGATTACTTGGTGAATGAATTGAAAATTACGGCTTATAAGAACAATAAAAATGGATTTTTTTTTCAAACATAACCCAATCCGAATACCAAGATATATTTTAGCATGTATTTTGTCTGATTAAAATATATTGGAAAAAAGCCTCAGGGGAAACAAAGTCAGCTTTAGTATAATATATAGATATTAAAGCTCTGTTCAAGTCAAGTACTTTGAGTGAAATAGGAAAAGTTTCTAATTAAGCAATATTGTGAGTTCTCTCCCTTGGCAAATCGAACACTTTCTGAGACTTACTATGTTTCTAAATAAAATATAGAGTTTATTTCTCTCACATTTAAATATGACTGTCACAGTGGTCGAGTGGTTAGGGATGTTGGATTGGAGTTATTATGAATCCAGGGTTCAAATCGTTCGATCGGAAGTACAGTTATATAAGCCACACTGATGATTTTTAGCGAATATTAAATATGTCGGTGTATAATAAATATTTATTTATAAAAATATAATTATATAGATAGATAGATAATGAAAATATCAAACTAAACCTTATAATTAGTAACAGTAGTATTCGTCTACATTAAGAAATTTTATTCTGTTCATAAAAGCAGATAATTAGTTTTTCTGCCCTAATTTGTTAACTGTCTGTAACCAAAATTATTTTTAAAGTTTCCAATATTAATAAAATATTTTATTTAAATGACTTAAACTTTAAAAAAAAATTGAAACGATTATTTCTTTATAGTTATTATATTTAAAAAAAAATTTAAGATGAAAACAAAATTCTCCTTCCAAAAATTAAAACAAAATAACTACTTTTTCTAACTTTACTTGTATTTATCTGTTCTTAACTTAAAACAAAAAAAAACAAGCAGCAGTATCTTAACCGATCTCCTCGACTTTAAAGGTCAAGGTTAAAAATCAACGTTAAGTGAGACCGACCAACACAGCCAGTTTACAGAGATGTGCAGCTGACATCAGATCTTTTTGAATGTTTACAGAGACATGAAGGTGAGCGTAGTTAGGTGGTCGGCAACTGGGTGACACTGATGTAAGTGACAAGTCATCATGTTGCTGGATGGCTTTACACAGTTCATTAGTACAAATCAACAGAGAAACTGTGTGTAAAACTAAATCGTGCTGCTAATGCATCTGAAACGATGTTAATAACATTAATCACAAACTTTTTGACACGTAGTCCCTGCAGATGCTTAAACATATGAACAAAAAGACCATCAAATGGGAGGCATAGACTGACTGAATCATATCAAGGCTGGAGAATTAAAGTACCTTCGACTGTATCATCATGAATGATGAAATGTAATGCTGCTACTGATGCATGTTCAGTGGTGGTAGTGTGTTTAGGATGAAGTTTAGATGTGAGTCCCCAGCTGTGATGGGTTATACGGTATGATTGACAGGTTATGACCTTAGAGTCAGTTAGAATCCTATATAGGAAATTGATAGCTGATTGGTTAGCTTAATCATGTGTCAGAAGAATTATTTGAAATCAAGCCAGTTGCTACCTAGATTTTTGTGATGCTAGATGCGATTTTGAATTTTTACTTTATTTACTAACTATTATTTATTTTATTTGAAAACTAGCTGGCTTTGTCAGCTCGCTATCGCTTTGCCAAGTTTGCTACTTGAAATACTTGAAACCAATATTTCAAATAATAAACATTTCATTCATAAGTTTCTTGCAAACACCAAACAAAAACTTTTGCATTTATTCATATAAATCGATAAACATTAACATTTTTGAAATTCTGACAAATTTATTTATCCAAAGAAATGAAAAGAAAGAAGAAATCAAATCGCCTGAGCGATGAAGTGTGTGTTAAAAATAATAAAATTTAGCATTGCTAGAGAAAGAGAGGGAGTAAGAGAGAGAAGGGGAAGAAGAGGGAGTGAGAACAATGCCAAATTTTTATTTATTGTTTTTAAACGAGCCCCCTCCTCACAGAGAAAGAAAGAAAGATAGAGGGAGAGGGAGAGAGAGCAGTCACCCCCCTCTCTTTGAACTCTTATTTCTCGTCGGTATATCTTTCTAGCTAGCTAAGAGATATTAGTTTCCCTTGATAATTAATGAGCATATTTTAAGAAATGTTTTCATAATTTATACCTTTTTTTAAAAATTAAATTACTTTAATTAATTACTGTTAATAGCGACGAAACTATTGCAGATATAAAGGAAAAATAACACAATAAAATTGCAAATGAATAAGATTAAACACTAATTTATTATAGACTGTTTAAAAGTAGTTATGCAAATTAGACATATGAATGTATATGGGTCTTTCGTCAGTAATACATATATATACACAGTATTTCAAAGTATTGCGTTGTATTATTGATTTAAATAACAGTAACCAGTTTTGATGGTGATATAGGAATGATAAATATAAAAAACTTTTGCATTTATTCATTTAGATGAGTCACTCGAGGATAAGGGTTAATGAGATGGATGGATTGTGGGTTTAATGACGAAGAATATTATGAGAGGATTGAAAATGATTAATAGAATGAACAAAGTTTGATTACTTATAAGGACGGTTTATGACAAGTGTTTATTGGTATTAGATTTGAAGATGGTTATGTTGTAGTCTGGAGGGAAGCAGTCCCATAGTAATGTGTTCCACATATGGGAAGTACTTGGAAAGAAACTGTTCATGGAAATTCCATTTGATGTTAATCACACAGAGGAAAAAAGGAGGTTCTCTGGAGTTGTGGTAGAGAGATGAGTTCTTTCTGTGAATGTCTGACAAGGAGGAACCAGAGGTTAAAGTTCAATTGTATGGTCTGGAGCAGATATGGGCATTTCTATCAACCATTTTTGTGTGTTATTTAATACACACTACATATTGTAAATAATATATTTAAGATGAACCGTTTTTTTTCACTCATACCTGGAGATAAGGGGGGGGGAGGCATATATTTTTCTCAGTAGTATCAATGTGCAAGTTAATGTGATACAATTTTTTTTTTTTTTAAATTTATTTTAAAAAGTTTTATTCACTCCAAACACAGCATATTGTCACTGGAGCATAAGGAGCTACTGTGTTAGAGGCCAGATTTATAGTGGTGGGGGCAACCTATGGTGGGGAGTTGGTCAGCAAAATCATATTACATTTAAATTTCTGCATGTTGGTACTGTTGGGGAAACGGAGCAGGAAGGGAATTCCAAAGGCAAGTGGTCCGAAGAAAAGAAGCTACCAGAATAGAAAATCTTCCAGTATCGAGGGACCTCTACAGTCGGGGGTATGTTCGTTTAGGGAGTAAAGTGCAGTAAGTTCATCGGAGCAGATTCCGTGCAAGTACTTATAAAACAAGCACAAGGATGCAACTCTGTAGCGATGTGACAGGGGATGGAGCTACAACATAAGCGTGGAAGTGCAATATAAATATAGAAAGACAAAGCATAGTAGACATTAGGTTTATAACCCCCTAATCATCTGGACACATGGCCAAGTGGAAATAGGTGATGGTAAATACAACAGGAAGAGTAATTCAAGTCAGAAGAGTAAAAGAAAAAATAAAACAAAAAAAAAAAGAGTAATTTTATGTATTTACATTTCAAATGAATAAAAATCATAAAGAGTTGGCAAACATTTTAATGCTTATTAATATTAAGAAATGTACCAGTCCACACATTATCCACCCCCATCTATAACAACATAAACAATTGATACATTATATAACTGTACTTCACCCACTCTCTGCTCTTTGCTCAGTGCCTGGGGTAACCAGTTGACCCCATTTTAAGAAACCTGTTCAACCCGGCCACTTAACTATCTTCAAAATAATAGAAAATCACCCATAATAGATATCTTTTTGATCAGCTTGAATTCCGCTCTCAGCAACTTGCCATCTTACGCTGTCACATAGACGGTTCCCACCCTCAATCACTCGTCGTAGATGCAGTTTGCTAACATAAAAAAAACAACAACAACAACAAAAAAAAAAAACAAGACCTGTGGCAGTTTCCACATTGAAATGCTTCAAACCAATTTTGAGAACACACCCCAAAACTAACACTTGCGATATCTGATCTCATTGCAATACCAAGCCCTGGCTGATAAAAGACTAAATTATTAACCCTCGCCTTTCTCCAAGTAAGTGAGAAAGAGATTCCAATAAGACTTGATGTTTGTTAAGAAATTCAAAAACAGTAACGACTATCAACTTGTCCAGAAGTAAAAGTTCAGTGGTTATAACACCGGACCGAGACACTAATGTCAACCATTGCTCAATACTAAATGTTACTATTTACTTACTTAACCATGAGAGCAGAGTTAAACACAAGGTTGGTTTTTAACGTTGGGAAAATTCAGCTCCCTCAAAAAGGCACTCTGGATTGGGTCAAAAATAAAAATTTCCATCAGTCTAGAAGGATCTCTCATTCACTGACTGAGGATAGAAAAGATGATTTGCAGTATTAGAATAGATACTACACTTTGCTCCTAGCCAAAAATGTTAACAAGAATAACATGTGATAAAGAATAAGTGACTGCAATTTTACAAATAATTGAAGAAAAAAAAAAAAACTAATTCTATTATTATTTTTGGGGGAGGTGAGCTTAAGGGAGATAACATCTCCATCCCCTCCACCTAAAAAAAAATGTTGTTCGTTTCTTCAATGCTTGTTTGTGTGGAAGAGGGTAACCATTCTATATTTAATTTACATAGGAAAATGAACACTCCTAAAAACTAAATTAGTTTCTTTCTTGTTTTATCTTTGACATTTTTTTTTCAAAGATTCTAATCAGTTCAAATCACACACCATTTTTTTTTTTAACACACCAGCTCAAATTGAAGGTGTTAAATACTATAAATTTATAGTAACTTTGGTAATTGTTGCATACAATTCTTGGTAACAAAGTTTGTTTTATTGGAAGCTTTTTGTGTTGTGGCTTTAAAGAGCCGAAAAGTAGTAAGACAACAGGGAAGTAGTGTTACAATCAGGAGAAACCCTTATCATATGCTTCGGTCCTTTTGCCATGACTACTAGAAGAGGAAGACGTACACGGATGAACAGATACTACTGCTTGCTTCTCTATTTCTTTCACTCCTCTCTTTCTTCTTCCCACTCCCCTGAGATGAGAGACAGCAGATTACCGGATGTAGGTTTACACTCTTTTCCCACTTGAATAAAGGGGGGGGGGGCGAAACTGTATACCGTAAAACAATAAGAGAAAAATACAAACGACTCTCTGATAGATTATCCTAATTTCCGGGCCAAACAACATGCAATGCTT
Organism: Sepiola atlantica; assembly: GCA_963556195.1. NCBI lineage: Eukaryota > Metazoa > Mollusca > Cephalopoda > Sepiida > Sepiolidae > Sepiola > Sepiola atlantica. The sequence goes on along the minus strand of OY744517.1, from coordinate 184,674,195 downwards.
TTAAACAGATTTTAATAAGTTAGTGGAAGAAAAGATTTCGAAGTATTTGCTCTTTTCTATGAGAAATTCGGACTTGCTCGCTAACTGGAATTGAAGACGAATTCATCCTTTTTCGTCTACTACAATGGAATTAATACATGGAGCAGCAGATTATCGACATACCTCTAAGTTAAGTAAAGACACCTCTATCATCTCTCTCCATATATATATATATACATATTGGCCAAATGACTGTTTTCCATTCCATATGAACATACACCGCATCACACCTTCTCTTTTAACAATCACACGTCTATCTCCTATTCACATCTTCATGGACCTGTTTCTGAAATAAAACTTTCTTTGGTTTTATAAATCTTTGTTTGTGTTTCTTTCACTGTGAATCGTGTTTTGTGTTTATCAGTTCCACCCGACAGACACATCAGTCAGCTAACGACATCACCATTACCTAGACTGACTAAAGCCATTGTATGGGTCAAAAATATAAAATACCATTAATCACAAACCCAGGTCGTGACAGTAGTTAACAAGAGTATGTATTTAGAGAAAGTACAGAAGCAATGTATTGCCAGAGACTGCTTCTGGATTGATCATAGCCACTTATTCTGGTACCGCCATTATAACCATTATATAGTGTCGGAAAGAGTTCATGTCATAACAGTGAGCATTACAATAAAAGTCTGAAGAACAAAATGTAGAATCCATAGCCACAACGACGAGAGGAAAAAGAGAAAATCAAATATGGATGAGATAATGAATTCTTATCAAAATAAAGGAAACAACAATTTGAGTGAAGTAACCAATGACGAATAAAGCGAGAAAATAAGAAGCTAAAAAATGTGTCAGCTAAAGCTATCTTTTTATCAAATCTAAGCGAAACGAATGGTTCTTCGCACAAGAAAGGGAAAAAGAGCAAATAAAATGAGGGGAGAAAATCACAAAAGTTGTTTGATAAAAGAAATAAACCATTTAGAAAATTATCCTTTAAAAATATGACATCAACATTGATGACTTAATCAAAATTAATAGAGCGGCGACAAATTCACACTTTAATAGTCTTAACAGCGCAACTTACCTTTGAGCGACACACGCAGCAAACACGCGCACACAGAATGAAAAGGTAATGGCATCTAAATAATAAAACTATAATTGCTTTCTTGTTGCTCTAATTATTAGATGCTAACTAATTTGATAATTATATAACTATCAATATTATTAATATAGGCAAATAAATATGATCTACTCACATTTGAAATGAGCATAATGGAAACATTTATGCATCTCAACATGTTTGCAAATCTACAATAATAAAGATGAACGTCTTTGGTGTATATGTCTGTATGTGTACATTTCATGCAATTTGGAATATAGATAATAAACATGAAAGGGAGTGTGATGAGCTATGTTGGGTTTAATTTTTGGGAAGCAAAGGGGAGCATTATCACGTGAATAGTATATGTGAAATTTGTTTATGGAAATGTGGATAAGCAAGGTAACATGCTAGTTGAAATAAGGAATAGTATATGTATATAACTATATAAATTGAAAGATGCGAGTCCCCTTAGAATATTTTATCAACTCTACAATCAGACTTTTATAGTTACAGATAAATCAAATAACCTAGAATTGTTATCCAGGAATCGGATGGTGGTGTAAAATTGGAACATTTAATATTCTATTTTTACATTTTTAGTGCTAGAGTCTCTTCTTCAACATGAGCGTCGCCATCTTGTGTTGTATTTTATTGAGTATACTCAAGGTTAGAATAAAAAGATAAAAAAAGGGGAGTAATAATAAAAAAAATATGGTTAAATTAAAATCTCTGTCTTCTTTGGTCTGAAGAGGTTGACTCTCTGTGAAGAGTACAACCGAAACATGTATGCACATATCTAACCAATAATGTTTGTATAAATAAAAATTTATACTTAAGAACAGCTCTACTTGTTATTGAGCACTTTTATAAACACTTGAGTTTAAACGGATTTACATCTACAGAAACTAATACAATACATGTACTATATATATATATATATATATATATATAATCTAATAGGACTACATTAGAAGCATCGACTGATGAAAAATATGAAAATCAGTTAGAAACCGAATAATACAATGCGAGAATTTTTTTTATTTTCCAAATAAATGAAAACATTTATTTAAATCTAAAATTTTCGACTTAACAAGCCTTCTTCAATGTGGTATACAGACAATTTTTTCTTTTTTTTTTTCCTTTTTTCATTGTCAAGATTTTACGACATCACTGCCGAAGATCACAGATTTCTCTCGATGTTGGAGAAACTGTTTTTTTTAAATGTCCGTATAGGTGTAGTGAGAAACGCTGGCACGTGTAAAAAAAACAAACTCTCACGTCGTGTTATCTGGTTTCTAGCTGATTTTCATATTTTTCATCAGCTTATGCTTCTAACGTAGTCCAATTAAATTAAATATTCATACACAAATGCCAGCGTTTCTCACTGCACCTATACGGACATTTAAAAAAAAAAACAGTTTCTCCAACAACACCGGGAGAAATCGGTGATCTTCGGCAGCGATGTTGTAAGGTCTTGGCAATGAAAAGAAAAAGAAAACAATGTCTTCATACAACACTGAAGAATGCTTGTTAAGCCGAAAATTTTGGATTTAAATAAATGCTTATATTTATTTGGAAAAGAAAAAAAAATCTTTGAGTCGAAAAAGCCATGTAAAAATGGATAGTCGGTCGAACAACATTTAACTGGCTTGAAAAATAGAGACTGAATTCGGTTTTTAAATTCCTCACATAGGGTGGAATTTAAAATTTGGTTTCCGGAAGAGAAAAGTACATGATCTCATTGGCAAGTTATGATTCAGGAGAGATAACTTGGATCTGGTCCAAGATACATAACTCCTCCTGACTACAGTGGTATTAATTTTGTATTGCATGGGGGAGAGAGATATATAATAATATAGTTGGGGTCTGCATTCCTGACATATACCAATAAACAGTACAGACAATGTGTTATTTTATTATTGAAAATTATAGAAATTAAAAGATAAGAATAAAAATGGTAACATGCGATTCAGGAGTACACAGGGATTCACATTCATTACCACCAATGCTACTAATAATACGCATTTCTTTTCTTTGAGAAAGGATTCAGGACTTCATGCTGGGTTGACAGTAAGAGAAAACGATTAATCATTGTAAAAAGCATGTAGAAGAAGTGAAAATGTCACCAATAACTGCTTTTAATACACGCAGAAACAATAATAATCTTTAGGCTAAGTCAAAATACAGGCAGTCCTCAACTTATGCTGAAGTTGCCATCCTACAATATGCTGAAAGTTGGTTTTTCATTTAAGTCGGACCCCTTATTGTATGTAAATAACTATGCCACTCAGCTACTGTATATATTATAAAAAATGGGTTGTAATGAGTAATCTAACCTATAAAGTTATCTTGTTGGATGTTTAAAGTCAGACTCAAATAGCATTTAAGCTGACAAATCAAGAAAGACCAAAGAAATTATTATTTCCAACTTAAGCGGAAAGACCGAAGAAATTATTATTTCCAACTTAAGCGGAAAGACCGAAGAAATTCTTATTTCAAAATTAAGCGGAAAAGACCAATGAAATTATTATTTCAAACTTAAGCGGGAAAGACCAATGAAATTATTATTTCAAACTTAAGCGGGAAAGACCAATGAAATTATTATTTCAAAATTAAGCGGAAAGACCAATGAAATTATTATTTCAAACTTAAGCGGGAAAGACCAATGAAATTATTATTTCAAAATTAAGCGGGAAAGACCAATTAAATTATTATTTCAAAATTAAGCGGGAAAGACCAATGAAATTATTATTTCAAAATTAAGCGGGAAAGACCAATGAAATTATTATTTCAAAATTAAGCGGGAAAGACCAATGAAATTATTATTTCAAAATTAAGCGGGAAAGACCAATGAAATTATTATTTCAAAATTAAGCGGGAAAGACCAATGAAATTATTATTTCAAAATTAAGCGGGAAAGACCAATGAAATTATTATTTCAAAATTAAGCGGGAAAGACCAATGAAATTATTATTTCAAAATTAAGCGGGAAAGACCAATGAAATTATTATTTCAAAATTAAGCGGGAAAGACCAATGAAATTATTATTTCAAAATTAAGCGGGAAAGACCAATGAAATTATTATTTCAAAATTAAGCGGGAAAGACCAATGAAATTATTATTTCAAAATTAAGCGGGAAAGACCAATGAAATTATTATTTCAAAATTAAGCGGGAAAGACCAATGAAATTATTATTTCAAAATTAAGCGGGAAAGACCAATGAAATTATTATTTCAAAATTAAGCGGGAAAGACCAATGAAATTATTATTTCAAAATTAAGCGGGAAAGACCAATGAAATTATTATTTCAAAATTAAGCGGGAAAGACCAATGAAATTATTATTTCAAAATTAAGCGGGAAAGACCAATGAAATTATTATTTCAAAATTAAGCGGGAAAGACCAATGAAATTATTATTTCAAAATTAAGCGGGAAAGACCAATGAAATTATTATTTCAAAATTAAGCGGGAAAGACCAATGAAATTATTATTTCAAAATTAAGCGGGAAAGACCAATGAAATTATTATTTCAAAATTAAGCGGGAAAGACCAATGAAATTATTATTTCAAAATTAAGCGGGAAAGACCAATGAAATTATTATTTCAAAATTAAGCGGGAAAGACCAATTAAATTATTATTTCAAAATTAAGTGGGAAAGACCAATGAAATTATTATTTCAAAATTAAGCGGGAAAGACCAATGAAATTATTATTTCAAAATTAAGCGGGAAAGACCAATGAAATTATTATTTCAAAATTAAGCGGGAAAGACCAATTAAATTATTATTTCAAACTTAAGCGGGAAAGACCAATGAAATTATTATTTCAAAATTAAGCGGGAAAGACCAATGAAATTATTATTTCAAAATTAAGCGGGAAAGACCAATTAAATTATTATTTCAAAATTAAGTGGGAAAGACCAATGAAATTATTATTTCAAAATTAAGCGGGAAAGACCAATGAAATTATTATTTCAAAATTAAGCGGGAAAGACCAATGAAATTATTATTTCAAAATTAAGCGGGAAAGACCAATGAAATTATTAGTTCAAAATTAGGCGGGAAAGACCAATGAAATTATTATTTCAAAATTAAGCGGGAAAGACCAATTAAATTATTATTTCAAAATTAAGCGGGAAAGACCAATGAAATTATTATTTCAAAATTAAGCGGGAAAGACCAATGAAATTATTATTTCAAAATTAAGCGGGAAAGACCAATGAAATTATTATTTCAAAATTAAGCGGGAAACACAGGCTGACAAACAGAGCCTTTTATACAGATGCTTTGATGCATCTACAATAAATTACATTTATCAATGAAAATTCTATTTTACAAACTTATGCTTAACAGACGGATGGCAGGACTGAAACTCTTATAGAAATATGTGGTCACATCTAAAAATTATCAAATAAAGACTAAACTTTCTTGGAAAATAGGAAAGTTAAATTTAAAAAATAAGATGAAAGAGAAAACATAGAAGTAAATTTTAAATTCAAAGCAAAATGAATGATTAGAGATTTTAGAATTTGGAAACACAATAGAAGAAAGCAAAACAAAATATACACGGTAAAAGTGAGAATCGTTTCCTGCAGCAGAAATCGAAACAAAACAGAAAAATGGATAGACGACCAAGATGAACTTTGCTCTATGAAAATGAATCATGACATATGCGAGTTTACAAAATATAAATCAAGAAAAGTCATTAGAAACAACAAAATAAAGAAAAAAAAACGTTTTGTTTGCTTTGAATCTTTTTCTGACATGTAAAAATCAAGAGGAAACTTTCATCTTAGGTGAAACTGAAGTTCATGACATTTTCATTCTCATTTGGTAATGTTATGGAGCTCAATTGGTGCATGTTAGCTTGTATAGACATTAGATAGGACTTAAATGATACAAAAATTTAAATATTTATGGTTTTATATATCATTTTAATTCCCTGTAGAATAGATATACAGTCATGAAATCTGAAGAACTTGATTTAATATATAGAAAGAGGTCATATGTTGCTGAATTTGGTTTACATTGAGTTTTACAAGTCAGATGGCAAACAAGTTTTTAAACAGATGAAGTACTTTTAATTATCTGAATGGCAAATCTTCATTAACCCAAATGTTAAGATGGAAAACTAACTTGCTGAACCATCAATTTTTTTTTGACAAAATGAAATCTTTTTACGCTTTTATTTTCGAAAGCTCAAAATAAGAAAACTAAAAATGAAGGAATTCAATTGTTTCAGTAAAAGTTTAACATAATAATTTTATAGCACTAATTAATTCTACTAATATATATTTAAAAAGATTAAAATCATGATATAATGATACTAAAACTTATGTCTAGAATCCTTATTCCAATTTTGATCAGAATCCATTACATCATTTTGATTCTAGAAAATGTCTAGAATTTCAGGCTTAAGCTGAAGAGGTCTTTAGAAGAATTTCAATTTCTTCTTATCTTAAATTTTCATGAAGGACTTCCACTCCCTTTACATAAAACTAAATATAGCTCACATTAAGACATCTATCTATCTATCTATCTATCTATCCTTTCCCATCTCCTCTCTCTGGCAACTGGAAACAAATCTTTGACGAATTACTACATAATAACATTAAATAATCGTTCTAAATTTCGACCCTTCTGACTAATTCTGTTCCTGTTGAACTCCAAAAAGAATAAATATTTTTAAAAAAAATGTGCCTATATTTTGTCCGAGACAATTGCAAAAAAGAATATATCAGCTGTGTCTTGTGTCGATTTTTACTTTTAGATGGACACACAGACACACAGGCAATTTTCCTTTATATAATAGATTAATTCAATTCTGTAATAGTATTTATTAATAAATGTTTTTGTTTTTTTCATCATTTACAATGAAGATGTTTTCATATTATAAACCAAGCCGCCAATTGACCTTAATAAACCTGGACATTTTTGTGAAAGAAATATTACTGGGAAGACATTCAGACAAAAGATTTAAATATTCTTTTTCTTGACATTGTTTACTCTACAGAATTGCAAAAAAAAATGGGTCAACAAAAGAAAGTCAGGCCTGCCTATCCTGTAACATTTGCAAACAAGGCCGATACTGGACTTGAATTAGTAGATCTATCTGTGGATAATTAAGGTGAAATCAAAAAGGTATTTATGGGAAATAAAGGAATGGCTTTGTACTCATTTAAGGATATCAGTGCAGTAATTAATCTTTGAACTGACTAAAATTGGAGAAAAAAAAATCCCAGATGAGACAAAATCATTGGTTTAAAAACATTATTTACTGCAGTCAGATTAAAGAATCACAAGAATTTAGAGGTTCTTTAAAAAATAAATACAAAAATAAAAATGATTTGTAATGTAAAAGACGTTTAACATAAAAAAATGTAGCAAATATACATGCATTTTCTTATTCTTTACTAACTGTACCCACCCGGCATTGCCCGGGATGTAGTAAAGTTATTTTAGTTTTTAATTTTTTGTTTGTTTGAACATTTTTAAACTTAAGGTAGACAACTCGTATTGTATTCTTCAATTTAAAATGAGTTATCCTCCTTGCTATTTTTAATTTTTAGGGTATTATTAAAAATGTTTCATATTAGTAGTCGTCTGGGTAGGACTATGCAATTAAAAAAATAAACTGAACAAAAATAAGAACCGAAAATTGGCTCATCAGAAGCAAAGTTTGATTTGTCAGCTTAAATGCTATTAACCATTATGACTCTTAAGATTGGTTGCTTTGTTTTACGGCATATCAACCTTTTCGGGTTATTTAATGTCAAATCTGGTAATTTTGGTAAAAGTTTTTATGCTTCAAGTTCTTTACATCTTCAAATATTTATTCATGGTGTTTGGTTTGGCTGTTTTGTAGAAAAAAAATTGTTGTTTTGGACTTTGCAGAACATGATTGAGTTTTGCAAATGGAAAGGAAAAAAAACAATAACCTCGATGTTTGGTGCATTTTTGGTCAGTAAGCCAGTATTTTTCAGACAGCCTGATCTGATAGCACCAGAGGCTCTTATGAAGGAAATGATCAAGTTTGTATTAATAACACCCAAACTTTATTTTCTTCTCAGTCTTATTCTGTCATATAGTTGAGGAGGAATAAACACAGATGGCTCAATTACATCTACAAGAGCAATCTTTATTATTTATAAATGATATTATACAGCAATAAAGTGATTAGCCACCTGAAACCGTTGGTTTCAAGTCAGATAGGTAATTCAGGCCGGTAGGGGGGGTATACACTACCTTCCTTTCATTCAGTTGACAGTACCATATATTCTAACCCCTGGACTTAATTGACTACCTGACTCAAAACCAGAGGTTTGAGATGACTAATCACTTTATTGCTGTATCACACACATAAATATAACACAAAACAATTTATGAAAATCTCATTTCGGGATGATTTCATCTATATATAAAAAAAAAAAAAAATTAATTTGTTCTTAATATATAGTCATAAAGAAGTTTAAGACTTCTGTTATAATAAAGAGATTAAAAAATAGGTATTGCATCATATGCTTTTGTATGATGCCATGATCAATTGCATCAACCATTTCTTTCACCAGATTGTTTTGGCATTAAAAGAGCCATTCAGATAATGTGCAGTGAGTGAATTTATAAAATGGGTAAAACGCCTTCACTTCCACAGACATGAATGGATCAAATTGCAGTTCTACACAATGATGGCTCTGCTCGGTATGCAATTAACGTAAAATTAAGTTGTAGCAAAAACAACTGTGCATCCCCGCCATTGTGAAATTTTAAAAAGAAACTTTTAAAGACAAGAATTGAAGTGATTGTCCAAAGGAATAGCCGTTTGATTAGACGCATTGCTACAAGTTCCTCAACAAGAGAATATATGTGTGATCCTGTTGCACAAAGGAACACCTTTCAGTTGTATGATAGCTTTTAGCTGTCTAACCTTAATGTTCGGTCTGAAATGATTTAAACTAGATGACTCAGTGAACAACTGTTATGAAATCCAAGCATCCGGCATTTGCTATATACTACATCGCATGAAGTTTGGATGCTTGAATATTAGTGTAAAGTGTTTTTAAGATGAATCTACTCTATAACAATGTGTTGTATGCTAAACGAAACATCACTACGCTTAGATGAAAAGTAAAAAATTCCAAGGATGTGGAATGTCTGTGAGGGTTGCTAAAAAATTCCCTATTAATGCTGTAATAGTTTTATTTTCATTTGTCCAAGTGTTTTTGGTTATATCAATATAATATGAAAACAAAAACATTTTCAGTAGTCCACTGTGTGCAGAACAGGGGACTTTGTTGGTTTGGTCACGTTGAAAGAAGAAATGAGAGTGATTGGGTTAGTAGATGTAGAACAGCTGAGGTAGCAGGGTCAGTATGCAGGAGAAATCCAAAGAAAACAGAGGAAGTAATAAGAATGGATTAGAGAAAAAAAGATGGATATATAAAGTCCTGGTCAGAGATAGGTTAGTTTGGAAGTCAAATTCTAAAAGCCATCCAACACATGCCAGCATGTAAAACGGACGTTAAACTGAATAGGATAACTAAAGTAAACTTGTGAGAAAAGAAGAAAAAATACTAAAGAGTTTCTTGTCAGGCTTATTTAATGAAACAAAACAGACATATGAAACATATATAAAACATGAAACAAAAAAATGGGCAAGTATGGCTGAGTAGTTAGAATGCTTGTATTCTAATCAGTCGCTTATGGGTTCTATGCCACCTTTCTTATCAGCTAAAACTTTCTTTGTACTCAGTATTTACGAGTAACAGTCATTTACTGCTAATAATAACACATTTTTGCATTTATTATTAAAATATAAAAGTTAAATACTATTATGTTCTTATGCAGAAATTGAGGTGGAAACAAATATAATATATCTTTTGTAATTTTGAGTTTTTGCAGTCACGTCAGAGGTGCCTCTGAAAACATACCTCATACCGGTGCCTTAAAAAAAAATACCTCAAATCTCTTTCCAATTAACTATATATCTTATCAAATAAATTTCAGGTTAAAAAATTGGGTGCATCTACTGTTTCACAATTATATGTTAAGCCTCTCTTAAAAAAAAAATAGCTAAAGAAATGTATAAACTTTGTTATGTATTTACGTAGTAGCTGAAAAGAAGACTGGACATCAAAAATTATGCAAATTTATCCAGTATTTATTAAATTAAAAATAAAAACGATTTTGTCTATATGTCGCCATTTTTCTTATATTTTGACTTTTTCCCCCCCAAAATCGAGTTGTCTTCCTTGCCTACTTAATAAGCTGAAATGTCTACAGAGATATGTAAGATCGTTTTTTTTCTTCTTTTTCTTATAATTTAATAAATACTAGATTAATTTGCATAATCTTTTCTGTACAATCTTATTTTCGGCTAACATGTAAGTATATAACAAAGTTTATACATTTTTAAAAATATTTTAATGTCATTGTGAGACAGCAGAAGCACCGAAAATTGTTATTAATTAAAAAAAAATGAAAAAATTGAAATGGTAAGAATAAATTATATATAAAGTTGTAGTTCCTGTTTGTTCAAAAAATTCCTTCGAGGTTTTGGAGGTAACGATATATATTCTGAAACTACATTAGCCAGGGTACTTGGTTAAGTATATTTCATTTTGATCGAAGGAGGGGGGGGTACAACATTTATCATGGGGGCAGCATCCGCACTTGGCATCTATAAAAATGAAATAAGTTTTACTTTCTAACTTAAAAGTTATGATAATAAAATTTAAAAAAAAATGGAAATGTTAATAAGGACCTGGAGGATTGCTGACACAGGGATCATCATTCATTCCCTGGACACAGTGTCACGTGTGTGTGCCCTGACGAGGGAGGGAGGGGTAAATTTAGCAAAAATGTATCTCAATTTCATGTCATTTTACTTACACCTCCTTTCACCAATCAATGCCGAGCACACCTTTTTGCCCCACCTCAAAAATTGAATTTATAAAATGTAAAAAATAAGAATAAAAAAGTTAATATGGTGTTATGAGCTGTTCGTAAAAGGACAGAGTTCTTCATTCAATCCCGGGTTTCTCTGCTAATTATATATATATATATATATATATATATATATATAGGCTTAAACAATCTAAGTGGAGAAAATTATAGTTTCCACTTAGCATAAAGCAAGATTCTTCCGTAAAAGGAATTGAATCCTTTCAGCTATCAATTAGAATCGTAAAAAGGTAACCAAATGAATAAAAATTCATTTATAAGCGATATATTTCTTACACTAATAGTAGCAGACTCAGTGACCCAGAGGATAGAGAGCCGGACACAAGTGATCACGATGGATAGTGGCTGGTGTCCAGGTTTCGAATCTCAGGGTTTGTGTGTTTGTTGCATCTAGCCACACTGATGAGTCAGTTATATTGCGACATCCAACACGATTTGTTGTTGTTGATCACTCTGCGCCGCTTGCTGTGAATACTCGCCGACTTGGTATTTACAAAGTTAAATTCCTTCTAAAATTGCAAGCTAATTTCTGGTGGCCAACTGGTAACTCTCTTGACTGCGAATCAGTGGTGATTTGTGATCGGAGTTTGCGCCCGTCGAGAATTAGCTTCCTGCACTGAAGATTGTGTAAGCATGAAACATCGATGTCTGTAGGTAATAAATAATTTACTATTTATTTGTAAATATTATTAATATATATATATGCTAAATATTTCTATTGTATTCAAGTAATACATAGAGGATAAAAAGTCATTAAAGATGTTTTCAGTTTCTGTTTATAAAAAAATAACAAATTTTCATCAATCGATTTGTTTTCGTAGGTTCATTAACAAAAGATAAGTTATTTAAAAAATGTAATTTGTCATAAAATAATTAAGGAATATCTCATTAAATGGGTGGAAAGGCAGCAAAAAAAAAAGAAAACTGCTTCAAATCAAAGTTAGTGACAAACGTTTTACAGTTTAAAATTCACATTTGAATAAAAACTAAAACAAAATAAAAAAGATTGAATTGAGTTTTTTTTATTTTTTAAATAAAAACAAATAAAACGATACACGCACAATCTGGTCGTGATAATTAGACATAGTCGAAGCGGTTAATCAAGTTATATGATTGTTATTCTAAAAGAATAACCCAATTCACTAGTGATGACAGGGTTTTAATTATGAAAAAGGGAGCCATGGTTATATTTGTTAATAAAGGGCTTTCTCTCAACAAAGGAATCTTAGTACAAGATTGAAAATCTTTTGCAGATCCCAATAAGTGTATAAAAGAAAACATTGATGAGGCGAATAAAGTCAGGCTGAGTTGTTCTTAGTAAAGCAATAAGCTGATGTCATTTGTACGCCACTGTTCAAACAGATGACAGGCACCGGGGAAACATTGATGACACATTTGTTCTTTCTTTACATGAATTTCAATACAAATGACAAGTGGATCTCTTCAGAAAGAAGGGCGCAAAAGGAAGCGTTCATATTGAACTGCAAATAGATTAAGAATACAAATAGTCATCAGGAGGAGCAATGACAAACCACAATGCAACATTGCCGAAAGTATTCAGAGAACAAAGCAAACAACAAAAACTAAATAAATAAGAACAGAATTATTAAGGCTCACCATATTAAACACAAACGTCTAAGAAATCTCTCTTAATGGAAGAATTATTTCTAAAACTAGAAATCAATTAAATAATATTTTAGGGATCTTATGAGTTTGAGACTTATTAATAACTAGCAGGGTCACCTGGCGTTGTCCGGATGCATGGATAAGAAAATAGAAGAGTTAAAAATAAAAATGTTTTATCACCCTCCCACTCTCTTTCATTCTACACATCCTCACATTACGTTTTTTAACACACCCATCCGTCCGACTTCCTCCCACCGCCTTTCTTCATTATTCTTGGTCAACACACCTCTCTCTAACTGCTTAAATATCATAGAAAGAAAAATATATATAATCAGCAGTTTGACATAAATGTCTATTTATAATAAATAAATATTTGATTGACATATTTTTATACAGTAATTGTATCAAAATAATTTTTTTTAATTTAATGATTTTTTAAAACTTTAATGATTTTTCATTTTACTAAAGCTAAAAAAATCTTTAAATTGTTAAAAAAAAGTTTCTCATCCATTTGAATAAATTAAATGAAATTTGTATGAAAAAAATAAAACAAAATCTATTGAATTAAAATAAAAAAAAAAAGTAAATATTTCCGTTTTGATCTACCATAATTTTTGAAACAGGGTAAAAATAAAAATGGCAGTTTTATATTTTAACATTGCAGTTATATAAATCATAATTTGCAAAGTCCTTTGCTCATATGAACATTACGGTGATATTTCAAAAAATTTTTTTTTTTTTTTTTTACTTCAACTTGACCAGGATCAATCATATCAAATCAGAATATGTAAGTTTTGTAAGTTTATCTTGTGTAGTTACCGAGATTAGTTCAGACACAGACAAAATATAACTTTCCTTTACATAAAGTGGTGTGGAGAAACATCAATAACTTTCAAAAACTTCTTAGAATTTAAATATCAGTTATAATATCTTTAAATCTTCACAAATCTTAAAAAATAGGCCAACATTTATTTTAAAGCTACGTCAATTTAAATAAAAAAGCTCTTTCATATCTGATAGCAAAAATGAAACAAAAAAATTGAAATAATGCCATTCTCATAATAAAAAAAACAACAATATTTTTTAGCTCAATTTTCAATACTTATTTTTATTGAATGGCACAATGTAAAAAATATAAATCATGAATTTCATGCTGGGCTAGATTTTAGTTTCCTTGTATAATTCAATCACGGTTCTGCACTGTATAAAAGTTTGTAAAATCATGATACAGGAAAAATAAAAATGACAAAATTTAAGTTCTTTAATATAAAATAAGAACGTATTGGTTACACACATGTTAACTTTAAACCACAAATTTAATACACAAGAAATCTTCGATAATCAAACTTGCATACGAAACTAAACAAAGACAAGTCATTAAAATTAGGTTCATATCCTATTTTTAAAAATCATATTGACCCAAGATCGGGGTTTCTTTCAAATAGCACTGTCCTCATCTAAAAGTGGCATAGGCGAACAAAACAATTTTTGAATTTGAATAAAACTCCAATGACCCAATTTCACATGACTTTTACCCATTGTCTACTTCCTAAAACATTCTTCTCCCTTATACCTATCAGTTTTCCACATCTTTCAACTATGCCTTTCTTCCTTACTACCTTTTAGAACCCATCCACCTATACAAAAATCCCTTCCTCTACACACTCACTATTTACCTCTCACCAATCATTTTTCAACACACCCATACCTATTACAAACCTCAATTTTAATCCCACTATCAATATTTTGTATATTTAATCTAACTGTATTCAATAAATGCTTATTCCATGACAAATTTTCGTAATTAAAACAAAATATCGAATCAATAGAAGCAGGATTTTATATGTATAATATATATATATATATATATATATATATATATATATATATATATATATATATATAGAGAGAGAGAGAGAGAGAGAGAGAGAGAGAGACAGAGAGGGGGTGAGGATAATAGGCAAAGTTGTAGTTCCTGTCTGTTTATTCATGAACTAGTTTTTTAGAGACCCTCATAACTATATATATTCTGAAACTACATTACCTAAAGTACTTGAATAAGTATATTTCAATTTGATCAAAGAGAGTACAACATTATCGTGGGGTTTGCATTCACACTTGTCATTTATAAAAATTAAACGTTTTATTTTATTTATAACTTGAAAGTTATAGAAATTAAAAAATAAGAATAGCAATATGACTAAGGGGTTCACGAATTGGGGGATGGTTAACATCCATCAAATAAGAGAGAGTAAGAGGGGGGAAGTGATCCTTTATGTAGACGACCCATAACCCTTTGGGTCACGGGTCGTCTATTAGACGAACGTCTAGACCTGTGTGTCACTAATATATAAGTTATGAAAATATATTTATGGCAATTAAGCTACACAGAGGCTTCCGCGTTTCATCCCCATAGGGAATCATCAGGCTACCAATTAGCCTGACGATTCCCTATGGGGATGAAACGTATAATCCTCTGTACAGCTTAATTGCCATAAATATATTTTCATAACTTACTACCTAGCTCTAGTCACGTATTGAGCACTTGAAATAAATACTGAAAATCGATACATAAAAGATCATATACATTATATATATATATATATATATATATATATATATATAATTGCATTAATTTATTTAAATATATATGTTGACATTAAAATACAAATATCATTAAAACCTGTTGCTTAAATGAACTAACTTTAACTTGATAAATTAAGTCTCTGAATCTTTTTTTAAACATACAAAAATAATTATTTATTATCTGAAGGGAAAAAATATCAGTATTGTTAGAATGACAGCTGGATATGCTAAAAATCCATTAAATTAATAAAAAAAATTGAAGTGAACGTTTATTGCAATAATGACTTTGTGATAAAAACATTTTCATTGTTTTCAACTTGAAAATAAATAGATATCAACAATAAATACGTTTTGAATTCTTCAAAAAACTTTGAAGATATGTTCATATCTTAATTCAAAATTCATTTTCTTTTTTAAAATAGTCTACTTTAGAAAATGTACAAATTTATAAAATTAAGGTTTTAAGATAAATTTTAAGAAAAAAAAATGATGACAACTTAAAAACAAAGTTTCAAATGTTTACATATTTGAAATTGTATGAATAGATTACCCCAGTCTATGAAAGAACAGTTATATTATTGGAAAATAATTATTGCAAAGTTTGTTTTTGAAGAAATTATTTTTATAAACACACTAGAAGATTACTCGTCCTCAGATGGGCAAAATGAATTCCCTGAACACGACAGTTTTGCACCACTTTTATGTCCCCTTACAAAGATTAAAATCAAGATATAATAGTACTAAACCTTATGTCTCAATTTTGATCAAAATCCTTTACATGATTTTGATTATAGAAAATGTATAAAATTTAAAGCTTAACCTTAAGGACTCTTAAAAAAAATGGAATTCAAGGAATCTTGCTTAACTGGTGTCTAATGATTATGGATCAAATTTAAAACAAATCTGAAATATTTGAATTTTCAAATGGGAGGTTGTGCCCATATTATGCCCCCTCCCTAAAAAAAAACTTTAAAATACTTAAAAAAAACCCTGAAATTTGGAGAATATTTCTTAACTTATGTCTATACCTATTGTTCAAATTTCACAAAAAACGGAGCTATCCGATCTTTCATGAAAGGCTTCCATCCCTTCTTTACCCCATTGCATAAAATTAAATTAAACTAAATATAGTCCACATTCCCACCCTTATGCCTAGTGTGGGCATCCTAAACTGCACAATGATCAATTAGTTTAGGAGTGAATCCTACACATAGAAATATATAAACCTATATACATACTTTACTTAACAGAGATTAGCATGAAATGTATATTTATTTTTAAAATGAAAAACAAAAATACAACAAGCCGCGCGTGTAAAATGCAATAAATTTGGGCAATTTGGCGCATTTTTGACCCGCATTATACCCTTGGGGGCGCGAACCAGAATTTTTATGAGGTCAATGATGCTCATTATATATCCAGAACAATTGCCTCTACATTTTGGCTAAGTTTCAGAAAAATTGAATGGATGGATCAAACGTTATGGGAGAAAAGGGTCATTTTTTGCCATTTTGGGGGCTTTTGACCCCCTAGGGGCGCGAACCAGATTTTTTCCAAGGTCAGCGATACTTATTTTCTATTAGGAATAATTGCCTCCATATTTTGGCCAAGTTTCAGAGAAATTGAATGGATAAATGAAAAGTTATGGGGCAAAAATGTCATTTTTTGCCATTTTGACCCCCTGGGGGACTAACCAGATTTTAAAAAAAAATCGGAGAATGTCACTTGCTAACCTGACGAAAGTTACAACTTCATACAAAATTTCAGAGAAATTCAATGGATGGTTGCGGAGAAAAATCCGGACGGACGGGCGGACATGCCTCAAAACATAGGTCCCCTGATTTTATAAAAAAGTGAAAATTCTTTAAACAGTAGTTTAGTAAATTATTTAATTTTACCTTTTCATTTAAGTTTACAGTATATTATGTTGTTGCTATAAGTAATTCATTAGGCATATGCAAATATTATTTTATTTAAGAAAGAAAAACACATATAAATTCAGTTTGTAGTTTTGTAAAAAGAAAATGCTAGAAATTTTTACACAATATTTTATATTCTTGATAAATCATAAATGCATAACTTTTATATTATGCAATTTAAAACAACAAAAAACTATAATAAACCTTATTTTATATATAATAATTGTTTTAAGAAAAAGAACATAATTATGACACTATCAATGGTATCATGAATATACCTAAAATCATATCTATGGGAATATCTTTTAGATTTAGCTAAAATTAAGAAGCAAACATTTTCAGATTGTGACCTCAGAATTGATATTCATTCTATTAATAACAAACTCACAATAATCGATTTGTCATTGATTTATTTTATATAAAACTTTATTGATTTTCTAAAAACAAGAATATGATATAATGACTCACAGGTTTTAGTTGTTTCTTTTTAAATTCAAAACAATAAAAATGACTTAAGAGAAAGAGTTTGATTTTTAAATATTAGAAAGAAATGTCCCCAAGATAAAAAAAAAAAAGAAAAAAAGAATTTACATTTTTTAATAATATTTTCTTTTAGAAATACAATTTAGTTCACAGTGTCTACTTATAGGAGAGAAGAATATAATTGAACTCGTTCTCTATTATTACAAGCACCATTTCTTTTAGTACTATGAAGACATTAACATACATACATAACCTTTGTCACATATAATATTACAAAACATTATACAATATCAAGCACTATTAGTATTATAAGTATTTTATTTGTATGTATGAATAGAGTAAGTTTATCTAGGTGTGAGAGAGAGAGAGAGAGAGAGAGAGAGAGAGAGAGAGAGAGAGAGAGAGAGCTTCGTCTCCTATCCAAACACAAGGCTGATTGTATTTTATCATTGATATGTAAACAATCAACAAGTTTAAAACAGTGAACTGGAAGTGAGTTGAAAAAAAAAAAAAAAAAATGAAAATAAGAAAACTTAAATATTTTCTGAATAAACAAAATGCAACGCATGTTTCTTTTAAAAGATGTTTTTATTTATCTATTTTTTTTAAAGATGGTTAAACTCATGAAAACGATAAACAATTTAAAAGATAGAACAAATATTACAAATTTATTAAAGTTAAAAAAAAAAAAACTAAAACTGCAACCAATAGAATAAATAAAACATTTTTTTAAATTTAATAAAGTATTAAGAAACTTATTTGAAACAGAATTAAATTCTTGCTAACAAATGACACGATTTGTAAACCTAAAAAATCTTAAAAGAAAAACAAAGAATAAGCCTGAAAGAACTACAGTTAAAATTATGTTTACTTATATTGTTCTAATTATCAAATTATAATTACAATACAGTGAATAATTTTACAAAATATAAACAATCATAATAGGATAAGATAACAGTAAAGATCTTTTAGATGGTAGAAAATTATTAAAAAAAAACAACAATTTAAAACATGTTTTAAATGAAAAAGGGGGTTCACACATCCTTTGGAAAACGTTTTTTGAATTGTATTACAGAATTTTGACAAAACAAAAACAAGAAACGTTATTTTTTTTATATATTAAAAAGAGATTAACTCTTTGAAAATGCTGTATATGATTTTATTCATTTAATAAATATATATAAAAAATAACGTTTCTTGATTTTTTCAAAATTCTATGTTTAAAAAAATTTTTTTAAATACAATATTCTTCTGCCTTATTGAAGTTTTTCTTTCTGTTAAGTTAATGATTGTAAATAATTGGTAGCAAAAAAAAAATGGAAGATAATTTACACAATGAATTGAGGAAAATATTATACTCTTAAGGATTTTATAAAAAATCAGAAAAAGAACTTCTGACATAAGTGAAGTTTATATGTAAATGACATGAAAAAAATCTAGTCATAATTCCTGATATTACTTATCTGTATAAGAAAACATTGTATTTTACAAGTAAGCTTAAACTTTGTTAGATATTAAAATCATTTCTATGACATTTCTTGTTAAAAGCAGAATGCAGAATGTTGGTTTGTTAAAAAGGGGGAGGGGATTAACAGAATATATATTTAAAAATAAGAGTTGATAAGATTAAGAAAGATATGTAAATTACGTATGACTCCCTCCCCAACTTCCTTCTTTATGAAATATCTAGACATTTTTATTTATTCTCCAACCAAACAAGTTTGCAAAAATATTGAACCATAATTTTTTTTTTTCAGACAAATTAAAGTCTTTAGAACAATTTTAGTTCTTAGGATGAAACTAAACAGAATGCCTTCATTCCACAATAATTTGGATTAAGAAATCAAAAATTTAATTACATTTATAATTTACATCATAGTAAGAAAGGAATTAGTTTTACTAGTGTACTTAAAAGGAAAAATGCTAATTGGTTCATTAAAAGATAGATATTGTCAGATAAGAAATAAAATAGCCTTTAAAAGGATTTTCATTTTAAATCTACATTTAATCAAAGAATCACTTAAAGCTTAATTTTTATTTCATTAGATTTTGTTAAAAATTGGCAACAATCCGTTCAAAACTGAGGGTAAATTTTATCCACTCTAAAACTAGAGCAAGTATCTTTTTTTCTTGTTTTTTTCTGAATAAGAATATTTACTCCAATATTTTCCCAGTAAATTATAACTGTATTATTAAGGTTTTACTTATAAGAAAAATACCACATGTAATCAATAAAACGTATGTATAAGCATATACATGCATGCAGACATATACACACAAAGCTAAAGAAAAACAATGGCAGAACTAATTGATAATTGGATGAGTCTAAATTAACGATTTTCACTGACCTGTAACTGATTATGCTTTGAAGAGGACATATAATTTATCTACTTAAATGTAATTCAATAACTTGTTGAAATATAATCAAACAATATTTGTAAGTCGAAAAATCAGCCAAACCTTGTTTACTCAATAAAGAAATCAATAAGAACGAGCAACAAGCTTTTTAGATTTGAAAGCATCATTTTAAACAACTCATTATATGTTCCGACCAATGATAAAATCAATAATGCTAACAATTATTGAATCAGCCATTTTTGAGTGTTTGTTTTAGACTCGAGACAAATAAATTCTTGCAACACAAAAATCCTAATGTTTAATCTAATTAAAATTTAATTATTTTTAATGTTATTCATTTACATTTTCTTTTTACAATTATTTAAATAATTGTAAAAAACAAAAAAAAAATATGTAATCAAGGTCCTTATTTACTTTCCTTCCAACGATTTCTAATGTGAGGAAAATCCAGCTCCTCCAAAAAGAGGCACTTTGGATTGTAATAACAATAAATTTCCCCAGTTCACTCCTCTGCCTCCTCCTCTGACTGAGGACAGACTCCAGATCTATGGATATAAGTTACACTTTTTAACACACACACACACACACACACACACACACACACACTTTTTAAGTTAATATTGTGTATTTATTTTATTTATTCTTTTGCATAGAGTTTTTTGGTGCTTATCCAGAAGTCGACTGACATGAAAAAAAAAATTAAGAAATATCTTTATGATGTACGTACCGTGATGGAAAGCATATATCGTAAAAAAAAAATCATGTAAATTGATCAAGCAGTTTTTTTTATAAAAGAAAATCACATTTTATTGCTAAAAGACGAGTGTCGATCTATCGTCGCTATGTTTGAAAACTAAGGGAGATAACTACAAAACTTACAACTCTTCAAAAATAGAGTTTAGAATCAGCCTTGTACATAGTCGTAATCCCTAAAAATTCCAAATGATCGCTTAAAAATGATTTTCTTTTGTAAAAAAAACCCCCAAAAAACTGCTTGATCAATTTACGTAATTTTTTTTTTCAATATATGCTTTCCGTAACGGGTACGTACATCAAAGATATTTCTTAATTAATTTTTTTTTATGTCAGTCGACTTCTGGATAAGCACCGAGTTTTTAACTGAGATACCATAAAGCCATAAATAAATACATTATTATCTGTATTGTTTTTCTTCAGACTACTGTTCTCACCGTTGCTATCTATTTTTCGACTAAGTTTCGGCCGATGTGCCCTCCCGCCTTCATTCTGTTGATAACGTTTTTCTCGTATTTAACAAGGTTCTTATCAATTATACACAAATAAAAAATATATTTATACTATAGTTAATTCTATTTTTATACTATAGATTTTAAATCCTAAAAGTTACCAATCTTATTTAAAATATCGGCGATTATTTTCATTATTTGAAAATAATTTAGAAAAAAAAACTTCATCTTAGTAACAAAAACAATTATTGCTGTGTCAGGTAATAATTTCAATATATAATTCTGAATATTATTTTTGCATTTTCCTGTTATTTTCCATTTTGTAATATGTAGAATATATGAACACTATAGATATTTACTCACCACCCCACAAAACTCATGTGGATACAAGGTAGATTTAATGTAGGGGTGATAGTATCAAGAAAGAATCAGGACAGATTTTTGTTAAAATCTCAGCTCCATCGTCACTTACTGACATGTGGGAATGTCACAAGCACCAGTTACTTCTTTTTTTTTTTTTTTAAGTACTCCATCAAAATTAATTCCTTTTTCACTATAACCTTTTTTGTAACTTATAAAGCAACATGTGATTATTCATTTTATTTTTATTTCTTCACCCAAAACAATTGTGGAAAAAAAGAATTCTATTTGGTTTCATACTCAGGATTAAAATTGTTCCAAAATTTGTCTGAGAAAAATAACTCAAGTTTTAATGTTCACTCTTTGCATCACAATTTCTGCAAACTTTTGGTTGTTATTTGAAGAATAAATGAAAAGTCTTTAGTAATTCATTGGGAGGAGGAAAAAGATCATTCTATAAGTGATTACATAATATTTTCTTAATTTTATCAGCTTTTGTTTTTAAATACTTATTCTGTTAATTTGATGCACTGGGGGGGGGGGGGGGGTGCTGCCTGAAGAAACCCGCCTCTTGGATCTGGTTTGATTTTTCTATTAAGCCCTAATCTAAAATGGTAGGACCCGGACACAATTTGAAGAGTAAAAGAAAACAAAAAAGATGCATTGTCAGTTGAAAATAATAACAATACTAATGGAACGGTTTGGGTAGATATATTGAGAAAAAGACTATAATTCGACCCCCCCCTCCCATACCCACCCTCCCTGAAAAAAAAAAGAAACTAAGGGATAGTACTAGAATCTTGAGGAGGCTTATTGTTACTGAAATTCCAGAGAAAGCCATTTATTTACCTCCCCAGGAGGTTAGGCACAAGCCCAGTTTTATCTTACTCTCACAAGGTAAGATGTGACCCAAGGTCAGGTCGGGTCGGGAAAGTGGGACTTGAAAAGCCAGCGCCCAAGAAGGTGAGTACTCTGGCCATCATAAATTACCTGGGCAGCCCCATCGGCATTCCCCGGCAGTAAGCAATAAACTTACTCCTTCCCAAAGAGGGGAGGCAAAGCCTGGGAGGGTGGACCATTATCAGTGAGAATTTAAATGTAAACGGTCAGTGTTAGAACACCAAGGGAGTTGCAAGAATGATTGAAAGAAGCTAAGAGTACTAGAAACCTGGGGTTAAGTTATTGTCACTCAGACTCCAGGGAACATCAACTGTTTCTACAAGTGAGAGATCACCGGTGATGACTTATGTGAGAACTTCTAGTGAGTAAGAAACAATAAATAAATCTATGAATTATTACCAATCTCCATTATTGATATAAAAGTGGATATGGTAAGATGAATAGTTTAGTTTTAACTCGTGTATTTTTAAGTCCTTTTTAATGTTTGTTAAATTCAAGCATTTTTCAAATGTCTAAGTAAGTGGCTTAGATTATTTCTATTTCAACACTTTATTTCTGCGTAATTGATTACTCTAATCCACTGCTAATCTGGATTAGCCTAATTCAGAGAATTTAGAAAAAGGAAGAAAAAAAGTTGACAAAATGAAAACAATAACATTTATTTTACCTACAGACGTTTTAGATTATCAAGTATACAAAAACGCGAATGATGTGAAAAGATTCTGTCCAACAGTTCTCAAGTTTAAGTTACACAATAAAATTAAAACCAACTTAACAACTGTTTACTGTGGCACTGTGAGAAGAATCTATTGGATTCAGGCACAAATAAATAAATGAAGTCATGTTTGTGCAGCAAGTGTATATTTGTAACATAAAAAAAGAAAAAGAAAAAAGAAACGCATAATAGCTACATGTTATATATCCACTGCAAGACTTATATCATTCTGCTAGCAGAAATAAATAAGTTACTGTGATAAATGTTTAGTGATGTTTTTAAGAGCCATGAACCTGTGCAATGGGGTGGAGTCTATCATGTTAAAGCTCCGCCCCTTTTTGTTAGCAACACCTCTGACTCATAAATTGAAGAGTTTCTGAAACAAGAAATCTGTTGAAGTGCAAAGCATTCGCGCGCATATATATATATATATATATATATATATATATATATATATATATATATATATATATATAAGTCTTTTAGATTTATTATTACAGAAGAAGCAGACATGTTTCGTAATATGATTATTCAATTATTGAAGTTTAAAACTATCAAGTTTTTGCTGACTTAAAAAATTATTTAAGAAAATATATTATTAATGTAAAACAAACCTACTTGCCGTTTCTTCATTAAATAAAGAACGACCAGTTATATTGTCCCAAGAAAGTTATGATCTGATATCTTAATCCTTCACAGTTGTCAAAAGTTATAGTTCTACTAAAGTGCTTGCTACCAAAAATCACAACCATAAACTATTTTAAGAATCACTAACAATTTCCTTATACATCAAATTCCAGAAATCAACAGAGCCTGGAATCTATTTGGAAAATGATGCAAGGTTTTCAAATATCAAACAAACACACACACACACACTATTTTATTTAGATCTTTGTAAATGATTAGGGAGAAAGGAAGGGGGTTAAATATTTAGATTTATTTTGGATAAAAAAGAAATCAGCTGTTCGTATTTTCCATCCACATGCAAAATATTTTTGTATTCAACAACAAATGACTTGTTTTTTTGTACACTTTTTTGTTTGTTGAAAAATGCATAATACGACATCTGACAAAAAAGGAATAGTGTCACATTATTACCTCATTAATTAGAGGTACATACCCGGCGTTGCCCGGGTATCTCTTTAATTTCATTTTTGTTTTGCTTCTTTTTAACTCTTAAATTTATTAATAACTAGAATACCCGTTCCAGGACGGGTAAAATTAATTTCCCGAATAGAACAGTTTTGCACCACTTTTATGTCTCCTTACTAGGGTTAAAATCAAGATATAATGATACTAAACTTTAGGTCGAAAATCCTTATTCCAATTTTGACCAAAATCCATTGCATAATTTTGATTCTAGAAAATGTCTAAAATTTAAGAAATTGAAATTCAGAGAATCTTTCTTAATTGGTGTCTAATGACTGGATCAAATTCAATGCAAATCGTAAATATTTGAATTTTCAAATGGGAGGGTGTGCCCATATAAAAACCCTTTAAAATTCTAAAAAAAAAAAAAACCCTAATAGTTGGAGAATATTTATCAATACATATTGTTAAAATTTCACCCCCCCCCCCCCGGAGCTATCTGCATTTTGCATGAATGACTTTCATCCCATTTGCATGAAACTAAATTAAACTAAATATAACCCACATTACTCACCCTTACGTCTAACAGCTGTGTTCCAAAATTCATAATGATTGGTTAATTAGTTTAGGAATAAATCGTATACATACAAATACATAAACATATACACATACCTAACTTTATATAAATAGACATAAAAAGCTAATAGCCACAGGTGGCAAATCAGCAAGCAGGCTATTAGAAAGAGGGGTGGCTGATAAAGTGACGAATACAGAGAGAGGCAAGCTGACTATGTAGTGCCAGCCTTGTGTGCAAGCGAAAGGAATGAAGCTCAAACCAGGATTTTTAAAAATTTCGTTGTAGTTTATTTAGTTTAGTTTATTGTATTGCATTTTTGATTTCAAGAAATATTTGATTGATCTGTATATTGATCAAACTATCAGACAAGAGCTTGTGCGTCTGTGTGTTTCTTGCCTATATGTAACTTTGATAAATACACATTTTTCAAGTTATTTACTATTAATCGAATATTTATTGAAATCAAAAATGTAATAAAAGAAAAACTAAAACAATTTTTGTAAAATCCATTTTTTAAAAAATTGTAAACATGACTACATTTTAAACTATTTTTGTCTAAGGCCTCAACTTGGCAATATGTCTCCACCCGGGCAACGCCGGGTAAATACGGCTAGTAAATAAAAAAAATAATAATTTAATGTGTAATTATGAAAGTTTCGTTCATGCAAGAAACACACACACATACGTGAAGTTGTCTCATGCAATGTTGCATCCCTGTGTTTGTTCTACAAGAACTTTCATAGAATGTGTTCCTACGAACGAACTTATACTGACCTCAATATAAATACCTCCGACTAGCAGCAAAATCCCACCCCTTCACTGTTGAGGTCTTTAGATGCCAGAAAACTACTCTGATAGCTTCATCTCCTCAGACCGCTTGCCTTTGGAATTTCCTCCCTGCTCTCTATTTCCCCAACTGTACCAACATACAGAAATTTAAATGTAATGTAAACAAAAACCTTGCTGTACAACTTTCCATTAAGGATGCCCCCATATAATTCTGGCCCATAATCACAGTAGCTCCTTACTTTTCAGTGGCAATATGCTTTGTTTGGTGCAAATAAAAAGTTAAAAAAAAAAAATTAGCCATAATTCGTTCTTTCAAGTATATTTCATTGAATAAGGTGGACATTCTATTTCTATTTGATCTGTTGATAATTCTTCTTTTTTTTTTAAATCTAACAATCTTACGTATATCAGACTGCATAGTAAATCACATTTTTCCAAAAGTCATGCTTTGAACTTTCCTTAATTCTTTAATTTTCAACTAACATTTATATTTATCTTACAGGCTGACCTACGTACGATTTTTTAGAATTTTGGAAAGAACGATAAACAGAATGTCAGTCTTATTCAACGATCATATATAGATTGTATACTAGCTGTATCAACTTGGTGTTGTCCGGGACTATTTCTTTACTTTCATTTTTGTTTCACTCATTGAATCTCGCCCCCTGCCATTTCTCTTAATTTCTCGTCAGAACATGTTTACATTTTTCGAAAGATAATTCAATGAAGTAATTAATTTAAAAAAATCAGTTTTGCAATGAAACCGATAAAACGTCTTACAGAATGTTGAAGTTTACATCCCATAAATACTTTCGAGTTTTTTCTTTTCTTTTAACAACAAAATAGATCGGGTATGAAATATATATATATATATATATATATATATATATATATATATATATATATATAAAGTGGTGAACTAAAAGCGAGCTTTTAGGAAAGGTAAAACCTATTGTGAAAAGTATACAGCTCAATATCCAGGATAGAGCAGATAGATATATAGAAGGATGAAAAGGAATTAGAAAAGCAAAAGTCAAATCGTATTTCTATTCAGTTGCTCAGAGCAAGGTATATTCCGCAGAAAAGCAATTTATTCAAGTTAAATTTTTCCTTAAGCCAGGCTTTTCAAAGATCAAAATCTTATCATCAGAGGAAATCGCTGGGATAGATAAGTTGGCAAAGGCCAAGATTTAAAATTTGAAAAAGTAAAATAAAAATTGTAGGGAAAAAACACAAGGCAAAACTCTGCCCGAATGCAAGCAAATGTCCGATTGCGAAAAAGTTTGGTGTCAAAAAGTCTAGCGGAGAAAGTGAAATGTAGATAGGTAGGTCGTTAAAAGGCACGAGAAGTGACAAGAGAGGATTCAAAGTTAAATTCCAAAAACCACATCTTCAGGTGCGGCGAAGATAGATAGAATCCAGAGGGTAAAAGGTCCAATAAAAAGTACGTTCGTGGATGCAACAAGGCTCAGTAAAAGCATTCGGGCAGAGTTTTGCCTTGTGTTTTTTCCCTATAATTTTTATTTTACTTTTTCAAATTTTAAATCTTGGCCTTTGCCAACTTATCTATCCCAGCGATTTCCTCTGATGATAAGATTTTGATCTTTGAAAAGCCTGGCTTAAGGAAAAATTTAACTTGAATAAATTGCCTTTCTGCGGAATATACCTTGCTCTGAGCAATTGAATAGAAATACGATTTGACTTTTGCTTTTCTAATTCCTTTTCATCCTTATATATATATATATATATATATATATATATAGTAATCAAGGTAAAGTAAATATCCACAAGATAAACATCCAAAGAATTTCAACCGGGTTTATAAAGAGTGCTCATATATATATATATATATATATATATGATTATTTTTATTTATACAAACATGTACATAATCTGCGACACTGGCATGTCGATGTTATCAATCAACAGCTGTTAAAAACTGAGATCTCATCAGCAGAATAAAAATCTTATCCTTCCCTTAGGTCATATTTGGTTCTTTCCAGTAAAAAAAAAAATATTAAAAAAAAACAAATAAATAAAGTAATGGTATTAGTTTTTTTATTATTATAATTAATGAGTTCGTGAATGGGTAAAATAAACTTAATGTTTTTTTTACCCCCAACTTTTTTTTTTTTTTTTCAAATATTAGCTATTTGGTTTTAAATGTAAATTAGTAAGTCAGAGTAGGAGGCATAACATAAATAAAAGGAAAAGTAATACACTCCCTGCTTGTTTAGAGTAAGAGCTTTTTATTTTTAATTATAGCCAGAAATAAAATGTAAAATAACGAATGAAGAACTAATTTTAAAACGAAATAGCAATGCAAGTAAAATGTAAAAGTACTTACAGTCAATACATTTTTGATGCCATTCGCAATTTTTGAATTGTAACAAACAACTATTTCATTGGCGAATGAACAGAGATGAGTAACCAATGAAAAAGGCCGGTGTAGATTGTGAAGTGTGTCTTACTAAAGATATATCAGGCCGGAGACACTATTCAATTGATAAAATAAATTGAAGTTTCAATTTTATTGGCAATGAACACAGACTGATAACTGATATAAATAATCGACTAGTCAAAATTAAATATCAATTTGTCAGATGCATTGCTATATAGGTTTAACTGTGAGAATCCAACTGAATAGTATATCGTAAAATACATCTTGTAGATGTTCTGATGTTGGTGATCAATGTTGAACTCGTTACTACTAATGAGTCATCACTTATAAAGCCTAAAAGTCACTCTAGTATAAGGACTAATAAAATGGGTAGATGGTCAGTGGAATGATGATGATGAATATTATGAGTGGATTTAAAATAATAAATGGAATGGAGAGAATTTGATAACATATGAAGACGGTTTATTGACATTGGACTTTAAATCAGACTTGTTCCACCGGCAACCCAAGTATTTCTCAAAAGAAAAAAGCTTGTATATATATGTGTGTGTCCATAAATTATAACTCGGTAAAACAGGTATTCTTTATCAATACAATCTGATGAAACTGAGTTATACAAGCAGGACTGGATTGGGGAGCCCAAGGCTATAGGCCATACTAGTATGGGCTGCCCAAACTTGGGGTCTATGCATTGCTGAATAAATAGTTTTATAAACTGAAAAGATTAATATGTCAAATTAATATTTATTTTGATTGTTTTACTGTTGACATATGTACTAATTTGGTTTGCGATAAATAGTAAAACAATTGGATTAAAAAAATTTTTTTTTTTTATTGACACTGAAAAGAACTATTCTATTTTTCAAGAATTTGCGAGAAGTTTTCTTCAAACTACGTAAATGTCTCTAAAATATATTAGAAGTAAAAGATGCGTGTCAGTTAGTGACTTCTTCAGAATGGGGAGTGCTGATAATTTCATTAACCTAGGGCACCTAAAACATCGTAATCCAACCCTGTATACAAGTGCTTCTTTTTTTATCATCTTAAAACATTATATTTTACACTATCCATACTAGGAAATATATGCATCCCCAAGACGCAAACATATATAGTATTTTTGCATACAGAAGATGAGTTGTTTTTATACGGAAA
The DNA here is from genome assembly GCA_963556195.1 of Sepiola atlantica. Lineage (NCBI taxonomy): Eukaryota > Metazoa > Mollusca > Cephalopoda > Sepiida > Sepiolidae > Sepiola > Sepiola atlantica. The sequence goes on along the minus strand of OY744517.1, from coordinate 184,644,982 downwards.
GTTATTACTTATATGTACAAAAATAAAACAATGAAATTGGAAATACATAATAATGGGCAGTTATTTAAAACTTGCTTTTTAAAATCATTATGTAAATTAAAGATCTCATTTATTCTGTGAAGTGACATTTCTGTCTATCCATATGAATAATAAACATTTTAAGTTAATGTGTATCAATGACAGTCTGCTTTGAACAAAATCTAAGAACGTCTCGAGATAGAAGTATTCATATTAAAATAAGACAATTGTTCTCAATATCCCAGATGAAAAAAAAAAGAATGATTTTAGAATATGACATAATATCTTTGAAAAATGTGAACCATTCAGTTACAGATAGACACCAAATCTACATTAGGGCATGGATAAAAAAATAGAAGAGTAAAAAAATGTATGTCACATCTTTTTTTTTTAAACTTCTCTCTCATATATATATATTTTTTTTTTTCTCTACCCTTCTCCTTTTCTCTCCAGCCAAGAAGGATTATTCCTCCTCCGACCGAGGATAGAACAGATACAACACTTTGGTCCTAACCAAAAGACCAAGAAAGTGCATTTTAGTTCAAGTTTCAGACCAAAAGTCAATGGAAAATAAATCTCTCTAAATGTCTCCTCCACCGACTAATTTTTTTTCCTGCTGATCCCCAAAAGAATGAAAAAAAAACGGTGCCCATATTCTGCTGAGGCAATATTGAAAAAGAATACATCAGCTTTGTGGGTGTGTTTTGTGTAGTTTTTTACTTTTAGCTGGACACACACACACACACTTTTATATAATAGATATTTTAGTGTACCCATATCAAAAATGACGGCATGCTTTTTTTTAATACACATAGCAACATTTTGCTTGGATGTATACTGAATTAACTCGTTAGTCTTACACATATTTGTAAATAAACTACAATACCTGTCCCACTATGGGTAAAATTAATTCCCTCAACAGAACAGTTTTGCACCACTTTTATGTCCCCTTAAGAAGATTAAAAATCAACAATAATATAATGCTATAAAACTTATTCCAATTTTGATCAAAATCCATTACATGATTTTGATTCTATAAAATGTCTAAAATTTAAGGCATAAGCTTAAGGGGTCTTAAGAAATAATTGAAATTCAGGGAATCTTGCTTAATTGGTGTCTAATGACTCTGGATCAGATTTAATGCAAATCTAAAGTATTTGGATGTTTAAATGGGAAGTGGTGCCCATATTATGTCTCTAAATCCCTTTAAAACTCCAAAGAAACTGAAACTTTGGAAATATTTATTAATTGATGTCTAATATCTATTGTTAAAATTTGTAAATTATAGAGGTATCTGAATTTTCACGAAGGCCTTCTACCCCTCTTTTCACGTGTTTCATGAAACTAAATTTAGCCCATATTACCCACTCTTACGCCTAGCAGATGTGTTCCAAAAGTTATAATGAAAGGTTAAGTAGTTTAGGAGTGAATCCTACACATACAAATATATAAACATATAGATATATATATGGGAAAGGAAGGATGAAGGTAATCTGACGTAATGGGAAATGAAAAATGAAAAACCAAAAAGGTTTTTTTTTTATGTGTTCATCAACGTTTTGTCTTTATTTGTATTATCATCCTGAAGAAGTCTTACAAATAAAGACGAAACGTTGATGAACACATAAAAAAACATCCTTTTTGGTTTTTCCTTTTTCATTTCCCATATATATATATATATATATATATATATATATATATATGAAGTAAGTTGAGATAAACAAATTTAGAACATTATTTGTATCAGTTCCGAGAATTCAAACACAACAATTATTAGGCGTACGATCGTTTCCAAGACAATTTGGACAATTTCTTTTGTGTTATGCTTTTGATGACAGCAAATAGTCTCTTCATCAGCACTCTTTACAGCATCAGATACAGAAATCATTTAAGATAAAGCTTCAAAAGTCAGTATTATTTCAACCACATACATCCAGTCAATAATATATATACAGAAACAGTGCATTATTATATTCCACACACACGAAAGTTACAAATGATTATTTTTATATATACACATGGTCTGATATTGGAGTGATAAATAGCAAATAGCAACAATGATAGGATCCAACCTGAATTTTGACAAAACTGTATTAACTTCTTTGTTCCCAACCCCAACAATGAAAGCATAAATGGTAGAACTTTTGTTTTATTTGATTAATTCAATATCAACATTTTTTCCCCTAAAGAATCATTTTTTCCAAAAATGAAATCTGTTGAAATGTCATCTTTAAAAATAACAAAATGAAAAGTATATGTTTATAAGACACATACCCCGCATTCATGCAGATATAGACACACACAGGGCTTAACCATAACATGTAATATCATATATCTATCATTATACTAAAGTCGTTAATCAACGTTTGTTCCTAAAGGACCTTCCTATATATTTCAATAACACAAAATACGTGCTAAAATATTTCTTGGTTTTGGGATTGAGTTATGTTTGAAAAAAAATGCATTTTAATCGTTTTAATTAGATGGAATTTGAAATGTAATCATGAAATCATCCATCTTTTACTAAGTTACTGTCTATCACTCTCACTCTCTCTTACTGCATGTTGCTTGATCCCCCTTCTTATTTTTATGCAGTTTCTATCACTCTTGCTTCTGTCACTCTCTCTTTCTGTTTATTAACAGTCAAAGATAATAAAACTAACTATAAAACAGAAAATTATAAACAATCGGGAATATCACCACAGGTATTAATACTATTTAACCTATACCTATTAGATAGAGAAAGAAAAGATATAGCGAACAGATAAACTAATTTTGGATTTTGTCTTTATTATTTTTTTTATTTGACTGGTTTTGCAAACTTTTGATTTAATCTAACTCAATGAGTGACCCAACTGGTCAGATTTTTACTAGTACACACACACACACATATATATATATATATATGCATGCATAATCACGTTAACACACAGGTTCCCGTTAGATCACCGAAGTGATGTTGGGCCTGGTCAGTACTAGATGGGTGACCATTTGGGAACACCAGGCGCTGTATGTGGACACCTAACCTATGGGCAAAATAGCGTCACCAACCTGCAGCTCCTAGTGTGGCGACTATAGCAAATACCCCTGAATAACAGTCACCAATAGGGTGGACGGAAACCAGGGAGAGGTTCCTCCCCCAGAAGTGATCACAAACCCTGATGGTGATATACATGTATATAATATATATTATATATATAACGAGAAAAATTGCTGTCAGCTTTTCACGTTTTTCCCCATTCAACATAAGTCTAAACTCATACCAATTATAAACCACCATATGTCAAGGATTATTTATCAAAAAAAAGTTGGAACTAACATGTTCCCTGTCATGGCACTGATTGAGTTTCAATATAAAACCTTGACTTTCGCTTTAAGACCAATCAAAAGATAATTCTCTCTTTTAAACTGTGCACAAGCAATCATTTTTAAAAATGTTTATTGAACAAATACTTGATTTTTTTTTTTAAATATACATCCCGGTTCAATTTGATAGTGAAAAAAATATTCAAGTAAAAAAATTAAACTTTACAAATAATAGCCCCTTCCCCTCATCTGTCGCTGATATACAAAAATTATTTATCTGGGAATCTTTCAAAATGTGTCTCTAATGACTGGGATCCTTTTATAACTTTAAGTTTAGGAAAATCTGAGAGACCCGGTGTAGATAGGTATTTCAGCCGAGTACAAAAATCTTGGCTTCTTGGTTATTAGGGATCCCCCGAGATACCCCCCCCCCCCATTTTTATTTTGTCCCTACCCTGCCCATAATAAATGGTACCTATCTTGGAGGACACCACACAATCCATGCGCCGGAATCCCATCCAGCTTTACTCCCCTCCCCCTTCAATAATCCCCTATTTTCTCCCCACTTAGGAAGTGTCTTGTTTGTTTTCGGCTCTTGAAACAGCCCAGAAAACAGTGAGCAGTTCATACCTAGATAGATTTGAGGGTCCTACTAATCACCATATTAGCATTTTATTTTTCAGCAATCCCTGTTGTCTTTTAGCCCCCCCCCCCCTAAACCGATGAATGCGTACATATATTTTTTGTAAATAAAAAATGTCAAACCATTGGGGTTAATAATGTTAAGTAGGTTTTACCCATAGAGTGAATGTGGTATTTTGGTGACTGACACAAGTTTAGAGAATAGACCATTCCCACCCACTCAATTTTGGCCTTTTATCATGAAGAAAATTTACTATATTTTCGGTAAAATTTTAAAGATAAATAAAATCTGTTCTGATACTGCACTTCATCTATTCTATCCTCGGTCAGTGAAGGAGAAATCCTTTGAGACTGAAACAATTTAAATTTTTGTCTCAATCCAAAGTGCCCCATTTTGGGGAGCTGGATTTTCCTTACATTAAAAACCGATCTTGTGTCTAACTCTGCCCTCGTGGGGAGGCAAGTAAATAGGACTTAACAGAAAGTAATATTTATTTATGTAAATAATTTCCAAGAAATTTTAGCGTTTATAAAGTCATCTTTTTTGTTTCTTGAAAATTAATTACAGAAATTAGTCATTGATTTTTAAATTATTTAAAAACGGTCTAATGACTTTCAACTTATAATAAAAGCAATATTAATAATGATCTTAAAAAATATTAATGATAAATATTTGTTAATTTCTTGTGAAAAGAAGAAAAAAATATTAATCCAATGTAATAAACCAACTTGATGCAAATCATGTATTATTTAGACTAACTACTAAAATTCTTAGATAAAAACAGCAAACAAAAAATTGAATTTTATAATATTACTAAATGCACTTTTGGATCACATCCATTCCACCACTATTTATTTTAGTTTGATTTCATTCGAAAATTCATAAACTGTCACATATCTGTTAATACATTCTTCTTGCATAACTAAAAATAATAAAGTCTATTTCTATATTATCCTTAGTATAGAGATGTAATATTTTGCCATCTAATTTACATACGTGTTTGTGGCATACACATCTAAATTAGATGGCAACGCTGAAAAAAGTCAGTCACTCTTTCTCTAAATTCTCATAGGCACATTAAGAAATATTAGAAAGTGGTTGAATCAACATAGAGTGAGAGTTGTGATAGCAATACATAGATAGCCAAAAAAGAGAATATAAAACCATAACTTTCAAATTTAAATAAATACATTTAAATACTTTCAAGCTATTATTTCAATAATGCTTAATAATTAGTACGAGTAGAACTTCATAATAATAAAATATAGTGAATGACCCGATGAGATCCATGATAAAAAATTAATTGCATTTGTGTAGTAATTCGCCATATTTATATAATATATATAACAAATTATTTATTTAAAAACTATACGTTACATATTTCAGAGATGGTTTCATTGAGATTGAAATCATCAGCGACTCACAAAATAAAAACAAATCGAATATATATATATATATATATATATATTTATATATATAGTAAAAGATGAGAATAAAAAATATAACGACATTAAATTAATGGAGAAAATGTCTGTGTACAGATTAATAAAAAAAAAAAGGGTTGAATTAAGAAATCCCCAATGAGGCACAACAAACAAATCGTGAGATTTTTGCAATTTGTCTTCAATTTTGACATTTTTGCTTATTGTCATTTGACCAAAATTGTAACTAACATTAAAAATTGATTTGTCGAGTTTTTTTTTTGTGAACTTCCACGCTCACCAGACTTTTGCCTTTTCCTTCACATTTTATCAGCAGAAAATTAAATTTAATCTTTTTTTAATGGTTTTTATACTTCGAAATTAAGGACTTCAGTTTTTTTAGGGGCCAAAGAGAACCACCAGAAGATTAATTAAACCAAAAATCTTTAAACATAATCAACAAATATCTTTAAAAAAGAAAATACTATAATTAGTAATTAAGAATCTATTTATAAATTAATCATTAACTATTAAATATTTTGTTAACTTTTTAACTGAATTTTAGTAAAGTAATAAACATTTCTATTTCAACAATCGACCAAAATGTTGTTTGATGAAAATGGTAGGATAGACTAGACTGAAGTGTAGCATCTGTTTTGACACAACACTTCTTTTTTTTATATTTCTTCGGTCTGTGAAAGAGAAATCCTTCTAGCCTGAGGCAATTTTCATTTTTGTCCCAACCCAGAGTGCCTCTTTTGGGGGAGCTGGATTTTCCCCATATTAAAAGCCGACCTTGTGTTTAACTCTGTTCTCGTCAAAAGGCAAGCAAATAGGATATAGACTGCGAAGTCTTAGTTTGACAACTACTCTAGGAGAAGCAAAACTTTCAATTAAGATATTCTCTGCAGCGATGGCACATCACAAAACTGTGACTGTCTTAAAGTTAGTTGCTCGGGTAGAACAAGATTGGTGGTTAGTTATGGAAAAATAGTTGTTCTATGAGAAAACAACTCCAATATCAAATTAACCGGGAAAGGAGATGGATGCAACATGGTACTGCACTTATACCCCCACAACGTAAATACCCCCCCCCCCCACTAACAGCAAAATCTCACCCCTTTTCTCTAGAGATCCCTAAATGACGAAAAACTTTCTACTCTAATAGCTTCCTCGGAATGCTTGTCTTTAGAATTCCCTTCATGCTCCCTGTTTCCCTGACTGTACTAACATGCAGAAATTTAAATGTAATGTGAACAAACATCTTGCTGCACAACTCCCAAACTTAGAATGCCCCTATGAATTTGACCCCTAATCACAGTAGCCCCTTATGTCTTGTCTGTAGTAAATAAAGTTTTTTTTTTAATTATATCTAGAATGTCCCAAAAGACAATAACTTGTCTATGAAGTAGCCATAAACAAATAAAAAAGTAACTTTTCTAAATTGGTTTCTCATTTAAAAGATAGAATAAAAATTATCATAAATGATTAGCAATTTAATGTATACAACACACAAAGCCATTATCCTAGATACATGCATTAGTATTGATCAAAATGTAAATAGAATAAAGATCGATATTCTGCTTTGATGCCTTTTTTGTTTTTTATAATTAATGTGAGCATATCGATTGAGTATGCAATTACATTTTTGTAAAAAAATAAAATAAAATAAAAATAAAAAGGGCAATAAGATGTGAAAGTTAAACCTAAAAAAGGGAGTTCAAGAAAGAACAAAGAAAAACTAAGCAAAAAAATAAGTTGTTAAAAAAAAAAAAAAAATCAAGTTTGAGTTTTTTGTTTTATTTTTATAATAACAAGATGAAACAAAACAAAAAGAGGGAAAGTGCTATTTCGACACGGTTAAAAAGAAATGCTTTGTAGGGCTGACCCTATCACAAGAGGGCACTAAGCCTAATTAGTGTTAGGAGGTTCAGAAACAGTAATACTTATAGTAGATACATCCTATCTAAGGAAAAGCCTTGTTATCACAATGCAGCGTTGACCCCTGTGACCCGAATTCACCCCCTCCCCTCTCAGCGTTGTTGCTGTCAGTAGAAAACGAACCAGCTAATTAAGCTGACTCAGCCAATATAAGAAAGATCATTACGACGGTGACAATGATCAGGTCAGACAACAACAAGCCACCAAAATCTAAAGACACATCATCAATAAAATCAATCTTCTCGAAAAAGTTTTCACACACACACACACGTTGATCTGGTGTTTTATCTCGGAAAGCATTCACAGTCAGTCACACATATACACATTGTGCTCGAATAAAACCATTTTAAGACGGGGGAAAAAAACTAGGGAATTTATTTGAAATAATAAACAAAAATATTCGATGTCATGAAAATACTTAAGATGGGAAAAAATATTGGAAAATTCGATTTTCAGTTGATTTTTTGTAGTTGATAAAATCAATTTCTTTCTTTCATTTTAATAAATGATGCTGGGTGAAGATGTTGGCGGTACCGATTGTTTTTATTGTTGTGTGCATTTGATTATACTGTCGCCGACATCATCATCATCATCGCGGCGTTCGCCCAACAAGCTGGGTGGGGGTCCAAAAGCTTTGAATAATAATAACAATAATAATGAAAAAAGAAAAATCAATTCAGATACAGAGAAAGACTGTTTCCATGGGGCGTATGGGGCAATCGATAGATTGACTCAGACTGATCCGACAATCAATGAAAAAGATAGCACCATATGTCATCCGATTTCCAATTCGTAATGGCCCCATTCTCTGCACGGCGTTGATCAATGCACAACAATCGATGTGATAACCCAATTTGTAAAAGCAGCAGCAGCAACGGCACCACCACGGCGACGGCGACAGGGAAAGTCGTGTATCAGGGGTTTGGGGAGTAAAATGTACATGCTTTGATTAATAATAGCTTTCTTTCAGAAGACCTAGTTACCCATACTGTTATTACCCTGCCAACACACTCCCACCCGCCTTAAACACAAACCTAGAATTTTTCCTTTCTTTCTTTTTTTTCAAAAAGGAGATAAATCAATAATAGCATTGTGATAAGCGAAAATATTGATTCAAGCTAACAGACACCGAGTCTATAACATTGACTATCTGTAATGTGTACAACAAGGGAAGGAGACGAAGTGGGGGAGGCGATCGGACGATCAAGCGGCGATGGGGGTGGTGGTGGTGGTGGTTTACCCCCCCCCCCCCTTTATTATTACCCCTGCCATCGCCGCAGAACTGTTACAGTAACAACACTGCCGGAACATTCTAACTTCTCATCATTCCCTTCCCTTGTATGGGGTTTGGCCTGCCGCATCCCCCAAATGCCGAACCTATAGCAATCGATATTGCTCCATACAATTATTAGATCCAGAGAATTCTTTAAAAAAAACCCTGTCTGTGTGTCTGTGCGTGTATGTGTGTGTTAAAATAGTGTTCATAAAGTTAAATATCGGCCAGTGAGCAAGTGTGGGTTAATAAAAGCCAACAGAGAGACAGAAACTAACACACATATCCACAGTATGTCACAGGAAGTCCTCATTCATCAATGAACAATTTCAGAACATATATACATATATTCTTATAGCTAGATTGTGTATTCAGTTTTTCCTCTGCACTTCCGACCTACAACCCACCAGCAAGTGTAACAATGGCAAATCAATATAATAATTTGAACTGGGGCTGAAAGTAACAGAAAACTAGAGAGTGAAGAAGAAAAGAAAAGGAAAAAAAGAAATACAAGGTGCCTTGAAAGTGCGTGTAGGGGTTAGGGTTATAAGAAGGGGTGGCGTGCATGTGCGTGGACGGTGGAGTCGGGGAAGAGGGGTTAAATGGAAGAATCAATGATTTATAAATATCCATTTCTGTTGTCTGTGTATATGCAAGAAGAAAAGACAAATGATGAGATGGGGAGGGGAGGGGGTTGTAAAGGCAAAGGGGGAAAAAAATTCAAATGATATTTTCTTAATAAACATCGCAGCAGCATGTCCAACTTATGTACATAAATATATGCAAATCAGACTCAGCTGAATAGAAAGTGCCTCGTTCAGCTGTCCATAACACGGCCATGTGACAATCGCGAAAGAAAGAACAAGTACAGAGAGAGAGAGAGAGAGAGAGAGAGAGAGAAAGAGAGAGATTTCAAGAAAAAGTGGGCAGAAAAAAAAAACTGTAGACACACATTTTGCTATTAATAAATAAATATTTACCAACAAGGAAAAAGTATTCTTAAGAAAAAGACCAGTGTTACTTCATGTTTTCTTGTTTAATCAACAAATTCAAACCGTTAACGTTGCGTTGTTGATTGTCACAGTATAATAATACTATTGTACAAGATGCGCTCTTAAAACGAAATCTTAATGTTTCGTCTCCCTTAAAAGACCAAGAAAAATACGTTTCTCTTTTTCGCTGACAAAAGAATATTACTTGACATGAACAGATTCTTATCATCATCATTATTATTATTTTAAATAATTGATAACAGATCAACAATAATAAACAAAACAAGCACTGACAAATTCGATAAGGCCAATGTGCTACACAAAATAAATATTACTTGTTTGTTTTTGCTTAATTTTAAATTATATTTGAACATTTGTAATTTTCTTAATTTCTTTTAAAACAAAACAATTGCCTTTCAACTAAAAACGTTTTTTTTTTACCTTAAACAAACAAAACAATTAATACAACAAATTAAAATTAATTGATAAAAGAAATCAGTACAGTTAAAAAAAAGATTAAAAAATGTTTAATTTTTTTAAAAAGAAATAATTAGTGATTTTGAAAAGTCGAAAAGATATTAGTTATTAATACTACAAACACGAAAAGTTTTTTTTCTTGTTTAGTTATCGACACCATTTGTAGATGCAAAAAAAAATATTTGTTTTTGACGTTAGACTGAGTCTTTAAAATCAGTACACATAAAAAGAATACTCTATATTAATAAAACTGTTAACAGTTTTCGTGTCTGTATGTGCGTGCGTTTCTCGTCTCTACGTTACTAATATTATTATTTTTATTATTTATTATTAATCAATTATTTATTGAAATCTTATTACATGAAATAGCGTATAATAAAACGAAATTTAAAAAATCCTATTAAAAAGAATTAATTACGACATTAAATCCACCAAAATGCATTTCGTTTTATTCGTAAACAAGTCAACTATTTTAATATTGTTAGTAACTGAAAAAAAAAAATGAATTACTTCGCAACTTTTCGAATTTTTAAAGGAATTTGAAGCATTTAAACTGTCGAATAGAAAGTCATTTCTGGCTTTAAAATTATTAGTAAATAAATCCTCATTTATTAAAAGATTGAAAGTTTTGGAAGCTATTTACATCTAATAATTTTATGTGATTTAAACAACATTATCTTGACAATAATTACTTATAGTTTTATAAGAATCTGGTCCAATTTAATGACTGAACGAGATCCTACCGTGATTGATAATTAAATTTAACTTACAAAATATAGTAATTTGGTAAAAACACAAAACAAGACATAGTTAAAAAAAAAAGCGAAACAAAAATGAAAGTAAAAAAGACTCCCGGGCAACGTCGGATGGATACAGCTAGTTAAAAATAAAGAATTAGGGATGAATCATCCAAGTATTTGTTAGATTTTTCTCGGCAGACAGAGGAAAAAGAAAGGGATATTGATGATGGATATTGAAATAAAATGAACAGGGTAGAAGATGAAGTAGAAGAGCGATGATCCTAAATCGATCATCAAAAGAGTCAAAATTCGAATGAAAATACAATCATCCAATAAATATTTTAAAGGAGGGGGGTGAGATTTTACTAAAACAACACTATTAATTGAAAGCTAAACGACAATTATCATTTTTTAAATAAAATATTTTTGTTTTGTTTTGATTTTTTTATATTATTCTGCTAGTAGCTTGAAAACAAATAAACAAAGCGTGATTGATTATCAGACGCACCAACTCCAAGTTTAATAATTTCTATATTCAGATAAAATATATTTTAATGTTTTACTGATTAAAAAAAAAAAAAGAAGAAAAAAAAAACAACAAACAAATCATTTATTTGATGTCTGCTAGAGAAAATAGGAGAAACACGTGGCCTGGCGACAGAACAAGATCAAATCATAACAAAAGTAGTGCTCGCCTTTTTTTTTTTTTCCACGCTTGAGAATTAGATAAACACATGTTTATTGCTGACCGATACGAGGAAATAACCAAAAGTGTGAATTATTTTAAGGGCTGTATTTAAATGTAAAAAATTTGAAATGAGGTGTATTTACTTGTCGTGTTAATTCATCAGTTTAGCAGTGACAGGCATCAGTAGTCGAATTAGGGACGAAAGTAAAATTGATGCGGCGACCATTTAAAAAGAAATAACATTAATTGTCACTCGCTCGTTTTTATCGATAAACTATACATTAAATAAAATTACGAAATAAACACAATATTGTATATTGAGTAGAACAATTCGATTTTTAAAATCAATATAATAATAAAAAGAATGAAGATTTTTTTTTTTTTAATAACTTCTCTGTATTTAATTTCTGCCTTACTATGAATTTTATGTTTACTATTTTTATAACAGCCAAATATTTGCGGGGTTATCGCAAATAAATAAATAAATAAAATAAAAACAATTTAAAAAAAGTTTTTTCGGCAATAAAAGTAAACAAATAAAAAAAAGTATTTTTGTACCTGCAAAATTTTTTTTTAAAAGAATAAGAATATTTTTGAGAAAACCTATAATGTCAGGTTGGTGAGTTTTAAGTAAGTAAGCGAAACCAACAACAAGGGGGAGACAGCGCAAAAAAAAGGCATCATCACAAGAAGAAGAGAAGCAACGCAAAACAACACTTTGAAAAACTTTGAAAAGTTAGCCGACTAAACTTTGCAAAGTTTCTACACCATTAAATTCAGGTGTTATGGAAGAGCGGTTCGATGGAGGCGATTGGTATTATTTATGTCTCCATTCCGCGGCTGCATCTCAAACAAAGGCCTGTGATCCACGATCGCCATATTGATTATTACTGATATTTTATCAATAGCATCACAACGAACCAACGCATTACATACGGATACTCTCCTCACCCATAGTACCGAAACGACTCAACACTTAGGACCGATCGTCTTCATCCCTGACCAACCCATGCCGACATTAAAATTAAAATGCAACATTACCTGCAGATCTTGCAAATCAAAGTTTTTCCAATACTGACACATCGACTGCACATTCGCAGCCATCTTGAACGGGGATTATAGGCTCAATCGATTGATCACATGACTGGCTGCGATCGAATATACTCTCAAACCCCTCACAACAGCTAAATATTAAAACATTCAAAGATCGTATAGGTTAATTAAGCATTTTTAATCCAAAAGTAGCTCCTTTAATATATATTGCTGACTCGTGTAGAGTTTCGGACCCTTCTGGCAGGTAACATTCAGCATACACAGCATATTTACGTCAGTTTCGAATCTTTTTAGAGAGTACATTACCAATATGGCGAATAGCAGCAGCTGTCATGACTGGCGCTATGGTTTGAATTCGCATCCATTTTGTAAAACGTTACGCGAAGTAAATACCCAAGAAAAAAGTAAATCGATGCAGAATGTATCGAAGGGACTGGTAGCATTTTGCGATGGTGGTCTGTTTGTATGGGACCTACAATCTTCACATCTTGTTCATCTAAACTTGCTTCTGGCGTCTAGTAATGGCGGGCCAAAATATGACAAAACTGATCGGACAAACCAGTTTCGGGTACAGTTTTTTATCTTTTCTTTTTTCTTTTTATCCGTTTGTATTAAATAGTTACGTGGAATAATGTCCCCCGGATAGATTTCGATGTTTCTGAAGGATCGGGTTTGTGTTTTTTTGTAGTACGTTTATATAATCGGGTACTATACCCACGCTGGCTTCTGTATAAAACATCTAACTTGTTGGTTAAGAAAAAGTTTGTTAATCCAATGTTGATTAATTTTTAGGTATTTTAGATTGGGTTTAGTTCCTATAGACATGCTTGCTTATGTTTCGAGTATGAAATTTGGATATCCAGGAATAATAGAGGGGTATAACAATCATTAGTTTCACACCGTCTTTTAAACAAGTAGCTTCCATGATGCTTGTGGCTACATTCCACGGTTGCCATGTGCTCGACTTCGTGTTTGTAAACAATACACATTAAAAGTTTTCTTCCCCGACTGCTACTACTGCAATTTACGGATCGCATCACGCCAATCATTATTCGCTTTATTTTGATTAATTCAATCTATTTTATTAAATCTTCCCGTTTTAAAATGGGCATTTCTAAACGAACAAAGATGGTTTTCATTTTCTTCTTCCAGTTTTAATAAATACGAGATGTTAATATTTACTTTTTTTGGGGTTTATTCTTTCATCCTGTAAACAGTATATACCACTCGATATTTTATGAGATACTAATTAAAAAAAAAAGAAGTATATTTATGCTCAATAAACTTGTCTCTTTTTATAATTTATTTTATTACTTCCTTTTCAAATGTGTCATTTTTATTCCTTCAAGTGGGAAATGAACGCTAACTCCTCACGACTTCCAGTATTATTTGTTCTATGTTTGGGAAGTTTTATTTTATTTTTTATGGGGATTAATAATTTTTATTATTCGGACTACTATTCTCGTAATCTCCGTTCTTCTTCATGTGCATCTTTTCGAACTTTCTTGTCCCATAAGTTCGAAAAGATGCACCTGAATAAGGTCGAAGTTTACATCGACCGAAATGTGAATAACCAAGATGAAATTAATCGTCCAAATTATTTATTTCAATTAATAATAAATGTAATGTTCACTGTTACTTTTTTTAAATTACTTAATTGATAAAACGTTTTATTAATTTTTAATCATATTATTTTTGATTTTCCCATAGAATGATTTAATAACTTTGTATCCGAAGCCGGTGTACAAAAACAAGTGTTTTTCGGTTATAGTTAAAACTATAAAACATTAAAAATGTTCATACTCCATAACTTGTTTTGTTTCTTTTTAACAGTTAAAGTTTTAATTCAGATTAATGTTTAATTAAATTGTTTTTTTATTTTATTTAAACATTTCAAATCAAAAAGAAAAATTGTTCCGTGTGTTTTTTTTTACCACGTGTTTGTCACGTGACCGGTGTTACTAAAAAAACATACACGGTGTAAATCTCTCACTTAAGTCACCAGTTTCGTTTCACATCTACTTCTTTAATGTTATATTTAATTATATATTTACTTAATCCTATTTGTAGATTGATTACATTTGATTAAACTGCAATAATCTCTTAAATTCCACAGCTTATGTATAATTCTCGGGGGGGGGGGGGATAAAGGGGAATAACCCCATCCAGTAACTAGAAACATTACGTAGTAACAGACACGTGATGTTTTTATTTACAATTGAATGCTACATTTTGCCGCGTGCACCGATTTTTTTTCTTCTTCATCCTTTTGAGAAGCTTTCATTAGTTATGAAACTTGTTTTGTTTGTATTTTTTAGGGAATTCTTTGATCATCTCATTGTGTCCGCTCATTTTACAAAATAGGAAAATAAATATTTCTGAATAAAAAAAAAAAAATGCAAACGTTTAGCTATCGACATAACTTTTAAGATAGAACTTTTTTTTGTGCTTTAAGCACGACGACATACAAATATTTAAAGAAATGTATAAACTTTATGTACTTGCGTATTAGCTAAAAATAAGATTGTACAGAAAAAATACGCACATTCATCCAGTATTTATTAAATTATAAGAAAACGAAAAATAACGATCTTGCGTATCTGTAGACATTTATACTTACTTATTAGGCAAGGGAGATAACTCAAAATGGCAACCGACAGATAAAATCGTTTTTTTTATTTTTCATTTAATGAATACTGGATGAATTTGCTTAATTTTTGGTGTACATTCTTCTTTTCAGCTACCACGTAAGTACATAACAAAGTTTATACATTTTTATTAGCTATTTATTTTTTAAGAGAGGCCTAACATGTCGTCAGGAAAGTAAAGAAACAACTTCTTTTTTTTTTTGGGGGGGGGGGTCATTATTTCGAACGTAACGAACGATCACCAATTTCGGAAATCGCGCCATGGACTTTTCTAAGTTATCTCTTCACTAGGACTATTTAATTTTTAGTAGAAACTTCCAAATGTTTACCGGTACTAAAACAGCTGATCGTTGACGTTCTATGAAATGAACCTCCATATATAAAGATTAAATTAGTTACATAATCTGAAAATTGGAAGTTTGGAAAAAAATATCTGAAAATGCGCCGTCAGATATATTAAAAAAAAATATCATTGTTTGATAATCTATTTTTACTCATCCGTTGAAATGGTATTGGTGCTCAATTTTATTAGTGAGCCCGTTGGATTAGCTCGCTCATTCGCTCAAATTGTTGAATAACATTTTGATTTTTCATGCCCTGAAATTAAAAAAATTGAACTTAACGTATATAAAATTCTACATTTATGCTAGTATTTTACTTTTCGCGGTCATTTTCATTTCGATAATTTATTTAAAAATGATCAACTAGTATGTCTTCATCTTTTGATTTTTTTTTTAATTCATTAAATTCCTTTAAAAGTTTTTTTGTGTCCCATATGCAAGAAAAAATGTCTGCCAGCGATGAAAACTTTTTATTAAAGTTACATTCTCAGCACTTTAAAAAGTAAATTGGAATTTTATTTCAAACAACAAATACAATTTAAGACAAATAATCTATTTTTATCCAAAGTGTTAGTGAAAACCAAGCAAAATAGGGTGAACATTTGAACTGTCCATATCATACGATTGAATCAGACTCATTATGTCTGGTTTTTAAGCGAGGATCAAAGTGTAGTATTTGTTGCCCTCGAGAAATCCTTCTCAACTGGGGCAATTAGTCGAACGTGGATATATTTTTGTCAAACTCTGGAACCTTTATGGAATTTCCAAGTTCGGAAAGGTGCACCTAAAGAAGTTCGGATGTTACATCAGTCGAAACGTTTTGCATATGGCAACCAAGATGAGAATAGTAGTTCAATTAATAAAATAAAAAGCATGTAGAGAATTTGAAAACAAAAATCATAAGTTTCTGGAGTTCCTTTCTTTGAATTTCTATAACATTTAACTAAGGAAAGCGTCTCTTTTTAAATTTTAATATCTATGCTATATCACTATTTATAATAATATATAATGTTAGATATTTGTATATGTTTATATATTTTTATGTATAGGATTCACTCCTATACTAATTAACCAATCATTATGGATTTTTGAATACAGTTGCTATGCATAAGGATGGATAATGTGGGCTATATTCAGTTTTGGGCAACGAGAGGGTGGAAATGTTTTATGAAAATTGAGATACTTTCAATTTTTGTGAGATTTTACCAATATTCATTAGATAAATAATTAAATATTTAGCAATAAATATTCTCCAAATTTCAGTTTCTTTAGTATATTTTAAAGGAGTTTTAGGGGTCATAATATGGGCACAACCACACATTTAAAAATTAAAATATTTCAGATTTGCATTAAATTTTGTCTATATAATCATTAGACATCAATTAATTAAAATTCCCTGAATTTCAATTAAGTCCCGTTAAGGTTAAGTCTTAGATTTTTTAGATTTTCTAAAATCAAAATTAGAATAAGGATTCTACACTTAAAGTTCAGTATCATTATACTTTGATTTTAATCTTCATATGGGGAATGTTAAAAGTGGTGCAACACTGTTCTGGAATGGGTTTTCTAATTTTATGTAACACAAATAAATTTGAAAACTAAAAATTGAATCATCAGTTATGTTTTTCTCTTTAGAATTTTACTTACATGCGTTTTTCTTTTTTTGCTTAATGATTTTTCTTTTGTTAAAAACTAACATCGACATAATTATTGCAAAGAAAACTTTAAAACTAAAGAAACACCTGCCGACAGAGATTCTTGTAAAAGCTGATAGAACTCAATTTCTAATTGAACTGATGGCTTTTCACGTTTTTCAATGTTTTGAAAAATGGAATAAAAAGATGTAAAGTTTAACTTTACAAATATGACAAGTAAAGAAATTAAACGTTCAATTTTAGAAAATCAGTTAAGAATTTGTGTTACTTAGTTTAAATGTAAAATATCTTTGTTTGCCATGCTGAGGTTAAACCGAGGATCAGTTCTGTCACTACATTGTTTTATATCTTAATGATAAGCCATTTGTTTGAACAGCAAACCTGTTTTTTGCTAATCATTCTTGAAACGCATTTTTATTCTAATTCTCTTTTTAGCCTTTTGTTTTAGTTATAATAATTCTTTTACTAATATCATTTGACGATTTTCGTTACTCGAATGAGCTTTTGGCGAGAGCAAAATGTAGTATCTATTCTGATACTATACTTCATCTTTTCTAGACTGATGCAATTTTAATTTTTATCCCAATCCAAAGTGCCCCTTTTTTTGGAGTTGGATTTTCTTTACATTAAAAACTGACCTTGTGTCTAACTCTTCCCTTGTGGGAAGGCAAATAAATAGGTACTCTCACCTTTTCTCTGTCGGTTCAAAATCCTACTCCCTATCATTGCCAATCATTTTAAAGTGTATTATTCTAAACTTCAAAGTACTTTTCAATTTCTTCAGTCGTTTCTTTTGTTTCAGAATTTAATAAAATAAATAAAAAATGAACTCTTCCTACGAAAATTAGAACTTTATGATTACAGCATTAGATTATGCACATCAAATTCTTCTCTCTTCATGGGATGAACATTTTATCAAAATGCCAATATTTCTGCTTTCTACCTCAAATCGTACTGTGAATGTCTCCTTTTTTTCTAGAGAGAACACATTTTGAGGATAGCAAATGTGTTGTTCAGATAGCTACTGACCAATTACGGCCATTCTTGTAGTTACATTTATCAAGAACTTGTAAATGCCGACAGGAAAACGTGGTTATTGGCAAAATTCCAGAAATAACCAAAGGGATTTGCTCTGTTAGATGGCTCAGCAGTTTTCCATTGAACATGGTGAGAGTTAACCATCCTCAATAATAACATTTGGTTAGCCATTAACAGTGTGAGTTTTTTCTCTTCTATTTAAATTGACAGACTTTTAATCAACTGTACTTGATCACCGATCGTATCATACACAGTCAAAATCACTTTCATTTACATTAGGGACGGGCAATGAAAGTGAAAGTTGTTTTTAAACCAACAAACAAATAAATACCCTGATTAAAAAAAAAATAAATAAAAAAAATCCACAAAAAAATCAAAATGATTTGATCTTCATGAAATTTTCAGTATTAATAAATAAATCTTAATATAAAGTATTTATTTTATTAAAAAAAACAAAAACTTGTAAATGGAAAGGAAAAGTTTTTTAAAAAGTTTGATAAATTTATGTTTGTTATATTTCAGAACCATTTATAAAAAAAAACACTGATTTTTATTTTCACAATAAAATTGAAAAAAAATTTTTTTTTCTTATAGCAAGTTGTTTTCTGTAAACGAGGGGACAGATTTTTTAAGGCACCGGTTCCCAAAAGCAGACGGTTCTTTGACATCAGAGTTGTCCGCCATTTTGGTTGGGAAACGACGATTTTACAATTGGTGGGGGTCACATAAATTTTTATCCTCCCCTTTTATTTCAATGATGAAATATGTCTTATACCCATAGTCGAAACTCGGTGACCACCTTTAGAAAGAGATAACACCCTGAAGGTGCAAATGAAATCGTCTTTTAGTTTTTAAGACAGTATTTAAAGCTCTCGAGAACTTTTTTCTTTTTTTAGCAGAATTCCGCTTTTTTTGAATCCATAAAAGGTGGATTTCTGCTTAAATTGATAGATATGAGTTTGCTTTTTGGTCAAAATCTGCGGGGGGGGGGGGCATAAATAAGAAAGGCTAATTATTTTGTCGCGATTTGGCTGGATTTTCTTTCTTTATCTTCTTCTTTCTCTTTTTCTGTGTTTTCTCTCTTCCTCTCTCCGTCTTGCCTTGCCTTTCTTTTCCCTCTTATGACCGTTCTCTCTGAAAACTGAAGATTTTTATTTTGCAGTGAAGGCTAAGAATCCAAACGATTCATGATGGGGTAGGGGACTAAAAAACTGAAAGTGAGATGAATTTACCAACTTGCCCCTCCATTCTCACACACGAGAGAGGGCAATGCAAAAAAACAAAACTTTTTCCTAATGTTTAAAAAAAAAAAAAGAAAGTTAAAATTAAGGGAAAGGGACACAGAGTGCACATGGGGGGGGGTGACTGGAAGCCATTCCTTGATGAAACAGAAATCATCTAACTCCCCTACCCCATCATGAATCGTTTGGATTCTTAGCCTTCACTGCAAAATAAAAATCTTCAGTTTTCAGAGAGAACGGTCATAAGGGTCAACATTTTTAGAGCAATTTGTATATTTTTATTGTTTTAATTTAATTATTTTTATCGATATTCAAGTGTGAAACTAAATAAAATACACTTTTTTTTGGCCTTTGGGATCGGATCAAATTGTTGTATCTGTTCTGTCCTCGGTCGGGAGGAGTAGTGAAAGAGAGGTATAAATTTTAAAAGAAAGATGTTACATACTTTTTAACCCTTCTATTTGGTTGTCCCTGCTCCCGTGCAACGTTGGGTTGCCATGCAAGTCATAAATATATGAAGGATTTAATAAAAACCCATATAAACTTATACAATGAATCGTTTACAATAGATATTGTCTTTCAGGATGAAATGACCCAAACGGTGTTGATTTGCTGTTAAACAGACAAACCAAGCCTCTTGTTCGTTTCAATTTAGTTTTTAAAAAATTTAAGTTTTAGTAACTCATGAGAAATTGAACGAAAAATGTCAGTTCCATTTCTCCTAAAATCTAAATGATAAAAACAAACTTAATTCTGACTTTTGTATTTGTTAGAACTGTATCTAAATCAAGATGGTTTAAATTGTCATCTTAATTGTGGAAGAGTTGTTTTTTTTATAATGGCATTGCATACAGTAACATTTGATATTCTCCAAATTGAATATTTTAAAAATAAATTAATTCCTTAGAAAGTTTTCGTTTTTAAAATGTTGTTATCATCGGCAATAACTGATTATCCTTTTACCATGTTCTTGAACTTTCTAATTTTATTGGAAAAGATAATTACTTTTAACAAGTCAGATTCAAATGAAAAAAAAAAAAAAATAGAACATAACTGAAATGTAATATTTGAATGAAACCTTTCAGTTTATAAATTTATGATTATTTACATCTTATAAAAACACACTTCAAAAATAGCTTCAATTTGAAGGGAATGCGACTTTCTCAACAAATTTGACAATATCTGAAGTTACTCAAAAAAATGTAAAAATTACTAAAATGATCATAAATTTTCAGTTAATTCTACAGAATTTTGGAAGTTTTGTTATCAAATTATGAATTCTGTGAAATATTTTAAAATACAGTACAAAATTTACTGAATATAAGCTTTTTTCTTTCTCCCTCTTTTTTCTTTCTCCCTCTTTTTTCTTTCTCCCTCTTTTTTCTTTCTCCCTCTTTTTTCTTTCTCCCTCTTTTTTTCTTTCTCCCTCTTTTTTTTCTCCCCCCCCCTCTTTTTTCTTCCCCCCTCTTTTTTTCTCCCCCTCTCCCCCCCTCTTTTTCTCCCCCCCTCTTTTTTTTCTTTCCCCCCTCTTTTTTTCTTTCCCTCCCTCTTTTTTTTCTTTCCCTACCTCGTTTTTTTCTTTCCCTCCCTCTTTTTTATTTCCATCTCTCTCTCTCACCCTCTGTTATTTCCGTCTCTCTCTCTCACCCTCTGTTATTTCCGTCTCTCTCTCTCTCACCCTCTGTTATTTCCGTCTCTCTCTCTCTCACCCTCTGTTATTTCCGTCTCTCTCTCTCTCTCACCCTGTGTTCTTTCCGTCTCTCTCTCTCTCACCCTCTGTTCTTTCCGTCTCTCTCTCTCTCTCTCTCTCACCCTCTGTTTTTTCCGTCTCTCTCTCTCTCACCCTCTGTTTTTTCCGTCTCTCTCTCTCTCACCCTCTTTTTTTTCCGTCTCTCTCTCTCTCTCTCACCCTCTGTTTTTTCCGTCTCTCTCTCTCTCACCCTCTGTTCTTTCCGTCTCTCTCTCTCTCACCCTCTGTTCTTTCCGTCTCTCTCTCTCTCACCCTCTGTTCTTTCCGTCTCTCTCTCTCTCACCCTCTGTTCTTTCCGTCTCTCTCTCTCTCACCCTCTGTTCTTTCCGTCTCTCTCTCTCTCACCCTCTGTTCTTTCCGTCTCTCTCTCTCACCCTCTGTTCTTTCCGTCTCTCTCTCTCTCACCCTCTGTTCTTTCCGTCTCTCTCTCTCTCACCCTCTGTTCTTTCCGTCTCTCTCTCTCTCTCACCCTCTGTTCTTTCCGTCTCTCTCTCTCTCACCCTCTGTTCTTTCCGTCTCTCTCTCTCTCACCCTCTGTTCTTTCCGTCTCTCTCTCTCTCACCCTCTGTTCTTTCCGTCTCTCTCTCTCTCACCCTCTGTTCTTTCCGTCTCTCTCTCTCTCACCCTCTGTTCTTTCCGTCTCTCTCTCTCTCACCCTCTGTTCTTTCCGTCTCTCTCTCTCTCACCCTCTGTTTTTTCCGTCTCTCTCTCTCTCACCCTCTGTTTTTTCCGTCTCTCTCTCTCTCACCCTCTGTTTTTTCCGTCTCTCTCTCTCTCACCTTCTGTTCTTTCCGTCTCTCTCTCTCTCACCCTCTTTTATTTTCGTCCCCCCCTCTATCTCTCCCCCTCTGTTATTTTCGTTCCCTCTCTTTCTCACCCTCTGTTATTTTCGTTCCTCTCTCTCTCTCTTTTCGTTCCCCCCTCTCTCTCTCTTATTTCGTTCCCTTCTTTCTCAAGTAATTTATCTAGAATTATTTCATTCAAGACTTGTCACTTGTTAAAGAATGTGAAATATACTGATATTTACCTTAATTTTATTACTGTTAAAACAACTTTTTTTTATTTAATAATATTCAAATAGATTTAAACTTGAGACATTTTTTCTTTTAGATCTTAAAAGGATACGACTTAAAACCAGTCACATTATCAAACTCTACATGTTATTGAATAAATTGTTTGGAGATAAACATATAGACAGAGAAAAAAAAACACGAACCTATTTTCCAATTGATAGTGATAGAATTTAATTGATATTTTAGTTTTGTTTGCCTTTTGTGTTAGATAACAAATTTGTAATTAAAACAAAAATGTCACTAGAGAAAGTGATCCTTTAAACTTTAGCACAACTCATTCCAATTGATTTATGTAAAACTGGACGAAAAAGAATTGTTCATGTGATCATGAATATTTATGATGTATTTTTTCTTAAGAAAAATTAAATTTTTCTTTTTATTCTAGTATTTTAAAAACTTATTACATCTCTGTTATATTTAAATATATTCTGAGTGATCATTTGTTTTCATAGCTAAGCAAGTGATATTATGCTTAAAAATTAAATCTAATAATGCAAATGTTTGAAAAAAATCTATGAAACAATTTAATTTGTCAAAGTGTTTTATTCATAGTTGTTGCTGAAGCGAAAAACATTGAAAGAAATTATAATTAATTTGCTTTTAGAGAAAAGAGTAAATATTGATTCCATTTTTATCAATGTTCAATAAGAAATAGCATTACAAAGAATTGTTTTTTGCCAATTGGAAAACAATCTAAATTTATTCCTGGAGAGGGAGAGCAGTCGTTTCTGTTTTCTTCCTCTTTTCTTTCCATAAACCCAATGATACACTTAAAGAAACATTTCATAGTGTGTGTGTGTGTGTGTATATATATATGATATATATATTGTATTTTTATGCAATTATTTTTATTGCTGATTGCAGCGTTCCTTGTGTTTTTTTGCTCGCTACTACTTCGATTGTCTCACTTCCTAAGTGATTAAGATGCGGAAAATTGCATGATTAGTCGCCCTTAACTTTATAGGACGTATTTTTCGTTAATATATATATTTTATTTATTACTTTTATGTACGTATAAAATAAATAAATATATATATATATATATGATCTATAAAATTATGTTAGTTGAATTTTCGAGGTCAGACCTAAATAGCAATCCGTCTATTTCGTTTAGGCTAGTCTATTTTTTCATTAGAACTAAGTAATATTTTAGCGTGTATTTTGAGTTATAAAAGTACTGGTTTAATGAATTAGTTTGACTTTTTCATTGTTCTTTTAAATAACTTTGTCACGTGTTACCTGGGTCTCATATTAGAATTGACTTTGTTGGTCTGTGATGAAATTTTTTTTTTTTTCTAGTTATCTTTCATAAGTGTTCATAAAATGTTGGCTCATTTTGTAAGTCAGTTTCCAGTCTGAGGATTGCATTAGTATGAAGCTAAGAAACACTGGACAGATTTAATGAGTAACCATTTTATCTGGTTTATTTGTGAAGATTTTTGATAATTGTATGTATGTGGCTAATCTATTGATCAGACATTTTGCTTATTAATAATCTATCTGAAGTATTGATCTCTGCCAAGTAAGAGAATGGTAATAAAAATGATATACTCTACATTTCTTGATGATTTTACTAAACCGAATATTAACTGTTATTTTGAATTTTTTTGTGTTATTTTTAAAAAATAATTGTGCTGAAAATACACTGGTTCACATAATTGATTAGATGAACCAGTGTATTCAGGAATGTTAGTTCTCCGCTTTTAGCGGAATTCCGTTTTTTTTTTTATCCAGAAAAAATGGACTTCCACTTAAATTGCTAGAGCCTTGGATGTGCGTTCTCTGTTTTTTGGTTGAAATCCACTTCTTTTTTTTAAATAAGAAAAAGTTGATTTCTGCCAAATTGATAGTCTTTTTTGGGTTGGAATTTCTTTTTTTTTTTTCTCTTTCTCACGTGATCTTTGTTGTTTTTTTCCTGTTTTTTCTCTCTTCTTCTTTCTCCTTTCGTCGCCTTGCCTACCTTTTTCCTTATGACAATTCTCTCTGAAAATGTTAATTTTGCCATGAAGACTAAGACTTCAAAAGATTCATGATGAGGGATAAGGAAGTTGGATGACTTTTGATTCACAAAGTATGACGTCCTGTCCCCTTTTCTCCCATATGTGCACTCACTGTTTTTTTTTTTAATTTTTAGTTTCTTAGTTGCAATTGATTAGAGTTGTTAATAAAAAAAATGTTTGCGCTGCCCTCTCTCTCCCCCTCCCACACACAGAGGGCTGTGGCCCCCTAGGTTGGGAAATAAATCTCGATTTCAGCTGTTTTTGTCATTGGCTACTCGCATCCCTGTGTATTTTGATTGGAAAAATATTTACATTTTGAAAGTGGTAGGTTGTTCATAAGAATGGACTAAAAGCAAGGCGATCCATAAAACAGGCCTGGCAAACATGCGACTGAGGAGGCAGACATGTGAAGACCAAAATTGCTACTAAATAATAATTACAGAGAAAAGTTTATTATTAATACCGTGTATGATACGTATTATCGTATCATGAATAAAGAAGCATTTTCTTCATCTGTAAAAACAAATTGTATATATAACAAAATCAAAATTGTTTTGAACATTTTGTTCATAAATTATTTAATTTTGTAAAATGTTGAATTTGCTTTTTAGTTGTATTATGTCATTATATTTTCTGTAATCAAATTGTCAATATAAACATTGACTAATGATTTTTTTTAAATATAAAAAATCTGTCTAATTTATGGTAAATAAAGTGATTTTTTTTAAAAAATTTAGTTTTATATTTTTGTACTTTTTACATTTGATTTGATGGGAAAAAAATTAATTATTATAAGCTGCTGCTCTATAATATGTGTAGTTAGTAATTACTGGATATTACTAAGAAATTTCTTACTAAAACTTATCTCTCTAATTATTATTTAGTAGCAATTTTGGTCTTCACGTGTCTACCCCCCCCCCCCCAGTCACATATTTGCCAGGCCTGTATTATGGATCTCCTTGACTAAAAGCCAATAACCAGTGTTTAAATTGTCAACTGAGCTGGAAAAGCACTGCACTGTTCTAGTCTAAATCGTCTGTGCTACATTGACATGGTGGTTTATTGCTTGTTTTTCTGTGTACAATGAGAATGCCAAACCTGGACAGATATTAGCATATATATATATATATATATATATGTGATTGTTTCGTAATTTTTTAGATGAGGGTTGACAATTCGTAGAATTTGGAATATTCGGACTACTGTTCTCATCTTGTGTGTTTTTATCACAACGTTTCGGTCGATGTAACCTCCGACCTTCTTCAGGTTTACTTTTGTCGAACTTGGGAATCTTTCTGTTGAACTCTGGAATCTGGACGGAATTTCGAACGGAACCCTTTATTAAATGCACGTTATATATACGTGATTGTTTATATTCAATTGACCAAAAAATCAAGTCTTAAGTCAAATTATTTATTTTTTAATTCATTTCATAGCAGAATTACCTGTGGTCTTAGAATTGTTTCTTAACGAGTGAAATGCAGCAATCAACCACATACAGTCGCTATTCCTCAGAGACCTGTATGAAAGGCATATATATAGTGTCACATCAAGTATAGAGTTCCCGGAGAAAAAAAAGACAGAACAACAAATAGACGAACTACGGAAAGCAGATAACACTCACAATGATCCCCCATCCGACCAATGGGATGACCGGATTCTAATCAGACTGCCATTTTGAATATATATATATATATATATATATATATATATATATATATATTAATGACAACATAAAAAGAATAACGGTTAAAACTGGAATTATTAGTTTTAGCTAATTTTTTTTTACTTATATTATTTAGGTTGCTTTCTCTCCAAGTATTTTTTGAAGTAAATTCTTGAATTGTGTTTGGCCATATAAGTGCACAGATATAAACATTAAAAAAAATGAGGGAGGGGTATTTATTTCTAATAAGAATTCTCACGTGTTTCTAAAAACAAATCCTGAGTTTTAAGACTTTTTTTTTCTATCCAGAAATTGAAAATTAGTGGCTGGATTGACTCCTGCTGACACAATAGTGTAATTAATCATCATTCTCTTCTACAGCTCCATCTGAAGTCATAAAGCACTCTTTAAGATTAAGTGAACTAGTTGCAAAGAATATCTGTTACATTTTGAATAGAAATAAACAGAGCCGAGTGATTGGCAACATCATTTCTGATGAAAAGCTAAGCTGGAAACTAAAAATAAAATTCAGCTCTGCCAAGTGAAGAACTTAAGATAAAAAAACAAAAACAAAATGAATTTCCTTGTCTAAACCTGAAAATTGATCATTACTACTTTGTCTAGTAAACAGAACCATACAATGTAGGGAGTCGACAGGATCAATACTGTTGTTGCATAATGAGAAGAATCATTGATTATTATTTTTTTATTTTATTTATTTATTTAGTTTTTTAGATGAGTTTTCAGCTCCATCAAGTCTGGCATACTGTAAATGTCAATATTATTGGAAAACAATATATCAATATCACAAAATGGTAATAACAGCGTAGGCTTGCTGCTACTTTCAGGTGTTCTGCACTCATAGAAAGAAAGAATGAATCTATTGTGGTTGGAGAGACATTTTATTATGTTCCATCAAAAAATAAACTCACACTTTTTCTGTATTTAAAAGTTTCTTTGGATATGCATAAGAATCTTTGAATACATAGAAGTTCTATATTTTAAGTGTAGACTTACCTAATGATATAAATTTAGAATTTGAACTATTTGTTGATGTTAAACTGCTTGTTTGACCATTATCAAAATAAGTAACACAGATGGATCTAAACAAGTTGTCATATCGGGAAGATGCTTAGAAATATTAAAATTTAACATAGAAAAATCTAAGGTACTACATGTTGAGAGTTGAATATTAAACAGAAATCCAAAAAGTAAAGAATGTTTGGTTTTGATGATACATTTAAAGTTAACAATCATTTTTTGTCTATTGTATTGAGGGGGAGATTATTGGATGGATCGTAAGAAATATTATTTCAGTGAAGACAATCATGGTTTTAAAAATATATAAATTTGTTAAGACTTCATATAGAGTATTGCACTTAGGCCTTGTCTCTGGAATGTAATATTGAGATTAGAAGGTATACAAAGAAGAGTGACAAAACTACTAATAAGAGTGAAAGATAGGAAAATTAGAATTATAGAATTAATTACGAGATAATAGACGAAACAGGGTTGCCATTTTTTATATTTCTCCTTGATATGGAAGGTTATAAGTGCACAAATATAAAAAAGATGTAAAAAATAAATAATTACGTTCCCTGATGCAATTTTGTTCAAGATGAGTATATTTGCTGACGACACCATGCTCTATTCTCAACATGTTGGCAAAACGAACACACACATATCCAAGACAATGGCTGAATCCTTAGAAAATGACCCCCAGTCTGCAGTGGAATGGGAGCACAAATGGATGGTAACATTTAATGCTACTAAGACGAAGCTCATTTCCTTTAATAATTATAAGAAACCTTTTCAACCACCGATTGCCATGGCAAATAGCACCCTACCTGAGAGTCCATCATTCAAACTCCTCTGCCTAACATTCACAGGTGACATGAATTGGAACAAATACATAGAAGACATTGCCAAGGCTGCTGCAAGGAAGGTGGGCTTCCTCTATCAATCTAGAAAACTTCTCACACCTGGCAGTATCCTATCTTTCTACAAAACCACATGCATGAAGTATTGTCATATCTGGGCTGGTGCACCAACCATTAGCCTTTCCTTCTTAGACGGGGTCCCACACTATCTACCACACTCCAGTCCCTGTCTCATCACTGCAATTTTGCATCCCTTTGCTTGTTTTACAAGTACTTTTTTATAGAATGTGCTCCGAAAACTTACTGCACTGGTGCTCCCTCGATGTAGATACCCTGATTGTACCAACATGCAGAAGTTTAAATGTAATGTAAACAAACATCGCTGCACAACTCCCCACTTAGGATGCCTCTGTAGGTATGTAGCTTAATTAACAGTAGCCCTTACGCCTTGGTGGCAATTGCCTTGTTTGAGATGAATTAAAATTTAAAAAAAAACGTAGACATTTTGTGTGTCTGTAAACGCATTATAACCTAAATCCTACAACTTCAATATTTAATTCTGTTTTGTCATAATCAACTGGAACAGATTGGACCTGGTTCTTTAAAAAAAGAAAAAGTATTTCAAATCAATGAATTTGATAAAAATATATTCACAAGAATAGTTTTATCTAGAGCAGGAGTCAGCAAACTTTTTTCAAAGGGCCAGATTAAACATGTTTAAGCTTTGCGCGAGAAGAGACAAAACTGTCGTTATATGTAGGTATCTATTAAAAACTCTACAAATTCATTCATGATGACATTCAAAACAAGCAGAATTTTTTTTTTTGTAACATTGATCTTTTAATGAAATGAATTAAATTCTTTTTTTTATTCATAATAAATTTAAAAAAAAATCCTTTATTAATGATATTCAAAATAGTTATATATATAACATGAATTTTTTTTTTTTTAACGTTGGTCTACCAAGGTTTTGTATAGTGTCTCAAAATCTTGATAATGACCTTTTATCTCTGTATCCCGTTTAAAAAAAAAACTGTTAACTTAAGTGCTGGACAAAAGCATCTGACCGTCTGTATTTCCAGGGTGTTGATATATAATCGCATAAAAAAAATCCTGTTTTTATTGTTGACAGCATAAGAGCAAAGGGTAGAATTTCCCCAAAACTTTAAAAAAAACTATCCCATATTATGATTAGAATTATGACATGTTTAAAATATATATACTCTTCTCCTTTTTATAAAAAAGCTGTGCTTATCTTAATTCTTATTGCTTGATTTCATATCAGCAGAGCGTTACCACTGTCGACCAAAGGGAAGAGTCTATCAGGCATGTGTATGCAGTGAAACGTTGCCAGTAAGGGTTGAGGATATGTGTTGCATGGAGAGAATAATATGCGAATGACACAATTGATGTGTCATGTGAGTCTTAAAGACCAACTTAGATCTAATTACCTTGGCGGAAGATTAAATCTGGACAGTATAGGGAGATGTGTCCAGAACAGGACACTTCAATGGTATGACCACATTGAAAGAATGCATAATTGCTTGGATTAGATGTAGAATAATTGACGTAGCAGGATCAGGTCACAGGAGAAGTCCAAGAATAACATAGGAGGAAGTGATAAAGATGGATTTGAGAGAAAGAGGAATAAATAAAGACCTGGTCAGAGATAGGTTAGTTTGGAAGTCAATTTCTACAAACCGTCCAACACATGCCATCATGTAAAGCTGATGTTAAACCAAATGTGATGATGTTGAATAATTTTCCAATTACTATATCATACAAAGTGAAAACCATGTTGAACTTTCAATCAATTGACTCTAGCAGAGAAATAGAATATGGCATAAAAAATTTGCATATGTAAAAGTTTCAGGTTTTTTAACGGTTACCAGCTAACTGAATCGAATATATTGTTTTTATACATGTCAAGTTATCCAAGTGGTAGATTAAAATGATCTACCTTGGCTATTGTGCTATCCTCAAGAGATCTGTAAATGACTTATTGCTAAAGAAATTAAGCTCTTAGTTATTTTACTGTTTACTAAGCAATCAAAGCCAAGAAGAGTTTGGAAGGCTCTTTGTTTTTGGTAGATCTTCAACTTTATGAGCGGACATGTTAGATGATTGGTTGCTCATCTGTGTAATTGTTACAATGTCACAGAACTTTGATAAATCTGTTATCGTGAAGTTTTATGACAGATCAGACGCATATATGGTTTATTATGTTTTGTCATATCATTTTCAGATGCAAGTCTTTAGAAGCAAAATGTATCTGTTAACATGACAGTTGGATACATCATGTTATGTAAAAAGAAAAACAAAATAATGGAAGCTATCCAGTTTGTCTAAAAAAATCTTTCGACAAGATTTACTTCTGAAAAAATACTTGTAATTAACAATTTCCAAAGAGTTAGATAGCAACGAAAGAAAGTTTGGTGGTTAACTCAGCTGCAATGCTACATCACAGAAAAAAAGTTAATCATCTGTTTCTTACTCCATCAGAATATTGCAACTATTCAGACATTGATTGTTACTATGACTAATGAAAATGTTCAGAATAAGTTGATTATCTATTTTATTCTCTCTTCATTTTTTCTCTCCTTTTCCCTCTTCCCCTCTCCTTTTCCCTCTTCCCCTCTCCTTTTCTCTCTTCCCCTCTCCTTTTCCCTCTTCCCCTCTCCTTTTCCCAATCTTTTCTGTCTTCCCCTCTCCCAATCTTTTCTCTCTTCCCCTCTCCCAATCTTTTCTCTCTTCCTCTCTCCCAATCTTTTCTCTCTTCCCCTCTCCCAATCTTTTCTCTCTTCCCCTCTCCCAATCTTTTCTCTCTTCCCCTCTCCCAATCTTTTCTCTCTTCCCCTCTCCCAATCTTTTCTCTCTTCCCCTCTCCCAATCTTTTCTCTCTTCCCCTCTCCCAATCTTTTCTCTCTTCCCCCTCTCCCAATCTTTTCTCTCTTCCCCTCTCCCAATCTTTTCTCTCTTCCCCTCTCCCAATCTTTTCTCTCTTCCCCTCTCCCAATCTTTTCTCTCTTCCCCTCTCCCAATCTTTTCTCTCTTCCCCCTCTCCCAATCTTTTCTCTCTTCCCCTCTCCCAATCTTTTCTCTCTTCCCCTCTCCCAATCTTTTCTCTCTTCCCCTCTCCCAATCTTTTCTCTCTTCCCCTCTCCCAATCTTTTCTCTCTTCCCCTCTCCCAATCTTTTCTCTCTTCCCCTCTCCCAATCTTTTCTCTCTTCCCCCTTCCCAATCTTTTCTCGCTTTTCTTTATTTTTTCCTCTTTGTCCCTTTTCTCTTTTTTCCCTTTTCTTTTCTCCCTTTTCCCTTCCTTTCCTCTTTCTCCTTTTCTCTTTTTCCTTATCTCTTTTTCCTTATCTCTTTCTTTTTTCTTTCTCCTTTTCTCTTTCTCTCGTTTTCTCTTTCTCTGCCTCTCTCTCATTACAGCATATCTGATAATTCTAATTATTTGTTTCTGTACTGTTGCTATTTTTCACGAATGATATCAGATTTAGTTTATTTTTAAATTCCAAATTAGAAATGAGGATTTATTTATTGAATCATTTCATTAATAAAATAAAAGTATGTAATAATATAGAAGAATGTAGTTCAAGTTTTAATCTCAGTTATTTATGTAAACTTTGTTATTTTATAAGGTATATATATTAAAAATAGTTTTTATGTAATTATTCTTTTATGGCTTGAGATATCAAATTTTTCTTTTCGACTTGTATATATTTTCTTTTTTTTCTTTTTCTTAGATTATCAACAAATATTTTTAGTTACTTTTATTCTTGTTTACATGAAGTGTATTTGATCAGATTTTACAACATTAAAACAACTTAAATCTTTGAATTATATCAAATGTTTTCATGCCTACTTTGATATTGAAAGTTAAATTTCTTACTAAATGGTAATTGCCTTATTAACTTAATGTGATTGTTACAGTTAGAGATATTAAAAATGAGAAAATACCTTCCTAGATCTGTCAGAACAAACATTAAATTTACATTTTTGTCAGCATATTGAATTTAAATCTTCAAACATTTATATTTTTCTCCCCAAATAGATAGAAATGCCAAACATTTTTTTTATATATACATCTGACACATATTTGCAAAGAATAATCTTATACTTCGCATTTATCTTCAAATTTAGCATTATTACATTTAAAACTATTATTCTTTACAGTTTTTTATTTGTAAATAATTTAGAATTTTTTAAAGCTAAAATTGGAACCTGCATTTTATGTGTACATATTTTTTACTTAAATCTCAAGTAGAATTTTCTACTCATTGAATAACAATCTTTATTTAATCCATATTAATAGAATTGTGCGAAACTTCACATGTTTTTCTCACAACTATGTGACATACACCATGAATTATTTATTTACTACTATTAATTGAATATTTATTGAAAAAAAAAATGAAGTAAGTGTGAAATAAAACAAATTTTTCAAAATTCGATGAAAAGAAAATGTAATAATTTAATAATTAAATCAAATCCACTAGAATGTGTTTTGGTTTCTTAAATGTTCTCCTTCCTTTGCTCACATACCAAATATAGTCAGTCCCCCCTGCATTCGTCATGTAAATCTTCACTCCTGTTCTCTACAAGCCTGCCTGCTGATACTGTGAACAACCTTGTCTTCACTTCTCTCAATTGATTTTAGTTATAGTTTTATAACAATTTGGTTCTTTCAAAATCGTATTTAAAAAAGAAGAAATTAGTAACCAAAAACTGGCATAGTTAAAAAAAATCAAAGTATTTGAAATTTAAAGATGTCCAATGAATTTTATTGTCAAGCCGATTTTTTTTTAAATAATACACTGTTCATTGAATTATCTTTTAAAAATGTAAATATTTTCTTACAAAAATTAACAGAAATAACGGAGGAGGGGGGGTGGCAATGAAAATAAAGACTCCCAGGTGACACCGAGTTGGTACAGCTCATGAACTATAAGATTGATTCCCTATCAGTAGTTCAGAAAGATTTAAAATTTGTCAGAAAAGTTCTTAAATGTTAACATATATTTTGTTTGTATTCACAATGGGATTTTTTTTAATAAACTAGAACGGATATTCTTGAAATGCGTCCATTTTAATCTGTATTTAGTGCTGAAAATACTATTTCAAACTGAAGCATGACAGACTGAACGCCAGATGGATAAAAGCTTCTCATATAGAGGCAAGGGTGTATCCAATTAATACCAAATTGTTTATGCCTGTGTACAAACTTGTTAATGTTAAATCTAATTGTTACAATTTCTATTGTTAAATGATACATCTAATTGTTATAATTTTTATTCTTATCAATATTTTTATTAGATTGAAAATGAATGAATTATATCTTCACAAAAAATTGCTTCACATCTATCAAATATTTTATTTTAATAAGTTTTGGGGCATCTCTTACAAATTAGTCAGAAATTGTTTAAATGTCATTAAATTCTTGTCATAAACCGCCCCATAAATAATCAAATGCAGTTCATACCATTGATCAATAGTACTTCCATAGTGTTCCTCATCTTTCGGCTGACAATCATTTCTGTTTCATTAACCCTTATCCTTAAGTGATTCTTCGCCTTGGTAAGTAGTGAGGCAATAGTAAAAAATAAAAAGTTTCCAATATATTTTAATCTTATAAGTTTATCTTAAGTTTATTCAGATTTTTATTACTTACACAATTTCCCATTAGTATATTTGTTAGTTTTATAAACACTTTTTTTTCTCAAAGTAGAAGAAGAAAAAAATCATTTGGTGATAGGTGGTGGGAGCTTATATTTCATCAATGACCACCCGGCTTACATACTGCATTGTAATAACTCGTTTTTGTTTTTTTTCAAACAAAGACAAATCTGTCTTAAGTTATGTTAAAAACTAGTTTGAACAAACAAAATTCTCTTCAAATTTAATTTTTTTCATAAAAAGTAAATTCGTATGAATCAACATAGTATAACTTTGTTGACCAGCTTGATTCTGTTGTTGGAATTCTTGCAGGAGGGACCATTTAGTGGTTGCCAACATCCCTAAGTGAAAATGGTACTGTGGAACCGGCTGGATTTGAACTTGACACACCCAGGTTATCAGTCCGTGTCGTCACCTCCAATTCTTTTAATAAACTTCAGTAGTCATGATGCTTATATATTGGCCAATTGACGGATTTTAATTGTAGAATTTTTATCCTTGTCTTTTTACTAAAACACTTTCTCATCAACATTCAAGTGTCTTATTAATCTAATTTAATGTTCACAGACTAAATATTTTGATAATTTCACCTGTTAGGATGGTGTAAACGTGTACATCGTTTTTGATGATTTGTATTTAAAGTTCCATTAATCTGTCAAAATATCCTTCCTTTCTGTACACTTTTACACCAACTGAATAATTAAATATTCTTGGAACTTTTTCACAATACCAAACTCTTATTTGTCTGTGATCTTAACTTAAAAAAAAAAACTGTTTACGAATTTCCTTCCAGCACATCCAATTTGAGGGCAGTAACTCCACTCACCTTAACAACTTTTACACTTTAAAAATGTTATTACTTTAATAAGATGAAATGAAATATTTCTGTATGAAGTAGACATCCTTGAGGCTTGTTAAAAAAAGTGAGAATTTTATTGAAATCAAGAATCAAAAGAAAATGTATTGTAATAATTCTTTGCATATTCATTTGATTTTTTTTTTCAACAATTGATGTGAATCATATTTTTGACCCTAGCAAGTCTGATCAATTTTGGAGGTTTACCTATTTCCTTCTTCTCCAACACTGACTGTTTGCTGCCAGTCATAAAGCAAGTTAATAACATTTGTCTATAACATTTAATAAGTGCTACATCGTTGTGGAATTAAATTTAATTTTAAATATATGAACTACTATGAACTGATTTATTTGTATGCTAAAACATTTTTTGTGGCTCAACTTTGAAAAAATAAAGCCTTATAGTTAGCCCAAACTAAAATTACTTCTTACATACTATTTAAGATATCTTTCAATATGAATATTCATGGGTGAGGGAATGTCCCTATTTACTTGCCTCCCCACAAGGGCAGAGTTAGACACAAGGTCACTTTTTAATCCGGGGAAAATTCAGCCCCCCCCCCCCCCCAAAAAAAAGAGTCACTTTGGATTGAGACAAAAATAAAAATTGCCTCAGTCTAGAAGGACCTCTCATTCAATAACCAAGGACAGAACATGAAGTGCAGCAGCAGAATAGATACTACACCTTGATTTCAGATAAAATGGGTATGGTAGTTACCAGGAAAAAAAAATATAACTCTTTATATCTGGTAATATCGAATATTTTTTTGTTCTAAACTGCTTCAAATTTTCAAATATAGATAACTGGTAAAAAAGTTTCCAATACCATCTTTTGATTAATATTATGAAAATCTTACAAGTATTTTTTCGGTTTGTTTAGATTTTATTTTTTACACAATTTAACAATATCCATCAACCATAAAATCACTTTGGATCAACACAGATTTCAAGGAGTTTTACCAAAATAGTCAAATTTAAAAAAACAAACCACTTTAAGTCCTCAAAATACTACCATTTTGTTTGGAAATGAATATACTTTGATATCGATCAATAAATAATAACCTATGATATATTTGAAGTGTTTTAAACAAGTAAAGTGTGAAAATGTTACAACTGTTAACAGGACATTTTCGCAACTTTGAAAAAGGGGGGGGGGGGTGCTTTTTAAAAGTTTGTTATCACTGAGGAAATTTGTGATGAAATTTAGAAAATAATTAGGATAGATGAAGCTCTTAATCCTAGTGGGGGTACAAAACAATGTGAACCATTTCTTTTTTTTTTGTTGTTGTGTAAAAGAGAATCCTTCAACATGACAAGTACCGAACATTTTGAAAAGAATATATTTTGTGCTCCAACTCAATCCTTATACCCTTTTATGCATTAAAATTATAATTGTATGTTTTATCTTTTCGTAGTAGCTATTTTTAATTAGCCTATTTGAAAAAATATTGTTTCGGTTTCAGCGAAACAGTCGATCGTGCTGATAATAGTATCAACAAGCAGCAGCTATAATCAAGCCTGGTGATTTAAAAAAAACTACCTAACAGGCTATTTTATTTTGAAAAGAAAAAAAAAAGAAAGACTTCTTTGCCATTCGAGTATTTCTCTTCAAAAAAATTGACTATCAAAAAAACAATTTCACATAAATTTAACATGAAAAAATATAAAATAATCTCTCGTTTTCGGGCCATTCTTGTCTTTTAGAGCAGTTAGCCCTCTAAATTCTTTTGATATCTTTTCATGCTGAGAAGTTAGTATAAAAAAATATATAATTTCTTACTCTACCACTAACTTTAGGTTCTGAGTGACAAACCCACTTCCTAAAAATGCCTTCCCTTAACAGTACCATTAATCCTAAATCTGAGTGACAAGCCTTCCCCTAAAAAAAACTCCCGTAACCCTACTTTTAACCTTAGATATGAGTGGCACACCTCCTCACCCTCTGAGAAAAACTCTCTTAACCCTAAGTCCGAGTGGCAAGCTCTAAACAAAAACTCTCTTTAAACCATACAATCGTCTAAAAAAAATAGACCCCTTTTTAACAAAAATATAAAGTTTTTACTGAAAAGGTAGTGTAAAAAATGTGACAAAACGCATATGGTCTTAAACAGGGGAAAATATAGAACCGTGTAGGGACACAAAAATAGTCATAACTTCCTTACTTTTAGTGAGATTTAAAAAATTTAAAAAGATTCTTGCTGAGATCATCAAGCTCTTTCCTTGTATTCCATTATTGAAATATTTTAAGTAATTTCAATTTGTTCATGTATATTGCTACACAATTGTACGTCATTTGTAATCAAGAAAAACTTATGAAATTTCAATTGGAATAATATTTTCCATATGAACAGTATATTCGTTAGAATTTAAATAAAAGATCATGGGGATATTTCATCAATCTATTATATATTTATTATTTAGCAGATTTTACAAGTAACAATTATTTCAAAATAGTTTTGGATGAAAAGCATTTTTTTTTCTCTATTTCTCTACTTTTTGAAAGAAAGGTTGGTGCAGCCATAGAAAACTTATTTTCCAACCAGTTTCTGTCAAGATTTCAGCAGTTCTCAATCCAAGAAAATTGAATTTCTGTGTAACCTTGATCAGAAGGCTACTGTTTTGGGGGAAGTAGGGAGTGTGAATGTAAAATTATGTATTTATTTTGATTTGCTTTGATGTTGGTTTTCGTCCTTTGAGTCGATATTATTTTCTTACTAACAAGATAGAATTTGATTGAGGCATTTTTGTCCAAAGATATTGGATGTCATGCCAAGTGATAACTTATAGGTGTTAGCTGATGTGATTGAGGGGTAAACTTGCTTGTAGAGCTTGCTGGTTGGTAATATTAATGCTTTGGTTTTGCACTTGTTTTGACTAGTGACAGCGCTATTACTTTTACACTTTAGCTTTTTGGAGCTTAATCTTGGTATGCTTGATTGTTCTATCTTGAGTGAGTTTGTTTTCCTGAAATATTACGATATTCTACAATGCCAGTTTCAGTGAGGAAAACCTACCAACTTTGGACATCAATTCGTTCCCATCACCATATCAAGACTAGTAAATACATGTTTAGTTTGACATTGTGACCGGACTAAATTTTATTATTTCAAGCAGGGTTGTAGATTCGGAGGGTTTGGGAATGAGTCTGAATTGTAAGAATGCTAGTTGGATTTTTTTAAGTGCCAGAGAATCATCAGACAGCGTGAATATTGGAAGATTTTTAAATTTGGAGTCGGATATTTTGAAATTCTATTTTTCGAATCCTAGGAGTCTGAGTCGGACTTTATACCTTCTGACTCTGCAATCCTGGTTTCAAGTACATAACTACATGTAAATAGTCAGTGACCATCAAGATGTAATAAGTGTAAGCTATACACAACACAATAAAAGCCTATTCCAGAATTAACTAAAACTT
Organism: Sepiola atlantica; assembly: GCA_963556195.1. NCBI lineage: Eukaryota > Metazoa > Mollusca > Cephalopoda > Sepiida > Sepiolidae > Sepiola > Sepiola atlantica. The sequence continues at coordinate 184,607,187 of OY744517.1, read as the reverse complement.
TAGATCAGATTTTCTCAACCATTGGCAGCAATTTACGTGTTTCAGAAACGAATTGGAACCACAGAGTGAGAGTTGAGATATTGATCTTTTTTACGAACCCCAATTTTACAGTGCACCTATTGAGTCAGCCATGTTGGAATGGTGCAATGACATTCTAAAATCTAATGAAAAGGGGTGAATGAAAGCAGAAAGGTTGCCAGTCACTGCCTGAGATTATTGAATAGAAAGAAAACTAATCTCAACACAATGCAAAAGAAACTCTTTCCTTCTCCCCTTCCTTCAAGTCGTTTATGATACTTGTGAGATGTGCCTTGCGAATATAGCAAATCAATAAAATCTCTTTCTGATACAAACAGATTTTAGTATTAGATAAAACCAAATGACATTTTTAATGAATCATTTTTCATAACTTATTGTTCTGACATTTCTTTTATTGCGTAGTCACTTAAATGTAATTCCCCCATGTGTTACTGTTTTCGCCTAACAAATAGTGAATTGGTCATTTCATTGCTATTAAAAGTGCAATTTGTTGGTCACTTATCACTACAAATTACTCTTATATTGTTGTTGTTGGTGACTTTGCACCCAGTCAATACTTTTTAGATGTTTTATTTCTAAAATTCTGCTATTTTTATGAATACATAAAAAAACAATTTTTTTGGCAGCAAAACTTTAACTTTGATTAACAAGATTAGTTACAATATCGAAGAAATAGATTATAGCACTACCTATTCTGAGAATTTATATTTTAAAGATATCTAGCCTTATTCCAAGTGTTCATTAACCTAAAAAGATTTGAATAAATTCCAATTTTCCATTATTTTCTTAAACTGGTGTCTGAGGTCTGTTCAGACATTACAAACATTCTTTATACGATTTTAAAATGAATTTTTTTTTTTTTTTTGAAGGCTGTATTTTGATCTGGCCTTTGAACAACAACAACATTTGGCTTTGTTTCAAATAGCAATCCTTAATCAAATGCATAGATCTTAGGCAAGTATTTTATGCTCTACTACCCTCTCTGAACTATTTGTGTAGTAGTAAATTGGAGAGACATAAAAATCAATGACAATTGATTTGCTAGATCAATACTCCATCGATATTATAGCAAGAATATAAAAAGTTAAACTTAGGCTTAGGAAAGTATTTTTGGCTACTCTGATCTATCACAGATTGTTTATCTAATTTTATTTTGCTTTTGAAAAAAAAAGCCTATGATTTAAAACATGTCTTTTGTGGTTTCCTTCGTTTAATGCAATTTTCTGTAAGACCAAATTAATGATCACTTGAGTAAACTTCAATAATGATTTCCTAATTATGCCTTTTCTATCAGTTGTTTATTTACAGAGTTTATAGTTCGTTTGTTGTCTGAAAAATAAAGTCATAAAACATTTTCAAAAACTGAATTCTTTAAACTCTGTTATTTATTAAAAAAAAGTATATAAGAAAATTCATTTTGGTATATCACATAGAAATCATGGTTACAAATTAAAATCATCTTTTTTCAAAGTATTTGATTGGCAACAAAATTTTTTTCTTAAAATTTTTAAATTTAAAAGTTATTTTCAGAATTAAAAAAAAAATCTTGTCTAAATTGGCAGTCTTGAACATTAATAAATTTAGTTTTAGTCTGATCTTGTACATTAGTTTAAAAGTTTGTAACGTGTCAGACACTGTCTAGTGAGTTTATCTAATCTGTATTCAGTTAAAAGAAATATAACTTCACTAAGTATTTAAATTGAAATAAAGTTATTTAAAGAATTTTTTCTTTTTAATTGTATACATTTTGAATCCATTGTACAAAATCATTGTATTTTTTTTATCTTCAAAGTATTTTTGCAACATTTTGGATTGGTTTGATGTCCTTTTTTTATTTATTTTTCTCCCTTTGATTTCTTTATCAAACCTTGTGAAGAAAATCTTGAATCTTATAATCGTGTGTTCTGACATCAAGTTAAACATGTAAATAGTCAAATTTCTATATAATAAAGTGCATCAATAAACTCTTTGAAAATATATGATGAATAGGAAATTGTTTTTCAGATCGTACAAGTAAGTTATTTGCTAGCCTGTGTGTATTATGTGAGTGTGTATATATATATGAGAATAAAATGCACGATATATCAAAATGAAATACTGTGAAAGACAGGATGTGTGAAAAAGATAATCGGAATAAAACAAATTAAATACAGGAATAAATCAAGAAACGAGAGATTTTACTGGTTTCATTCAGATCAACGAACGTCTTCAGAAAAAGTGAAGATTTCAAATTTATTCGATAACAGTAAAAACATAGGACAAAGAAGAAAAAGATCCTGGTTAAATTAACTTTTCATTTTTACTATATTTCATCCATATTTCCATTTTTCCTTTTTCTTTTTTTTTTCTCTCCCCCCCCCCTTCCCATTTTAACGTCTCTGCCGCACGTGTCTCATTATTCTTTCTTTTTTCAAATAGTTTAACATGTGCCAATAACATACTGTTCTGCGTTCTTCTTTTTTCTCTGTTTTTACCGTTATCGAATAAATTAAAAATTTTCACTTTTTCTGAAGACGTTCGTTGATCCGAACAAAACCGGTAAAATTTATCGTTTCTTGATGATTTATTCCTGTATTTAATTTGTTTTATTCTGTTTATCTTTTTCACACATCCTGTCTTTCGCAGCATTTCATTTTGATATATCGTGCATTTTATCCTTATATATATATATATATATATATATATATATACAGGGCTTTACGTGCTCCACTACTTTTGGAGCTGCTCCCGCTCCTGCTCCAACACCCAAAATTGGAACTGGCTCCTCTCACGCTCCCCATTTTCAAAAAGGAGCTGCTCCTGCTCCTACTCCTATAAAAAAGGAGTGGCTCTTTTTCAACGCTCTATAATGAAAATGTACCTTTTTTCATAAACGTTCTATTCTGCCAATGAATGGTCGAAGGATAGGGGTGGGCGTCAAAGGATCTCATCAATATGGGTTGGGATGTCACTTTAAGTGTAAGACCGTAAGATAATAATTGACAAAATCTCGCTAATATTTTGAGAGTTATAGGAAAACATGTCGGACGAAGTATAGGATTATACGTAAATTTTCGTTTCCTGGGGTATAAAATAGAAATAGAAAAATCCCTGAAGTATTTTAAAACAATTTTAATTTTCATTACATTAACAACCTATTTTTTCAGGAAAGGAAAATTTGACCCGATATTTTTTCTATTTACTTTGGAATGGAATTTAGATTTGTTTTAAGTAAATAAAGTTTTACTTTTAAACATTATTAATGATTATTTTCTTTTTAAAGAAAACATTTCTCTGGGAGAGGAGAGACAGCCATGGCAACATTACTCGTCGTGTTGTTGTTGTTTAATATTTGTTTGTTTTACGAACGTAACTATATTGTATAATGTATATTATTATTTATAACAGAGAAACACGCAAGTACTTTCAAACAAATCGATTTATCCATTTTTTTTCTATAGTACAATTTGGGGAAAAAAAAAAACCCAATGAAGTTTATCTTTTAAAGATTGAATAAAAAAAATATTTTTCATAAGTTGCCCTAAAAATATCAATAAATTGTCAATAAACAATTCAGACCTCCATTTAATGTATTAAAATTTCATACAAAATATCTGGCCTAGACCTTGGGAGTTGAAAAAATATCGGGTCAAATTCCCCCCCCCCCCCCCCCCCCCCGATGGGTAAAAATGTGGCATAAAAGTTCAATTTGATATATGCTAAAAAAATCAATTAGAATTTTTTGTCAGGACAAAATGTACCATTTCACCCCAAAAATCGATTTTATCAAACATTTGGGTGAATACCGAGTGAAATGGGCGAGAAAATCCAACAGCCCCTATAGTATAATTGAACCTAAAATTCATTATTTACAAACACGAATTAAAAGAAAAATTGGCTTATTTATTCAATCAGCAATAAACATCCCTGTCTTAAATACAAAAAAAGTTCAAATCTATAAGAAAATAACTTCAAAGACATCTATAGACTCACTGGCGCATTTAAAGACATTTGGTGCCAAATTGTCTGTCTTCTGCCTTAAGAAAACTGTCCCATCAAAAATTTAACACAGATGTAAAAATCTGAGAACTTCAAATGTTCTCCTTCTTTCTCCCTTTCTCTCCCTCCCTCTCCCTATCTCATATACATTTACCAGATATAATTTTAAGAAATAACTCAGAGTAAACTCTGAGACTTTCTTTTCTTTTCCTTTTTATTGCTGAATAAAAAACTAATGTTTAAAAGAAAGAAAGAAAAAAAAAAGGTTTTGGAGGGAGGAGCGCAAAGCGATAAAACCACCGCTCTTTAGTCCCAAATGGAGTTGCTCCACTCCCACTGAATATAAAATGAGCCCTCCTCCTACTTTTTGGAGGGCTCTGTAACGCCCTATATATATATATATATATATATTTTAAATAAAACGTTACATTAATTTGATCGTCCATCGATACCTCTAGTTTCACGGAGGGTGATGCATCCATGGATCTATCTCTCCAGAGTGCCAACCTGGGTAAGAACTATGGAAGTTCTGGATTCCCAATCGTCAGGAGCTTTCTCTGGTCTCACTGATATGATCTAAAGGAAGGCGAAACGTAAAAAAATATAATCATTAGTTTTGATATCGATTATACATGAAAAGAAAAAATTTATTAATTTCTAAGAATTCATATTAAGTTAATATTTACCAATTTTCTCAACTAATAGAGTTTCAGCTTTCCTCCATAATACACTGTTTTATTTGTAAAAAATGGGAGGGGATCAGAATCTTCTTCCAGTGTTTTAATTGATAAGATGTAGACAAAATATACAAATATATATGCGATGCCTATTGTAATAGATTCTATGAATTGTGAAAGAAATCTAAAATTATAATTACATTTGTCAATTTAATGTGGCCATATCACAAAACTTGTAATGGAGTGTCACAGACATTTAAAAAAAAATGATGTCATCTATATGCCATATTTTACTTTTATGGTAATATTTTTTTGTGAATATTTTAAACATTGAGTTGTAATTTGATTCTTTTTGGTTAGTCATATGACATTTGCTGTTGTCTTGGATTTCTTTAAACGCACTCTTTCTGATTACATTATAATACTGATACACAAGAGAATAAACAGCCGAAAATATAGGTTTCTCTCATTGCCGTTGTTTTTTGGGGTTTTTTGTTCTCAACATTTGTTCTGCTTATAATATTATCTCTGTTTTTGGTTTCTTCTTTTCTCATTTTGGAAAATGGTTCAACTCATTCAAGATTGTGATTTCCTGGTACATGAATACCAATCTTTCTGTTTCTTTTCTTTCTCTCTGAATGAACTATGTAATTGTTATCGCATTAATACATGCATATGTTACTTTATTAATGTTTGGGTAAATACAAACATTTTTCTTTATCCCTCTCAAGTTAGCCAGTCACATCAAAATGATTTGTTTATTTTATCTGTTTTGTGGCAGATCGACTCTTTTAGGATTATTTAAAGCTGCAACACAATACCATTGTATACAAGTGAACACCAGTTGCTATTTTATACATTTATGCTATTCCCAACAGTATTAGTTTGTACATGACCACAATAAATCCACTAGGATTTGAACTCTACATAGCTGGTCCTATAGTTTGCGATAATATAATGAGGTCATTCATGTACCCCACACCCAACCTGTTTATAAATCTCAGCTGCCCCAAAAACAAAGTTAAGCAAGAATAATCCATAACTTTCTGTATTCGTACATTTACCATTGTATTAGAAAATTCTGTCATTATTTTATAAGAAAGATTTGGCTATCGTATAATTTTTATAAGTATCAGTTTAGTCTCTCTCTCTCTCTCACATAAAAAAGCACTTCATAATGATAACACTTATAGTCAGAGATGTAAATTTATGTACCCTTCAATGCTGTGTTAATAATTAGTTTTAAATTCTACTTAGATTAACCATTAAATTGAAAGAGAACATAATATTTTAGATAATTACATTAACTTCCAGGATATTTTTTTTCCAGAATATAATTGTGAAAATTTCAGTAGTTAAAATTCTATACCAATTCTTACATTTATAGTTTTACGTTATATTAAAAGATATGAATGTGAATAGACTTAATTTTTATATTAACTTATTTTTTTATATTGTTTTGTCTTGGATTAATTGAAGAGAAAGGCTTTTTTCCTCTTTTTTTTTTTTATTACAAAAATTTAATGAGCTTGGTGTAAAATAATAATTAAAAAAATGATTAAAAAAATGATTAAAAAAATAATTAAAAAAATGATTAAAATAATAATTAAAAAAATGATTAAAATGCTACTGTTGGTAAATTACCAGCAAAATACCTTTTTACAATATGTCCTATCTCTCTACAGTCTTGTAAACAATGAGACTGAAATGTCGATAATTACTGAATCTAGAACTTCTCATAGATTTCGGTATGGCATATGTAGACGGAGACAAATTAAATTGGCAAAGAATTACTTGCGTATCAGGTTTTAGCATAAAACCTCCAAGTGTCAGCTGTTCTATAATTTTTGGTATTTGATAAAGAATTTAGATTTATGTTGTTCTTGCTTTCAGCTATGTTGAAAATTAGGGCTTTTCTTGTCTACATCTCGCCTCTGTTTCTGAAAGGGAATAACTCCTCAAACATAAGTAAGTTTTGATAGTTATTTAACGTTTAGGAGAGCAAGAGCTGTTTATATATTGAAGGCCTTCGACGTAGTCTGGTACAAAAGGGTTGCTTCACAAACTTGTCTACTATACAATATCTGGCAATGTCTTTACAACAATTGAATCCTTCCTCTTGGATAGATTTATAAAAGTAGTTGTTGAAGGGCAGAGCTCTGAAACACACAGAATCAACAGCGCCATGCCCCAACGATCTGTTCTGCGGCCAAAACTCTTTCTGATCTTTATTAGTAAGCTTTCAAATGACATCCTGAGATCATTTGACATCTATGCAGACGACTGTCTATGACTGCACTTCGAAGCACCCCGATGATCAAGATCTTGCTGATTCTGTGTCTTCAGACCTGGGGCATGTAGTGCACTAAAAGTGGCTTGTTACTTTTAACACTTCTAAAACCAAGCTTCTCTCCTTTAACCACCAGTGCTTAGATCCCAGTTTTGCTCCAGTCGAAATGAATGGCTCTTTCCTTGAAGAAGCCTCTTATTTTAATAAACTCTTAGGTCTGGCATTCACCCCAGATCTAAAATAGAAGATGTATATCCAATTTGTTCCTAAGGTCACTGGTAAAATGGTTGGATCCGTCTACCACTTCAGAAAGTACCTCGCACCAGATGCAATCATCTACTTATATAGAAGTCAGATACGTCCAAAGACTGAATACTGTTGCCACATCTGGTGATGTGCCACACAGCACTCTTTCCTGCCTTGAAAGAGTACAAAATCTACTTCGAAATCTGATGGGGAGTGCTCTTTTCTCTTCTCTGCAATCCCTTTATTACAGGAGAGACGTTTTTAGTCTTTCTCTGCTCTACCGTTATTACCACGAAAAGTGCTCGACTGAGCTTTAATCTTTGCTTATACTTTGTAAAATATTCACAACAGGAATTCGTTTTTCTATACCATCGAAAAAAAGACTTTCCTTTCTCCCTCTATGTTTCTAGTGTCAGGCAGAATTTTCATAAACAGAGCTTCTTTGCAAGGACTTCCCGGCTGTGGAACACATTGCTGCGGGACTGCTTCCCTGATGATTACAACTTGGTCGTCTTCAAGTCGAATGTTAACCGATACTTGTTAAAAATGCCTCATAAGTAAAAAGTTCATACCATTGATAAATGTCAGTACTCCCATAGTTTTCCCAGTCTTTCAGCTGACAATCATTTCAGTTTTATTATTCTTGAGTGGCTTTTGGCCTTGATAAGCTGTGACTGAGTAAACACAAAAAAACAGTTGGTCACCAGAGGGCAATCAATTATAGAAAACCTCATCAGAGGGCTACTTTGCTGGTTTGCCCATGCATTTCACCACAATCTGGGTGTCCTGACATGTAGCCTGATAGCTCCACAGCCTCTAACTGCTTGACGAAAAATATACATTTGGTAGTTGAAGACATGGCTTTTCACTGTCCCAACAGATCTAGTACACATTTCAGGGCCCCACCATCTATGGCCTTTAACAGTGGAATTGCAAATGAATCGAAATTAAAGTCGAAAGTCAATCATCAAGCTGGGTCTACAGCAATACAGGACCTCTTGTCAAATTGTTGGAAGCCAGCTCAACCCATCCCAGGGTGATAGCTGTGACAGACAGTTCTGTAGAGTTAATAATCCAAACAAAATGGTTTAATGATTAAATAATTGGGTAGTTCAACTAAATTTAAATCCCACTAGAGTTTAATAAAGATTAAGTTCTTTTATTTTTTAAAGAATGTTTTAGTCTCTTCAAATGTTTGAATTTGAAACATCCATTGAGTTTTGTTTTTAATTTTGTTTCTTAGATTTTACAGGAAGGGTCTGTTCCGAAGTATCATTCTCAAACAAGACCAAGATTTTCATGGATGTTTAAATTCTAGAATATTTAATTCTCTGGAATTCCCACCCAGGCAATGTTAGGTACTCCAGCTAATACATAATATTTCTACTGTTGAGCCCGTTTCTTTGTCCTTCATGAGATTTCAATATAATATTAATATACTGCAATAATATGTTATCTTGTTTGGAAACTTATGAAGATAAGAGTATTTTTTTAAAGTCTCCATGATGTAAACTAAGTTTACAATGACACATGTATTTAAACTGTTTTACTTTTCATAAAGTTAAATTTGAAAGAAAATCTATGGTAAAAAAAAAAACTTGCCTTTATCAGTTTTCAAGATCCTGTGTCCCATTTGTTAGACATGTTGGTAAAAAAAAACTTCAATCCAAACAAATGTACGTTTTTGTTATAAATTCTTCAAACCTTATCATGTTATCTTAGATAAACCAACTTGTGTGAAACTTGGTGTTGATACCATTCTTATATTTATTAGTCTTATCAAAAATTGGAGAATTCCTGTTTTTCATAATGATCACCATTTTTTTCAGGCATTCATGTCTTTTACTGTTTGTTAGTATCTTATTTACCTTTAGGCATTCTATAATTCTATAAATTGGATGTCTTGAGAGATAATGGATACTTTCTGAAAGGGTGCCTGAACCATGAATTTAGTGAAGCAAGAGTTGCACAAGTACCAACAGCACTTCTCCTGACCCGACATTGTTGATTATGTCTAGAAGAAATCCCAAGATGATGAGAAAGCATTCCTTCTGATCATCGTTAATATCCAATTTCTTCTCGTTCACTTTTATTAAGATGAAAAACAACTTTATATACATGATGGGTTGAACAAAATAATGGAAACACTTCAAAATTTCAAACAAATTTATTTCAATATCAGAGTAGGACTGTCTATGGTAGTAATTGCAGTTTAAATTCTAAGAAGTATGGATGCATGCAAAGGTTAAATCTCGAAATATGAAAAGCCTTTGATAGGGTCTAGCACAAAGAGTTGCTTCACAAACTTGCTAGCTATGGAATATCTGGAAATCTTCTCTCAACCATCAAGTCCTTTCGCTCTGATAGGTCTATAAAAATAGTTGTTGATAGGCAGAAGTCTGAAGCACATAGTATCGATGCCAACGTGCCTCAAGGATCTATTCTGGATCTAACTTTGTTCCTGATTTTCATTAATGATCTTCCAAATCATATTCTGAGATAATTTGTTGATGTCTATGCAGACAACACAACTATCTATAGCAGCACTTTGAAGAACATTGCTGATCAAGATCTTGCTGATTATCTCTTCTGATTTGGAGTATGTGATGCAATGCGGCAAAAAGATGGCTTGTTACTTTTAACACATGTAAGCCAAGCTTTTCTCTTTTCACCACCAATGATGAAGCCCCTTGTTTTAATAAGCTTCTGACTTTCACTGCAGGTCTAAAATGGAAGACTTATATCGATCTATTGCTAAGGTTACTGGAATAATGTGTAGATCATTCTATCGCTTCAGAAAGTACCGGACTCCTAATGCAATCCTCTACTTATATAATAGTCAGATACGTCCTAAGATGGAGTATTGTTGCCACATCTGGGGAGGTGCCATTCAGAGCATCTTTTCTTGCCTTGACAAAGTACAAAATCGACTTTGCAATCTAGTGGAGGATGATCTCTTCCGATCTTTACAACTCTTTTCCTACACACGAGATGTTGCTAGTCTTTCTCTACTCTATCATTATTTCCATGGAAGGGATTGACTGAGCTTCAATCTCTAGTTCCTCCTTGTAAGACATTCACAGAAAGAACTTGCCCTACTATCACAACTGCAAAGAACTTTCCTTTCTTCCTCCATGTGTCTAACATCAAATGGAATTTCCATGAACTGTTTCTTTACAAGAACTTCCCGTTTGTGAAACACGTTACCACGGGACTGCTTCCTTGCGGGCTACATGGTTCTCTTCAAATCCAGTGTCAACAACAGTCTTCATAAATAATCAAATTTTGTTCATTCCATTTTATTCCTCATATTCAACTGACCATCTCATTAACCCTATCCTCAATTGGCTCGTTAGTAAATAAATTCTTCAGCTAAAATTTCTTGTGATTATCGTAGAGTAGAAGAAATCCAATGGCATGCTTGGAACTAACAAATTCCTGCAGATGTTTTTTATCTGCTTTAAATGACTAAAAGTTTATTTTTTTTATTCTAATAGTCCATATACTACTAAAACGCTGAGAATGTTGTTTATCTTCTTACCATACAAATTTCATCTGTACATGAATGGTTTAGATGGTCGAAGAAAGAGCAAATAATATAAATAAAGGGTGAATGATAAAAGTGCTAAGAAAAATTAAATGATGTACATAGATATTTTTATGACATTACAATGTATTCTGAAATTCTTTGACTTTGTGAAAATGGGATGTGTTGAAAAGTTGTTTTTTTTCTTTTAATTCTGTTAGTTTTTTTTTTTTGCTGTTGAAAATGTCTAATCTTTTACTTTTCTTTGTCTATTAATTTAATCTATCAATGTCGACCAAACAGATCATGGGTCATCTAGTGTATAATAAATGTTTGGGTTATTTTGCTTAAGGACATATTAACTGTTAGTCTTTTAATGTTGTGAACCAATTATTTTGAACAAATGTCTTACTTTTATAAACGAATTGTTAGACAAAGTAGTTGTACTATTTAATCCATAACTGGGAAGAATGAGTGGATTCATACCTTTCCAAAATTATATTAACTATGTTCAACATATTTAATATGCAAGCCGTGCTGGCTATATCTGCTAGTTTTTAATCGTTTCTGAGATATTCCCAGTGTGAATATGGATTTGTAATATATTTCTGCTTATTTAGATTTTATTTACAAGTTTTAATCTTCATGTCAAGCTTTATGTGCTGTAAAATCAATCAATATTCTTTATGCTTAAACAAAAAATAAATTTCTAAATTCTTTACATAATGATCATATATTTAAACATATACAACTGATTTTTAAAAGCAACCTTTATATATTTTATCTAATATTTATGTTATTCAATTGTATAACTTTAATTTGGAATTTCTGTAAATTATAGACATTAAAAAGCTAATTTTTGCAATTATTTTTATTTATTCAATTAAAACATAAAGAGAAATATGTTGGTAAGAAGAACTTGTATTTTGCTTTTGTGGATCTGGAAAAAGCTTTTGACGGAGTGCCAAGAGATGTCTGATGCGTTTTGCATAAACTAGGGATAAAAGACTGGTTCGTGAAGGTTGTTCAAGCAATGTACAAAAATGCTCAGTCATGTTAGAATTAACAGAACATTTAGTGACAGCTTTACTGTTAAATTAGGAGTATGTCAGGGTTCTGTACTGGATCCGTTGCTTTTCATTTGTGTCTTTGAAGCATTATCCTGGTAGTTTCGTATGGGTTGTCCGGAAGAGATGCTGTATGCTGATGATTTAGTACTTGCCTGTGAAACAATGGAAGGTCTACTTGTTAAGTTAAAGACTTTGAGGCATGCTATGGAAAGTAAAGGTCTGAGAGTGAATGTTTCCAAGACCAAAGTGATCATCAGTGTTGGTAGTGTTGAAAAGGCCCAGAAAGAAGGAGTTCTCCTTCTCAGTTTGTTGAAAGGGAGTCGGATGCAACTCAATTTTTTTTGCGGTACTTGCAAGCATTGGGTACACAAGTCTGGTGACGGTGTGGAGAGACTGAGGGATAAGTGGCCACAACTAGTGTGCGCCTGCTGCAAAGAAGCAGTGGCCGCACGTGGCCACAAACCTAGAACCATTTGATTACAAGGCGAAGGTTGTAATTATGTAAATAAGTGCTGTTGGCAGTCTGAGATAGCTGGATAAAAGGAGATTTTTTTGCTCGAGAACTGAGTTTTGTTTTGGATGCCACGTTGTTTGTGTGTGTTTTGAACGGCTGTCGCTTATCCCCTGATTGTGTTGATTATATTTTGAATTGTGTTGCTGACATAAGCATAGAAGTGAACAACTGCTACTGCTAGTACTGAGAGTGAACGTCTCGTTTTTCGGCAAAAAAGAAAAACAAGGACTACTGTTACTGCTAATAAAAAGAGCAAACGTTTTGTGTTGTCGGAGATAGGAAAGGGAGAAATTTAGAAGGCTTTTCAAAAGATTCGACTGTTCGACTTTTGAACTGTGAACTACTAAAGGTGATGCTTCAGTAAGAGTTGCTCCAGGTTCACCTGCTCAATGTTTGATACAACATCCTTACATTTATTTTACTTGGATCTTCTCATCAAGATTGAAAAATTGATGATAAATAAAATACTAAATGCATTCTAAAGATTGGCTTTTCTGAAATATCTACAAAACATCCAAAATGCCTATCGGAATGAACTGTGAAAAACAACAAAAATGTTTATAATTATCTCAAAAATGAAGATACTCGGAACGTCAGAGATAAAAATTGGATCTTTTTTATTTGATATTTTTAACAAAGTGATTAGTTCTGAAGTTATTATGCATGACTTTGAGCTAATTCTTTTTAAAAATCTTTATATGTTTATTGTGACAAATAAGCCATTGGCTTTCTTATATTTCTTGATCTCTTGTAATCTTTGATCCTTACTTAGTATTCTTTAATGCACAGCTGTGGTTTTTATTAGAAATACTAGGAATTTGAAGCTTCATTTGTCAGTACTAATGGGAAGAAGTAGTGTCAAGATCCTGACTCACAGTAATCAAGTAAGCAATAATTAATGCAATAGATGCATTTTCCAAGTGGGATTTGTACACTTTTAGTATCAAATATCTGCTCTAAATAATATAAATAAGACATAGGATTTGATCTTCCTATTTAACCTTCTACTAAGTTTTTATTTTCTCATCTTCTTTACAGTATTTCCTTGTGAATAATAAGTAATGCTCAAGAAAATGTTTGATGGCTGAACATATATAAATATTTTATTGCCTCATTTTTGCATTTTGCATATGAGGAAAAGATATTAATAACTGATTTCTTTATATATTTTTCAACTGGATTAGTTTTAATGAATCTTTAATCCAAGTTATGATTGCAATGAAATGGGGAACAGATGTCTTTGATTTCTTAGATTTTTGGAACTTCTTTTTAAGTGAATATCTGTAAATAAAATTGAAAGTAAATAATCATTAATGATAAAATTGGTTTTGTTTTTAATTATTTATGTTTCTGATAAAAATGTGTTACTTTATCTGAATAAAAACTGTTATAAGCATAATTTTCATGAAATTCTTCATAATTTTCTGTCTTACTTGTAATGGCTACCATTCTGGTTGGATTGGGCCAGCTTTCCCTTGAGCAAGTACAGCATCTTCGACTATTGCAGTCCGCTTTCTTTGATTCTGAGTTAGATCACCCGGTATGGGTGGCCAATCGTGATTCCATAATCGAAGATCAACTACTTGTAGGCCTAATAGTGCTGCTAGGTCACCTGATTGTCGTAGCCCATGTCTTCAGGTGGCCACCAGCACATTTGCACCAACCAGGTAGAGAAGGGGAGATAAGGACCTTGTGGACGAGTTCTCTCTAAGGTGTCAAGCTGCATGCCTGAACCATCTTAGACAGCGTTGGAGAAGAATGACCGATATCGAAGATTCGGTTGTTGACGGAGATCTTGTGGTGGTACTCAATCCAGATTGTGGCAGCATAGAATGCAGTTATGGTAGTCGTCGTTGTTGAGGATTTTGAGACTATGCAGATCAACCACTCTCATTGGCCATATTTCGCAATTATAGAGAAAGATCTTACTGCAAGAATAGTTTTCATAACTAAAATTCTTCATATATTTAAGGCTTTATTCAGCTCAAAAGCATACATGCAAAATAGGTTCTTAGAATCTTCGCTAGATAGCGTCTCTCCTATATCTATAGAATTCTTTAGACAAATGGGGGTAATTCAAGTCCCCTGATATCCATATTTATACAACATTCTCCACTGCTAAACAAAATCATACAAGAGTAATAAGCAGAAATAATAATAAAGATTAAAGTTAGTCATGTCCGTATCGTTGAGGTACCTGATTGTCAGAATGATGGATAAATTCCTCTGTTGTATTATCTGGACTCTCCCCAGTATCTTTCACTCCTATAGTCTGCTTACAATCAAGAGTATCTGGTTGCATAGGTGATACAGTAAATTCAGTAGGGATTGTATCTGGAAATGTTGCTCCATTTGAATAAAGAGCTAAATCCTCAAATAAGATTTTCCCATCCGGAAATGATGTTTTGTTTGGACAAATCTTTAAAGGGGACTAGATTCCCTGCCATTTGAATACTTTATGATCGTATATTAAATTTAGCTTCCAAAGCTCAACCAGGGGTGTTAGTCTTGCAAGGCCAAACAAATTAACATAAGTGAACAGGATCTGGATTCATTAACCATGTAGGAAGTAATGTTCCCTGACAAGAACGCCTTTGGAATCTGAAGAATCTCTCATGAGGAGTTTCATTGGTTGTTGTTGAGAATAGCAATCTAATTGAGTGAAGATCTTCGGGTAATATGGATTTCCCACTCACTTGTTGGGTTCATGTTGTGACTTAGCAGTCAAGCAAAGGAGTTTCCAAATTATTCCATTATATTGCTCAGCCTGACCATTTCCAGTAGGATGATATGAGGTAGACTTATTAAATGTAACCCCATGACTAATGAGATAAGTCTTCACCACAGGATATGAAAACTGCTCCTTGGTTTAAGTGCATGAAACCAGGCATGCCACAGAGGGAGAAAATGGTGTCCAACATATTAAAATTGTTGAAGATATATTCAGGCAAGGGATGGGAAAAGGCTATCTTGAATATTCATCTACAGCTGTAATTATATATTTATTAATTGTACGCAATGGTAGGAGGGGAATGGAATTAATATTTTTTTTTTCCATTGGTTGGGTAGCTTTGATAAAAGTATTTCCCTTTAGTCTGTGAAATGGTTTGTGACATACAAGTTAAACAAATCCTTTTTACATTCTCTACAGAAAAATGGCAAGTCCTTTGTTGACAAGATTCTGACCAGCACATTCTTAAGGCTCCATAAAAAAATTGAAGTTTGATTAAATGGTATACATTGAAAATTAGGGAAAATAACATTTTAAAGCTGTTTGCTTAGTAAAATTTTTCTCACATGAGTTACAAATACATTTTAAAGACATATGTGTGTTTTGTTCCTTTCTTTCTGAGATGAAAAATGATTCTTCAAATATTCTTCTCAAGACAAAACAATTCATGATATATTTTTTTAATCTTTAAACATCCTTGTAAAATTAGTTATTTTCTTACACAATATTCTGATAAATCATTTTGTAAGATTTTTGTAAAATCTCATTTGCCATTTTGTCAGCTTTTAACCACCTAAAAATTGAAAATGTCACTTATAAATCATGTTTACTCCCTCATGCTCTTTATTGAAGTTTTACAAATTTACTTTGAACATTCAGCATGACAGTTTAATGTTATTTTTCTATTTTGAAAAGAAATGTTGATATAAAATGCCAAGTTTTTAAGAACGATGTCATTTATAAAATCTAATAATTTTTAAATTCACCTGTGATTCTTGTAAGAACAGAAGTAAACTGGAAACAATTTATCGTAGTTGTAGAGCAACTTTACTCATGATAAAATGTGAAAAGACTTTAATTTAAAAGAAACTAAATATTCATTGATTTTTGTCAGACATAATGATGTTATAGTTGAACACATTGAGGATCAAATTGTGACAGATTTGAGAAAGATCAAATTCTTGAACTTTTACTTTTGTCATAAACATCCTTGTTTTTAATGAAAATAACAGCTCATCCTTAAGTCTTTGCTGTACATCTTGTTAACAGCAATGTCTTCGATAGTTCGGGCATGCAGTTTGTCACCCAAAGGGGGAATTAATTTGCGATGTAATTCTCTCTGCCTGGGTGGCACAAGTGTATTGGTAGGAATCTGAGGACTTTGATGGGCGCTCAGGTCCACAGATGGTCAAGTTTTGACAGTTGAACTGAGGTTGGTTAATAATCTTGTGCGATTTTGCTCAGGAGCGCTGTGTATGGGTTGTCATGGTTTGAGATATGGTGCAGACCAGAAAAGAAGCCAGTTCAGAGTGACCCCTGTTTCAACCAACCACAACAACAACCATGTGAAGGAAATACTCATTTTCTCTTTGCCAGATAATGTTCAAAATTAACATTTTACTTAATAGATAGATATACAATTTATTTTATACCATTTATTTTACATAACAAATATCCATTTTTTTTTTTTTTTTTTTTAATTAAAAAATTATTTTTTTTATATATTCTTCCTTTTCAATGTACTACATTCAGTAGATTATTGTTGCATAAATCAATGAAAATTCTAGATCAAAATTTGTTCAAAACTAAATAAATATGCTATGGATTCATAGATCTTTTTTTTTCTTCCCTCCTTTGTGCAATTGACTTATTGGGTATGTGGCCTAAATGATAGAACAGCTATTTAAGAAAAGGCATTGTTAGTTTTGCCAGATGTCTATTCTTTTTCTGATACAGTGTTTACAAATGTCTATGGAATGACAATAATACTTTTAAGAACAACTAAAATTAAAATACAGTAGATGTGAGAATGTGATAAATGATGTGAGATGCTTATTTTATAATTACTGACTAGAAAAACAAAACAAAGGAGTTCACCATTGTGACAGTTCTTCAAAGTAATTTTATTATAACAATTATCTATATAAGACTTGATCCTTTGTTCGACCATTCGCATCTGTTATGCTCTATTTGAAATCAAGAACTCGTCCAGATGCAAAGACAATAATTTAATATTTCTCTGATGTTGCAATGTTTTTCTTTAGTTTTATTTTAAAACCTAATATTTCAGGGAGTTAATATTTGTTTATTTTAAAGGCATCTTTTTTAATTTGTCGCATAAAATATTATAAATATGGCTTGAAAATCTTAAGAGATGAATGCCTTTTATTTCTTTGCCAGAATAATATAGCTACATCTATGAAATCCCCCCCTCCTCTAGATGTTTCTGTGTTTTTTACTAAGTGAAAATAACATCAATTATTTTATTGCTTTAATGAATAGGATTAATGCAAAACAAATCAAACTTACTCAATGAATTCACACTGAAAAGTTCAACTTTTCAATTTTAGGCCCAGCTTATATCATTGTATGTGTCATAATCGACTATGTCCTATCCAATGTTTTTTGTCACTTCTGACACCTACAAAGCCTATGTATATGCTCCTATCATCAGTAAAGTTATATTATTATAACTTGTTTGTATGAAAGAATAAACTACAGCCATATAAAGTATAAATTAAACTGGTGTATTGGTCTAGTTTTACAGACTGATTACAATGCCCCTTTAATTGCTTCTGTCTCAGATTTTCTGCGACACCGAATAGTAGGATCATAATGTTTCATTATAACATTTTTATATTTACTATTATATTTTATTACTTTATTATGCATATTGTATATTCTTAGTCAAACATTTTCCTTCAGATATATTAAGAAAAAAATCTTGAGTATTTCATTTTTATTTTCAATCTTTCTTTTTGTTTAAATTTTTAAAATTTCTATTTAATTTGTTTATAATGTCACATCTATTTCAGATGCTTATTTTATAACTTTACTTTGTTTTTAATTATGCAATATGCAGGTTTGTTTTAATTCCAAATGAACAGTTCTTGTCTTTTGAAGCATCAACATTTAGGTGTTTGGTCAATATCGAACAATGTGTGAATATTGATTGGATGAGCATTACTTGTACTTGTAGTATTATAGAACAAATGATTTCCGTTCGTTTTATTTATTTTTTTTTTCAATAAAATTCCACCAATTCTATTGATTATCTTTTAGAAGAGATACATGAAGACCAAATCAAATCTCTTTATTTTCAAAGATTTTTTTTCTCTAAAAGTTTGAAGTTATTACATCAATACACGCAGTCATTTAGGGTGTGCAAAGGCGATACTAGCAGAGCATAGTATTACTCTCTACTTGATAATATTGCATCCATAGTATTGATTGTTTGTAGGATTGCTAAATTTCTGCTTCATCTTGGCTCTGCTGTTTTAGAATCTGACAGCCATGATCTGCACCACTTTTGATTGGTGATGCATGCGTATCAAATGCCATAACTGTGTAATCAATA
The DNA here is from genome assembly GCA_963556195.1 of Sepiola atlantica. Lineage (NCBI taxonomy): Eukaryota > Metazoa > Mollusca > Cephalopoda > Sepiida > Sepiolidae > Sepiola > Sepiola atlantica. Next base: position 184,588,539 of record OY744517.1, on the reverse strand, counting down.
GTTTTTGATCCAGAGTTTTTCCTATCTAACATAATATGCATTTTCTCTGCAAGATTTCAATCAATAAGAAAATCATTATAACATATAAACTATTTTGTTTGGACTTTCATTTTTCTGCTGCTGCTGCTGGCTTCCTACGTTTGCTCAGTTTAAGCGGACAGACCACTTGTAGAATCATATTTGTAATGTAATTATGCATAATCTACTCAAAAATTATTGTTGTGAAATAATATAAATTTCTATCAACTTTAAATTTTCTGGTTAAGTGATTGGTTGGATAAACAACTTGCTTGTCATTAAAAGGAAGAAAAATCAACCTGAACATATTAGATGAATAAAAAATATAAAAAAACAAACAAATATTAGATGAATGAAAAATATTAAAAAAAAACAAATATTAGATGAATGAAAAATATTAAAAAAAAAACAAATATTAGAAGAATGAAAAATATTAAAAAAAAAACAAATATTAGAAGAATGAAAAATATTAAAAAAAAACAAATATTAGAAGAATGAAAAATATTAAAAAAAAAACAAATATTAGATGAATGAAAAATATTTAAAAAACAAACATTAGATGAATGAAAAATATTTAAAAAACAAACATTAGATGAATGAAAAATATTTAAAAAACAAAAAAAAACATTGGTGCTTGTATAATAAAAAGCCGAAAAAAAAGTTTTTTTGTCTTTTGGTGTTGGAGAGGTAAATAAGGGGCAGGTAACTCTTACCACGAATTTTAGCAAGATTTTCCAGTAATCAAAACTGATGGCTTTAATTGGTGTTGTACATGTGGCTACTGTGTAAGGAGAACGTCGATTAGACATAGGAGTTAGGGTTAGAAAAATATTGTTGTGAAGAGTTACCTGCCCCTTATTTACCTCTCCAACACTAAAAGACAAAAAAAACTTTTTGGGGGCTTTTTATTATACAAGCACCAAAACATTAGATGAATGAAAAATATTTTTAAAAAAACAAACATTAGATGAATGAAAAATATTAAAAAAACATTAGATGAATGAAAAATATTAAAAAAACAAAAAACATTAGATGAATGAAAAATATTTAAAAAACAAAAAACATTAGATGAATGAAAAATATTTAAAAAACAAAAAACATTAGATGAATGAAAAATATTTAAAAAACAAAAAACATTAGATGAATGAAAAATATTTAAAAAAACAAAAAACATTAGATGAATGAAAAATATTTAAAAAACAAAAAACAGATGAATGAAAAATATTTAAAAAACAAAAAACATTAGATGAATGAAAAATATTTAAAAAAACAAAAAACATTAGATGAATGAAAAATATTTTAAAAAACAAAAAACATTAGACGAATGAAAAATATTTAAAAAACAAAAAACATTAGACGAATGAAAAATATTAAAAAAACAAAAAACATTAGACGAATGAAAAATATTTAAAAAAACGAAAACATTAGATGAATGAAAAATATTAAAAAAAACAAAAACAAACAAACATTAGATGAAAAGGAACATGTTTTTTAAAAAAAAGATAGTTTATGTCTTTATTTTATCAGGTAAGCAATTGAGAAATGTAAGGAATATAGCAGTCTTATAATAAGTATGGCATAAAATATATTGAAATAATCACTGTTTTAACAAGTTAACTGTCAAAAATGCAATAAATGAATCAGAAGATTGTATTTCAACAGTTAACTCTTTAAATAAGAAAATGATTGAGTCACAAATTGACCAACTTCTTATTCAAATAGTGGTATAATTCAACGAGACTTAAAATAATAACCAATAATCACCACACAAGAGAATGAATTGCTTCAAAATAAATTAACCGAAACTGCACCGGAAATGGAGGGGAAGGGGCGATACTGAAACTAAAATTGTCATATGGCTTGACTCTACTATTGATTCTGTTACAAGGTTGAAAAATTAGTGGATTGTTCATCTTTTTATTTTTCAGTGTCTCAAGTGAAGATCTTGAGTCTGTACAGACTATGAATTTGCTTGACCAATGCCAAATCAATAGCTAGATTGATGCAATCCTTGGCAGTCTCTTTGTGTATTTTTTGCTGCCACAAATTGCAGCACTTCCCACTTCATCTTCATCCTTAGATCCAATTGTGCATGTGTATTTTTAGTTGATATGATGATCTTTCGTGTTTTGAAATCCATCTTGAAATATAATTGGGTTTGTTTTGTCCTTTAAGAATATTGCTGCTGAATCAAATATAAAACCTGGTTGTTTCAAGAGTGGAGTTTTAGAAATAATTGATTGCTGTATGTGACTCATCCATCTCCGTTTTGCTGCTAAGCTCCCTGATACGGAAACCGAATTGCTTGATACCATTTATTTTTTTCTTCAAGAAAGTTTTTGTACTGTGTATTGAATATACAGTCCTAAACAGGGTTGAATGGGCATGATGATTATTTTGTAATATTTTGGAGGGCTATGTTTTGTCTTCTGTGTTAAAATGGCTTTATTTGACTCTGTATAAACATGATAATGATTATTAGCCACCGCAAATGTTCATCAAACGACGTGTTCAATTTGTATCTCTATGCAAAATATAGCCCAAGTTTCCGTTAACTATGAATCAAGAAGTAAAGTGTCCTGTATATATCGTTGGGAAAAATACAAAACAAAACATGATTGTCATTTGTATTTTAACATCCTCCCTTCATGAAACAAGTAAATTTAATGTTTAGTCACAAGAACATATTCTCTTATTTCTTTCATAAGTTATGATCTGGCAGATGCTTTAAATGGAAGATATTAATGCATGCCTGTCACTATTATCTTGTCAAAGCTGTACTTGTTGATAAATAAATTGCATAATTTCTTTCACATATTCAATATTGTAATGAGAATGCAGGTGATGCGTTCTGTCGTTCATTTCAAACAATTATGATGGTGACCAAGAAGAAAAAATAAAATATTGTTCATAATCATAGATTTCTTTTGGTCAATGAGGAAAACTTGTCATGATTGGCACCCTGTGATCCATATCATTTCCATATGCTATAAAAAAAATAAAAAAATGAATCCATTACTTTTGTTCATAGATATTTTAAAAGAAAGTATTGTCAATCGAATCTTAGTTCAGAATGTTTTCTTTTTTCTTGCTAATTGTTGCTGGAGAGTTAGGGGGTAATGGACGATGACATTGGTTCCTATTTGATTTATTATATTCAATTATGCATTAATACTATTTGTTAAGGTATGAACCCGCAATTCCTCACAGACTATGGATAAATTCTATGTAATAAATCGTTTACAATAAGACACAATTGTTGCAGGCAGTATATTAAGATACTTATGACACTTTTTTTCTTCTCTTTTTCTTTCTTTTTCTTTTTTTTTATATAGAGAGGATCATTAAGTAGAATTGACTTTCAAAGAGGTTTTTCTTTTTTCTTATTTACTGAAATCCAATTCTCTCTTACATCTTCCAACCAATTCTAAACAGGTTAATCAGATTTTCTTTGACAATAATAAACACACTCTTTTAATAGTCTTCTTTTTCTTCTATGTTTTCATACTTTTAGAGTAGTAAAGAGGCGTGTATTAAGATTTGTGTGATTTAAAATCTGATTAAATATTAGCTGACAAAAACTAGTTTATTTGAGCATTTTTAAGTCGGCGATTATAAAATTATATATAAACAAAAAAGAACAAAATATAACTTTCAAAACATTCTTTTGTATTTTAAACTTATCTATTTTACATATTTCTTTGTATATTTTAATATGAAATATAACCTTTCTCTGACTCAAGTTTTAAAATTATGAAATACTTGGTTACTATGTCCCTTTTTTAAAAAAAATGTTGGTGATGCATTTTATCTTTTTTTGTACTCATTAATTTGATACTTGTAAACTGTTTATACATCACATGATTATTTTTAGCATTTTAGAGTTTATATTCTGTAGTAACATTCTCATGTTTGGGTTAATTTTTTTAAAGCTTTCTTTTTTATTTATTTAGATGTTTTTTTTTCTTTTATCTAGCCGGTTTTTATTTTCTTTCAGCTATTTTCTATTTTCTTTTTCAATTTTGTTTTTTTAAGATTCACGTTTGCTTTTTTGATAAAGCAATTATCAATTAACATGTTTAAGCTTTGATTTTAGTAAGGCATAAACAAATATATAGTATCATCTATGAAATCACTGATCGAGTCAATGCTGCATGGTTGAAATTAGCATACTTCCGCTGGTGTTATCTGTGATCAACTCAAATCCAAGATCTACCAGACTGTAGTACGACCGGTTTCTTTATACGATTCCAAGTGCTGTATGTTGATATATGGAGGCAGAAAAAGATCATTGGCTATGGAAACAAAGATATTTTGTAAGGACTAGTGATGGGACGATTCCAACATTTTTCTAGATTCCGATACAATTACAGATTCCGATACGATTTCTTTTTAAATATTTAGTAATAGATTTTTTTTTTTTTTTTTTTAAATTTTCGGATTATCGTAAAAAACCCATGTAACGCGTACAAATATTTTTGCAATCATAAAAATAAATTAGTGTCAGGGAAGGGGGAGGGGTAAATTACACAAGTAGATCTTTCTGACTATACTTTTCTCAAATGTTTTCCCTGTAATAGATTGAAATATTTATTTCTCTTTTAAAGCAAAATCGATTTGCAGTAGTTAGTTGCAAGTTAACAAAATGTTGTTTGATTTTTTTTATAAACAATTAAACATAGTCGACCAGAACCTTTTTTTTTTTAGTAATTTTTTAAAATAGACGAGTTATTAACTTATTTTAAAAATGAAAATACTGCAAAGAAAAGACAAAAAAGGGACAGAAAACTGTAGCCATTTTTTTTTCTTTTCTCTTCAAAGATGACAAAGTTTACTACTTTAATGTTCATTTTAAACAAACAACTTGTGGAGATTATGTGGTGTCCACATTACCGACAATCTAACCCCCACATCCAGTGTCATACCGTCTAAGAAAATCTTTAAATGTATGTCTCAGAAAATTAAATTTACTGAGTTAATGAAAATTTAATCGTAACGAAGTGAAATTATGCTAAAGACAATTAAAATGAAAACTACTTATTTCTGCCCGGAAATAATGAAATGTTTAGGGTGTGAATTTTACGTGGGAAAACATGTTATTAAAAAAGGAAATTTTAAACAAATTTTTGCTGAAAATCACCTACATACATTACTTTTTTTTTTTTTGTTACAGTACACTTGATACAGCAACAGCTTTTAAGATGAAACTATTTTGAAACTAAACTTAGTTGAAAGTTTAATTTTTATAGGGGTCACAGAGTTGGCCCAGATCGCTATGTTAGTTTAACGTGAATTGACCACATACACCACAGAATGTCACCTACAACCTAATTCTAATTTTCTGTTATAAATTAATAAATAATTAATATGAGTGTAAAAATACCAAAAATACAGTCACTCGCTGGAAGGCTGTACTAATACTTTCATTTGAAATTCTTAGTAAAGTTGATTAAGTATCCACAACAGAAAGGTGTTGAGCATCATTATCTCTCGAAATACACTGTTTTTTTTTTAAGATAAAATACATCATAGATGCTCGAAATGTGGCATTCATAACAAGAAGCTCATTCCATTGAGTCTTGTTTTTTCATCAAAGCTGTTGGTGTCAATCAGATAAACGAGATGCTTTGAAGTGAACGGTTACACACTACGTATGGACATCACGGTGGTCATTTCTCTCTTAAATTATTTCATCTTTGATCTAGTAATTGTTTGCTATTTAAAAGAGGATACTGATGCTTTTGTTCATGTCGTTTTCAATAATTTGAAGGTAAAACTATTAAAAAAACTCATTTAGACTAAAATTCAAGATGGATGTTCAAATCTGTCTTGGTAAGAAAATTTCACAAAAATCGAAAGTATCTGACTTTTTACAAAGGGCTTACACCTTTGTTCCTTTGGCATAAAACTAAATTAAACTAAATATAGCCCACATTACAACTCCTTTATGCCTAGCAGCTGTGTTCTAAAATTCATAATGATCTGTTAATTAATTTAGGTGTGAATCCTATACATAAAAATATATAAACATATACACGCATCTAACTTTATATAGATCATTTAATCATATTTTATCATGTATTTTTTTTTTCTACATTTTTTCCTAATATTGAATCTACCAGACTTTTTATTATTATAATGAATCTGCTCTCAGCTGTGTCTAACAATTTCCGTTTTCTGAGAGCTTTATGAGCAATTTGGATCACTTTTCTTTCGCCTTTTCTTCTTTTGTCCTTTTAGTATGAATTCACTTTACTAACAACATGATGATAGATTGTCTTGAAGATGTTAATTACTACAAATATCTTTATTATTTTATAACAATAATCACTGTTATCTGAAAGCTATTTTTTCAGTTTTTTATGATTTGATGTTGATTGACTCACCACGACAAAAATGGAATTGCATAATTTCCAATTGCTAAACCTGAACTATTTTAATATTCATTTCGTCAAAATCTGCATGAAATTATGACTAAACTTAATGTTTTTCTTTTACTACCAAAAGTTTGATATATTTCTTTATATTAACTGTTCTTTGGCTAGGAGCAAAATGTAGTATTTGTTCTAATGCTGCAATTAGTCTTTTCTGCCCTTAGTAAATGAAAAGTCCTTCTAGACTGAGGCAATTAAAATTTTTGTTCCAATCCAAAATGCATTCTTTCTCCAAATTAAAAACCGATCTTGTGTCTAACTCTTCCCTCGTGGGGAGACGAGTAAATAGGAACTGTTCAACAAATAATTATCATTAACTCATTTTAAACCACACCATTTTTTTCTTGGTTGTGTTGTAGAATAGAAAAACAAAATCTTATTCTAACATTGAAAACAACTTTATTGAGTCGTCTTCGTTAACATGTGAATAAAAGGAGAAATGAAAAAGAAGGTTGTTAGTAAATGAACAAGGCAAAAGGTTAGCAAGTCCACGTGGGGTTAAATAAATACATCATGTCCCGTTAGTAGGGAAGAGAGAAGAGTTCATATATGGAGGGTAGAATGAATGTCCTGTAGGTAATGGAAAGAAAAAGAGTTCACATATGAGAATGCTTACAGTACAGTACACAGGTGTTGAAGTCAGACCATGTACATGTGAGTCCCAAGAGAGAAGTTTGGGAGTTGGAAAATGTTGTCAGTCCCATCTCATGGAAGAGGAAGTAAACCGGGAGCTATCCATTTTATAATCTCTCATCATGTGCTCACTTCGCATGAGAGATGTCCCCTGATTGAGCAAGTTGGAAAGAAATTTAAATGCTTACACCAATCAGCGCCGAGCTTAGAAATTAAGCACAGTCAAAATCATAATGGCAGTTGTCGCTGCTGCTAGTTGTACCGCTGCTAGTGTCATGTCCAACAGAACACACCTCTCTTTTTACTTGACTCCTTTCTCCCAAGAGTAACTTAATTAAGAATAGCAATCATATAATGTTGATACTTTTTTATAGCTTTTGCTAATTATTGTTTTGGGAATTCTTTTTTTTTTTTATCTGTTTTTCATTTAAAGAGAAAACAACATTTTATGCTAAAATGAAAACTTATTTGCAAACTGAATTTGTGATTCTAGTGAATTCACTAATTCATTAAATTGTATTCACCACAGCTTTTCCAGTCCTTGTTTTATTTCCTTTTTTTTTTATAGAAGAAACGTAATTAAAACATAATGCCAATTGTCATGAAAAGGATATGAGTAAATTGACAGTTTCAGATTGTATTTAAACTTTACAGAAAATAGATTCTTGCTTTCTATATTCTTTTCAATTGGTGTTATTTTCTTAGACATTAAACTTAAAGTAGATACTTAATGTTACTTAATAAACCAAACTCATGAAATAAAACTGACATTTGATTATTGATTAGGAAATGTGTTTTTTAATGCTGTCCTTATTAACTTGCTTCTCTGCGAGGGAGTTTAAATACAACTTAAGTTTTAAAATGTGAAGGGAAATCCAGCTTCCCCCAAAATGGGGCACTTGGGATTGAGACAAAAATAAAATCTAGGACAAAACATTTACAACACTTTGAACCTAGCTCAAAGGCCTGACAAGGTCTATCCTTGCCATCCTCCACTTCTATAATAAAGAGTAATGTGTGTTTATATATATATATATATATATATATATATATATATATATATATATATATATATATATAATAATGGTAATAATCCAGGTGAAAAATATCCACAGGGTGGTAATCCAGAGAATTTTAACCGGGTTTATAAAAAGTGCTCAATATCAAAATAGAGCTTTATATATGATAATTTTATTTACACAGACATGTACAAAATCTGCGACACTGGCATGTCGATTTTATCGATCAACAGTTACTATAAACTGAGATCTCATCAGGCAGAGTTAGAATCCGATCTTAACCTTAATATGATCTGAGGTTAAGATCGGATTCTAACTCTGCCTGATGAGATCTCAGTTTATAGTAACTGTTGATCGATAATATCGACATGCCAGTGTCGTAGATTTTGTACATGTCTGTGTAAATAAAATTATCATATATATATAAGATAGATGGACGAAGAGTGATAAACTTGCACGAATGTCCAAATTTATTTCAAACTTCGATTGTTCAATGCAAGGTATATTCTGTAATAAAATTATGTTTATTATTCTTTCCTAGTTTGAAATAAATTTGGACATTCGTGCATGTTTATCACTCTTCGTCCATCAATCTTTATAATTGCTCTATCTCGTATATTGAGCTTTTACCATTTCACTATAGGTTCTTTCTACTAAAAGTTTACTTTTAGTTTCATATTTATTCTGTATATATATATATATATATATATATATCCCCTCGTTATAGGAAAGTTAGTGAGTAAAAATAAAAACTGCTAGACGAATCCATTTAAAATATTTAGGGGAATTGGGAAAGCAAATCCATTTCCATGATGAACCGTTTTTTCTGCTTTCTACGTTTTTTAAAAAAATATTTTTTTTAATCTTTACAGTTTGAAACGTTTTCTTATTTCTTTTTTACACTTCAGTATTAATATTAGTGGAACACTAGCGAAGGATTTTTTAAAAGCATTTCTGGCAAAGGGTTTACACTCGTTATCAAAGAAAATGACTATTATGTTAAATTAATTAATTAAATTAAGTTAATTAATCTAAATTGTTATAATTATTACAAGGTTTTAACATGTAGGTTTTTAAGTATGTTTTATTAATTGCTTTGTCTTGTTTACAGCATACTGACCCTTTTTGAGGATAAGTTAATGCTGAAACTATATCTTATGTTTAACTAATTGCATATAATGAATGATTTACGTAAGTTTCTATTTTACCCATAATACAGGTAAACATGTGATTATACCTTTGTGCACAGTATTAGTGTTTAATTTGAACATAATAAATCCGATCGTATTTGATCTTGGCATAGCTGCTTTCATCATCAATAGCAGTATCCATTAGGCAAATCACACACTCCCTGTTTTATTTATTGTATATCTCTGTTCCCATGTCATGTTTCAAGACGATTATGTAGCATAATAAAATAATTTGTCAATTTCCTTTAAAAAAAAAAAAAAAAAAAAAAAAAAAATAATAATAAATAAAAATAAAATAAAAAAAATATTTATATATATTATCCCCCAGTTAATTTTGATCCCAAATCTCGCATGTGACTCTTTATTTCTCTGTAAGGCTGCCGACCTCTAGTCTAGAAAATAATAATAATGTTGATCGTGTCAAAGATATTTATAATGAAGCAACAGCAACAAAAATAAAATGTTCTTGTATAAAATAAATTTAAAACCATTCTATGTTCCATTCGATGACTATTAATTTCACATTCACTTTTGGGACATCATATCTATCTGCATATACAATTGTGATAGTTATATTTTCTGCCTTTTGTTGTTTGCTAGCAGGAAGACCCAAACTATACATTAGTGTCTGCTGGGAGTACCCGGGTTTCATCGATCTGGTCATGCTAGATTTAGGGTAAGATCCAGCTGGTCAAAACAGACCGATTCGTCAACCCAGAACCTTCGATAATGAAAGTGGGTTGACGAATCGGTCTGTTTTGACCAGCTATATATGAGAGAAAGAGAAAAATTCCAATAATGTTTTATTATTCACTTAGTTATCTGGTCAAAGGATCGAGTAGCTCTCTGCAAAGCAAACTTTAAAGTTTGTATGGAATGCAGGTTTTAAGCTTGTCATGGAATATAAGATTATCTTAATGTTTTATCCCTTCTTTTCCTCTTAATCTTTTTGTTATCTGTTGTGAGCTTTCAGTAAATAAATCAATAATTCTTGCTTACCTCCCTTTTTTTCAGTCATTCTTTTTATCGATAAGCTAACATTTTTTGTTTCAGTCAGCCTCACTCCTTTTCCTACGAATCTTCAAAGTATTTTCTCTGATAAGTAGTGGAATTATGTCAATTAGAAATAATTGCAGAATGTTTGCAATAAATGAGTTTTTCTGTTTGTTAAGGCTCGGTCATGTTTTCATCAAAACAAGATAACAACAATAATAATAATCTCGTTGCTCATTCGTATTGCTCAATTGGGGGACCAACATCTAAAGGCCTTCAATGCCTTTCATATCAAAACTGGTGCCAGATCAATACAAAGCAATTGGTTGATAAATTGAATTTTCTGTTCAGCGTGTGTTTTTTATTACATTATCTCGTTCTCTTTAATAGCCAAGAAATGGGATATCATCAATCACTTGCCTAGACTTGTTGTTATGTCTTCCTTACAATCTAGTTAGCAAAATGACTGATTCTCTCCAACTAATGAAGAAAGCAAATCAGTTTGTATCTAAAGTGTCGCAAATGAATCCTTTTTGGTAATAAAAATGCTCACCCACATTAAAAAACAAAAGAAAACACTCTATTCCCCCCCCCCCCTCCCAAAGCATATTTGCATCCACAATTCTTCATTCTCAATATGAATAGATTTTTTTCTTTTGGAATTTTTTAGATGATGATTGATCATTGATATTATTTGGACTACTATTCTCATCTTGGTTCAAAACATTTCGGCCAATGTAACCTGTTAGCTTCAGGTGCGTCTTTTAAAACTTGTGAATCTTTGTCGAACTCTGGAACATATACAGAATTTCAAACTGAATCCGTTATTTAATCCACAGGGGTGGATTGTTCTTGTTCCATTGAAAAGATGCATCTGAAGACAGTCGGAGGTTACATCGGACGAAATGTTGCAAAAATAACAACCAAGATGAGAACAGTAGTCCAAATAATCCAAATGAATAGATTTCTTTAAAGGCTTCCATATTGCAATATTTAAAAGCTTTTTAACCACTCTTTGTTCTTAGATGGGCAAACAAATATTTCACAAATCATTTATTGTTTTATAGAATACTGATATAAATTAGTATGTTTTTGTATATGGATGAGAAATTGTTTCAGAGGTATGGTCGCAGATCATGGACTCATCATACGATTGTTCAAATCCCGGTCAAGCCGTTGTGTCACTTGAGAAAGGGATGAATCCAGCTCTTCTGTTCCTAGCTTTGGATGAAATAGTATAGTAGACTCGAGAGGAACAACTAGTTTAGAAGGAAAACTATGAGCAAAAACTTGAGGCTTGTCATTCATTGGTGTCATGGCAACTATTTGCATCACTCCTTTGTTATTGCTATGTCTAAAACGTCTGTGTTGTGTAAGTCACATGAGATTTTAAAATTTGATCAATAGAAGAGGTGAGTTGGCCGGAAAGAAAAAAAATTGCACACACTGCTTGGACGAACTTGAAACTAGTCATATATATGTATTTATTGTGTGTGCGTGTGTAGGAGCCTGTATTATCTTTTGTATGTGTGTTTGTAAAGAAATCAGTTTAGTATTTATTTATTTTTTTTTTTTAGTATTTTCTGAGAATATTCTAATTTCTTTGATGCTTTTCATTTTTATTTTAAAAACATCTGTAGAATTTAAGAGAATAAAAAGAGAAAACTATTAAATTGCTTATGTTGTCTGTTCAGCATTCACAATAGACACTCAAATAAGAATGGCTGGAAAAAAATTGAATTAAAATAAAATGTATATATACGAATAAGAAAACATTTGATTATGTCGGTTTTATATATGTATGCATGTGTGTGTGTAATATATATATATATATATATATATATATATATATATATATATATGTTATACCTACCTAAAGGATTGTAATGGTAAATTTATTCTGCTTCTCTGCCGCTCTCAGTGGTTTTTCTGACAAATTTATTGATTTTGTAATATAGACATTGCATTATAACAATAGTGAGTTATCTTATATGAACAACGATGTTTGCTTGTTGATCGATCTAATAAATTCAATCATGTAGTATTTTATGCAACAATGCAAACATTTCAACTCCACTAAAATTACTATTAAGCAATTGTATTTTTCTCGTAAAAGAATATAATTACAGTTAAGCATGTCTTTAATTCAGCATTCAAGTAAAGTCGACATAGATCATCACATCTATTAGTATAAGTAAAGTGTCTTCAGAAATTGTCATAACTCGTATAGTGAAATCAAATTCCAACCTGTTGTTATGATGATTATTCAAACAAGATTTGTTGTACTCTGTGATACACACTAGACAAAATTGTGTGCTAACATGTTTGTAGCTTCTTTTTGTGTACATTATTGACACTTCCTTCATATTTGGGAGTTTGTGTATTAAACAAATTTCACAATACTGAATGCATTAAAAGAGCCCAAATTCATTTAAATTCAATTGTAAACTTATTTTTTGTTTCTTTTATATGCTCTTGTCGCTTTCATCTATTATTAGTTTTGTTGTATATCCCTCCCCTCAAACACATATAGTGTGTGTGCATATATATATATATATATATATATTAGTGTGAAAATGTTTTAGCATATATCTTCTGTTCTTTATGTATACTAACCTCTTCCAATTGAAAGCTCGATGATTGTCAACGTATAACAACAGAGCATATGTAAATGAACAAGATTTTGTTACATTCCAAAGACTAAGATTTTATTTATCTTACAAGACATTTTTTTTAAAACAAACCCTTTTGGTACAATTTTACGATTTCATTCAGTAGAGGACTAACTAACATTTGTACATCGATATCGGATCTTTCCTCTCTGAATTCATATGTATATATATATATACATATATATATATATATATATACATATATGAATAAATGCATAAGATTTTTTCATCTATACTAACATCAAAACGACTTATTTAATTTTATGATACAACATATTTTTTTGTAATTACCGTATATATAGTAATCTGTTATTTCTAATCTGCATATTTATTTAATAGTTTCTAATAAATTAATATTCTATAATATACATTTCTAATTTGTATTATCTTTTCTTATATATATACACACAAAAGTTTTGTTGCTAGTACTAATGTGCATAAGTAAACACGTCTGATACTAAACTTTGATCTTAGACAAAAGACCGTGGAACAAAAAAAATGTTTTCATGACTAGACATTTTTAAATGAATGAACGAAAAAAAAACGATTTAATCAAAAATATATTTCATTATCTTGAAATTTGGCTGGGTAGTGTAGTATCGGTTCTGTTGCCATAAGACCATCCTCCCAGGTATTACATCCTTCTTTGGGGGAGGGGTAATGTAGTATCTGTTTCTAGTAGAATACCTGTCTCAGGATGGGTAAAATTAATTCCCCGAGCAGAACAGTTTTGCACTAATTTTATGTTCGCTTAAAATCAATATATAATACTACTAAACCTTATATCTAGAATCCTTATTCCAATTTTAATGAAAATTTATTACATGATGTTGGTTCTAGAAAATGTCTAAAATTTAAGACTTCATCTTAAGGGGTCTTAAAAAGAAATTGAAATCAAGGGAATTTTGTTTAATTAGTGTCTAATGACTGGATAAAATTTAATGCAAACCTGAAATATTTTAATTTACAAATGGAAGTTTGTGCCCATGTTATACCCTCTAAAAATCCTTTAAAATACTCAAATTTGGATAATATTTATTCATTGATATCTAATATCTATTGTTAAAATTTAACAAAAATTGAAGCTATTGAAATTTTCATGAAGGGCTTCCACCCTCTTTTTAGCTCTTTTGTATAAAACTAAATTAAGCTAAATATAGCCCACATTACCCACCCTTATCTCTAGTAGCTGTGTTACAAAATTCATAATGATCGGTTAATTAGTTTTAGTAAATTCTGGCATACAGATATATACACAAACCTAACTTTATATGAATATATATGTATATATATATATATAGAGAGAGAGAGAGAAGTCCTCATAACATAGACTGAAAAACGGTCATACTTGCTATCTTTAATCCCATGGCCTGATTTTCCAGTGTTTCAATGAAACTGTAGGTATCGATGGACGACCAAACTAGTGTATAGTGCTATTTGAAATTAAATATATATATAGAGAGACGTAATTGAGCACTGTGGTCAATTCTCCTATATTAAAAAGCACAACTTTACACCCTATATAATTATATTTGCTGGTTTAGAAAAAATAATTTTTTATCAAAAAGAGGTTCCAAAGCATTACTTTATTATTTCAATTATGCTGGCTACGAACGTTTCAGAAATAGTAATGTTCCAGTCATGTTTGAAGACAGGATGACAGTGCAGTTCCCGTTTAGATTCTCTGTGTTGGTTTGTAGCCAGTATAATTAAAATAATGAAATTATATACTTAGGAACTTGTTTTTGGTTAAAATTGATATTTTACTGAAACAGCAAATATAATTATTACAGCTCTTTTCTTCGGTGGAAATAGAGCTGATTACAGTAAAAGGTTGAGTGTAAATCCCCTACACTATAAAATATTGTAGTAATAACTATTCAATAATCTACAATAATTTTGACTGAAAATATAAAAATGAGTGTTAAAATATGTTCACTAGTTTATAAACAATGTAAAATTTGTTTTTGTTTTTTTTTACGATTTAAAAAGAAAAAAAATGTAAATTGTAAATTGACTTCATCTTTAAAGAGCTCTAACCTTAAAGTTTTGGTAAATTACATTTCTGCTGATCATAATTTGTTTATGCTAACATCTTTGGAAATTGGTGATTCTTAACTGGTATCTAATTTGGGTTTGCAATATATGGGAAAAATTGAAATATCAACTCGTATCTTGGCATAAGAAGCTTAAGTGAAGATGAGATTAAGAATAATCTTTTATTATTAAATTGTGTAATATATCTTTTAGTATTATATATAAAAAAAAGAATTAAGTAAATTATTTTTCTTATAAAATGATTAATGAGGTTGTGATGATGATGCCTATCATATCTTGGTTTAAAGTTACCTTGAACAAACATTCAAACGGTATATAGATGCAATATCTGTCTTTTTACATGGCTTGATGCACTTTGCTATTTTTTTGCCAATAAAATTGACTGATTGAATATTCATCATTCTATGTTAATAGTTTAACAATTATATACTAGTTGATAGAAAAGTTTTGATATAAGGCCATATAGGTGTATGGTTTTGGTTTGATATTTGAATAGTTCCAATAACTCTCAGCCATGATGTGTTCTTGCTTTTGATATTATGTACCCCTATTTTGCCTGTTGCAGGCTTCTTGAAGAGTAATATTGGCACCGCCAAATCGATCAAATGAACTAAAACTGTTGAGTTCAGAATAAAAGAAACTATAATGGATGTTATGTCTACTATTTCTTATATTTTCAACTTATAACAATTTTTTTTTAATATATACTTTTATTTTTATGCTAATGTTTATGCACTTATCTTTCTGATTAGCTATGGGTTCTTACATTTGTTGTATGAAATAAGTCCATTTATATTTACTATTTTCAGCTCACTTGCTTGGCAACTTTGTGGTTCAATTTACAAGAATAGAAATTTTAACTTCTTGCCATAAGTTATATTTAATGATTCTAAACATGCCAACGCATACAAAATGTTGAAAAAATGTAATTAAATCTAATCAAAATATGTAAGAAGATTAAGAAAACAGCGTATACATTAATATTCTTTGTGTGTGTGTGTGTTGATGTTAATATTTGATATATATTCGCTCTCCTGAGGGAGAGTACTCTGATGTAGAAAAAAGACGGTTTCTACCTAAGCTAATTTGCGACATTCTGCCCTGAGTGGAATTGAATCCTCTACTAAAACTGATTAGGCTAATTAAATATAGTAAAATTTCTTCTACTACATTATCGGTTAGCAAACTGTCTGAGATAGCTATGACACTGGACTTTCCCAGTCGGTGGTGACTGAATGTCCGGGGTTCGAGACTCGAGGTTTGTATGTTGGTTGTATGAAGCCACACTGATGAGTCTGTATTAAACGAAATACGTGACTGTGGGTGTTAATATTTATATAAAATCCACAGACTGCTGTTTGGTTACTATAATTCTTCAGTGTGGCCTAGATGTAACCAGCACATCAACACTGGGAATCTAAATCAGAACTACAATTGTCATAGTCCGATATATTTTCCCTGACGCAACGTACTGGTCCTTAGACTAAATACAGCGCTTTAAGCATTCTCTATCTGTTATTTAGATTTGTATGCCCGCGACAGCTTAAGTGGAAAGCCCTACCCAGAGTGCATGGTTTACTAGAACGAAAGATATTATATAAAACTTGTCTGTCTGGATTTTGATGCTTTCCTGTACAGACTCCAATTCAAATATCAATTATAAATCATGTCTTTGGAGCTGTTTGTAGCTTGAAAAAAAATGAGATTTGATCAAAATCCAGGAATATAACACCCGTGTTACAATGTAATCACTGCTTTTTCAATTTTTGTGTCCATTTTGACAAAAGCAAGTATATTATCCATTTAAAAGCAGTGTAAAACAACTGCTAATCCAAGAAGTGTTATTCAGTTCATAAAGTATAGTCTAATTGTATGTTTAAAAAATAAGAATTAGTTTATAACGTTTTACTATCTGAACAACCGGTTTCTTTCTATCATGGTTGGTTGGTTACTTAAGTCATGCAGAACTGTAAAAAAAACAAGTTACCATTATCGTTATGATCGTTTTTTTCTGTAAAAAAACGGGTACTTCAACTAGTATTTAAAAAATAAATAGGATGTGATTCTGAGTTTGTCTATTTCTTGGGTAAGATGTTCTATCTCCATTGACTAGTTTTGCTAATCTTTCATCTACTTTTTGTATGTTTAAAAAAAAATATTAATAATTCTCCTTTTCCTGACTAAGTGTCTGTAACAACTTGTCTGCTTATTCTTCTATACCAAAACTGTCGCTTAGATAACAGATGGCTCTCAGACAGTCTGACGCCAAGAGACACTCACTTTGCTAAAACACATGTATATTAATCTATTGTTTTACTTTTTTTGCTCTGCTCAATTTAAAAAAAATGCTTCATTAAATGAAATATTTACTGGTTACGTCAGTAATATCAGATATAGACATTAAAAAAAATCAAAACAAATATATTAATGCCAAAACTCTTAATTTCATTGTATTGAGGCATAATTCATTTTTGTTTAGTGCCCAATAAATAATTATCTACTTCTGATGTTCCATTCCTTTTTCCTTTTAACCTTGAAGACAGAAAATGAATGCTTGGATCATATCCAAAATATATATTCATTAAGATGTTGAAAACTTTTTTTTTTGTTTTTTTTTTGTAACAGCAGTTTGTTTTGAAGCCCCCTTGAAGGATTTCTAAAGTGATTCATCACTTCCCACTGGGCAAGAAACGGTTACTGGTTAGACGTAGATGTTGTTATTACCATGTGTCTACCGTCAACACTGCAATAATTCCTTCATTGACGCTTGCATCGTTATTTCCTGGTTTCTAACTGCTGCCGAGAAAGAAGAAAAGCAGGCAATCTTAAAATAAGTTTTCGTTGCATCTTCCTTTTTTTTCTTTTACGAACCTTAACTAAACAGGCAGTGAGAAATGCATAAAGGGGGGCGGGCTAGCCCCCCCCCCATTACATAATGAAAACCCTCGTTTTCAAATGTACTTGAAGAACAATTCCATAATTTGAATGTTTACCAAAGAAAGCTAGGCAGCTTTAATAATGTTAGATTATGTATAAAAGTTTGTTTATTCAATTAAGGCAAGAATGAAATCTGTCCATGTAATTATCTTTATAACAAACCCCTTACTCTCTTTGAATGAGAAAACGTTTCTTCTTGGCTCTAATAGATGGGAAGAAAAATAAAGACAAAAAATGGGGACATATGTCAATTCTTACATAACTTTTGCATTTATAGTTTGGAAAAATCTGCACAAGAAAAAAAAAAAAAATAAACGAAAAGTGTTTTTCTTACTATTCACAACCTAAAAATGTCTTCAAATGTCTGTAAACTGATTCCAAGTCTGTAATGAACATGCTCAATTTGCTCTGAATATAAATGCATCAGTAGAAACGTTTGCTGGAGAAAAGCAGTTTTTTGGGGTTTTTTTTGCATTGTTTTGTCAAGTTAAATTTAAATCTAGATTATTTTCTCTACTTATTTTTTTTTCTTAATCTCAGAAGAATGTAATCTTAAAGGAAATTGAGTGTACTTTTAAAAGGATTGAAAAAAAAAAAAAAGGACGCAATAAACAGAATAGAATTGTTGTTTAATGTATGAAACATAATGCTTTTCAACTTTGCTTCAACAGAATTATTAATTTTCTTTCTGTAATACTTTACCACACTAATATATAATGTATAATTTGGATTATTTGAGCCACTCTTCTCATCTTGAGTGTTATTCTCACAACGTTTCGGCCGATGTAACCTCCGAATTTCTTCAGGTGTATCTTGTGTAAAGTCTCTTTTAGTGTATATTTGCCCGACACATACTGGCACCCATTTTATAGGTAGGTGAAAGTCGAAATATGTTTTCAAGTTTTATGGGGAATCCTACTAATGCACACTACTTTTTTCTTCATTAAAATTCATATTTTTAAGCAAAAAGAATTTTTATTTAAATATATTTTTTTTAATCTACTTTTTTTTAGAACTGATATTATAAAATTATTAAAGTTTTTATTTTTGTCTCACTTTTTAATGATTTTCCGAGAGTTATATTATGATTTTCAATATTAAATTTCATTGAGTGGCATAAAAAGCTTTAACCAACCAATAGAAAGCTTAGAATTTTTTTTTTTTCCTTATTTTGTTCAATATTTTGATTGAATATAATATAAAAGTATTGATCTTTAACCTTAAACTTGGAAGTCAACATAAAAAAAGATTAGTTGAGCTGCTTCTGTTTGTTTTTGTTCTCTTAAGTTAGGAGTACGACTGAATTTAGAAATGATTAAAGTTATTCTATGAAAAAGAATACATTAACTTGATACAAGTTTTTTTAGATAGGATTTTTTATTTAACTTTCTAACTGGAATTTTTTTATTAGACGTTTTGGCCTTGTTTTGTTGTGAACTAGTATCTAAGCAGCAAGTGGATAGCTTTGTAGAAGATAGACAATCATGTTTGAATGATTTTTTTTATCATGGTTATGTTAGTCCAACTTTTTTTTGTGGCTTGACAGGTAAATGAGGCAAGCATATTGTTCAGTATTGTCATAGAATAAAAGCCAAATATCTGAGATATATATATAGTCGTCCACAGACACCTGTTTAGCCTTCTACAACTCCTCAGTGTGGCAAGACGTAGCAAGTGTATCCACACTAAAATTTGAAACTCAAACGGCTAATATATATATAATATATATATATATATATACATATATATATATATATATATATATATATATATATCTGTGTGGTGTATCAATCATGAGTAATAAAATACACTTAGCTTTGACACTTTACTGCAGTTTCACAGTATTATCCAATCATTAGAAGTGAGGCATAATGTGTTTTGGTAAAAACGTGTGTGTAAAAAACGTGTGTGCTAAAATATTTTCAATTTAAGGAAACTTTAAAAATAAGACAAATTCCGTAACATCTTCCTTTTGTCAATTAAATTTTTATTCAATTTTATTTTGAAGTTGTTCAAATTTTGATTTTGTTCTTAAAAATTAGTTTCGTGTTTAAGTGCCAGCAGAAATGTTGCAGACATCGATCATGGTTTTCAAAGCCTTTTTTGGCTATTCATTATTTTTTTTTTGTGCGAATTAATTGTTTGCAGGACTATTTAATTACAAGGTGGGGGGTATATAGTATTATTTTATACTAGTTGTCCTATCAAAGCTTGAGATTCTAGTCTATTTTACTATTTTACCCATGGTCGGTAGAGGAGAGATGGATTCATACCTTTCTTAAAGTTATTAAACCCAGTTCACAATCTGTGCCAATAATCGGATCTATAGACAAAAAAGATAAAATATATCTAAAATTAGAGCCACTTTTGTTGACATGCATTCTGCCAAAATCCTAATCCAGATAAAAAAAAAACCTTGTTCTTCTTACTTGATTATATTTTTTATACTTATTGTATACGATTACTTGAACACAAGTTGCTATTTTAGCCATAGTTGAAAGGAAGACGTGCGTGTTCATAACTTTCCTAACAGGATGAGTACATAAATGACCACAATAAATCTGACTGCATTTTAACTTGGCATGGCCGATTACATAGGTCAATCACGCCCCCTCCCTCTCTTTATATTGTTTTACTACTCTTTAACAGTATTGTTGTATTTCATTTTATTCATAACCTTGTCTATTTGTTTTTTAGCAATATTACTTTCTCAAATACAATAAACATACTTTTAATTCTTGCAACAAAAATGTGTGGGTAGACACTATTTTTGGTCTAAAAAATATTTTTCTCATTAATTGAAACCCTTTTATCAATGTACATTAGACAACAAGTCGTTATAATTGTTGTCACTAGGAGTTTTCACAGGAGTCATTATCAGTGATCGCACACTGACAATAAAAAGTGGCATGTCTCCATAGATTTCCAGCATTCTCCGCCTCTTTCGATAACCAACCGATGCAAATCTTACCATTGGTTTTCTCTGGAATTTGAGTGGCAATAAACCTAAGCCTCCCTTAGATTCCAGTACTCTTTGCACTCTTCCAGTGGAGGTCTGGATGGTGCTCTCTCTCCTCAGGCTGCTCATCCTTCTTGACCCTTCACATGCATCTTGTGTGGAACCGAGGCTGCTACCACCATTATTTAAAATTTTATTATTAGTAATATTTTTTTTATTATCAAGTCCCTTGATAGCCTTTGTTCTTTTTCATCTTTATATTTCCAATTAGGCTGTTGTTTAATTTCCATTTAAGAAATCAATTACATGATTGATTCTCGTGATCATTTTGTGTACGCATAACAATTCAGAACTCTCATTTAGATTCTCATCTTTTGTTTTGAAAAGAAAAAAAACTGGAAAAATTCGAAATCCAGACTAAAAAAAAAAGTTCCTAATTAATTTTATCTAGATAATATAGCAGCACCATTTGTTATAAATCATTGATTTATACATACACATACTGACTAGATTTGTAACTTTTGTGAATAGTATTGTATTAAATAAAAATAATAAAAAATGGCATCTACATTGTTTGTCATGAGAACATGAGGTGCTACCCAAAAGTTAGATGGAATTTTAACTGTTGATGAATTAAAATAAATAAATTTTTTTTTCTACTGCTGATAGTAGTAGTGCATTATATAATTATCTATAGGAACTAAAGGAATTTTGCTGTTAATCATATGATTATATTAACATTTCAAAAGCTTTGCTTAATCACCTTTTCTATAGAAGCTATTATCCTGAAAAGTGTCAAAGAATATTTTTCTTCAAAACAATTAACCAAACACTCCCTTTTCACCGATAAAAAAAAAAAAAAATGTTTGTTGGTCATTATATAATAGAATTTTCTTTAATCAATTATTTGAAATAACTTTTACCAAGCAGCTTATTTATATAGGTGTAGTAGTCACCTCTCCAAGCTACCGGACAACCTTGTCACGTGATTTTTTTTTTTTTTTTTTTTTTTTTTTAAATATAAGCAAGTTATGTTTTTATACAGTTGTATGATATACACACATGCAGGTGCAAGTGCCATAATGATTTGTTGGTATGGACTCTGAGCTCGGCATTTTAAGTTAAAATTCCTTTGAGAAGATGCCAATCCAATTCGTCTTTCTCTGAGTGAAAGAGTAGATGAGATATAAGCCTTGATAAGACAACTAATTGATGAACAGCTTGGTGATCATTTCAACTTTCTAAGCTACTGAAGAAGAACATTAGCCATTTGATGGGTTTCCAGACTGATCCCTACTTTAAACAACAAACAGGGACTGCTGAAGAAAATTCTCTGATCCTTGCAAGCATAGTTGACAATGCATGAAGAGGTGGCCTATTCTGTGTTTTCTTAAAGAAACATTGACAAAATGTTGAATGCCTTGTTTTGGGTCTTTCAAACTTTGTGTCTGTGAACGAGCAATAATGATTACTTAAATTTTCCTTGAGACTTGTTTAATAATTCTGACGAGCAATAACCTCTTCACTACTGGTTCAATTTCCCAACTTCTATCATTCATTATTGCAAGTGATAGCCTTGGGAAATTTGTTTCTCTGCTTCTTTACTTGTTAATTGTTTCAGATACAAGTGACCTAGAATTAACATTCACCTTTGCTTTTTCTTCTCCAGTTGAAAATAAGTAGATATTAATTTCAACATTCAAATAGCATTATTTTCTTTCCTCAACTGACCTCTGTTTTGAGAAAGAGTTATCCAATCACAAGGTTGAACTGTAGAACTATTAATACTTGATTTGACAGTGTTTAATAGCGATTATTTAACTCTGTGTGTTTCTCTTTTTGCTCTTTGTCACATATATTATCGGCAATTACACTGTCAAGATGCAGGAAACTGTTGGCAGCAGTTGGGCTCATCTTTCCCTTTCTCTGAGATCTTTTTGAATCTTTACCCTCTTTCTCCTTAGAGGAAGAATGTTGTTTAAGACTATCTTCTTTTATATTTGGGCAACACTGGGAAATGACTTTTCAAAGTTGGCATATAAGGACGAGAACTGTTGAAATGTGAAAGTACGGTTAACATCTATAGGAAGTGACTAATCAGACACTATTCATATCGCAAAACATTTTAGAAAAAGACTTTTATATATTTTTTTTATTTATTGTTTTTGGTTCTTTTTATTTTGAAAGTTAATCTCTATTTGCTTCTGACCCTAACTTGGTTGGGTTTCTATAACTTTCACTTATTTTCCATGTAATTTAAAAATAAAAAAGCAAAAAATGATTTAATTGTTCATGGTTCGTCCAATTCTTTGTAGATTTCATAGAGAGTGGCAAGTTTGTTTTCATTAGCAATTCACCTGTCCGAAACCGGGAAAATTAAACCATAAAACTTTGTAACTAAGATGAAATATTGTTATTTACATTGTTTGCCTGTTGCACACTGTTGTTCACATCTTGGTTGTTATAATAGTCACAACGTTTCGGCCGTAGTACTCTTTGGTCTATATAATCCTCAACGTTTCGGCTGTTATACTCTTTGGCCTATTTAATCCACAATGTTTCAGCCGTAGTACTCTTTGGTCTATTTAATCCTCAACGTTTCGGCCGTAGTACTCTTTGGTCTATATAATCCTCAACGTTTCGGCCGTAGTACTCTTTGGTCTATTTAATCCACAACGTTTCGGCCGTAGTACTCTTTGGTCTATTTAATCCTCAACGTTTCGGCCGTAGTACTCTTTGGTCTATTTAATCCACAACGTTTCGGCCGTAGTACTCTTTGGTCTATTTAATCCACAACGTTTCGGCCGTAGTACTCTTTGGTCTATTTAATCCACAACGTTTCGGCCGTAGTACTCTTTGGTTTATATAATCCTGAACGTTTCGGCTGTTATACTCTTTGGCCTATTTAATCCACAATGTTTCAGCCATTGTACTTTCCGGGATAGACTGTTCTCATTTCACATTCCATGTCTTTTGGATATCTAGTATCAGTTAGTTTGTTTAAGTTTTTTTACCAGTAGGACACATGACCAATTGGATAATGGTGTTGGATAAGAGATATTCTAGAGTGAATTCTACCTAGAAATTGTGAGTTCATCCCTTGTAAAGAAACTTAAAAAATAAATTAACTAATATTACATATCTAAAAGGTTTGATATGCAAAATGAGAGCAGTGGATTAAATTAAGAGTTCAGTTTGAAATTTACCAACTTTGACAAATGGCATCTGAAGAAGGCTGGAGAATACAACGACGAAAGCATTGTGAAAATAATCACAACCAAGATAAGGACAAGTCCAAACAAAAACTGTAAATAATTTATGAATATTATACTTTCAACTTATGAACTTTGCTTTATTGATAAGTGAACGGCATATAACAAGACGAGCGACATGTTTAGGCAGAACTAGTAAATGACAATAGCAATATTATCAATGTTTTAAAATCGATATCACCAGACAAGAAAAGATATGTAGATCCATTTGAAATACTAATTTTCGATTAACCAAAAATTGTAAACGGGTAAAGCAGGTATTTTATAAGCATGGATGCAGTATGTGAAAAGACCAACATAGAAGGTGGTGAATCTTTCTGGTTAATATAGGCATGTCTATAATAAATGTTTAACCAACAATTCAGTCATTTATACATGTTAAGATCAAATATAAGTATATTAATATTAATATAAATATATACTAACATTTTTAAGTTCCTTTTTAATTTTCTGTTATTAATTCAAGTTTAAGCTTATATTAACTATTTAATTAAAGAACAAGACTAACATTTAGATAACTGAATTGATATCTTTTTTTTATTTCTTTAATGTTTAAAAAGCTATGTCCAGCTGACTTCCTTCTAATATTTGCAACTTGATGCTTAGATATTAACAAAAACTTTATATCTCTATTGCGTATGGTGTGTGTAATCTACAGTTATCTAAACCATTACTAATATTGTTTTTATAAGCATCATTATTTCACTAAAATACAGTGTTATTCTAAGGTTCATCTTTTAAGTCAGATTTATATGCAAATTATAAAAATAGATGTTTGTTTAGTATATATTTTCTAGAAAAGTCCTTAAAGAGATGTTGAAATAATAATTACTACTACTTATCTTTATTTCCATCTTGGGTTGATTACTTAGCTGGAATAAGCATATTATTCAAAGTGTTCATGTTGCTCTACTGTTTGTACAATGATATAGATCTGTAACTATAAAGTTAAATGAAACTTGACCAGCCACAAAGTGTTGCATTCTTATTAAGATCTTTGAGTTACCTACTAAACACCATCCTCGAGTGTCTCCGGTCTCTCTGTACAAGGGTTTGTCAGGACAACCTGACATGAGGATACTTCACCCTACAAATAAACCCTGACCAAATATTCAAAATAACATACTATTCGAAGCCCAAATAAGAATCACTCGACATGGCTATACACTGGCTCATAGGAGAAATGGTGCACCGTCTCTTAGTAATGTTATCTCAAGTAACAGCACTTAGCTGGATACTCCACCAGACCAGATGACTTCTTGTCCTGGAATCCAGCAAAATTCAGAAAAAATTACAATAAAGATGAACTCTAACATAATTATTGGGGAGAGGAAAATGAGTGTTCTTCATTGCTTTACTAACTTAACGTTTGAGAGGTAGAGAAGAATCTTGATTGAACACTTGGATATGTATGTATCTCATATAGAAATCAAGTGTTAGCTCCAGAAAGGGGCCCTCTTGATTTCTGAGAACTTACTGAAGTAAAATGAAACAAGAGAATTATAATAATAGCAACAAGAATATAAGTCAGTCATGAGACTGCATACGTCTACCTGACAATGTAAGGATGGGCCAAAGTCTGATCTGGGCTTTACTTCTCTGTATTGTATGAAGTATTCCCAGAATTATGCCATGGAAACGTTGATCACTCCACACCTATTTATCTGTTAAGTCTGAAAGTTTGCATGTTGGGGTTAGGGTTATAAAAGAGCATCAAATCCATAGCTCCATCATATGAAAAGTCACTGTTTTACTTTATGACTTGAAGAAAAATCTCGGAACAGAAAGTGAAATTAATTCAGATGGCTCACTTACAAAAATAACTCGTAAACCTAATTTCCTGGCCCGATTTACTCATGAAAACTGTTTCATTTACTTAATATCCCGAGCGATTAATGGTTCAATATTATCTCTTTTCCTCAGTCAAGATAAATAGTTGTATTAGCTCATTTTTATTTATTGCTTGTGCTTAGTTTTACAATCCACCCTCTTTATACTAAATTATGTGTCCTACACTACCTAAATAAGGAGAATGAAATCATCTGCTTTTCCTCTAAAAGAATGAGAATTAACTAGATCTCATGGGGCTTGCTAACTCAACGTAGGGATTACTAAATTAAACCTTCTTTCCTATTATTAATACTTGAGTTTTTTTCCTCTTATTTTCTCTTTAATGCTGATACTCGGGTTACAACATTATGATAACCTGTTTTAGATGAATCCTGTGTAGAATTTACTTACTTTACGAATGACATGGGATTTCAGTATATAGAATTCAAACAAATGACACCAAAAAGATGGGACCGGAATGTTGTAAGTCTTG
Organism: Sepiola atlantica; assembly: GCA_963556195.1. Taxonomy (NCBI): domain Eukaryota; kingdom Metazoa; phylum Mollusca; class Cephalopoda; order Sepiida; family Sepiolidae; genus Sepiola; species Sepiola atlantica. The sequence continues at coordinate 184,562,031 of OY744517.1, read as the reverse complement.
AAAGACTTTCGTCTAAGCAAATGACACAAAAAGAACAAAATTCAAAACCAGCAAAAAGATCAAAACATGATTAACTAAGCATGGACAACAGAAGAAAGATATTCTGCCTCCGTAGATTGAATGAGGGACCCAGTTCTGAGGTTTCAAATTTTAATGAAAACCTGAAGATGGGAAAAGCGTAGCGTGTTGAGTGATGTCATACTGTGTCTTTTTCAAGGCTGGCAGAATGCATGTGATGAATGTATACCTGGTTCAATATTTTGGAATTCAAGCACATGTCATTAACGAGATAATGACATTTTTTAGATTAAAAAATTGGACAGTAACCCATGAGCAATCTTTATAAATAAAGGGTCTGGTTCAAGGTTCTTAGTATTGTCATCAGTTTCGACGGGTATGAAGACAATATGAAAATACAATCGTAAAGAGGTAAATATAAAAATATACGAACAATACTCTGAATTGATAATGAAAATAATTACTTTAAATCCAAAGAACTAAGCCACAACATTCTATATTTGATCCCCCAATCAGGGGAACTTATGTTTTGAGGCATGTCCGTCCGTCCGTCCGTCCGGATTTTTCTCCGCAACCATCCATTGAATTTCTCTGAAATTTTGCATGAAGTTGTAACTTTGGTCAGGTTAGAAAGTGATATTCTCCGATTTTTGAAAAAAAATCTGGTTAGTCCCCCAGGGGGTCAAAAGGCCCCGAAATGGCAAAAAATGACATTGTTTGCCCCATAACTTTTCATCGATCCATTCAATTTCTCTGAAACTTGACGAAAATGTGGAGGCAATTGTTCCTAATAGAAAATAAGTATCGCTGACCTTGGAAAAAATCTGGTTCGCGCCCCTAGGGTGTCCAAAGCCCCCAAAATGGCAAAAAATGACCCTTTTCTCCCATAACGTTTGATCCATACATTCAATTTTTCTGAAACTTGGCCAAAATGTAGAGGCAATTGTTCTGGATATAAAATGAGCATCCTTGACCTCAGAAAAATTCTGGTTCGCGCCCCCAGGGGGTACAATGGGAGTCAAAAATGCCCCAAATTGTCCAAATTTATTACACTTTACACTCACCACATCGAGTCACATACAGAGGGGGACCACGCACGCGCGACTTGTTTTAATTAGTTCCTTATCTGTTAATAATCTTTATATTATGTAACATTTTTACAAACATTCAGATATCAGTTTTTTTAAGCTGACTTTGATACCTTTTTTAATATTTGAAAGTAATAAATGTTGACCATACAGAAAAAAAAATACTTCTTTTCCTATACTATATGATCCTTCCTGCTAGCCACTGCTTCAACATCTCCATAGCAATTCTCCAGTTCACAACTCAGAGCCGCCAAAATATTCAACTCAGCTGCAGTTTAAATTTCCAGAATTTTTAAAAACCGGTGTACATCTACATAATGCAGGTCACTCTCTTCTAATATTCCAGTGCTTTCCAGTCGTCTAGGGTATCTGGCTCTCAAACCCAGCAATAGTACACATAAACTGTTATCCGTTACGATTTACCGCTAGTATACTTCAAATGGTTCGGAAATGGAATAGTATAAAGAAATTATTAAATTGAATACCTTGTCTTTATTATATATATATATATATATGTATGTGTATGTATGTACATATATATATATATATACACAATATTGTTATTGCAACGGCATTCAATGAGGATGGGTTGAGTAGGCTACTTCGATGGTCTGCACTACATCCTGAATCATGGCAGTCCTGAGCAAGGTTACGCAAGATGGTTAACCAATCACGAGTCCCTCGTAGAAGGATGATAACCTGTGGACCTGAGAGCTCAGCCAAGTTTTCCTTAATGGTTATGTTTAGCTCCCTACTAATACGTTTGCACCACCTAGGGAGAGAGATAGGAAGGATTGCATTGTGAATTAGAATTCCCTCCGGACAATTCAGTATTAACCCTAAAAGAATAAATCAACGTTATTGGATACTTAAATACCTGTAGTCATATATATATATATATATATATATATATATATATGTTTCCATGTCTGAGACAGTTGACTTCACTACACACTAATGATTAGTCAAACTCTCTGAAACTGACTTGTCTCAAAGATATTACATTGTATTCTCAGATTTCTTTTTGTCTTATTTTTATATTAACACTGCTGTCATTAGCTTCATTCAAAACAGATTGTCATTAGTATGCATTAATGTATTAACATGCATTGTTTATGTGCGTGTGTAATATATATTTATAATATATATATATATATATTACAAAGAAATGGTTGTTACCAGAGTACATGGAATATCTAATTTACATACGCCCAGTATTAACAAATTGGTCTGTATTATTGATTTTTAATTCTATTCTGTCATTTCAATCACATAAGCAACAACTTTGTGCATATATTTTATGAGAAAGCCATAAAAAAGAAATAACCATAATCTTTCCGTATGTATTTAAAAACAATTGGATATTTGCATCTGGAGGGTGCATATATTTGCTGGACTATATAATATATAGCCATGCTATTTCTTTTACATGAAATTTCTTGAAAATATGTCATTAATGATCTATAAATATTAGCTGGATACAGCAATGTTGCATTTATTAGCCATATTTAATTCTTAAGTATCTGTTCAGTTCCTAATTAAAATACAATTGATTTCTCATTGTGTTAGCGTATCAATTTGAAGGAAACCAATTGTATGAATTACTTAAGTAAAATTTTAGTGATACTTTCTTTATTATTGTGCATAATATTTTTTTGTTTTTGTTGATGTGGGTTTCATATTCTATTGGTAAAACTAATTAAATATAAAAGATGAAAGTAGCACTCTAAAACGTACTTGTTGGTAATCAGTAGTTAATCAAAAACCTAGAAATTCTAATGGAGAATATTTTCTCATGTTTTGATTTTAATCAATATCAGTTTCCAAATAGTATGATTAGTAAAAACTGAGATCACTATGTTATGTCAAACAATAATAAATGGAGAAAGAATGAAACTTTGCGTAGAATTGGAGAAGCAGTAAACCAGAACGGATATTCTTAAGATGTGACCATTCTCAAATCTGCGAGTTTGACGGTGAAAATGTTTCTCAAACTTAAGTGGGACAGATCGATAAAAATGCTGTACCAAACTAAAACGCGACAGACTGAAGGAAATGCTCTTCAACCTTAAACGTGGCAGACCAACGGAAATGAATTATAACGGACAGGGCCATGTACGAAGATGCTTGGACACATCTAAAAAAAAAAAAAAATTGTTTTAACTTTTTATACTAATAGGTCCCGGCTTATCAAGGCTAAAAGCCACTCAGGGATAAGGGTTAATGAGATGGATAGACTCATTGAATGATGAAGAATATCATGAGCAGATTGAAACTAATGAATGGAATAAATAAAATGTATTTGATTACTTATGATGACGGTTTGACAAGTATTTGTTGACATTGAATTTGAGGATGACCATGTTGTAGGCCATAGTAATGTGTTCCACAGATGGAAGTACTTGGAAAGAAAATTTGTTCTTGGAAATTTCGTTTGATGTAAATCCGTTGTTTGTGTCTGTTTATTCTTAATCATATAGAGATATGTGGATGGATATAAAAATCAAACTCTTTATCTGTAAATATTGCATATTGAATGATACTTTGTTTTGCTAGATTTTTTATTTACTTTTTATTAACATTTATGAATCCTACAAAAGAAGGAAAAATTGAGGAACATTCTCATTTAAGGCAAATTTTATTATCAGTGAAAAGCTTAAAAGCCTCTTGCTGTTCTGGCTTTAAAGTTACATGGAGAGCTGCTTAGCCCTTATAAGATTAAGTGTTTGGAATAATAATAAAAACCAAACAAATTTTAATAAGTAAACAATTTATTGGGGTAAACAATAAAAGCTGTATAGTGAAGAAACAGACTTGGACCCCCCCCCCACTACACACACACACACACACAAAAAGAGACTCCCAGTTGGGGGCAATAAACTCCCTTAAAGTTAGACTGTCTGTTAACAAATTATTGTTATTCTCACCCTTTTCACCATAGATGAACCAAATGTTAAGCTACTGAATTCAGGTTCCATTGTGTTCAATGAGTTAGCATTCTTAAGTATCTTCCTGACTGGCATATATGAACCACCACCACCACTACTACTTAACAAGCAGTGGTCTATTTCTCCACTATGACCAACACACACACTAAATTTTGAGAAAGCCAAAAAACGATATATGCTTTTCTTTAAAATAAACATTTATTCACCTTAAAGTATTCATGCAAGCTTTCGGTTTAAAAAAAACATTTTCAAGCAATTTTTTTTTTATAAATCATTTTTACTTGGAGATGTAGAAATCTCTTGTGAATGTCTGAGGCATTGACTAGACGATTTGGAAGTCTCTAGTGTCCCATGTGGCTCACATGAAAATGTTATATGAAATATTGGCACTTTATCAGTATCGTTTCGTATTTCAATATTAATCGTCCAGTCAACACCTCAACACACATTGACAAGAGATTTCTACAGCTCTAAAAGAACAAAAAATAATTTAGAAAAAATATTGCTTGAAAATGTTTTTTTAAAATCGAAAACTTGCATGAAAATAAGCATATATCGTTTTGGGCTTTCTCAAAATTTAATATTCAAATACAAAACGATACTTATAAAAAAACGTGAGAATATTTCTTATATATATTAATGCTGTATAAAAAATGAATGTGAAATCATTGTCATTTAATTAGAACATAAAATTGAGTTTGTTTCATATATTTTTTTCATTTTTTATAAAAATCCATTTAATTTCATTGTATTCTGTGGATTCCACTTTTATTACTTGTAGATGACTATGGTCAAGGTTATAGATAACATTGACATAGATATTGCCGACATAATGGACATCACCAACATCATACTTCTGACCAAGGTCATATTCAGTGACATGTAAGGTTTTTTTGTCAGAATCTTTTGTGAACTTATAGAATAATAGATGTATATATTCAATTTTGTTTATCTAGATCAAAGCAAATGACAATTTAATCTTCTGATTTAATAAATAAAAAATAAAAACAATAATATGAGATGTTAATAAATCAATTTCAGTTTTCAATTTCTCACATTATGTTCTGTTTTTTTTTTGTTTTTTTAATTCTCTGCTCAGTGTGCAGGACTGTAGAGTTTGAGTCAGGTAAATTCATTTCTTTAGGAGTCTGAGTTGGTGAAAATTGGTTCACTTTGACTTAAAGAATAAAATAAATTTCCTGCCATATTTAAATGTTTGTTTTGGGATTTTTTCATCTTGTATCACTTTAAAAAAAATTGAATTCATTACATAGGAAAACATTCAATTTACAGAGACATAAAAACTATGACTGTCTTCTTTTGAACGCTATAAATAATATTATCACGAGTGGAATATTCCTTAGCCTGAAATCGAACCTTTTAAAATTTCAAGAGTCTGAGTAGAGCATTTTGGGCTCCCTGCTTTACAGCCCTGTCAGTATATCCAGAGAATGATTTCTCCACCCAGTTTAATTTTTTTTACAACATAAGACCCTCTATCTGCAAAATTATATGCATGCGTTACATGAAGAAAAGTTCATGAATTGATTTGTGAAACTTTTATGGGTTGATATTTGAATACATGTTTTAAAACAGGAGTGAGGAGTCTTGGCCATTTTTTTTTCCAGGATAATTTATTTGAATACATATTTTTAAATATAGGTGGAGAAATTTGTATTTAGATCATTTGGACTACTATTCTCACTTTGGTTGTTATATTCACAACGTTTCGGCCAATGTAACTTGTAATCTTCTTCATGGCATCTCTTTGAACTGGGAACCTGGTTCCCAAGTTCGAGAATCTGCATCTGAATAAGCTTTGAAGTTATATTGGCTGAATTATAACAACCAAAATGAGGGTAGTAGTCCGAATAAAACAAATTATCAATCTTCATCTCAAAGATTTCGTTTTTGGAGAAGTCGGTTTTTTTTTTGTTTATTCAGATGACTCTCCACGTCTGGTCTTTAACATGTTATTTAAAAAATTAATAAATTCAAATTTTTTAAAACTTGACATTATCATTGAAGTTATCTGTCACCAAACTTTTTTTTTTACTATATAAAGTGAAACAGAAGATTGCAATATCGACATGAATACTGAAATTCTATTTGTCTGCATTGACTTCTTGAATCGTGATTTTGATTTCTCAAAAAAAAAAATCAAAATCAAAAACACAACCTCATCCACTTCCTTTTATGTCTGGTTAAGATGGCAACAAATGTTGTTTCCTCAGAACAAATACTTTTTAGTTCTTTTGGTTTTAAGATTATCTTTATATTTTTTTGATTTGCCAGGACTTAAAATAGATCACAGTACAATCTGAATCCGTTCATATTTTTTTTTTTTTTTTTACATTTCTTTAATTTCTCTCCATGTATTGAACAGCCATTGGCCAAATTTATTTACTTGCAAAACCTGTCACATTTTCATTTTCTAACAAGTCAAAAATAAATGAAAAAATGAAAAATGTCTTTTTTTAAAATTCAGTCTGTTTTATTTTATTTATTCGCTTTCAACATTGTCTACACATCGTCTTGTTACTAGTTTTAAAAGAATAATTCATATTACATATAAATGAAATAAGAGTTTAAAAGAAGTCTGCTTAATGAACCTGGTTAAAATGAATCCTTAATTCAGGTGCCTAATAAGTAGATGTGAAAGAAACCTTTAGTGCTAAAATGTTCTCCCCACTGAAACGAAAGGAACAAACGGTACAGCAATAAACCGACTGAATTACAGTAGTGTGTCTCAAGTCTAAAAATACGTGAAACATGTTGAATACATACACACTATTAGCAAATATAGATGATTACAATGGACTCTACATGACTCTGCACCATATGTGATACCATTCACATTGACAGGGACATGAGGGATTACTAACCAAGTGTCAAACATGTTGAACATACGTTTTTATTTATTTATTTTTTATTCGAAATTTCCATAAAAGATCGCAATTAAAACAATTTTTGAAAAGAAGAAAACTTACTTTTTCAATTAATGTATCTTCAAAATGTTTTAATAGTAATGGTATCCCAACTTTTACTTTAACTAAAAGCGTAAGTTACTTAATATAGGAAAGAGTACACAAATGTAGAAAGTAAACATTTTGAAAGATTTCCTCTGACACTGTTCTGCCTTCTCTTTGTGTTCCTCTCTTTCTCCCTCCCATCTCTCTTTCTCTCCTTCTTTCCCTCCCTCCTCTCTCCCTCCCCTCTCTCTAATTCGCTACCTCCATATGCCTCGCTTCCTCTCTATCTCTCTCTATATCTATCTCTGTCTCTCTATCTCTGTCTCTCTATCTCTCTCTCTATCTATCGATCTCTCTCTATCTATCGATCTCTCTCGCTATCTCTATCTCTCTCTGTATCCCCTATCTAAATGTATATATAATAGAAAGGGAGAAAGATAAGAAAAGAAAGAATGTATAAAAACTTGTTTAATCCAAATGCGTGTGGTTTTTGTACCACATTTTTTAACATTCTTATGCAATGTTTATTGAATGAAAAAAACTAATTTCTTTCTGATTCCCCAATCACTTATTTCATTCCTGATGACTCCAAATGAATGAATATTGCACAGTAAATGTTTTTTTTTTAATTAAAACCTTCCTTAGATGATACTGAAGCAGAATGTATATCAGGACCGGCGGGACAGTTATAAAAGTGTGGGGGGGGGGCGGTTAAACACATGCATATATAACTTCATTATTGATGACCGTAAAGTGGGGGGGGGGGGCAAGTCAAAAAGTGTGTGGGGGGAGCTTGAGCCCCCCTCCCCGGTACCGCCGTCCATGTATATGGTTTGTAGGTTTATCTTTGGTTGTTTCTGAGCTTTAGAAAATGTAATATAATTTTGAACAGAAAAACTAATTCTACTTTTTATTTTTAATCTAAAGATTTCATCTTTCTGAAGTAAATATTATGTATTTTTTCTATTTGTTTGTTTCTTTTTTCTTTGTAACTTTAGGTAGGATGATAGTGTACTAACTGTGTATTCTAATTGGAACTAATGGGCTAGGATATATGTCAAATATTTATTCCCTCTCAACCAGAGATGGGCTGAAGGATCAAGTAGTATAATGGATACCAGTCTGGACGATGGAATTGGCTAAGCCAGTCAGATCGATTGCATTCACTTACATTTGGGAAAGATACAAACACCTATAGCTGGTATTTAATGAAACATTTACAAGAGGTATTGTTTGAAAAGGGGTTGATATATCATAAAACAGGAAAAAAACAAACCATCAACCACAAACCTAGTAAAAATAAAAACAGAATAAGGCAAGCCTGGTTCTGGGGTTTCATACTTTATATAAGTATCCCCAATTGTACTAAAAAGGGGAGGTTTTGACTATTGTAACACCATCGTGCTGCAAAATTTTGGTCTTTGCTCACATTAAACTGATCGGGTGATTTTTTTTTTTTTTACACTTGCGTTAAGAGAATCGTATTGAATTTATTTAAAAAATCTAGTATCTGTTGCTTGAATATATTAAGAAATTGTTTTTTTAAAGTTATTTTTTTATTTAGAAAGTTTGCACTTTTTTCATAGTTTACAGTTTTTAAAATAATCACCATTCCAACAGATACTAAAATGGTATTTGTATGATAACAGATACTACCGACTGATCTTGTGCAGAGAATTACTTGGTATTATGCACAGATACAACATCTGGATCTTAGGCTAAAATGCTAATCCAAAATTAGCTGGTTTTAATATGCCAGTCGTTTTTGATAGTGGTCTGGAGTTGGCTGGGAAAAATTCTGACTTGGGGTCGTTATTAAAAAAAAAAACTCTGATTTCCAACTTCTGCAAAAAATATAGTTCCCGACTCCGACTGAAAATCAAATGGATCAAATGAACTGCTGCAAACGAGTACAACTGAATTTAGAAAAAATAGTTCATTTGTTTTAGTTTTTGGAAAGAGATTTTTGTTTTCATCAATCTTTAAAAAAATACTGATTTCACCATATGAAAAAGAAATTTAAATCAATAAAATTATTGGAGACTTAAAATTTAAAAAAAATCTTTTTTACAGACATCGTTTTTGTTATAAAATTAGAGAAGACATACACCAACTATCCACTTTGATATTAAAATGAATTTTTTTTTATTTAAGATTATTAAGTATCAGACCTAAGTTAATATTTTTATTTTTTTATTTTCCATTATAATTTTTTAAAACTTTTTAATTAGGCATCATCTTTATTAGTGTTAAAAAAAATGGCATCAGATTTCATTCAAAATACGTTTAACAAAATGGTTTCCACTATTATATTACTGAAAGAGAAATTTATATTTAACATGTTTTTTTTTATAGAAGTATGAATGAGATCTCAGATGTAAAGTGGACCATATTTTTTCTTCATAAAAATATTTAAAATATAAAATAAAAAATTATTTTAAAGTTTTGTCGAAATTTATTCAAAACGAAATCATTCAATATTATTAATGAGTTGGTTTTACATACAATCAACATGGAACTCTCATTATTTGTTTCAAGATGAAAGATAGTTTCTAATTAGAATTTGAAATATTTACCTTTTCTTTCTCTCCTAGTTGTTGCCTATATATTCTTAAATGATACATTTGGCTTCTCCAGTTCAGATTTAATTACTTCCGTAAAAGTTAAAACAAAAAGACATCTGCAAAACGTAAATAAAAGTGTATGATGTAGTATGAAGCTGTTTTGTTTTAACATATTCAAAATCCTTTAGAATCCAAAGTAAGGAATTCATTTATTTCTGTTTCCCCAAACCTACTTTCGTTTTCTTAATTGTCTCATTGAGATTAATCCTCCTTTTGTCTTAGATTTGTTTTCCTTTCATTTTATTCATTTTCCACTTGTATTTAAATTTGCTGAGACGAGTCAAGCAGGGGTGGGGGGTAGATCTTAAAAAAAAATTACCACAAATTAAATTTTGGTCTGATGGCATCTTATCATAGCAACCCTGATCTCGATATTATGATTTCTTTACACAAGAATTAATTTTATTTCTTTTTGAACCTTTTAATTACGGTTACCTTGATTTCTCAAAGTTTATTACCACCAAGCTAAAAACAAGGGTACAATTTTATTTAATCAATTTGAAAAAGAATTTCTTTTTAAACTGACTAGATTTGATATGTACACTGTATTGATTTAAGAATTCTGTTTTTTCTATATATATAATCAATTTTTTTTTTAGCTTCTTTCTAAATGTGTTTACTTAAAACAAAAAAAATGCTATGACGTTTTCTGAAGATAGGCCCAATCTTTTATTTCGGTGATATCTTTTATGTAGTTTTAAATTTAGATTTTTTTTTTTAATTAAACACTTTTTATTATTATTTTTTAAATTTTTTAATTATTTTTTATTAAATTATTTAATCAATTTTAATTCATGAATCCACTTAAAACTGAAGCACTATATGAATAATATTACATGCTTAAACTTGCTTACAGTGTGTATGTATTGACAGAGCGTTTGTAAAATCGATGGTATAACTTCAGGATGATGTTCTATATGTGTAAAAGAGCCATTGTATGAGTGTTGTTTTTGTAATAGCACTCCATTACTAGTCTAATTTCCTTTGTCATACAGTTCTTCCTCTGCATGGTCTTTGGTTTGTGCTGATCATATTTAGCTACCTGTATTTACTCAGTTGTATTTTGTTATCTGAAATAAGAAGGGCCAACATGTTGGCTATAAAATGAGTACCTGCTGATTATGACACTCACATCTTTCTTCTGAGCCCACAGCTTTTATATTTATTTGGTGCATTCACTGTATACATAGACTGACCTGTGATCCGAAGGCTCAAGGATTATCTATGTTCTCTGTTTTGATGGATAACATCATCCTTTTGTTGTTTCATTATTTATGCCGTTTTGGTGGATGACGTCCTGTGTGCAAACATACCCGATAGCAAGATCTGCAGATCGGGTCATGGATCGTGTGTGGTCTGTTTTAATGGATGACGTCATCTATTGTGGACGAGGACAAACGAGATCCACAGCTTTAGCAGTATACTAGATCTTCAAGGGGCTTGACGTTTGTCTAGTAAGCAACCTGTGAACCTTCAGGTGACTGGTCGGTTACATCATGACGTCATCCACTCTGCCCGGTTACTTCCATCTCTAGTTTAATGAATGACGTCATCTCTTGTATGTATCACTTTACAAAGAATCAAATTCGTTAGGGTTCGTTCATTAAAATAAATAAAAACAAAACACAGGGCCTTGAAAACATGTCCGTCTTATTTGAAATCAAAACGCTATAAATATGAATATTAAATGTCTTAAAACCGGAGTTGAACCCTTTAAAATTTCAGGGGTCTGAGTCAAGCGTTTGAGTTCTCGACTTAATCTCTCTGATTATTACTCAATGTTTAAAAAAAAAAAATTACAATTTGAAGTGTTCTTGGTTCCATTTCTGAAATTATCTGACCTGTACTCATTGGCTTTCATTTCTTTGTCTTTTTTTCTTGTTGAAGAATACTTCTCTTCGGTTGTACTTCTTTTACTTTTCTTTTGTATGGCTTCTCTATTCTTTAAAAAAAAAAAAGAAAAAAAAAGAACGTATATTCTTAAGATACATCCATTCAATCTGTGCGTTTTGCGATGAACCTGACATTTCAAACTTAAATGGGACAGTAATTGGCCGACGGAGAGAGCTTCGCGTAAAGATGTGTGGACGCATCTAAAACGCTATTTCAAACTGAAATGTGACAGTCCGACTAGCTGTTAGATTTATGGATGCTTTAAAACCACTTTCGAATAGCAAAAGGGTCACGATATTAAACATGAACACCATTTTTATTTTATTAATATATTAAAATGGTTGACATTCTGTTTCCTATCGTGAAACTTCGAAATTCCAATGTAATTTTGAAGCCTTTAAACGGACGAATTTATATTAAAAAGAAAAAAACTATAAAAAAATCACACAAGAAATGTATATGTAAATTATGTAACTTTAAAAAGCATGTGCAAAAGTTCTCAACGCTAACAAAATCAAGACAGAAAAAAACTAAAGATCGAATATTGGTAACAAAAAATTACTTTTTTTCTTTTCTACTTATTTTATTAAAACTAAATGGAAACTTTTGCAAATGCTTACTTCTTTTTCTTTGCTTAAATTTACCATTTTATAATTTTTCCTAGTTATTTTAACGAGATAATTTCGGAGTTCTGATTATTAAATGGAAGAACTTCTCTTGTCCCTATTTACTTGTCCCCCCCCCCTCCCCATGAGGGCAAACTTAACCACATGGTCGGTTTTTAATGTCGATAACCAGCGGATCTGGATGTACGCCGGTCTATTGGTTGTCGGTCCTGTGCAGTTCTAGGAAGTGCACCCTCCCAGGCTTTGCCTCCCCTCTTTGGGGAGGAGTAAGTTTATTGCTTACTGTCTGAGGCGCCCCTACCGGGGAATGCCGACGGGGCTACCCAGGCAATTTTTAAATGGCCAGAGTGCTCAAATTCTCGAGCGCTGGGTCTTTCCCACTTTCCCGACCTTGTGTCACATCTTACCTTGTGGGAGGAAGATAAATAGAACCAGCTCTTAAAAAAAATCATTCTAGATTGGAACAAAAATAAAACGTCTCCCTCTTACAATAAAAAAAAGAACAAATACTACACTCTGATCCTAGCTCTAATGCCGGATAAGATTTCTCCCTTAAACTAATATTATTTGTTCAATTAAGTTAGTGATAACAAAAATAAATAAGCATAACGTTATCGGCGAAAAACCATTGCATTTATTCCCTTGAAATCAACTTTAATATGTTTGCATTTGGAAGATTTCGGTTTGGGGGCTTTTTGTTTTCTTTACCAACGATTTCTTTAAAAATCGAAAAACATTATTGATTTTCAAAAAGAATGAATGTTAACGTTTTTTTCTCCCTTTTCTCTAATGTTCAACCGTAAATGTTAATTGTTTTAAGGGTTCATTTATTTTTAACTAGCTGTATTTACCCGGTGTTGCCCGGGTGGAGGGTTTAGAGAAAAATAATTAAAAAGTATACTCATGTTTACAATAATTTTTAAATAGTTTAAAAAAATTTTTTTTATTTCAATTTGTCAAAGTTACGTAGGGGCGAGAAATCAACACGCAGATACTCGAGGTCTTGTCTGATAGCTTTATCAATACAGAGATAACACCTATTCTGAATTCTTAGTTATTAGCCTTCCCACAAAGACAAAGTCGACCCAACGTCGGTTTTTAATGTGGGGGGGGGGGGATCCAACTCCCCGAAAAGAGGCGCTCGTAATTGGCACAAATAAAAAAAAATTGCCTCAGTCTAGAAGGGTTGCTCCTTTACCGACCGAGGAGGACAGAAAAGATAAAGTGTAGTATCAGAACAGATACTACACTTTGCTCCTAGCCAAAAGGCTAAGGATTCAGGGTCGTCGAACACACAAATACAATAAAAAAGTTTTTTAATTTTTTTTTTTCTTAACTAAGTCCATTTCCTTTTTGATAACCTGTTTTTAGGTGCGAGCGGACAAAATATTTTCTACGGTGCACAAAACATGCACTGAATACAGTTTAGGGATTTCGTCTGTTTGAGTGGTCTAAACTGACATGCTTTAGTTGTAATGCTGTATTGATGATGATGATGATGATGATGATGATGATGATACGGACAACGACCCAGTCCCAGACTTTAACATTTATTTCATAAGTATGTTATCCCATTACTCTAGTTGCTGGTCTGCTTTCACTCTTTAATTTTTATTTATTTGCCCTTCTTTCTTCTGCTGTTAGGCCGACGACGACGAAGAAGAGTAGGGGATACATAATGGGGGAGAAGGGATACATAAGGGTGGCTGTTCCCTTTTTCTAGGTCAACCCTTCTGTCAGTGTTCTTCTTTTTTTTCTTCCAGTCTCCCAGTAATGATGAGTCACATTTTCATTTAATTGAATCAGCTAGTTGTGTTCTTTTTTTTTCCACACTTCTTCTTCATCTTTTCTTCTTCTTCAGTTCCTATCACCATCTTTCCGCCGCCCATTCTTCTGCGTCTGAAACCATTCCATTTTCTCTCTACTTTGCCTTTGTTAGTTCGCTTACTACCAAGTAACAACAGACAAGATGCTGCCACCCACCAGTGTCGCCTTCTTAACTTTTCTTGCGCTGTTGTTTCTCAGGGGCCCCCTCTCTGTCTACTTGTGTGTGCACGACATACAGGGCGCGAGGGATGGGGAAGCACTCTGAAAGTGAGTGGCACTCACGGGATATATATAGAGAGATATAGATAGATAGACATAGAGTTAGACAGACAGATAGATATACGGATGGAGATATATATATATATGATAGAAGATAATGTGTGTGCGCGCCGTGAAGACCTAGGTGTAGAAACTGGCCGAGTGTTCACCACGGGGTCCCAACACATATGCCGCCGCTGGTACCGCTTCTTTGTTCTTTTCTCTCCGTCCCGTGGAATTTCAACATGGACTAGATTTCATGTTATGTCATTAATTTCCCTTCTCCTCTGCCTCTCTTGCGCGCGTTGGTGCCCCCTCCCCCCTTTTCAATATGTTGGAGGCGGAGAGAAGAAAAACAACAACACTTGCATCACTTCTTATATTCAGTCAATTCAGCACATTTGATGTGTGAGCCGTGGGCCAGCAGCAGCAGCAACGGACTTTATTTCGTAAACTCATCTCCCCTCCGAAAACATCGGGCCTTTCTTCTTTATCTTTTTAAATTTCTTACAAAAAAAAAAAAAGCAGAGGGTAGGAACAAAAGGGTAGTCCGCCCCCCCCCCCCCTGAAATTTGGCCAGCAGCAGTTAAGGACGAAGTTTTCCTTTTTTTGCCGCATAAACAGCCAGCATATCGGCCTAGAGTAGCAGACATTATTATTTACGGTATCTGCATTACTTGCTGGTTATGATTCTCTATCTCTCCCGTTTAAGTGACTCGCTTCATTTGTTCGTTCAGTGTCAATTTGAATTGTTGATCGACAGCGTTAGATTGATATCCTATTTAACAGCAATGCCACTTTCGCATTTTCCCCTTTTCCAGACTTTTCTTAAACATTGTGTAACTCGACTAGAAGTCATCTCCGATCTACATAACAGACCGCGGCTAAACTTAGTTGCCAGATGATGGGATGTTTTTTAGTGTGTAGCAGGAAGGGATCAATAGTAATAGAAAGACTCAACGGTTTCGTCTTCGAGCTGAGATCAAAGTGTGCGAGTAAATAATTCAAACTGCAGTACCTGTTCTCGCTCAAATGGAGAGAAATCTTTCTCGACCGGGGCAACTTTAATTTTTTGTCCCCATTCAGATTGTCCTTTTTGGGGTAGTTGGGTGTCTCTCATATTGAAAATCGACTTAATGTCAAACTTTGCTTTCGTGCCATTCACAAGTTTAGTTTGTTTTCCTTGCAGAAATTCATAGCGACAAGAAAGTTGTCTGCCAGTTTTGCAGTTTTAACAAACTTCACTAAAGTGTGTATTACAAATATCAACACAAATGCAATATTGGTACTTTTAAAAAAAAATCCCATTTATAATATAAAAGTACACGCAATAGGTTTTGTTTACATTTCTTTACACTTATTTTCTTTTTTGAGATAGTCACAACGATAATATGACATTTTGTTTTTCTTTCGATCTTGTATAATAGGATTCATAATGAAAGCTGAATTATAGAAGCATATCCAGTCTCTTCACTTGACTAATTCGCGTCAATAAAAGTTGTACTTTTAGATAAATTTAATCACCACATCTATTTTCTTTTTTCAACACGGAGAAAAAAAAATGTAATCAATGTATGAATTTGTTCGTTTTTTTTTTTTTTTTTTTTTTTTTTTTCAGTGTTTACAAATTTGTAGAATATCAACTTTTAAAATTAGAATCACCTAAATGAAACCAGACTCTCCTCATAGTTTATGAGCCGTACAATTTGCCTAAATAATGTTGATATTTTAGCGTCTACTAAACAAAATAATTTTTACTGGTTTCCATCTTTTGGTTCTGGCTGCCATGTTATCTTGTGCTCATTGAAGTTATCTTAACAGTTATTTACTGAACAAAACAAAATAAAAACCATTAAACTGAGCATTTTGAGTTATTTTATTCAGATGATTTGTTTTGTTATAAAAAAATGCAAGAAGTTTTGTTTCAGAAACTTTAATAAAAACGTTAATTTTTAATTTTAAGAGAACGTTTTTCTATTAAAATTATTTTCCTTTTCTTAATTAAAAACCTTTATGCTTTTATAAACTTTCAAGCGTGTGTGAAATAGTAAATCCGATTTAAAACGGGCTTAAAAGATATCTAAATGAATAAATGCGAAATTCAAAAAAATAATTATCACTCCTATATTACCATCAAAACGGGTTACTATTATTTAAATCAATAATACAACATAGAATTTTGAAGTACTTTCTATCTATCATATATATATATATATATATATATATTAGTGGGGACGAATGATCTAAAGACTTTGAATGCCTCATTTGCATAATTATTTTTTTTAACAGTTGATAATAAATTAATGTTTGTTATTTGTTTTTAATTTTATTGTTCTATTTTGTCTATATGTGCAGCAGTTGCGTCGATATTAACAGTAATTAAAGAGATTTAATTTAAAAAAAAAAAAGATTACTTACTAAAAACGGTTCTTAAAACTAGAATTCTTACCGACAGGCATAAGCAAGAAGGGAAAGGGGAGGGTGGCTAGCTAGCTGGCCTCTCTCTCTCTACCTACTTAATTACCTACCTACCGTATTAAATGTTCCTTTCCGGACTTTAAGGGAACTGACTTGATTTTAAACAATTTGTAAGTTTTTTAAAAAAAAACCTCCATACACTATCGCTCAGGCGAATTGGTTTCTTCTTTCTTTTGATTTCATGACGTTCTTACTTAAAAGATAAATAAATTTATTTACGAATTACTAAAATGTTAATGTTTATATGTTTACCAGTGCAGGTTTTTGGCCTTGTCATGCTGCGTTCAATTTCAATTATGACTGAAATATCACTAACTTACTCTCGCCAGACAATGATCAATTCTTAAGCCTGAGCAAGGCAACTAGTCTAGGAGAAGAATACCTATGATCACTACAGACATCACTTGCCAAAGAGAGGGGGGGGGGTCTTATTGTCCACAGTGCATGATCAGATTTAATTCAATTCATCTGTGAGGGTCATCTGATCATCAGATGTTCGTACGTCATTCTCCATATACACTGTCATGTTATATGTATACTGGCTGTAGACAGACAAATATAGCTCTATACATAAGACAATATAAATATAACTCAAATAATACATCTCCTAGACCTCAAAACAAAAACTTGTTCGGTAAAAAGAAATAATTAATTTAAGCATATTTATTATGCTTAAATTAATTATTTCTTGTTAAAAAGAAAATATTCGGTGGTTTTCAAAAAAACATGTATAAACAAAGATCTGTTACCTAAATACTGCACTAGACATATCCGTGACCCATTGGATCACAACCACTACCACTATTTTACTTTGATTTTATTAAAAAAAATCATAAACTGTGACACATTATTATTATTATTATTATTATATTAAAATGTTATTTTTATATAGAAGTATTATTTTGTTATCTAATTTACATATGTGTTTTGCATGTACAGGCACACGTGTGTAAATTAGATGACCACGCTGGAAAAAAAAACCCTCATTTTTTCTTTAAATGCTCACAGAGACATTAAGAAATATTATAGAGTGGTTGAATCAACATACTGAGAAGGGACGAGAGAAATAGATAGTTAAGAGAGATGGTTAGCTTGTTCAGTTAATTATAAATTATGATTAAAAACAATTAAAACATTTTTTTTAAAAACATAACTCAATCCCAGAACTCAAGTATATTTTAGCTTGTATTTTGTATATATATATATATATATATATATATAACAAAAAGCCTTAGGAAAACAAATGTGAGGTGATATGATTAAGAATTTTAAGATAATTAATGGCATTTCTAACTATGATGGGCATTTTTTTAATATTTCTCCTAGATCTGGAAGGTTATTGTCAAGTCATTATTTAAAAACTAGATCTGTTAACCATTTAAGTTTTTTTTTGCTAACAGAATAATATGTTTTTGGAATAAGTTGCCATATCGGATTAAGAACAGCAATAACGTGGATCAGTTTAAGATGAGGTTGGATAAATTCAGAGAAAGTGGTAGGAGGGAGAAATTGAGGGAGCACTTTTGGAGGTTGTCAAATGAAATATTTGACAGAATTTGATCTGGATATCGATACTGTACTAAGAATTTATTTATTTATTTTTTTATTTTTTTTTTAACATTTGAATTGAGAAGATAGTTTAAGGGGAGATGCCCAAGGAGGCATAGCAAACAAATAATAATAATAATAAAACTCATATTTAATATTATTATCATTATAAAACGTGTGTGTCCACACACACACACACACACACACACAGAGCAATCAACTCTTCTCATAGACAAGTTCTACTTGAACTGGAGTCTTCAATACAATGCTGTCCCATTCTTCTCTAAATTAACCACTATTTAACAGTAATATAAGCCAGTTTGATGAAATACCAGAGCCTCAAACATTTCATAAAACATTAATTTAAAAAGAAAATGTGTACTTCAAATGTTCTCGATTCCATGTTGCCTGTTTTGACTAGTTTCAATCATTTTTTGTCTTGATTTGTTTGCATTTATAAAAATCAAATATTTGACCAACACAATTCTTCTGTTCTGATTTTTATCAAATAGACGTTATCCAATTTCTACGAGTTTATCTGTAATTCAAATGAGATTTGTTCCTTTCAAAACAAATGTTTCTGAAAAAAAAATCCAATTATTAATGCTATTGTGAAAAGTAAACCGCAATTTTCACCCAACTGTGTGTGTAAAAATAGAAACTTGTGTTCAATTAATTCTATACAATGAATCGGTTAGTGTAATACTACTAGATAGTCGCAGGACCCATGGAAATTCCACGGTTGTATTCTTCATCTGTTGTATATTTCTGCTGTACTATTAAAAATATTTCCATACCGTGGACATCCGGCGCGAACGGAGACCCTCACAATAGTATTGTACCACCTTTGTTCAAACTGAAACATGTTTATCTAAGATTGATATAGTTTCAGAATATATCTTGTTATGGGCGTCAATCTCTTAAAGGAGTTTGTGACATATTTCCATTCTATGGATGTCCGGCAGGTACGCAAATTCCACAATGTTATTGTACCATCTTTGAATAGAATAGATACGAAGGCCAAAACGGTGTATTTTTGTTAGTTTCATGTTCGACAACAGCAACATCAGATGAAATAAAAAAAAAATTACTTTTTTTGCGTCTTCAACGATCGGGTAATCCTATTTTTTTATTTTTTTTTATTTAAGTGTGGAGGGTAATAACGTACGTATGAACATAAAATTACTTTAGTATGTTATTATATATATATATATATATATTGTTTTACATGCGACTGGGTACCGCTTGTGAATTTTAATATTCCTTCCTTTGGAGGGAGCTGACTCAACCCACCCAGGCTGAATTCTGTACCAAACAGGCAGGTATTGTGCTTTACCATTAAATAACTCAAAAAGGGTTGATCTGCTGTAAACAAAACTAAAAAGAAAAATAACTATTTGGAAATGCACTTCACCTAAAATCAATTAAATATTATCTTTATAAACAAAATAGTAGCTAATAAGTAGACATTTTAAAGATTAATTTTAAACCGTTAAAATTTACTGATTATTAAACAAAAAACTGGGTATGCACACGTGTGTCTGTACACACCAAACACGCATGCAAATTAGATGACAAAATAATACTTCTATATAAAAATAATACTTTAATACTACTACTAATAATAATATAGAAAAAAAGATTTATTATTTTAGTTATGCAACTAGAATGTCTTAACAGATGTGTCACAGTTTATGAATTTTTGAATAAAATTAAAGTAAAATAAATAGTTGTAATGATTGTGAACCAATGGGTCACGGATATGTCTAGTCCAGTATTTAGGTAAGAAATCTTTGTTTATACATGTTTTGTTGAAAACCACCGAATATTTCCTTTTTATTATGCTTAAATTAATACACAATTTTTTAAACTTTAATTCAAGTCAGAAGTTACTTTATATTTGGCAGCTTTAAGGTTTTAAAATCACTTTAAAATTTGGAACTCTCATGAAGTAAACACATGTTAGCTATTAAAATTAAAAAAAAAAAAAAAATTAAAATGTCCAACTTTTTTCCTATATATTAACCAATTCGAAAATGATTTTGAAACCTGCGAATTAAAAAGTAATTTCTGGCTTGAATTTGAGGTTAATTTGTGCTCCTAAACCAAAAGAAAACATGAATTTTCACACACTCCCCTGTTATATCAAAGAATCAAAAAGTTCTATGAAAATGTGTAATTCTGAAAACCTCTTTTCACATCTTTTTATCCAATTTAGATGAGCATACTTTGTGATTTAATAAAAATCCGTTGTCACAAATCAGAAATTCAATGCAACATACATTTCTTTTTATAACTTTTTGATCGCGTTGAAACTCTGTATTTCAGAGTGCACAATTAAAAATATTTCTTTCTTTAATTTGACTGCAAATAAATTCTATTAATTAAAGAATTAGGAAAGGGAGGTGGTATAAAAAAAGAAATCCCCTCAAAATAGAAACAAACTGGTATAGTGACTAATTCTTCCTAGGCAGCTACGCGTTGCTATCATTTTTCTTCGGTCCTTAACTTCGGATATTGAATGGTAATTTAATGAAAAAGCACTCGCTTGCATCTTGCCTGTTTTCAATCATGCAGTCCACTTAATTGTATCTGTTTACCGCAGTGAGAGGAGTCAATGTCTCATGATGATTGACAAGTCTTGTGCTGATTATTTCCAAATCAATTAATTTCTGATCTGGCAGGATACATTGGAAATGATGTCAAATATTGTCAATATTATTATCATTAGTAGGAGTAGGTGTAGTAATATTGTTATTGCTGATATTAGTTCAAGAAATGATTCTTTGTTGAATTCATATCTCA
This sequence comes from Sepiola atlantica, assembly GCA_963556195.1. NCBI lineage: Eukaryota > Metazoa > Mollusca > Cephalopoda > Sepiida > Sepiolidae > Sepiola > Sepiola atlantica. Next base: position 184,540,946 of record OY744517.1, on the reverse strand, counting down.
TTCAGAGTCTTTACTTAATTTGATGATTATTTTTAGACTCAGCTTTTACTTTTTTTTCTTTTCTAAAATGCTTTTTAAAAAAATTCAGACATCCCACTTCCAAATCCCAATTTAATCACTTTAGGGCTAAAACTACATTTTAATTCTGTTTTGATGTGACCTTTATTTAATCATTTATTAAAAAAAATGTAATATTTAACTTTTTTCTTTTCTTGTTATTAGTACCCCCCCCCCCCAAAAAAAAATGAAGAAAACACATTAGCCACTTTGTTGTTTATAAATTTAGATTTATTTTAGAAATAAAATCTGGATTTCTATGCTTTCTTCTACATTACTTGGTTTGACTTAAATACGTTTTCGTTATAGTTAATAATGGTCATTTTAGAGTTTTTGTTTCCAACATTTTGTTTTATGTAAAATTGCATGAAGAAATATCTTCAACTAGCAAACCAACATGCATTGGTAGGAATGAATGAGATCCCATTAGCTTTTTATTTACTGACATCTTAAAACCAGTTTGTTCCAAGTTGACTGCTTGCTAGCCTTGGATGACTGTTTCTCTTGGAGAAGGATCACTTTGATTTCAAAGTATATACATCTCCCCAGTCTAAAAGAATGAGACTCTGATGCAAAACCTGCAGTTGAAGTGATTACCGGTCATCTTGCTTTGGCATGTCACCGGGTTAGAATTATTGAAGTCCAAAGAGGGGTACTCGTGTTATACATGCATTTATCACTATATAATCCAATAATGTACAGATGTTGCTCTGCGATCTCATCTATCATCCAAATATACTAAAAGTCCTGTGACGATAAAGGAGTGACGGAGTGTGCCCGTATAACCTGTTGGAGATACAGTCACAATTCTGCACATAAGCGGCTCCTGTTATTTACAGATCTCAAAAGACAATTCCATTAATACCATGGAAAGTTTAATGTTTGTCTGCCACCTGTGCTACAACCGATGCAGATCTGCAGCTGGTCTATAAAAGCCACCTTCGAAGTCACAGACGAAGAAGGGATAACTGTGGAGAAATGTGATGAGATGACATGTAATCATCTCGTAAGATGCGGTGAACAATCATACACATAAACACGTGTGTATATTACAAAAAATGTGTGAAGCCAGCATGTAAAACGAATACTAAACTGAATATCATGATGATGATGATGATGACGACATGATGTTATGCATTATACATGTATGTTTTTATTGAAAGCATTCGTAATCCTGGCTGATTTTAAGAAATAAATTCTAATGATTGACTAAACATTTACAGCTTAGGAGGTTAATTTCCTCGCTCAAGTCCTCACTCGATGGTACCTTCAAAGTTCCAATGATCTATGAACATTACTTATATTTTCCATTCATTTATTTGTTTCTTTCTCATTTTCCAAGTCTTTCTATTCTGAACGATTCACTAAACTGTTTTCTTCTTTTTGTTTTCCATTTAATCCATTATAACATCCTTATCTCTGTTGCTTTTAGCAAAATAGTTTACTTAATGCTTTTCAATTATCTGAAAAGATGCCACTCTTTGTATTTTAGCTTACATAATTCTACATCAAGTCCATTTTGTTTTTTTGCATCTCTTGATGCATCTGCTATTTTCTTTTTCTTTTCTGTTATCAGCCACTAAAGAATTCATGAATAAATCACAACAAATCTATTAGGGATCCTATCAACCAAAAAAGGGAAAGTCTTACAGCAAAGTAAGAAAAGATTGTGTCCTACAAACATGATGAGAAAAAAGTCTGATTGATTCCAAATCTTATACATATGTAACATTTTCTCTCCCTCTCCTCCTCCTCCCATTAAAACGATTTGAATCTAACTTCTCTATTTATATATCAATTAGGAAATAACTTATAAATATACTAGTTATATATGTTTATTAATAAGTTAGCAACTAAGTTATAGTTTCAATTTATTGGTACATTTTTTTTTTTACTGGTTCTAAATCTGGTAATTGCTTCATACTTCACTGCTATTGTTCTTGCAATCAGTTCTTTTTACACACACACACGTGTTTGTTTGTAACACGTATCTGTGTATTCCCCCCTTCTCTCTTGTCCTGGGTTAGATATTAAACTTCATCCGATGATGAAGGCCCCAATTTAGGAACTTTGAGGGTGTGGAGTTACTCCTAAGTTGTCATTACTCCCAGGTCCACTCTGACCTTAAGAAGTAGTACCCGCTAGTCTCATCTCTGGGTGAAATAGTCTTTTTCAGATTATGTATTTACAAAATATATGCCTACAAAACAAATTGATCTACAGACCTTTTATATACAAACATGTATAGGGTTTTTGAATAAAATGACCTAACAAGTGGTGAGATACCATAAAACTCAACCAACAAACCTCTCTAATCAATTGACTTAACTTTGTTCCCACAAATATGCAAATGTGCATATGTATGCATATCAATAGATCGCTAAATAACCAATAGGAAAAAAAAAAGAAAATCATTAGAAATTAATTTAACGTTTCACTTTCAACCATGAAAAGCATCATCAAGAATAAGAACAACAAAGAAATACAGTGTGAAATTTTTCGAGCATTGTTGTCATGGCAAGTAGAAGATGAGACAGACTAAAGTGATAGTCTGTCGATGTTTTGGGAAGTTCATAGTAATGCAGTTATGATAACCTAGAATTTCATAACTGTCCAAACAACAAAAACCGTCCGATTGTACCGTTTTTGTTTTCTTTATTTTTTTAACTTTCATTTTGGGTTGGTGGTGGAAGAAATTGTAAATTAAGCCGTAAAGTAAGCAAAAAGATATGGCCTTCCAAGGGAGAGAAAGACATTTTTTTGAAATTTTTTAGCTATGTATATTTTCATTTGGGAAGAGAGGACGTAATGAGTGGAGAGAATACTATTGAATAAAGACCAAATATTATGATGTATGATTAAGCCCAAACTAACTTATCCAGTTTCCAATCTAATTATTTCCTCCAAATATTAACCTAGCTGCAAGTGGTGAAATGTTATAAAAGCCAATTCTTTGTTTTATTGCATTAAGATGTGAAATCCTGACTGATTCAATTATTCTACAGAACGCGTTTTGATGAATATGTTTTGCTATTCTAGCTTTCTCAAAGTATAAAAGGTTGCTTAATCTCATGAACATGGGAGAATAAAACAATTGAAACCATCACAGATTTTAATTGCTCTTTTATAGATTCATAGATTGTTTTATGTTGATTACGCCCCCCCTCCCCGCCGCGCCATTTAGAATTATGCTGTTGATTGTAAAAACAAAATCTGAGTACTTTTATATCCATTTGTTTTCTTTTTCCCCCATTGTCTAATATATATATATATATATATATTTCTAGTGATTCTAGACAGTGTGGAAAGAAATCAAAGAGGTCCGGGCTGAGAGAAGTCGGTGGCAGGGAGTGAAATGAATGTGGATGGCTTCACTCCCTGCCACCGACTTCTCTCAGCCCGACCCATGGTCCTGCGCGCCCAGTAGTGGCTACTACTTCTTCTCATTAACCCATCATGTCAACCCAATATTTCTATGTACTTGCATGACATTTTTCTTAAAATTATCATCCTGAGGAAGTCTTACAAATAAAGACGAAATGTTGATGAATACATAAAAAAAAACATCTTTTGGTTTTTCCTTTTTCATTCCCCATTACGTCGGATTACCCTCATCCTTCCTTTCTCATATATATATATATATATATATATATTCTAAAGAGTGTGGAAAGAAATCAAATGGTGTTCGATGATTGTGGTAAGAGCGTAATATTTATAAAATATGTGCAGAATTAAAAAATTTTTGATACCACAGTTTTGCAAAGAAACCTACTGGACCGAGTTTACCGACTCTATCAGCAGTCCAAAAGTTCTGAGAGGAAAAAAGCAGAAGTAGGTTTCTTTGCTGGAGTATCTCTTTCTCATAAAACCGTGGTATCCAAAGTTCTGTACATTTTTTATATATAATAAAATAAAAAGCCATTTTGTGTCTATTTAATTTGCTTATCATTCCTTCCAAAATTCTTTAAAAAAAACCCAAAAAACTCTTAGGTAAGTCAGACTGTAAGATAAATATTTTTCAAATGCCATATTGTTGTCTTGAGCTTTCTTTGTTTCCTTTTTATTTCTTGAGTTTTCGACTAACTTTCCTCATCTTCTGGAGGAATTGTAAGCATTCATACATTCTGGCACGTTTTTACCAGTCAGGGATATGTCCTTGACATCAGTCTGACAGTGACTTTATTGCTTTCGGGCCGAGGTATGGTTCTGTTTCTGTCTCAGGAGGTATCCTCTTTGAGAAGAGGTTAGTTTATTGCTAATCGCCTGAGGCACTCCTACCGGGGCTGCTCAGGCATCTTTTGTAAGCCAAAACGTGCTAATCCTTGTGTGCTGGTTTTTCACACCTGACCATGTGTCTAACCTCCTGCAGAGGAGATAAATAAACATTCATCCCGATCAAATACGAGAAGCACAAATGAAATATCTTTTTAACATTGAATGGAAAACCAAAAAATTGAATTTGAAAGAAATCGTGTCTAAAAGATCTTTCATTTATCCCATATTTAACCAGACTCTATGCATATGTTTACAATTCTTTCCGAAGATGACTAAAATTAATTGAAAGCTCAAGAAATAAATGAAGATGCAAGACAACAAATTGGCTTTTATTTACTTTTTGAAGTTTTATTTTCTTTGCAGTCAGACTTTTATAAGTTTGTTAGAATTTGGGAAAGAATTGAAGTAGGCACAGGATGTTTACTTTATTTAATGCAATATGTTTGAATAAACAAATGCTATCTAATTACACACATATATGAGAGACTTGGAATATGTGATAATTTTTAGAGGGGCTATCAAGTTATTGAGTACTGTGGAGATGAGTTCAATCTTAAGTATAAAAAAAGAATGGTTGAAAGCTTAAAAATTTCTCAACCATTATTTTTATAGATCTAAATGCTTTATTATTAGATAAAAAAAAAACAATAACTGTGTTAAGAGTCTTTCCCTGTTAGGACTAATGTATACAATTGGATTCATTTGTTATCTATCATATCATGCACTATCGTTATCAAAATCATTTGGACAAAAAATGTTCTAAGATTTCATTAAAAGTAATCCGTTTATTAGCTGAACCTGTGTAATTTATATTGTATCATTGTTTTCCTTTTGTCTAAATTTTTTTTCTGCCATGCCAGTTTTTTTATTAATATATCTTTTAATTTTTCAAACATGTTCTTACATAACAATTAAAAAAAACTATTAACTTTCTGTGGTAGTATTGGGTTTAAAAATAAAAATAAAAGAAAAGAACAACTTCAGTCATATCAGATAAATATTAAATGACATTTTGTTTGCATCTGACAGAGTTGGAGTCGATGATTCCAACTCGGAAATAACAGGTGATAACGCCTTACTATCATAGGAACAAGGTTATCATTATATAGATCCACGATATTATCTGTGACTAAATGGCAAGCAAACACTCAATGAGTAATTGATAAGTCAACCTTTCTTCTTTCTTTAATGTTTGTAAATGTAGTTATGGCAGTTGAACTAGATGCAAACAGATTGAGCAATAATACATGGTTAAGTTGAATCGTTTGAATGTGTAGGTTTGCTTTAAGCTTATTTGTTTTCTTTTTCCTTTTTCTATTTGTCTACAAATTGTTTTATCTTCTCTGTTGCTGCTCGTGAATTGCATTTATTGGTCAGTTTTTCCAGTTCCACATAAATGGATATCTTCAAGCAAGAATGATTGGTAATGTAATTATTTCACCAAATGTGCCATTATTTTTCAAGCTCAACTAACCTTGCAGCTCTTTACTGCCATTGCTGTTGTTTACATAAAGAAAATCAATGAGGCTATCTAATTGCTATAAAGTAAATATTGATTGACCGTTGGCACATGTGCTTCTTAAATTGCTTCGACAAGCCTATCAGACTTTATTAAACAATTTTGATAGGTTTTTGTTTTTGCTGACTTAACTAACTCCCAAAGTCACTTTCTTTCTTTTTCTTCAATCTGAAATGGGTATAATTAAGGGAATATATACATTCTATTACATAAAAATATTAAATCTGTGTGCTTTTATTTGATTGAACACTATTATAATGTATATTAATAAAATTATGAAGTAACTTCACGTATGTGTGTATGTATTTTTTTGTATCAACATAACTTTGATAATTAAACATTGAATTATTTTATTTACTATTAATTGAGTATTTCTTGCAATAGTAAAATAAAACGAAATTTAAATCCTGTATTTTTTTAAATCAGGATTTTTATGAAATTCTACCAAAATGCATTAGTGTATAGCAAGTTTTTTCCCCTCTCTGCATTCGTAACATAAATCTTTACCCACTCTTTCCACTAGCATATAAGCATGCCGATTGATTTTTTTTGTTTTTTATTTGGATTTTTCGTCTTCTGTACCCCCCCCCCCCCCCCGCGCTTTGTTTTCGCTTCACTCAATTGATCTTTTTAGACAAGAAAACCTATTTTTTTTCTATGTTGGCTGTTTTATAACAATTTAGTTCAATTAATAATTTAATGACCAAACTATACCGTAATAATTGAATGTAACTTTTAAAATTCTATTTAAAAAAAAAGTAATTTAGTATTCAAAAAACAAACTCAAAGCCTTTATGGGATTAAAAGATATCAGATCGATTTTATTGCAAAAACGAATAAAAGAAAAACTTATCTATAATACGCTTTCATTGAATTATCTTTCCAAAAAATGTAAATGTTAAGAAATTAAGAGAAAAACCGAAGGTGAGGATGTGTCTCAATTTGGGCAGAAAAATGAAAGTAAAAAGAATCCTGGGCAACGCTGGTTATTCTAATATAAAAAGCAACAAGATAAATCTAAAAAAATAATTTTTGCTTCAGAATTTAACTCTTTTACCAAACAAACAAGTTACATTCATTGGATTTATAACCTTTGATTAACAAGGTTTCCTTTGTCACTTGTCGGGATCAATTGAAAGTGTCAGGACAAACAGTTGTCTTTTATGGAACGATGCAGACAAAAGAAATGTTGATATTTGCAAATTATAAATGAAACTAAGTTGCTAAATAACGCCTTTATTAACAAAATTTTGAGACAACTTCAAATGGCTGTTTTGGGGGGTTTTTTCTTTCATCTACATAACTTATACATTGATTTATTTACTATTCAGATATTTATTGAAATAAAAAATGTAATAACATAAAATAAATTCTATTTAAAAAAAATAATAATTTCGTAAAAATGTTTGTTTCTTTTCTATCAATATTTTTAGATTTTATTTTAAGTATAAACTTTTTTAGGGTCGGGCAATGAAAGTGAAACTACTTTTAACCCCAAATAAAGACCCCCCCCCAATCAGAATTATCCGATTTTAATGAAATTTTATGGACCCCCCCCCCCCCCCCCGATACTTCCGAAGAAGGCTTAATGCCTGAGATAATGTCATCCTAGGACAGAACCATACTCTACTCTGACTTAACCCCCCCCCCCTTCATCCCTTAAAATGACGGTATGTAATGTGCATATTTCGTTTCCGGTAGCTGGAAATGTAAGGTTATTGAAACATTTGTTGAAACTCCTTTCATCTAGAGCTTTTCTTTGAAAATATATTTCTGTATGGTAGCCGAGATGACTCTCAAACTTACTAATTCCTTTGCCTTGCCTTTTGACTAGGAGCAAAGTGTAGTATACGTTGTAATAATACACTTTACCTTTTCTGTCCTCGGTCATTGGTCCTCCCACGTTTCCCAGGAGTATCTCTACCTGGCAACCCTGCTCCTGCACAAATGCAATTGATATAAGGGGAACTGTGGTGCAACCATCAGAAAAACCAATGAGCAGACGTTCCTGCGTTTTCTCAGTCAATTCTAGTTTTTGATTTATTTATATTAAAATCGAATAAATCGTTTATTTCAAGTTATATTTTCCGTTCACCTAATATTTTACAGTATTTTAGTCGTGAGTCTTAAAGAACATACAATCAAGATTTTCCCCTGGCATCACAAGACGTCTGCACACCACTGCTGGGAGTTCATAATTTTTTTTTTTTTTTACATAATACTCAAATGACTAAACCGTCATTTAGGAGCGAATTTAAAAGTGTTGTACTGAGCAGTACTACTACTACTACTACTACTCAAATATTCCGTTTTTAATATTTCTGAAATTGCACACTTTTGATTGCCAAATGATAAAATTAGATTTTGGGACTTTATTTTGCTTAATTGTAAATTCCTCAATTATTGTCTGGAAGAGAAATGCTAAAGAAAGCCTAATCTTGTAGCATTCCACAAAAATGTCGTTCACTTATGCAAATCTATTATGTTATCTTAATTACTTTCATATGTTATCACAAGTACTACTCTTCAGCAATCTTTTTAGTTATTGTTGTGAGGGGGGGGGGCTCTTTGTTTTTGGGCCCTCTTATTTCTCACCATAGATTTTAGATTGACAATGCTGCTTAACAAGCAGTCATATCTCTCAAGTGGCCATTAAATCACTCAAACTTTCACCAACTACACCCCCTCCCTTCTTCTCCCTGTTTGGCTATTATATATTTTACAAATAGATTAAAATACTAAAAAATACTTTCTGTTGTAGATCATAAAGTTGTATAATTGTCTGTCTGAAAGCTTCAACTGTTATTGAGACTATAAGTTTGTTTATATAAGCAAACATTTCTGGTGGATTACAGTGGTGATAGCAAAGAGACTGGTGTTTATTTTTGGTATTGCTAGATTAGAATTGTAAATTATACAGAATTGACCAATATATGATAATTAGATTTAAATTGTTAGTGAAACTATAATCATAAATACAGTCCCAGTAATGTTTGTCAGTCAGTGTTTGTGTTTTTTTTGTTGTTTTTTTTTCAAAATTCATTAAGGGTTGGAGTCCCTCTTTTTTTTATTTCCAGTTTACTTCTCATTATTAAGGAGTCAGGAGTTGTCAATTTTTGCAAAAGTCCAGACACTTTTTTTTTTATTTTTTTTTAACGAACTGAAGTCAGGACTCCTACATTATTTATTTATTTATTTTTTGTTTTCAGCAGACTCCCCCACCACATCTGCACAAATATAATTACTTATTTTCTTTAAAAAGATATTTTTGACCTAAGGGAGTACCTGCTAATTCAGACCATCCTTCTACTGATACAATATACCGTTCTTATTTCCTTCAATGGTGGAATGTCTTCCTGGACCAACTCATAACACCATATTACGTTTTTATAGTATTTTTTTTTACTATAAATATTATTGAATTGGGTGAGAGAGTACATTGACATTTATTCAAATAGTTTTTGGTAAATTTATTGTCTTTGACTCCCTCTAGGCATACCTTACTTTGGGAATGAATATCCCTGTATACTCCTGCTCCAACCCTTGAACCTCATATAACCAATTTAATTATTTTTTAAAATTTCTATTATTCTCAAATTATAAATGGAATAATAGAATAATAGAATAATATAAAGTAAAAAGTCGTATTTCCTTTGTATAGATGTCCGACACAAGCACCTGTCCCACAATATTATTGTACCCCTCTGAACAATCAAACAGGCAGGAACTAATATATATATATATATATATATATATATATGTATATATGTGTGTATACAGGGTGTTGCAGCAAAATCCAACTCTTCACAAAAACTAAACGAAATACCAGGAGGTGCTGAGGATGGACACGATCGTCGCTGTACGCCCCCTACCCCTTCCAGCAGGATGCTGCTCTTGCGCACAAAGCCAAGACGACCCAGGCGTGGCTGCTCAACAATTGTCTTCATCACTCGTCACCAGACTTGTGGCCGCCCTTCTCACTCTGTTGCAACTCCTGGGGTGTGATCAGACCAACAAGCCTGCCCACAATACGGTCTACTCTCTGAAGGCTGCCATTGTGGAGGTGTTCACCACTATAGACAAGAACATGGTCACCAAAGCGTGTCACTCATTTCACGCCTGCCTTGAGATGGCCGTCTCATTGCATTGAAAAATAATTTATTATGTAACTTTAATTATTAGTCAATAAACTGCAGATACAATTTTTTTTTTTTATTGCCTATTTCATTTTCTTTTTGTCAAGTGTCGGATTTTGCTGCAACACTGTGTGTGTGTGTGTGTGTGTGTGTGTGTGTGTGTGTGTGTGTGTGTGTGTGTGTGTGTGGAGAAAGATTATTGTTAATCAACATAAAAGATAAGATTGTAGCCAGTAGATTTCATAAGAGCACTTCTAAAACAGTTTGCTTAGCAGCGGTTGTCTTAGGAGAGAAAGATCACAAACTGTCGATAAAACATTGGTCAACCAAGACCTAAGTTGATGGAAAGGGTGAAGCTTTTTCACTAAAATTAAGCCATGGGGTTATTGAGATTAAAAAAAAAAAAAAAAAATCAAATCAAATCAAATGGATTCAATCAAGGATAATGTGTCATGACAGGGTTTTGTAGGCTATGAGGTTGCGTGAACCAAAGTATATCATATAACTTGTCTTCAATCAGCACAGGAAGATTAGAATTAGACAGTTATCCTCATCTTGGTTATGGTCACATAGTCTGCAGCTTTCCTCAGCTGCCCTTTTGTCATTTTAAGAATTTCAATTACTCTACTTAGGCATTCCATATCTTTCAGATATCTTGTATCAGTTAATTTTTCCAAAGTTCTTGAAGGTTCTGATTTCAATTCCCGGTCGAAACGTGGATATAAACACAGGCTAAGTAAACAATCTGAAACATGTAAATATAAATAAGAATTACGCTTTTAGTCGAGAAAGTCTGCGTGTTCTGATAAGTCTTGCCTATTTCTTGAATAAGATAGCAGTGCACATGTATGTTGTTAAACTGAAGAAGAAAGGTACCCAGGTACATTTGAGGCAATAAGCAGATTCTGAGGTAGAATGTGTTGGCAATATTCTACTGGAAATGTTACGTCCTTTCATTTGTAAAGAAATCTAATTAGGTAGAAATTGTCTACTTCTTAATCACTGCAAACTAAATACACTCTTGCCACAGCAATGGTTTTCTATGATGGCAGTGGCAGTTTTCAGTAGGATTACAAACTAAGTTATACAAACATCGTTTCAGGAACCTGTGCTCTCCTTGCTGCTGAACTCCCACATCTCAATCAGATACTGATTGCTTTTCATGTGTATTCAACCAACAAATTTGAATTACAAAACTTTCATCCCATAAACTTACTGCAGTTTAAGGATGTAGTATTAACATATTAGTCTCACTGCTCTAATTGGTAGGAGCAGTTTTGAACAGCCCACATTTTCGGAAAGTAGTCATGTTTTGTTTCATTTAGTGTCTATTTACACAAAATGTGTGTATGATCAAAAGTTATATTGTGTGTATGCAAATGATTGCACACTTGATTCAATTTCATAGTGAACAAAAGTTAGTCAAAAACAAAACTTAACAAATGCACAATATATATATATATATATATATATATATATATATATATATAATATATATACACGGTCTCAGTCTGCAGTTCATCATAACCATTTTTGATTTAACATCTGTTTTACATGCTGGCATGTGTTGGACGGCTTTTAGAAATCGATTATTCCAAACTTTCTAAGTAATATAAAATCTTTCTTTTTTTTTTTTAAATTTTAATTTAACATATACTTTATTTTTTAGAAAAGTTTTGTTTTTATAATAAAACCTTTTATTGTTACTGATGAGTCAACACATATCAAGGCTAAAAAAACACTTGACAATAAAGGTTAATGAGATGGATTGGCAGTTGAATGATGATGAATGCTATGAGAGGGAGAGGGTTGAAAATCTCCATATACAACCGAACTCAAAAGAACCGACTCAGAAAACAGCAATTCTTCCCCCTTTGTCAGAAACATTGCTCATGGAATGTGGGGGCTAGAGGACAAAATAGGGGAAAACGAGAGTTACAAGGCTGCCGAAAGTAAACCCAAGGTTCACTTTCTACTTTCTACATGATTAAAGAATAATTTTTAATTGTTTTTAATAAAAAAAGTTTTTTTCAGTTGATATGTAGAAAAGGAAAATTTGAGGAACCCTGCATAAACAAAAATAATATGTTAATTTTTCATCATTCTTGTTTGTTTTGGCTTTAATCTTGTATTATTATTCTTTCCTACTTACCTGTCTTGTATTCTGTGTTCTGAATGTCCTTATTAAAAAGCATGTTGCAAAGATTGACTTATCATTTGTGCAAAACAGCTGTGGCTTTTGTTGCCAAGGTAACTGAGACAAGAAGCATCTTGCTTTGCAAGGAAGTGAGCGAATCAATCTTTGAGCATTTGCTCCCACCCTCCCCTTTCCGCTCCACCCATTCTTCCCGAACATTTCCCGGTGTCTTTGTTGCTATTTTTTCCTCCCCATCTTATTCTATCATGCCATGTTATTGCAATGTGATTAGAAAGATGGATACACCAAATCATGTTTGCTGCCAACAGCAATGTGAGATAAAAAGCCAAGTTTGCAACTCGATATGCAAATTCATTGGGCCCCCTTGGGTATATTTGTGTTTGAAATATTTGTAAATCCCTGCAGTGAAATGTTATCAAATTCATGTAGCCTCTCTTTCCCCTATAAACTGGTCTCCTGAGTACAATCGTCTTGTTAATTGACATTGCCCCCCCCATCTCTCTCTCTCTCTCTCTCTCTCTCTCTCTCTCAATTTTAATATTAAATTTTCAGACCTTCTTTCTCTCTTTCTCTCTACCATAAACACATATTCTCGTTGCCCCATCTCTTGCAACATTGATACAATTTGTATTCCATTGGCTGATGTTTTTTTAAAGAAATTTAACACCAAACATGAAATGTTACCTGTCATTGTGATATAAAAACTCTGCTCATTTAGTGAAAGAAACGGTTTGGGCTGTTCACTTGGCCATTTTAATTGGTTGAATGTTGTTAAATCACTGTTGATTAAATTTCTTAGTTTTCTCCTATTGATAACATCATTTACTCAAATTATCTTTAAGTTTTAAATGTTAAAATTCTCTTTTTTTTGTCATAGTGATTTTTATCATTACAGTCAATTATATTTAGAATTTGTCAGTCGACTGAGATTATAGGTATCAAACTTGGTCAAGCTAAATGTTTGTTTAGATTTACCTGTTTTGTTTTTTAAACCATTTTCTATGTTCCTTTTTGATTTACTGAGTATTGATTTACTTCTCTCCAGGAGTTAGGCACAAGGCCAGTTTTTATCTTACTCCCACAAGTAAGATGTGACCCAAGGTCGGGTCGAGAAAGTGGGGTTTAAAAATTGCCTGGGGAGCCTCGTCGGCATTCCCTGGTAGGGGCGCCTCAGGCAGTAAGCAATAAACTTACTCCTCCCCAAAGAGGGGAGGCGAAGCCTGGGCGGGTTGACCTGCTAGAACTGCACAGGACCAACCCATAGACTGGCGTAAATCAAGCCCCAAAGGCCAAGACAATACCAGTCTATGGGGTGCAGTATCCATCGGAACAGATACTACACTTTGATCTTAGCCAAAAGGCCAAGAGAGTCTCACCGTCCACCTGACAAACTCATTAATCCTTTTCCTCAAGTGGCCTTTGGGCTTTGATAAGGACTAATTAGTATAAAGTGATTTTATTAAAGCAGAAATAAAGAGATTAAAATTTGTAAGTATTTTTAAGTTTTGGAATTTTTGAGATAAGGATTGATAATTTGTATTTGTATCCGGTCTACTGTTCTCATCTTGAATGTTATGAGAATAACATTTTGGCCAATGTAACCTCCGACTTTCTTCAGGTTGGTCTTGTCGAACTTGGGAATCTGTACGGCATTTCGAACTGAACTTTTTCCATAATACGACACAAATGTTTATTATCATTATTTTATATAATTCGACAGAAAGATTCCAGAGTTTGACGAGATGCACCAAAATAAAGTTGATGGTTACATCGTCCGAAACGTTGTGAGAATAAAATTCAAGATTAAAACATTAGTCCGAATAATACAAATATATTTGTTATCTAAAAATGGCCCAAAATCAAAAATTCTTAAGGGCTCGAAAAATCAATATGGGATAATTAAAGGGTTTATATATTTTTAAAAACAACCTTTTCAAAGTCATCCAAAAACATCAGTGGAATTTGTAAACAAAGCTTTTAACTGTTTCATCGAGTCAGAGCTTTCAGAGGGTTGAAAATTAAAAAAAACAAAAAAAAAAACTTTTAATTGCTACTGAGTGTTGAGTGAATCATTGTCAAAAGTGACATTGTTTTTACTTAAACAAATTAGATTTGTGAAATAATCAATTAAAGAAATCCAGAATACAGAAACTATTTGCAATGTCTAACTCATATTAAACTCTACGTTGTATATCCTTTGTCATTAGAAGAAAAATAATGAAAACACCTGTTGCGATATAGGGGAGCCAACTCTATTGATCATAGCCTCTATTGGAATCGAACAGTTATCATCCCTGATAGGTCAAAAAAGACTATTACTTGCAAACATAGCAGAACTATATGCTTTATACAAATTAAAGTATCCAAACATTTAAACTGCTGAGATCCAAGTGGTGCATGCTAGTAGGCTCATCTGGGTGCTATAATGTAACATTCTAAATGATGCTATCAGCCGTTGAACACGCCTTTGACTATAAGAAATTAATGGAATTAGTAGTGTGTGATATTAATTATGATGACTGTCCAGATGTATCTGTATTAAAGGACTTTTTTACAACAACATTAACTATCATGCTATGCTATTGATTCAGCTATCAAATACAAACAAGTCGGTTAGTACAGACTGAAATGAGCTTGTTGAAAGCGAAGAGGATTTTGAAGATTTTGTAGACAGTTGTGTTAAACTTTTTGTTCAGTTGACTGGGCACCATTATGTATCAAAGGCACAGAGTGAATACTTCAAATAAAGAAAGTAATGTTTGAAGCAATTCTAGTGCTGGATTTTTCTGAGAACTATTCATTGTACAAGATGCTACACTTTTCTTTTTTCTTTTTTTTTTTTTTACACAAGCTCACATGATATCGTTTATCTCTACTTTATTCCAAATTTTCAAAATTATGGGCAAAAGATGGAATGTTTGAGAATGTCTAGTCATTCAATATTTTTTTTTAACAATTTGCTTTATAAGCCTTTAATTTAATATTTATTGTGTAGTATTTGATTATTCACTTAACTATAGAGCATTATTAATGTTTTAAACTAAGAGTACGGCTTTTAAAATGCAGGATTTATTTATCATTGTCGTAAGTTTTAATAATTGAACACAAACATTAAGTTTAAAGCAAATATTTAAATTTTGTATATATTTTAGATGAATTTTTCTATTAAAACTATATGGTTTCAAATGATTTAATAATCAATTTTAATGGACAGTCATAATAGACTTATAGATAATTTAGATAACTATCGTTGAACCAATCGCAATTATATCTCTTCATCTTGCCAAACCTAGCATAATCATCTTCATTTTTACTGTTTTAAGAGAAAATTCGTATTTATTAATATAATATATATATATGTGTGTGTGTGTGTGTGTTAATTTAATATACTTTAGAAAAATGTTATTTTTATATCCAAAGTTTTGATTAAATCTATTATTACAATATTAAGTTTAACAGGCCTTCCTCTAACATTTACTAAAGGCTATATAGTCATTGTAGACATGAGGCAGGTGGGCTGCCTTAGATTTTTCCAGTAATTAAATCGCACTCGATATGTGTTAGTTCTTATGTACTATACAATCTTCATAGTATAATTACAAAATCATAAAATAGAAATCTTTGTAGAAGTTTATTTAATTATTTAAATTTGAGAAAAATGTAATACGAGTTTTATATTCGTCTCTTTATTACATCATCTTACAATTAGGTTATTTTTGCAATAAATAACTATCATAAGTAATCTATTTACCAGTTAAGACATTGATGTTTTTAAAATGTTGCTTTTCAAACTTCAAGCTTAACAAAATATTCAAGATGGTGCAGCCACTTTGCATATAACTGAATCGAGACATTTTCAGTTTCCTCTGAAATATGTTGGACCTTAGCTATGATTGATTGTAATGTTTCCATGTAGCATTTTAATTTCTACTGGATGACCCGTGATCCATTGTGTTTGTATTTGTTTTTGGCTAAGATCAAAGTGTAGTATCTGTTCCGATGGATACTGCACGCCTGTCCTGTGCAGTTCTAGCAGGTCCACCCTCCCAGGCTTCGCCTCCCCTCTTTGGGGAGGAGTAAGTTTATTGCTTACTGTCTGAGGCGCCCCTACCGGGGAATGCCGACGGGGCTGCCCAGGCAATTTTTAAATGGCCAGAGTGCTCACCTCTCGAGCGCTGGCTTTTAACCCCACTTACTCGACCCAAGCTGTGGTCATATCTTACTTGTGGGAGTAAGATAAAACTGGCTTTGTGCCTAACTCCTAGCGAAGGAGTAAATAAATATCTAGTACTAAAACCCTGTACATCTTGTTTGTCCTCATGCACATCGGATGACGTCACAAAGGAATAATATGATCCATTAAAACGAGCGGAAGACATCTGGAATAGCCTTTATGAAGTCATAAATGATGAAGTACCGGAAAGATGACGTCATCCATTAAAACAGAACACAGACGACCTCCCTCACCCTTTCTCTTCCTCTCACCCTCTTTTCCTTTGAGACATACCTTTCTCACACCATCGATCTATTTGTGTGTCCGTATAGTGCTAACACTTTCCATTTAACAATTATCTCCATTGAAAGAATATGGAAAGTCACTTTACATACACCTGTCTTGTTTAATGACATTCAGATTAAAGATCAATACATTCCAAAAAATATAATGGCTTTATTCAAATTTAAAATTAACATAAATGATCTCTGGGCTAAAGAAACACACACTTCTATTTCTTCATTAAATTATCTTCAAAATGTGTAAGTGGAAATAGTACCTGTCTTTAATTCAAAATAAAGGTGAGGTGCCCCCCCCCCCCCAACACACTCTTCCAGAATGTGTTTGTGCTGTCTTGAAATAAATGATTAACATCAAGTAAATATTTTATTTTTGCCAAATGTCTAAACTCAGTACGTAATTTAAGATTTGTTTTTAGAAAGTCTCCGGTTAAATAGAGCATACTTAATTAATTTTGATGTCAGATTTTTCTTCAATCCTTGTTTTGATAATGCAGCAAAAAAATTATAGAATTTTTGTTTTTATTTGACCAACCACTTGGAGCATTTCGTATGATGTATGCAAAGATTTTCCCATTTTAACAAAATCGCTGTTGCTTAAAACCTAAAGTTTAAAACATGCTGCTGCTTTATTTTGATTTTATTTTTTGTAACTAATATTTAATTTTATTATTATTAGGATATAAATTCATATGACAAAAATAAACAAACTGCTTTTTATACAAATCTTGAAGAGTAGAACATTGGCTTACAAATATTGTGGGGAAAAATTTGCTTCTCTTAAACTTTACCACTTCACTCATTTATTTTTCAACTAATATCTCAAGTGATACAATCTTACCTTTCCTGATGAAAAGATGCAGAGTTTTCCGATATTTTTGCATTGTGTCTCCTCCAGTTTGTTAGCCAACCGTATGCTAATCTGACATATAAAATTATTTTGTCGGATTTTCAAAATCATACCCAAATATCAATTCATCTGACATATTGATACTTTATTAAGACGAACCTATTTTTTCGTTTACTTCCACTATGTTATTGGGAAAATATATTTTATTTCGATTCAGTTCTTTTCTCTGATAATACTTATTCCGCTTAAGAAAACTGTTAGTGGAGGCATTTTGCCTTGCTCATCAATACAGATTAAAAGGAAGTTATCGTGTGCAATGACACTGAGTTCTCTCCCTTGAGTTCTTAATAAATAAACATGTGTTAATTAAATTATGCAACTTCAAGTGTGTCTGTACGTGTATGTCTTTCTTGTCTCCACATTAATTACACATTTTTTGTTCTTTACTATTAATTGGTAAGCATCAAATACTAAAATGGAGCTTTAAGAATTTTTATTTCACAAAATAATTTGATTCACCAAAATGAATTTCCGTTTATTTGTGAACAAGTCGGTAATTTTTTCTTTTACTCCCGGACAACGCTGGCTAAGTTCTGCTAGTGTAGAGCAATAAATAAATCTAACAAATTGATGTTTATAAAAATAAAGATCTACACTTTAAAACCGTGGCTGACTTGTTAAAATATAATAAAAATGTCTGGTTTAATTTAATTTTATTTTAAGGAGTCTACCATGTAAATATTAAATATCATTGAGTACAAAAAGAAAACTCTTGGCAGTTTCAAAATAGTTTCACCATATTTGAGAGGTCAACTCGATGGATATGTCATTTGGTTGCCTCTCTCCAGTTTAGAAGTTAAATTATCTCCGGAATTTTCTCAGATCTGACTCATTTATAAGATTACATTTAACACTATCTCATGTTTTCTATTTCTTCCCTGTCATGTCATTTGATAATTCTGAATAAGAATTTAAAAAATCTTTCCCTTTTCTCTGTCCTCAGAAATCTACAAAGAGAATATACGTCTATTTCCTTGATTTATAGTTTCATCCACAGAAAAAAAACACACTCCCTGCTATACACAAATGTTTAACAATCGCATATGCTTTATTTTCTCATGTATAATATGACTGGTGTATGTGTATACGACCTTGTGTTACTGAAACTAAATAACGAAAATAAATGATATCCTTGTGTATAGTATGACCCTTTTTTTAATGGAAATCACTCCAGACAAAGCATGAAGCCACTTGATGTAAGGAGATCTCTCTCTCTCTCTCTCTCTCTCTCTCTCTCTCTCTCTCTCTCTCTCTATATATATATATATATATATATATATATATATATATATATATATATATGATACTACTTCAAGGTAAAAAAACTAGCCAATGATGAGTGTAAGGTGGATAGATTTTGACTCAGAAGACAGCAATTCTTCCCTTTGTCAGAAACATCGCTCAGCGAATGTGAGGACTAAAGTAAGAAATAAGTACAGCCATTCCTATGAATTTATTTTTTTTTGGGGGGGGGGGGGCTGTATTATCTATTAAAATCTCAATATTGTACATATATTTCACTAAAATATTCAATTCCTCGCACTATTAAAGAATGTTTCTATAACTTACAACTACATCAGGTGGGAAAACTCTTAATTTGAGAGTGTGAAGTCACTTCTTAGAGTACATGTGGGAGCAATGGGAACTAACCCGGAGTAGTATTACCTGTCAGGGTCCCATTTATGGTTTAAAAGTATCTATTTGCAAACTATTTACAAAATGTATGCCTGCAATACAAATTAATCTATAAATATTTAAAGATATTAAGTAGTTGAAGCATCACAATTCGACATTAAATGACACAAAAATGGCTGATATGCTGAAAAACAAACAATATTAAAGAAAATAAGTAAACTGTTGTCATTTTTGTGGAAAGGTAGCAACTAGACAATACCTGATAAGACATAAAAAAATGTTAATCAAGCGGTTTGATATGACTTTATTAATAAACTATTTGCAGGAGCTCGCAGAAATTCCACGGTTGCTTTATCAACATTTGTACTATTAGTCAAAGGAAATATTGAACAGAAATATTATATATGGTTATTCTTTTATTTGAATAGGTTATAATGAATCTCCAAAATGCATTTGTTACATTTTAGCAATTAAATATTTAAAAAAAAAACGGAAATAAGGAATATGTCGATAGGAAATCTATTTGCTTCATTCAGTTTAAGAGTCATCAATCCAGTTGTGCCGATATATTTTCAAAGAAAAGAGATAAAAGGAGTTTCAACAAATGTTACCACAAACTTGCAGAATTTATGGCTACCGGAAATGAAATTAATACACATTACGTACGTTTAATTTTAAACAGACCCCGGGCTTATATTAGAGTGGAGTATGATTCCGGTTTAGTACTAGGGAACTATCCTCCTAGGCATTATCTTCTCCTTCGGAAGGGAGATTGGTTTATTTCTGATCGCCTGAGGCGACCCTGCAAGGGAATGGCGATGACTTCGATCACAGCAGACTTTGCAGAACAAAGATTCAAAGTTACATTCTTCTTGAAATCGGTCATGATCATTATTTTAAGAAGTTAACTGTCAAAAATGAAATAAATGAATCATAGAAGGTTGATTTTCAACTGTTAATTTCTTAAATAATAAAATGATTGAAGCACAAATTAACTAACTCCTTATTAATTCAATGATACATGGTATAATAACTAATCACCATCACACAAGAGAACGAACGGCTTCTTTAGAAAAACAAAATGCTAAAAAAAAAAAAAAAAACCCAAAGCCAAACCGAAAAAAAAAGATGGAAAAAAACACCAACAAACGAAACCGATAACAAAACTAAAACTGTCATACTGCCCAACTCTAATGTCAGGTTTAATAAAAATTCTCTTTTGCTGTCAAAATAATTGTCATTGTCAGATAAAAAAAAATTAATAAATAAAACGAATTTTTATTTATTTATTTATTGAAAATTGTAACAATTTACAATCTTTTTAAAATAAATATTCTTTCTTAAGATAAAAATAATTGTCAGCTGAATATTTTTTAAGCAAATGAAACGAACGTTTTAATTTATTTATTGTAACAATTTAAATATTTTTCTTACCATTCAATTACTTGTCAGCTAAATATTCTTAAATTACTTTTTAATTTATTTATTTATTTTAATTTTTTTAATTATTTAAAATTGTAACAATAAAAAGAATCCAAAGAGTATGTTGATTTGGGAACAATTCATTTTAAAATGGGTAAAGTCGGAATTTTTTAGCTTAGCTATTGATACCAGTTAATTTTCAATAACTTTTTTGTTTGCATTTCATCTTAGGCGACTGGACGATCTAATTTTTTTTAAAATGGATGTTGAAGGTAATAACGTACTAAGTGTATTATACAGATGAAAAGAATATTGTCTTAAAAAAAGAAAAGAGGATACTTTATAGACTAAAATCATTATCATCATATTTGGTTTAACGTCTGCTTTACGTGCTTGCATGTGTTGGACAGCTTTTAGAAATTGACTTTCAAACTAATTTACCTCAGGTCAAGTCTTTATTTATCCCTCTTTCTCTGAAGTTCATCCTTATCGCCTTCTCACGTGTTTTCCTTGCCCTTCCCCTTCCCATCGACCCTGCTATCTCAACTGTTCTACATCTATTAACCCAAGAACTTGTGTTCATTCTTTCAATGTGACCAAACCAACAAAGTCTCCTGCTCTGCACACATCTCGCTATGTTGTTCAGATTTAATCTTCCTCTGAGGTCATCAGATCAAAGCCTGTCTTTAAGACTCATTACACATTTGTCGTATGTCATTTCTCTTCATGCAACACATATCCTCAACATTCATTGGTCAAGTTTTACTTCCATACATCATACGCATGTCTAATAGATGAAGACATGAAATTAATATATAAACGAACATTATGAGCTAAATTCTTTGAATGTTACACATTGTAAAATCAACATCCTATTGTGCTAACTGAAAGGATTTGAAATCTTGCCATTTCAAAGGAGCAGAGTAAAAAAAAACAACAAATATATGAAATCGCTTCCGTTTGTATAATATGCCCCCCCCCCCTTTTATCTTTAATTTTTCTCTTGTATTATATGCAGAGAAATATGTATCAGTTCTACTTGTAAAGAGATTTGATAATCTGTTCATTTTGATAAGGCCAATCTCGAAAATATTTTGCATTCTTCTGTCAGTTAGAATGAAATAGTATCACAAATCTTTTTATTATTTCGAATAGTGATGCTGTTTACTTGATACTATTTTTTTCACGGCTATTCATTTCTACATACAAATATTAACTTGAAAGCAGAAGACCCTGAACTCACTAAGACACTTTTTTTTTGTTTATTATTATAGAATACTTTTACAGTGTCTCGTGATTTGTTAATTGTTCGTCTGTTTTTTTTTTTCTTTTTTTTTCTTCTGGTTTGTCACAGTGTAAATATTGTTCACACCTGCACATTGATCACACTTCACTTGTTCCTATTGTGTTTTACATCTTCATTCATGGTTGAAGAGAATGTTGTACTATACACGCCCTCCCCACTTTTACTTGTACACTTGTCCTTAAACTCTCTCTCTCTCTCTTTCTCTCTCTCTCTCTCTCTCTCTAAACTAAGTCTCTCGTGTGTGATCTCCTATAGCATTTACTTTAATTCACCTGCCCTTTTGTATTGGATTGTCTTTATCCTCTCTCCTTACTGACTTTAGTTTCGTATTTCTTCTGATTTTACTTTCAGATCGAATTACTTCATCTAACTGGCTTGCTTTTATATGCAACCTCACACCCTTTTTTTTTTTTTTAACATGTCAGGTGTTGTGATGATCTTCCCCCTTTTTACTCTCAATTTCCTTACTGATATCTTATACAACTTTAACACATACAGTTTTCAAAATTATATTTTATTTTTTATTTGCAAAAAAAAGAACAATTAAAAAAAATCAACCAATTTATTGATTTTACTCAATGATTTTAAATGTCAATTAATGGAATTGTTTTTCTTTGGATAGAATAATTTGTATCAAAATTGTGAATTAAAATCTCAGAACATTGTTTTTTTAATGAAAACTGTATAAAATAATTTCTTAAATGACATTCAAGTATATCCAGTGGTTTAGTCTTTGGTTCCTCCATGTAAAAATTTCACGACAAGAACTCTTCTATCTACCACAACTGTAAAGAACTTTCCTTTCTTCCTCCGTTTTGCAAATCAAATTTCAATGAAGAGTTTCTTTCCAAGAACTTTCCATCTATGAAACAGGTTGCCACACTATTGCTTCCCTGAGTGCTACAGCACGGCCATCTTCAGATGCAATATCAATAAACACATGTCATAACATGTCCTACCTAAGTCATCAAATTTTATTCATTCCATTCATTATATTCAATCCTCTCATAATATTCATCATTCAATTCACAATCTATCCATCTCATTAATCCTTAACCTTGAATGGCTTTTAGCCTTGATAAGTGGGAACTCATTAGTAAATTTAAAAAAAAAACAACAAAAAAACCACTTTCGGTAGTGTGATGTTGCCCCTTAATTGTCTTTACCTTTAGATCCACTTTAATCAGAAGTGGTTACCACCTCTTAAGACTCCATCTATAGGTTAAATAGAATCTGTTTGGTGATCCACACATACATTTACAATATGGATAACTTTCTAAAGATATTCAAAATATAGAAACGGTACGATATGTTATAAAACAAACAAAAACAAGAGGAAAGAATTATTAAAAATAACTAAAATAGATGCTATAATATCTTTCCTAAAAATCTGTGGGTCTATGAGTAAAATTTCATATGAATGAAAAAATAAAATAAAAACACATCAAACTACATAATTGAAAATTACTGCATGAAACGAAACATACAGAAATTTACACCATGAATAGATATTTGAAGATATTGAGAACTTTAAGCATAGTTCATAAAAATGACTGGATTCAGCATTAAACAACCCGAAAAGGCTCGATATGCCATAAAAAAACTAAACTAACCTAAATACGTTTTTTCTTTTTTCTTTTAGAATTACATCATTATATTTCATTTGTTCTTGTTGAATTTCTAAAGAACATTAAAATAAATGAAATGCTCTTTGATGGCGAACAGCAGGTGTAACTAAATCATACAAATCTTGTCTAGTTTATTCATTTAAATTGATATTTTGTTCCTACATATATATCCTTTTTAAAGACACTTTTCTTAGTTAACAAACTGAAGATTCTACTTGTGCAATCATTCTAAAAGCTATTAGAGAAGTTGCTTTTGTATCGAATAACTAAATATATATTTTGGCCTTTAATGAAAATATCTTAAATATTGTCCATAATTGTATCTAGAATTTTATACAATTCATATATATATATATATATATATACATATAGATATGAAGATTGTCAACAAATAAGTAGTTTTTGAACATGTTACGTGATAAGTTTTTTTTTTCTTTTGAAGTTCTATGTCACATTTCTTTTTGTTATTTAACCAATCTTAATATAAATAATATCGAAATAATAAATGTCTTTTTAATTCTGATTGGGAATTGCAATTTATTTTTTCTGTCAACGATAAACTTGTTCGTTTACCCTGCAATACTAAAATTACAACAACTAAAAAAAAGAATTTGATATCAACATTACACAACTCTTAAAAACGTAAATTTACCAAGTTAGAAGAACTCAAAATGACTTTCCTTTATAAATAAAATATCAAAATAAGCATTCGTAGCAATTTAAAACCATTTTGAAACAAACGACTAGCACTACAAATAATTGACGATATAAAAGTTATAAAGGAATGTATTTTTATGATATGAAACTATGTGGCGGGGTATGATTGGCCTAATGGATATTGTCACAGACTATGAAATTGGCTAATGTGATCTAACGCGGATACTGTTGAGAAAGCTATGAGTAAGATATCAGCTTGTGTTCAATGGACATATTAAAAGCCTTGGTTAACAATCACTTCGAAGTGACAGTCGTCTGGGAGTTGGTTGGTCTGTGACAGATGGAATAAGAACAGTCTATCTACGTAGAGTAAATAACGGGTGCAGTTCAAAATTCTGTACCGGTTCGACATAAATATTTCAAATTTCGGAATAAGTGGACCTGAAGAAGGTCGGAGATTACGAAGACCGGAATGTTATGAATATAAAAACCAAAATGTGAATACTAATCCGTATAATCCAAATTAGTAATTCCCATTCAGAAATAGAACGATACGGAATTCTAGAAATGTTCTATTCCAATGTTTAAATGTTGTGGTCAATGTTTTATTGCATAACATCACGCTATCATGGCCGTCAATGTTGAGTGAAAAAAAACTTTATTTTTATCTATTTTAAAATTTTGCTAAAAATCATTTATTCGTTCAATTGTAATAAAATGTCTAATACTTATGTAAATACGGATGAATTTTACAAAAATGTATCTCCTACGACTGTCTACATGGTTAACAATCAGTTCTAAATGACAGTCTTCTGGAGGTTATTGGTTTAAATCGATGATAATAACTAAGAATAACATAAAAATTAACACTTTTATCCGTGGCTGACAGAATGAGAACAATATATCTCTGAGGATTAGATAAGATTCAGTTCGGAATTCTGTAGAGGTTCCAGGGTTCGACATCAAGATTCATAAGTTTGACTAGATGCACCTGAAGAAAGTTGGAGGTTACATCAGTTAAAACATTGTAATATATTCACAACCAAAATAAGAATAGTAGCCGAATAATCTAAATTATCAATTCTCAAACAATTGTCCCCCCCCCCCAAAAAAAAACCAAGGCATAAATATGGTCACTTAGTATAAACAAACCACATTCAACAAGTAATCTAATGTATGTATTAGTATTTTATATTTCACACTAACATTGTTGACAATACTAATTGAATGGAGTTATTACTGTTGGTATGTGCTGAAATTTAGGATTTTATTTGTTTATTGTAGGGATTTACTAACATTGAGAATGTTCTCTGATAATGAATGCAAAACTGATAGTTTAACAACTTTTACAAACAATATGAATGTATTTTGCAAGTGTGAACAGATTCAATGAAATATCTGTAAGGTTGACTGGGCTGAGGTCTGGGGTCAACCAAAATCAAGGTCCCATGCAACCTTATTTTGCTGTTAAATGTTAACACTATCGATACGTAAAACCCAACGTGCATGCTACTGAAATTAATTAGTAGGAATCCTGTTTGATAAAAAAAAAAAAAGATGCTAAGCATATATTACATGTTACTGTAATAAATTGTACAACAGAATTTAAAATTCGTGGAGTTGGGCATTGCAAGTGTTGAGAGGGGGAGGCAAAAGAAGCTCAGCTGTTAGGGGTCAAGACATGGGTTAATACAGTACTAAACAATTTTAGTCCCATTTTATAACAATAAGCCATGAAAGATTGATGAAACGTTAAAAAATATACTAGCTGGTTCATGTACTTTCATTCAATACTTTCTATTTGGTAAATTTACTATTTTAAATAACACCTTAATTAAAGATATTGATTTTGTTCATTCTATTCAAGTGGATGCGGTATTTCATTGTCAATTTTGGTAATATTTTTGTAAGATAATGTGTTAGAGAATGAAGGGGTAGGGAGGTGAGAAATACTAAGTCTTGGTTGGTTGAAACAGATCATATGTCATGATAGAGAAAAAAAGTCAGGCAGTTGACAAGACAGGAAGTTAGGTTATTATTCTCTTATTCAGGTGGCCATTCAGAATGAAGCCCTGTATGACCACCCTGAATAAGACAATGAACAGTGAAAGGTCCTAGGAACATATGAAACAACCCTCAACTCAACCACTGATTGTTTGATTTGGAGTAATAAATTAATATTGTAAAATTAAATGTTTGTTATTGTCGTTCGTCATCATTTCATCCCATTTAAATTCCAGTAGGGAAGAGATTTCCAACGAGCAATGTGATTCACATGTGGGAATCCAAATAAAACCACAAAAACGATCATAGGAAGAAATATATAAAGCAGGTTCTAACGGGCATAGAGATTAAAAACATTTAGATTTAGAAGAGTAGATACAAGCCTTGGTGGGACAACTAGTCTAAAAGAAGGAAAACTCCCAAACAACAGGTTTATTATATCTTGTGTGTGTACATAAATAGACATCCTATTAAATACAATATATCTACTTTAAAAAATGCATTCATAGATAAATGGTAGATATAGAAATATAAAAATCCCCCACTTACGATGGGTGATCTTCATAGTGATTAAGCAAATCAAAATAAGTCATAATTTAGTTTCATTTATTCATTTCATGACGGATTCTCTGATAAACGGAATTCACTTTTATTCTTTAACATTTTTTTCTTGTTGCTTTGATTAAGAATTCATATTGGACACTTTTATTAATAATCAAACAATCGATATCTAAGTGTGTGTTCGTGTGTGCATTCAAAGTGGTTTAAAACCTCCATTTAACAATATATTTTTGCGTAATGTTTTTCTTTATTAAATTAGTTGTTCTCTGAAATGAACCTTTGCAACTAAAAATCAAATAATCAATATTCCAACTTAAAATCTCGATTTGTGTGTGTATTTTACATCTTTAAAAATCTTTAAAAAAAAGAAAGTGTGTGTATATATGTATATATATATATATATATATATATATATATATATATGTGTGAGTGTGTATGTATGTATATATTTGTTATGCAAACATTGTAAAAAAAATAACAGAATTCGTCTGTTTAATTATACCTTTTTTATTTTAGAAATTTTCCTAATGGTCTTTTTTGTATTAAAATCAATAAATGTCCCATAGGTATCACAAACGTTTTCGATTCTTCGTCGATTCATCCTCAAGTGTCAAATGCAAATGAACAAAAAAGCTCGAGAAAGAGAATTTTAAAAAAGACAGGAGAAATGCGCAGAGAACGTTTTCACATTGTTCCAGAAAAGACGTAAACAATTTAAATTTAGTGGCGCCGAAGTGGCATCACAGAATAAAATCACGTTACGTTAAGCATTTAAAAAATATATATGTCTCTGTATATCTATATTTAAAATTTTTTTTTTACTTTTCTTATCTTTCCGTTTTTGCTGGAGATGGAGCATCCTACAGGGTGCCAGACATTCACCGGCTATTTCAGATTCTAACCGTCCCTTTAAGTGCAATTGTTTGTATTTCTTTTGCACTCAGTTCACTGGGTATACTCGCTAGATAGCTTTTGAAATTCTTTTTCATTAAAACTGGTATGATGGAGATTTTCCTAAGGTTCCAGTTTCTTTTCATGTCGTACATAAGACCTTGGTACTTCGTAATCTTTTCCCTTTCAGCTCTGTTTAATCCTGCATTATTAGGGACACTGACTTCAACTAGGGTTGCTACTTTCTCTCTGTTGTCCCATATTACGATGTCAGGTTTAACAGCTCCGTTTTCTACATATGTAGCTGTATATATATATATATATATATATATGTACATATATATATGTGTGTGTGTACTTGTGTGTGTAAAATCATTCAATGTGATTGTGTTCTTTTTATTATATTGTTGTAATGCCTTGATTTTTCTTCGTTTGAATATCAACATTTCATTTTGACCTTGTGGTCACCTATATTTCAAGAAGTTTTTTTTCAAGGGGTGGAAAGTGTCTATAACTGATGACATTCTACTTAGCTGACCAATCACTTCTTTCCTTCCCTCTGGTCACTTGGCCTTTATCATATGTGCCCTCACTTCCATTGTGGTCTTCTATTTTTATGAAGCACTTGCTATTCTTATAGTGTTCCTCCTTTTCCTTCTTGTTTCTTTTTGTTCAGCAGAAGGAGAGAATCAAGATCAGCAATTATTTGGACTAATTTGTTTTACTTTGAGGAAATCCTCAAGTTTGATCTGCTTAGCAACCTCTAAAATTACATTTCCTTCGTTCTCCTCAGTTCTGTAGCTTTTTCTTTCAAGAAAAACTCAGTAATTGGGGTGGGGACCCATTGTTGTTTCCGTACAGGAATGACTCTCTCTCTCTAAGTGTCAATTATTAGATTTAGTCGAAAAAGAAAAAGAGAAGAAAACAAAGGAAACGAATGGCTACTGCCTTCATCTTTTCGATGGATTTGATCATTTTGTTTTTTCAAATGACCTACTTGTTTTATTTTCTGAGACATCATTTCATGAGATTGTTTTTGATTTTCTCAGAATTTCACTTTTCTGGTTACTATATCATCCAACACCTCAATTCTAGATGCTTCTGCTTTAGGTCACTAGCTAAATGCTATGGAGTTCAAAAGAAGATTATTATTATTGCTTAGCTTCAATTTAACTGCTCAATAAATAAATATTCTTTTAATTTGTGTAATAGAAGAAAAAGAACGTTTTTGTTTTTTAATAAAAAGAAAAACTGTAAAATAATTAGGTTTCTATGAAATGATTATTTTTATTTGGATGTAAATATAATTTTATTTTATGTATATCTCTATTTATAAAATTACCTAATCAGATTGTCTGTGTAAATGCAAATAAGTAATTTGTAAAATTTAATTGATAATTTATTTAAAATAGTTAATAAAAAAAAAGAAATGTAATAAAAAAAAAGAAGAATGAATTACTTTATGACCCTATAAAAATTTGAAAGGAACTTTGAAGCATTTAAACTATTAAATAGAAAGTAATTTCTGACTTCAAGAAAATTCTTAGCAAATCCTCATTTAATTAAGATTGAACGTTTTGGAATCTATTTACATCCAATAATTTTAGTGATAAAAAAAAAAAAAAAAAAAAAAAATTTAATGGAAATTCCTCCAGACAAGGCATGAAGCCACTTGATGTATACTACTTCAAGGTAAAAAATATCCAACGATAAGTGCTAGATGGATATATTCCAACCAAAAAAACAGCAATTCTTCCCCCTTTGACAGAAACATTGCACATGGAATGTGAGGACTAAAAGACAAAATAAAAAAGATCAAAACAACATTACCATAAAAAAATAAGTACAGTTTTATAACAACTTGATTCAATTAATTTAGTGACTAAACGATACTGTCATAATTATATTTGACTTCAGAATCCTATTTTTAAAAGAAAGTATAATTTATTAAAAAATAACTAAAGAAACTGGCATCGTCAAAAATAAAATAAAAAAACATAAATAAAAGTAGAAAATGCCCCACCCGGACAACGCCGGGGAAGTACAGTTTGTAAACCAAAAGGAGAAGTATTTAGATGATATTGACAACACATGTTCTTTGTGGTTCACCCAACTACCTGTTTGATCTACCTCATATTAACAGTAACATAAGTTTCTTTATTGGCTGTTGTCATATTATGTATGTTTATTGGTCAGTTTTGAATATTGACATTTCATTTGTGTACATCAATATCGGTTACTGACGGTTTTTTAAAAATTGGTTTTGTTTCTGTATTTTGATTTATAGCATTCTTATAATCATATGTGAATAACTTTCACGGGGTAAATTTCAAATTAAAATCTGAATAAAAATGCTAATTTTTATAATAAAAATTGAACACTGTTCTTCGCTTACAATCGGATTGCAATATGAGCCAAAGATTTTGCTTATTATTATGTGAGGCTTTTCTACTTAGAATTCGAATGCAGTATCTAGAGCAGGGGCGGGGAACCTCCGGCCCGCGGGCCACATCCGGCCCGCGAAGGCTTAGCGTCCGGCCCGCCACCCTGTTATGCTTTATTATTGCGGACCTCCCAGTAAAAATCATATCATTTTGTGACATAGACGTAAAAGTAGGTTTCGATTAAGATTTACAGTGTGTTAAAAATGTATAAATATCAGCGAGCGATGATGCATGTATATTTCATTTTTCTTTAACTATTAATTTCAAATCCTTGGCCTGAGATAAAGATAGAAAAAGAAAGAGAGAGGCAAAGAGGAAACGAGAGATGAGAAAAGGGCATGAAACATAGAACCTATGTGAGGTGTGTCAAAACAAATGCTGGATCAACTTGCTACTTCCCCCGTCATTATTTTTTATGATTCCAAAATGGCTCTTCGTCGGCAGCTTTTATAACATCACATACAGAAGTCTCTTGAGAAAAAATATCGGATTTGTAGAGTGTTCAATGCAATTTTTGTACAATTTGTTCATGTAAACAAAATATAGTAATTCTGAGATTTCGTTTTGCACTCCGGCCTGCGATCTTCTTCCAAAAGTCTCATCTGGCCCTCACTCTGAAAAGGTTGCCCGCCCCTGATCTAGATGGTTGCTTTTTTCCTTTTCTTCTTTGACTGTCATTTTGGGCCTTAATCTGTTATCCTTGTTGATTAAAAGTCCAATATAAAATCAAGTGTGAAAAATCGGAAAAGAAAGTTAAAGAAAGTAGAAAAACCGGATGGAAAATAGACAGGTTAGAAGTTGAAAAAACAGAAAAGTGTTCCTGTTTTATTGCAAATCAACACTTTTGGATTAATTAATGCTGAAACATAATCTAATATATAAAGTAAAGTCTCTTTTTCGTTTTTTTTTAATCATCGATCTCTTTCTTATTACAAAATAAATATTTGATTCTGGTTGATCTGTTTGTTTGGTGGATAATTGCAGCATGTTGTTAAGAGGATTA
Organism: Sepiola atlantica; assembly: GCA_963556195.1. Lineage (NCBI taxonomy): Eukaryota > Metazoa > Mollusca > Cephalopoda > Sepiida > Sepiolidae > Sepiola > Sepiola atlantica. The sequence continues at coordinate 184,509,828 of OY744517.1, read as the reverse complement.
AAATGTAATTCATTTTCATTCCTTTGAATTATTTTCATATAGACGCTATCTTAAAAAAATGGATGTAACTCTGTATTCCCCAATGCAGAGTTATTTCCCTTCTTTTTTTTTTTTTTTTTTTGAATAAAAAAATATAAAAAAAAAGAACGGTATATTTTAAAAGAACAAAAAAAACAAATTACAAGTAAAAACACTACCAGGCAATGCTGGTTCGGTACAGTTAGTACATACTATAAATGAGTCATTGTATTTGATTCAATTGAATACTAATTACCATTTTACCCATGGTTAGACAGAACTTGTGATTTCATACTTTTCTCAATATTTCATTCGGCCAATCACTTGCTATTCGGATGAAAGTGATGTGGGGGGTGGGGGTGATTAAATAACTCCAATCAAATAGTCTAAATTCTTTTCTAGATGATCCTAACAATTGTTGAAAATGTTGGTTTTAATTGAATCTAAAGGCAGAGCTTTAGTTATATAGATGGATGGACATTGAATAAATTATAAGATTGTTTTGATTGTTAAATTTTTTTTTCTTTTCCTTTTTTTATGGAAATCACTTCAATCAAAGCATGAAGCCACTTAGTGTAAGGAGCCAACAAGAATAAAAGATGATTATCGCAAAGACAGGAGATGCCTATTGTCCTTAGTCTTGAAAAGACCAAGGTTATAGGTAGGAGAAAAACGGTCAACAGGAAGAGAATCCACAAGCCTGCAGTTCTTGGAAAGAACAAAAGAAGCAGGGAATAGATTACATAATTCTTAAGAACACATGCCATAATAGTATTTATAGAAAAGACTGAGACTAGCAACATCACGTGTGTGAGAGAGGGTGCAGAAAAGAAAGGGTGTCGCCAATCAAATTACAGATACGTCTCTGCACCTTATCAAGAACTCTCAAATGGGACAAAAATTCACCAGCCCAAATGTAATCACAGTACTTCATACATGGTCTGATGGTAGATTTGTAGAGATAGAGAATAGCCTCAGGTGTGATAAAGTGTTTAGAGCAACTTAACGAGAAGCAGAAAGAGCAATGGATCTAATGTATGAACTCCAAGAAAGATTTGATGAGAAAAAAGGTCCAATAAGTTTCAGAGTCAATTTCTCCTCAAGAGCAGAGCATTCATGAGAATCTCAGGAAGAAAAGAGACACATCTACGATTGAAAGACACATGCTGAATCTTAACAGGATTAAACAAGCCATTTTGTACCCCAATTCACAACTGAACCCAGGTCAACTTCTAGATCAGCTATATATTTCGACTGATCCGAGGAAGATGGGCGAGAAGCAACACCAGAATAGAGAGTAGTATCATCAGCATAGGTATTAATTTTCTGAATAATATTCCCTGAAAGATCATTTATAATAGAAGAAACAGTGTTGGGCCTAGAATAGAGTTCTGAGAAACACCAGCATTATAGGAAAAGAGAATGAAGAGACATCGTCCAAAGTTACTCACAAACTTAGAGCAACTCCTAATAAATATCATGTTCTACAATTTGTTACCCTTTGCCCATGGGTTAATTTCACTTGGATCAAAATTATCCTTGTCATTTTGAGCAGAAGAGAATATGAGTTTCAAAACCATTAGTATATGATAACTTATTAACAGGAATCAAGAAGTAAATTATTACTAATCTAAATTGCTATGGAATCTCTTATTTCTGAATTTGCTTGCAGTATATGATGATAAAATTGGACAAAAGTTGATTAATCATTTATTAGATCAGGAAGATTTAGAATCTGGAATCAACCAGTTTGTTTGAATTTGGCTTTCTTCTATAGGATTTTATGAAATACAATCTGTATGAATAGATGTTTACACATTTTACTGGTGCATCAAAAATCTTCGAACTTTATATACTTTCAATTTATGTTTGAACTCTCAAAGCCTATAATTTGTTTGCTTGACAGAGAGTTTTAATGCTGGAGATTGACCACTTTGGACATGAGAGCAAAAGTCCTTTAAAAACTTTTCAGAAAGTCATTTTTATCCCACATTTGTAATCACTCATGAATAGAATAGAAATAATACACCTCTTCATCTGGCCTTTCCAAAAGATGAACTCAAAAGTGAATGATTAAAAAAAAAATTTAGTTCTGAATTTGTTTTAATATAAATGTTCTGGTCTTTAATAATACTAATCTTAAAATGGAAACCTAAATTTGGCTTGTACTCTTCAAACGATGTATGAATGGCTTGGTGTGTATTATCGTGATGAATGGAATCCATGAACCAGGTTCAAACCTTGATTCTTGTCCATATTTTCTTTCTTATGTTACCTACTTGTGGGGGTGGGGTATTTTATTTGTTTATGAAGAGATAGTCTTTGTTTTTGCAGTTTCTGTCTTGTTTGACTTTCTAGTCTTTTCTTTTCTTCCGCTTCTATAATAGTCTTTGTCTCTCTGTCCACAATACTCACAAGAAAAGGAAATGAAAAATTGACTAGAAGGAAACTATCTTGTATTTTATAGAGCTGCACTAGTTGAACTTGTTCTAAACATTAAAAGCATTGTTTTCTAATTGGTTAATTGAAAGTTGCGATTTCAATTCCTGTACTGGTCAATACATTTAATTTTATGGTATTTGTATAGACCACAATCTATTGCCGACTCGGGTATCTTTGTGTAATGTCAGAGAAATTATGGAAACGGACAAACATTTTCAGCGCCGCTTCTAGTATGGAAATTAGTAGCTAAGTTTCAATTGACATTAATTTTACCACACTTGTTCTAGGAACGGCAACATCAGAGAAATTCATTGATTTATGCCCCTATTTCTGTAATAACTTCTATAATAATGGCCGGCAATGTGAAGCTATATGCTCATTGACCCTAACCCACCCCTTAACTCTAACTAATTAATACTTAACCATTAATTTCTTTACAAAACCAGCGTCGTTATCAGTTTTCATAATTTCTCTAAAGTTAACACTAAGATACTCAAGTCGGCCATGGCTACTAATCCTTACAAGTGTAGCATAGCTGAGGTGTTCTTCAGTCCCCACATTGCGTTCACTTCAGTGGCAGAATCAGTTGATTGTATTTCGGTGGTGATGTGGCAGTCAAAGTTTCCATCTTCTCTTCTCTCTGTTCTTGTCTCCTTCTTCTCAATAACAGCTTCCACCAAACATTATTATTAATAAAGAAACGTCAACAAATGAAATTGGGTTTTATAAATCTCTTTCAAGTTTTATTTTTTCTTCATAGCATATATGTATACGCATAAAACACCCACCCCCTCACCATTAGTAGGGAGAAGCAACATTCTCCCGGTGCTTATTTAGATTAAGACCCGAGCTAACTTTGACCCCGTCTTTAGGGTCAGGGTTGAGGTCAGAGTTAGTTCAGGCCCTAATCTGATAAAGTACTTTCCCAAACCCATACTGTTCTTTCTGGTGATTTCATCGAAAAACAAAGACCCACCCTCCCTTTATTCACCATGTAAGACTACCCGCTTTCTGTTTGTGACGTCACTGCCAGAACAGGTAGCCTTACTTTAATCCAATTGGAAAATTCTACTCTCCATAATTAACCATATTATTAACCTTATATTTTACACACCTGCCTCTTTTTGTACTGCACGAGTACACATTTTATTTTCTCTTTAACCACATTTTTACTATTTATTTGCCATTTCTGGTCATTTTTACCCCTTCTTCTTTGATATGATAACCATCCTTATTCTAGTATAAATTACTTTCTGCGGTTAATTCGCCCATGTTAATTGGTTTTATTTGCTACTATTATAAATATGGCTTTCTCTGATTTTAGTATTTAGTAGGTCTGTATATGAAATGTCGGTATCAACAAGTAATTTGTTTCATCTGGCAAGTCATGAGAGACCTTTCTCCTAGAAATGTGGAAGATTGTTTTATCTTTTGCCTGAGGCGCTCTCACATGTGAGAAAATACTGATGGTATTCTCACGCTTAGACTAAAAACTACCTTGCATATTTACCTAGTTGAATGGGCGTCTGCAGGTAAATACATACTAATAACTGATATTCACGTTTGACCTCTGACTTATTTGCATTCTTTTATATATTTTAAATCTCATTTTATTTCCTTCTTACCTTTATCCGTTTAAGAACATTCTTAGTTATTTAATTGTTTTTGGTTAATTTTCCAATTACAAAATCTTTTGCATTTCTTAGATTAACGAATAAAAGATGACTCTTTTTGAAGTCATTGTATGAAGTAAGTTACACATGATGACGACAAATATTTTTGAATTTATTTTGCCAGTTGACAAATGACGTTGATAAAGGTTGTCACTAAGTATTATTGATTATTCTTTGCCAAAAGAAAGAAACTAGTAATTGAAGAGTGAACTCGTGTAAATTCCAGCAACAATCCCACCCCGTCCTCTCCATTATATAAAGATGGCTAACTCCTGCTGCTGCTGCTGTTAATTAGCGAGAATGCGAAAGGAAATTCTTGCTCTTAATCTTTTCGTTTGATTTTTGTCATTGAGCCGGTCTGTAATTTGTTGTCAAATATGTCCTTCCATTCAAAACTGCATTATCACCTTTTATCCTACTCTTGTTTTTACAAAATCATCACCATTGGGTCATCTTGAGAGAAAACATTAAAATCACATACTATTGTATTTTGTATTTTATCTCTAAACACACAATGAACATATTTGACTGAGCAAATCACGTCTTTCGATAAAGTAATTGTCTACCAATGCATGTTGTCTTAATTTACTGCAACATAAGATTTTTTTTTTTATTCTAAAAATCAAGGTGAAAATAAATCCATCTAATTCATTTATAGTGAAATAGAAAATCTATCTCCAGTTTTCTTTAACTTTTCTTCAATGCTTATAATTCTTTCATTTTTAAAAAATTTGTTTTATGAAATGATTTGATGAAGCAATGATTGTCTCAAGCAAATTATTGAATAGCAAATGGATGAAGTCTGCATTATCTTAAGAAAGAGTTGATTTTACAAAGCTATTAATCAAATTGTCTGTCATATAACAAATTACACACTTGCTCTTTTAAAGGGGGGAAAAAAGATTAACAATGAAATTAGAAGGCATTTGAAATTTAATTGCAATAATTAAATGAAATAACAGGTTTAAGTGAATTGATTGAATATTCAAAATTAATTAACAAAATATAAACTGAATACAACTAAATATCCCCCCCCCCCATCAAATGGTGTGTGCATGCGTGCATGTGGTAACTAAAGAATTCTTTTGATTTTAAAATTATAATTAATAAAATAACGGTCATACAATAGTGTTGTTAATAATAGCAAGTCTGCTATTCCTCCTCTTTTTAATGGTTTTCAGAATAAGACTGATCTCTTTGCTCGTCTGTTTGCTGACACTTTTTCTCTTGATGGCTCTGGTGCTGTTCTCCCTGATTTTCCTTCGAAAACTAATCACTCTCTTAACTCTGTTATCATCACTCCGAAGATGGTTGCTACAGTACTTTCTGATCTTGACCAATCTAAGGCTTCCGGTCCTAATTGATTTCCTGTTCTCAAACATTGTGCCTCTAAACTTTCTTCTATCTTCTATCTTCTTGAAATTATTCAATCTCTATTTATCTCTGTCCTGATTCCCTTCTTGTTAGAAAGAGTCCTCTGTTGTCCCTATCTTGAAAAAATGCTGGTGATCGGGCTGCCCCAACGAAGTATCATCCTGTTAATTTCCTCTCTGGTATTAGCAAGGTTTTTGAAAAGTTGGTCGGCGGCAACCGTGTTCATTTTTTGGAAAGTTCGGGTCTCTTTAGTGATGTTCAGTATGGCTTTCTTGCTTTTCGTCCAATTGCTGATCTTTTAACTGTTGTAACTGAGTGGATCTGTTGGTTTATGGATGATTCAAGAGAGGGTAGGGTGATTGCGCTTGTTATTTCTACAAATCTACTGTCAGACCTTGTATGGTGTATTATCATATTTGGGCTGGTGAATCACCGGCCCATTTGAGGGTTCTTAATAAGGTTCAGAAGTGTATCTGTAATTTCGTTGGCTCCACCCTTTCTTCTTCTCTGCACCCTCTCTCACAGATGTGATGCTGCTAGTCTCAGTATTTTCTATAAATACTATTATGGCATGTGTTCTTTAGAATTGTCTGACCTATTCCCTGCTTCCTTTGTCCAGTTCGTTTGACTCATTGGTCTAGTGGTCTTCATCAATTTGCTGTGTTCATACCTCATAATACAGGTATATATTCCAGTAGCTTCTTTCAAAGAACCGCAGGTGTGTGAAACTCTTCTTGCTAACTGTTTTCCTCCTACTTATATTATTGATTTTTTCAAGACTATGGTCAATAGGCATCTCATGTCTTTGTGATAATCATCTTTTGTTCTTTTTAGCTCCTTACATAAAGTGGCTTCATGCCTTGTCTGGAGCTACTTCCATAAAATAAAGTGTTATCCAAAAATTCCAAGTCTCTTATATTGCCCTTCATGAGTATCTCCAATGATTTTTTTCCCATGTAGTACCCTTTTCCCGTGTAACATTTTTCAGCATGACACTTTAGTTGACGATTGATGTAAATGATAAATTTGCTTTGTAGTGTGACCCCCCCCTCCCAATGGACACAAGGAAATTCTTCATAAGTATTCAATTTGATATATTTTCTGCTAGTTAGGACCACTCCTTTAGGTGAAAAAGGAGAAGAAACCTATTCTGCTAACACCTGTGCTATATAAAAGTCATAGTCAGAGCAATGTCTGAATAATGCTGACAAAATTACATTATCATTACCATTAGGCATTATTTGTCTTTGTTTTTCCTAGCTCAGTTGGTTAAAGAGGGCATTTTGGCTATTAGAGTAACCTCTTCATGGCTGTAAGTTTGAATCCTGTCAGGGGTTATGCATTTTTGTGCGATGTAATTTTCTATGATTCAGGCTGCAGGTGGTATATGTCCATTAAATATAAAGTGTGTGTGTACACACACACACACACACATACATATATATATATATATATATATATATATATATATATATATATATATATATTTGTTTATAATTTGAATATTTGATGCAAAACATCGGCAGCTGGTCATTCATTCTGACAGTTAACAACTTTCCAGTCTACAGGAATTTGGATTGACGTTAAAACCTCTCAGCATGCCCCTCTTGTGTATTTGGTTTAGTTTGGTTGTTTAATGGCAAATCAACTCTTTTGGGTTTATTTAATGTCGAAACACAATATCTATTAAACAATTCATTGAATACAAGTTGCCATTTTGCTCATAGGTGGAGGTTGGGTTAATGTTTCTCAACAGTTTTAGTGCATAAATGACCATATTTGATCCAATTGGATTTGAACTCAGCAGAGCTGATTTCATAGTATATATCTTGTTGAAAGCATTGTTACTAAATTATAGGATCAGAAATCAATAAAGAAGTAATTAATGTCAATGCAAGCAGACCTGGCCAAATATTAGACAAAGAAAATATATAATTGGAATAAGTAAATAATGTCATTCGTATGAATCAGCATTTTATACTTTTTGACAGGTTTTATTCTTTTAAATCAGCTACTCAAGGAGGGCCCACGTAAAGGTTGCCAACACTCCATAGTGAAAGGGATGCTATGAAACCAAAAAGACTCAAAAATGACCCACTGAGTTGTAAGTCTACATTGATATCCAATTGATCACCTTGACCTCATTTGAATAAGGTCATGGCTGTTCTAAATTATTTGAATATTTCTCAAATCCAAATTTAGAATACAATCGATAAGTTCGATTTTAACTTAAAATTTTTTTATACTATCCTCATTTTAGTTTTTATTTCTACAATTCTTCCATTACTTAACACTTTGGCTTTCATCAGTTGTCAGTGATACACTAACTTTATTCGAATTAATGAAGATTATATTTCGTCACCACAAAAATTTAAGTTTTCTAAAGATATTTTAATCTTTTAAATCTTTGTAGCAAAATTTTAATAATGTCTAGAACAAAAACTAATTCAAAATATTTCTAAATACAGTAGTGACTGCTTAAATAGACAAGTTAAATGCTTGATATGATCAGAATTGAAAAGGTGATCATTTAAGAATCGTGTTTTGCTTAAAGTGAATCAACTATCTTTACAGTTCACTGTGTTTGGCAAAGTGCTTGAAAATCGCATGCAAAATCACCTTAAATCCATGTCTTTACTTAAAAGGTAGCCATGATCAAATGTTTTTAGTTATTAGAAAATGGAAAATGGAAAGTGAAAAAGAAAAATTTGAATGCAAACTGAATAATTGGACTGAACTTGGTTCAATTATTATCATTCCAGCCTACCATGAAAAAAAAAAAGCCAAAAGTATTGAGCCTCCCACTGACTGCTGCTGATGCTTCCATTGGATTTATGAAAATTGGACTGTGTTCTGAAAAAAAAAAAAAAAAAAAACTCAATTTCATTATATCCACAAAATCTGTTCATGAATAACATTTTTTCCTTTCCTTCATTAAGTTTCATTTAATACAATTTACAATGACTTCAATTCAGATTATCTAAAATCAATGTTATTGATTATTTATAAAATGGCTTCTATTTCAGGAACAACAAAAATTCTTTAAATTATTTAAAAATTACTTTTGTATTTTATTTTCTGTCCAATTTTTAGCTTGTGAATATTTAACGTTTAAAAAAATATCCAAAAAACAATCTTGATTATTTTCAACTTTTAATACTTAGATTATATACTTTTCATGTATGTGCCAATCTATATACAACTAAAACTCTGGATATTGCTTTTTTGTTATCGGATATGTTTGTCTCCGTGCACACTGCATGTTCTCGCAAAGGGATGATGTCATACACTAAAACAGGTTGAACACATCAGACACAGGTTTTTGTGTGGGAGATACTTTGATGTCATAAATGCTGAAGTAAGAAAAGAATGATGTCATCGATTAAAACAGAACAAAGATGACCCATGGGTCGTCTATATGGACAGTGAATATGTACATGCATACTATACAAACCCTCTAAACTCTGGAGCTCTCTTTTTGTTAATAATAAAGTATGCATGTCTATTTTCAATTCAATTAATTTATCAAAAAATAAAACAAGCATGTTTCAGTTGGCATCTAGGGAAAGGGTGGTAGAAATTTACACTGAAGAGGATACAGTAGACCAGCACCTGTCCAAATTCACCTTGAATTGCATTGTTGGTGCATTTATTACCTCTCTTAGGAGTCTATTCCAAGGTCCAGGAATCCTGATTGAAAAGGCGTCCCTCCTCTGGTTCAATTGAAATCAGTGGTGAAATAGTTTCTTGTGTTGTCCGCGTAGACCTCTTTCTGGTGCAGGAGTGAATAATAGGCCTTGAGGTATATTGTAATGACCATTGAGGAGACTGTCTTATTCTTATTAACGTTAAGTACAGATGATTTCCTTTTCAATTAACAAATATCTATGTCAAAACGAGATTTTTCTCAATCTTTAAAAAAAATATATACTTATTAAAACACCTAGATTTGGAGTTCAAACCTGATTTGTATGTGTGTTTGCATATATAAATCATGAAGTTGTTTTCTATATTGTATCAATATAGTGAACTTGACACAGCTCATTTTTGTTGGTTCAAGTCCTTACCAGTCATGGTTGGAGCTGAACGAGAAAGCTACTTGCCAGCAGCACCTTCTTCGTCTTAACAAAATTTGTATAATCCTGCAGTGCTTCTAATAATTGTTCAATTTGAAAAATAGTGTTGTCTGTTTTCTGTGTGTAACATGGGATCTCGGCTTTAACTCAGCCCTGTGCCATTCTTGTTCATCAAAAGATTTGCTCAGAGAATTAATATAATGATTGCATTTGCATTAATAACCCGGAGTAAACCAACCAAGTTTCACATGAAAGTGTTTAACATAAAAGTGACTTATAAACAATTTTATTCAGTAAATATTATTCAGTTGCATTTGTTGTTAAGCATGTAATAACTAAGTGATTGTGTTGCATTACCCATTCTTTCGGGGTACCCGGTAAGATCCAACAAGAATGACAAAGAAGAGAATGGGTAATGCAAAACTTTGGTTTTCTTTATTTCCCATCACCGGATGGTTTACGCCGGCTTCGCACACACATATAAAAAAAAATCTTTTGACATTTGTCTCATGAAAGTCTTTTTCTTGCTGAGGTCACAGACTTGGTTTCCGCTAGAAACTCGTTCATATATACATCTGATTGGAAAGCAATTTGCTCTGCATTGTCTATTTGAGCGTGAACTGAAGCAATTGTAACACAAGCACTTCCAATTGTCTGTTTGATGAAATACAAGTAAGGGGATTCCTTCACAGTACCAACTTGCTTATCTATCGCATTTTTAGTCAGTGGACATGATAGCCTAACAGCAAGACAGGCTTGGTACCATAGCCAATAAAGCTTCATCAGTGCCATAAACATTGGTAAACTTCCATTCTTCCGGTACTTCGATACTCCAATCACCAAGTGCTCCAGCTCTTCACGTTTCTGAAACCGCTGCCTTTCAAGTCTCGCTTGCACTGCGGAACCTTCTCCTTTTTAACAGTTATCAAGTCGCTTTCTTTTTTTCTCGACATCCCACCCACAATAGACTCGTCCACGATTCATTTTTGCCACTCTTCATTATCATACAATTGTAGGAATGGTATTTATTCGTTTTTTTTTTTTCAAGATGTTTTTTCAAGATGTTTTTATTTTTATTTATTTTATCTTCCATTTTCCTCGTTTTCCTTTGTCTAGAGATGGGAAGTTTTACTGAGAAACCGCGTTTTTTTCAATTTCACTTTTAATATCGAAACTGCACAATTTTTTTTAAATTTTTTTTTTTTGTAACTATTCATGTAGTGCTATTTATTATTCCCAAATGGCCATATTAAAGAAAACACGGTGGAAAAAGTCTTTCAGATTTAATAAAATTTTATCAGCATTTGTACTATTATTAGGAGGAAAGATTGACCAAAAATATTATATAAACATTTAATGACTTTTTTTTTTTTTTTTGTATAAGTAATAATAAATCTCCGAAATGTATTTATTCACATTTTAGCATAGAGTATTTTCAAATGAAAATCACCCATTGCACGTAACAGGAAATGTATGTTTCATTCATTGTGACTCACTTAGGTGGTTTTGTGGATATTTGTTTCATGAAAGGAGGTTATTTCAATCTTGCAACATTTATGTCTACCAGAAATTAAATAAACATATACACATTATATACTGTAATTTATTTACAGTTAACAATTAAACTTTAATTCAAATCATTAAATATTAACTGTTATACGCCAATTGACAGAATTTTGAACACCCAAAATGACATATTTAAAAAGACAGCACACAAAGTTATTAAAAACATTTTTTTTTTAAATAGTAAATTAGGCTTTTTTAGGGGACAGGACAGACTGTCTTGCAAATTTCATATATATATATATATATATATATATATATAAACAATGTTTTTATTTTCTATTTATTCTTTTTGTTCATCTCCAAGAGTGCAGTGTATAATTTTTATAAATAAAAGAAAAGTTGTCTGCTGTAATATTGCAGGGTTCTTGAAATTTACCATGGCCAAATATTAAGCATACTTTTTTTAATAGAGTGTATGCTCATTTTTTATGCTTTTATTCTGAAAATTTCATTAGATTTTTAAATTATGATATAATCCCTCAAAATGAAATACATATAAGCGAGACAATATAAATGAATGTAAACTTGTCCTATTGTGTAATATAATTTTCCTTAAATTAAACAAATATGTTTAAATAAACTTTAAAAGCAAAAAACTCAATTAAAAAAGGCATTTACAATATAACTGCAAACTGCACTAAATTTTAGTTTTAGCATTGCTTCATTCAATAATTTTTTTGTTTAAATATTTGTATTTAAAAAAAACTTAATTGAGTCAGAGCGCATTGTTAATTTATTTCAAAGTCTAGACCTCTGTCCAATGCTTTCTTTGTTTTCTGTTGTTTAAGTACCCCCCCCCCCCCCCAAAAAAAAAGACATGCCAAAATAAAGAATTAAGACAGGACAAAGATTCAACGTTACATTCTTCATGAAATCTGTCATCATGATCCTTGTTTTAAGAAATTAACTGTGGAAAATGAAATAAATGAATCCTAGGTTGTATTTCAACAGTTAACTCCTTGAATAAGAGTAACAAAGTTAACCAACTCCTTATTGAAATAGTAGCATAATTCAACAATACATGTTTTTTTTACGAATCATAAGCACACAAGAGAACGAATGGCTTCCTTAGAAAAAAAAATGCTAAATAAAAAACATTAAAGCCAAACCGGAAACTAAGGTATTAAGAAAGAAAACAAAAATACGACGCCAATACCGAAATTAAACTTGTCATATCGCCTAACTTTTTCCTTTTCTTTTTCCTCTTTTTCCTTTTAGTCTTTTCTCTTTCTTTCTCCTTTTTCTTTCTCTTTCTTTCTTTTTCCTCTTTCTTTCTTTTTCCTTTTTCCTCTTTTTTCCTCTTTTTTCCTTTTCCTCTTTTTTCTCTTTTTTCCTTTTCCTCCCTTTCTCTTCCTCCTTTTCCTCCCTTTCTCTTCCCCCTTTTCCTCCCTTTTCGTCTTTTCTCCCCCCCCCCATTTAATTATTTTCTGTTCTATGTTCATTTTTTTATTTTTTATTTTTTTAAATCGAAAAGTATTTATTGTCGTATCTTTACTTCAATAGCATACATACATACATACATACATACATATCCCTTAAGAGCAAAGCATGTTAATCTGAAAGAAGAACACTGTCAGTGAACTGGTAGATACAAGTCACCATTCAAACTTTTTGATAACATACATCAGTTTGCCTTGTATGGTTGGGTCTAAATTAGGAATCCAAACACAATCAGCAAGTTGATCTTTTCACTATCTTTCATTATTTTCTTTCTTTGCAATGTATTATCTGTGAGCATCTCTTCCCTTCCTTTCCCTCTCTTTCTCCTCCTTCTCCTCCTTCTGAAGAGTTGGGAGGACACCAATGTCAACTCGCAAATATTACTAAGTAATTCATGATCAGGAACCCGGTGACAACTCTGACTTAAATATTCTGCAGGATTAACATCAAAGAATCGAGGCCAATAGAGCCAAAAGAAATCTCAACCTTCCCACCTGAAAGTCCCATCACCCCTACCGCACATTCCCTTTCTAGACACATGTGGACCTCACCTGCCAGGAATGTTTGATGATTAATCAGGTGTTTCTTACGAGCCTAACATCACAAGACCCAGAATATCTTCACATTCTTCAAAAGCTCTTCTGCAGAAATGCTGTTTGCTAAAAAGTTGAAACGCTAATAGAAATCTGTTATTTTTAGTTGGTTGATTTTTGTTAGCGAAAGTAAATTTAAACAGTGGTCCAATTATACCTGTCAATATAGGCTTGAAAACACACGTCACTCGCTTTAAAGCGAAATTGCACATACAATCAAAAGAACAAAAATATTTCAATCTAAAGCAGAGGGTATATCTGAATTCTGACCACGAATAATTCTCGTCTAATATCAAAATGATTTGTAATTTATTTGTTTAGCTCAATTTCTAATTAACAATATTTAAGAAGCCTTTTTAGTCGAAAAATAACCTTAGGTGTAAAGAAACATGATTACATAGATTTGCTGTGAATCTGTTGAAACTTAAGATGTTCGATCGCTAAATTTATGAGAAACATGTTAAAAATGCATCCTAAAATGAACATGACATTTATTACAAAACTGATCATTAAAATGAATCCATTTGGCATCAAAACTCTTCTTGTCATATTTAATTTAGAAAGTTACATTTCAACTTTTTCTTGTATTTTTCAAGTCTAAAAAATGATTCCCTAAAAGATTTGAACTCCTGAATTTGTTTCAGTGACAATCTAAGCTCTTGATAATATTTGTAACCAGAAATGTGAACATCTATAACAATCCTCATCTCGTTTAGAAGTCATCAACTGGATTCTATTTGATAATTAGCAAGATATCTTTTTGAAACAGGATCATGGTGATTGCTCTAGTTAAATTCTTGAAAATGATCAATTTTTATAAATATAAGGCTTCACTTTGCATCAGTATGATATCATGCATTACATATGTAAAAGGAATAATTATGCAAATAGGACAATACATCCAAAAATCAATTGTTTTTATTATACTATATTGATATGCGTAACACATCGCTTAATAAGTCCCGGGCCTGACATATATAGATAAAAACAAATCCATATGATTTTTGTAAAGTACTGATCTCCAAATGGCATGTGTCAAAATTTGAGCCCAATTTGATTATTAGTTTATAAATTAGTCATTTAGATGAAGCTACTGTCGGGAATTTTCAAAACGATGGAAAAATCCAAATTTTGTGTTGATAGAGCATTGCTTGCTGATGGTAAAAAATATTTTTTAAGCAAAGCCATAGCTTGATAAGTGTTATTCGGAAACAATAGTTAAAAAGTGGTTGCTGACTTGAAATGCGGTTGTACAGACACAAAGATGCTGAATGCTCTGATCTCCCAAATTCAGCAATGTTACCAGAAAACCTAAAATCCACAAACTCGTTTTGGCTGATCGTGAAATAAAGTTGCGTGAAATAGCAAAGGAGTTGAAGATATCAGAAGGCAGTGGTGTATTCACCATTTTGTATGAACATTTGTCAATGAAAAAGCTGTGTTCAAAGTGAATGCCGTGTTTGCTCACAGTTGATCAAGAACAACAACTCATTGGCGATTCAGAGTGTCGTTTGCAACTGTTTTAACGCAATAAAAAATATTTTTTCGTAAATGTGTGACAATGGATGAAACGTGGATCCATAACTTCACTCCGGAGTCAGATTAGCAGTCAGCTGAATGGACAGCAGCAGGTAAAAAGCCATCCAAAGCAACCAAACATGCAAACATCAGTAGGCAAGGTTTTTGCCTCCGTATTTTGTGATGTGCAAGATATTTTGTTCATCGATTACCTTGAGAAAGGTTAAACTATCAAAAGGCGAATATTATATAGCATTATTGGTGTATTTGAAGGAAGAAATTGGTCAAAATATGGCCACAAATGAAAAAGATAAAAGTGCTCTTTCACCAAGACAATGCACCGTGTCACAAGTCGATTTCAACAATGGCAAGACTACATGACTTGCATATCAAATTACTTCTGCAGACACCCTATTCTCCAGATTTGGCCCCCAGCAACTACTGGCTTTTTGTAGACCTCAAAAGAATGCTCGAGAGGAAGAGATTTGACTCCAATGAAGAAGTGATATCAGAAACTGAGGTGTATTTTGAGGTCAAAGACAAATTGTTCCATTAAAAAAAAAAGTCACCTAATTGTTAGAGAAGAGTTTGGAATCGGTGTATCACCTTAGAAGACCATGTTGATGAATAAAGTCGAATTCTGCCTAGAAGTTGTTGTTTTTTTAGTTAGGACATATTTAAAATGGAATTTCTTTAAAAAAAAAGATATATAACTCGATCTCAAAACTACGGAATATTTTATATTTTAGCATGTATTTTGTGTGACTAAAATATCTAACAAAGAAAGTGTCTTAGGGAAACAAAAGTTCATTAACTCAGCTTTTGGGTGACCCCCCAGCCCTTGATAAGTAGTGACTAATTACTATATTAATCAAAGAAAAATTGTGTAAATTATTCTCTTGGTCATTATATAGTTCTGCAAACAAAAGTATTACTGCTAATTTAAAAAAGAAATTCTTTTAATAAATCTAAGCGATAAATGGAAGAGAATGGCTAGCAAGAAAATATACTTGAATCTATTAGGATTAAATGCCAATGTTGACATCATATCATCAGGTTTAGATAGCTTTTCTTTGTAAATTTAGTCGAAGTTGATTTTCATTCTAATCCTAAATAGCTTTATTGCATATCAGTGTGTGCTAAGTCAATTCCAATGATTAACTCAGTTTAGCTGATTGCATCCGCACACCATTTTATTCTTAATACTTTTTGGCAATAGGTCACTGAATTACAGCAAGGAAAAAGAAAAATGCCTGCGTATTTAAAGAAAATAAGTATAATTAAATATCTGCCCTAAAAAATGATTTGTCAACAGAAGTATGAAAATTTTTGTGAATATCTGAGTGAATAAAGATTTGGAGTTTTTAGATGTACTCACGTTTCATCTAACCCTTAAACAGAGTATCGTTAATGATTTTTTTTTTTTTTAATTTTAAAAAAATTATTTTTATTTAGATCTACTTTTAACTAATAAACTGACTGAAAAAAGATAATACGTATTTTCCCTCATGTATAGTTGAACCTTTGATTTTGTTTTAAGGGATAATTTTTATTATCATTACTAATGTGTCCTAACTTATCAAGGCTAAAAAACAACACTCAAGAGTAAGGGTGAATAAGATAGATGTACAGTTGAATGATGCTGAATACTATGAAAAAAAAATTGAAAATCTCCACATACCACCAGCCGAAAACAACCGCTGACTCAAAACAGCAATTCTTCTCCCTTTGTCAAAAAAATCACTCATGGAATGTGAGAACTAAAGAACAAAATGGGGAAGGGTTACAAGGCTGCCGAAAATAAACCCCAGGCCCACTTTCTACTCTCCATTATATGATATTTCGATTAATTAAATAACCCCCACCCCGTGCTACTCTGCACTAACTTATCTAACACAATTGGTTACATTCAACAGTTTGTGTTTAATCATATGTCTTTAATAGAACATGATCTGTGTATGACATCAAAGTGTATCTGATGGTATGTACATAAATTTATATCATGAATAACTATTTGAATATAGTAAGGACTTTTTACCGAAACAACTGAATTAAGCAATACATAAAGCAAGCAACATGAAAAAATTGTTTGGAGAAAAAATAAAATAAAATAGCATCCTCGCTTAAAGCAATGGAAAGATGATAAAAATGTGATTTAAAAAAAAAATAAATACTAACAATATCAAAATATATAAATGCAAGTTGATATTTGAAAATAGCTGCATGAAACAAATTATGAAGAGAATTACACCGTGAATAAATATTTCGAAAATATTAAGAACTTGAAGCATAAACATCTTTTTTAAAATGACCGTTTTCAGCATTAAATAAGCCGAAAAGGGTGATATGCCAAAAGACAAAACAACTAAATAAATCTTTTTGCTAAAAGAGTTGGCCTTCGAAATACAACCTATGCCGTGACTATAAGAATATATTTTTTTCACCCATTACCTCTTTTTGTCTTTTCTCTTAGTTATACTTTTGGAAAGATAATTATATGAAATATGTTTTTTAAAACTAGGTGTTGCAATAAAATCAATTGATCATTTTTACGAAATGTCAAAATTTATATCCCATACTTTAAAGTTTGTTTGTCATGTTGTTCTTTTACTCTTAGAAAAATAATAATAAGCTAAGAGCCAGAGGTGCAGTGCATGGTATTTTCATTTTTGTTTAAACAGTATTTTAAAACTTAAATTTTTCATTATATTTTCATTTTCTTTTACCCCCCTCCCCAAACAAGACACATTGACACTGAGGCGTAAGAGGCTTCTGTTAATTAGGAGTCATATCCATAGGCGCATTCTAAGTGGGGAGTTATGCAGTGAGATGTTTGTTCACATTACATTTAAATTTCTGCATGTTGGTACAAGTCAGGGAAACAGAGGGAGGGAATCCCAAAGCCTAGCAGTTTGAGGAAAGAAGCTATTAGATTAGAAAGTCCTCCGCCATCTGAAGACCTCTACAGTGAAGGGGTATGATTTAGCTGATTGTTGGTTGGGCGGGATACTTATGTCGAGGGGGCCAGCAGTGCAGCAAGTCTATCGAAACACATTCTATTGAAATACTTGTAAATCCGGTGCAAGGATGTAACATTGCGGCGATGGGATAGGGGCTAGAGCTTGATAAACAGTGTGGGACCGATTAGATTAAATACTTTTTTGGACCCTGTCTAAAAGGGAGAGACTAATAGTTGGTGCACCAGCCCAGATGTGACAACAATACTCCATGCATGGGTGAATGGTGGTTTTGTAGAGATATAGGATACTGGCAGGTGTGAGAAGTTTTCTAGCATGGTAGAATGAAGCCCATTTTATTTGCAAGAGCCTTGGCAGTATCTTCTGTATATTTATTCCAATTCATGTAACCTGTGAATATTAGGCTGAGGAGTTTAAATGTTGGACTCTCGGCTGGAGTGCTATTAGCTATGGCAATCGGTGGTTGAAAAAGTTTCTTATAAGGAGCTTTGTCTTAGTAGCATTAAATGTTACTATCCATTTATGTCCCTATTCAACTATAGACTGGAGATCACTTTTTAAGGATTCAGCCATTGCCTTGGATATGTACACGTTCGTTTTATCCGCATGTCGAGAATAGAACGTAGTGTTATCGGCAAATATGCCCATCACAAAAACAATTTCATCAGGGAGGTAATTTAGGAAAATCAGGAATAATAAAGGTCGAAGGATCGACCACCCCCAAGGATTACACCCGCATTAATGTCATGTTGTTTGAATGTACGGCCATTGAGGACAACCTGGATCTTTCTTTTGGCTAGGAAAAATTTGATTATATTAAATATTCATCTAGTAATACTGTACAAATTAATTTTCATGAGATAATCATGCCAGACCTTGTCAAAGGCTTTAGATTAACTATTTTAAATAAATTATTAATTAATCGATTTTTAGTCTTTTTAATTTTACAAATTATGCTTATAATTTGATCAAATAAGTTTATTACTAGAGAAAAAGAGATTAACATAAAATCTGAAATAGCTGGCGATTGGGGTTTTTACCCCGCCTAATAAACCGGTATCGTCCAAGCTGTTGGGTCTGGATTTACGCCGGTTTATTGGGGTTTGTCGGTCCTGTGCAGTTCTAGGAGGTGCACCATCCCAGTCTTTGCCTCCCCTCTTTGGGGAGGAGTAAGTTTATTGCTTACTGTCCGAGGCGCCCCTACCGGGGAATGCCGACGGGGCTGCCCAGGCAATTTTTAAACAGCCAGAGCGCTCAAATTCTCGGGCGCTGGTTTTTCAAATCCCACTTTCCCGACCTTGTGTCACATCTTACCTTGTGGGAGGAAGATAAATAGAAGCTGTCGATTTGAGACAAAGTTTGGAGATCACAGGAAGGAATTTAGTTAAATTGTAGTTGCTATTCACAGTTAGAATGTTTATGCTTATTTGTATTAAACAAAAAAATGTTGATGGAAATAATGAAATAGATATTCTGTCCACCCACCCTATCAAAATAGAAAATTAAACTTAAAACTAATCAGTAATGAATGCTATGTCAAGTTATGCAATCTCCGATATTGTTTTATCTTTCTTTGTTCCTGTTGTTCTAATTAGCTTTTAATATTGGTTTTCTGTTTCTTGTGTAGGTGTTCGTCATCACTAAAACTACACATACACACACTTTCCCATCCCACTTTATTTGGGTTTACTTATAGGTCATGAACATGTCAGATTAAGTTTGAACCCACATTACCAGTTAGATGTATGTCCCTCAAGTCATTAATTCCTTTTAACACATGCTTTGATATAGGTCTTGGTGTGATCTGTGAGCGTTCTTTTAATCCTCAAGTGAATTGTTCTTAGAAATATGATAAGGACATCTCAGAAGTTATCTTGAATCTTGTTTACCTTACCTATAAATTTCTTCCATTCCATTTCGAATTCATTATCAAATGAATTTGATACCCATTTGTAATGAACAACATGGTCTGAAATCACAAATATTTGCTGGCTTTTATTATCATTTCTCTTAACTCGAATAAAGAAGAAGAAAAGTGTATGCTATGGATGTTTCGTTATAATTCATTAGTCAAATCGTCAACAATGCAAGGTTATCTGTCTGTGTCCTTTCTAAATAAGATCCTCTTTCTATCAGAAAACAAAACAGCAAAATATTACTATCACTCTCCATGACCTTTGCATATTTGTAACGGTTTCAACCAGAGTAAAACCTATTTTACTTTTAATGTGTGCACATAGTTCTAAACTTTAAATACATAAAATTGAACTATTGCTTAACTTTGAATCCTTAATAAAAAAATAAAAGGTGGTGTAATTGGACTAATGGATACTCTCACAGACTATTAAATCAGCTATGCCGAGTTCAAATCCGTTCAGATCTATTTTTTTCTGGTGTTGTGTGTTCAATTATGCACAAATACCGTTGAGAAAGGTATGAGACCACACACCCACCCAGCAAATTGTGTTTAGCAACTTGTGTTTAATTAATCGTTTACAATAAATATTGTGCTCCAGCATAAAGTAATTCAAAAGTGTTGATTGTTGTTAAATAGACGAACCAAAGCTCAAATAAATGTCAGCTATTAAATAAATCTATGCTCGTAATGAGTGTTTCTTATCAGCTTTCATAAAACTAAAATAAAATTCTCACTACAGAAAATGTTGCTTAAATTGTAAACCCTACTTAGTATTTCAACTGTGTTTTTCAGAAAAGAGAAGACCCCAATTTATTCCTGTTGTCGTCCATATGCCAGACTAAAAGCATTAGTGTAATGATGTTGGCTCTCTTTAAAAAGCAATTTTTATTTTTAAATTAACTTTTTTGACACTGTATAAGAATAGCAGGTTACTTTCTTGCTACTTTAAGTGGGAAAGGGAATTGAATCGAAAAGCTTCTCTCTGTCTCACTCACTGACTCACTCAGACCGGTTTTATCACAACTAAGGGAAATTTCATTGTGACATAGTGAGCAGAAGAGGTTTCTTCTTTAATAAAAGAAACTTTCTCTGAATCTTACATCAAGATACAAAATCAATTTATAAGATGAAATCATTTTCTCTTTTTTCTTCTATGTATAGGAAGTGTAATATGTATGTGTCATCTACGAACAGACTCTTTCGCTATATCACAGGTCTTCAGTGTCGCAAGACTAATAAGTGCTTCAAGCCAAGATCGAAACCCGACCGCTTTTTCATCAGTCAGTCTCTAAGCCATTGACACTCGTTATGAAGGATGGGAACTTTTAATGTATATGTGTGTTTACATACGCATTACATGCTACCTAGAGTGCTCCATTGTTTACAAATGAATTATAGCAACCGGCAATTTCCCTTTAAATTATATGTAGACAATAATAAATGTGGCTTATCTTAACACTTTAAGATATTTAAGTTGATTTTCATGTGATCTCTCTCTCTCTCATATATATATATATATATATATATATATATATATATATATATGGCATAAACAAAGATAGGAACATCTTTTTTATGATGTGAAATAGGCTTTTTATTTAGTTTGTATGCTTCTTCAGATATACAAATGCTAAAGGTAAAAAAGATTTCGGTACTACTCCAGATGAAGCACCTAATTTCCGTGACTGCTCGGCAGCAACAATCGGGCAGGTCGCGGAAGCGCCCGAGAGCTGCCGAGACAAAAACTAGTCTTTCTCGGCCTTTTGGCCAGGAACAAAGTATAGTATCTGTTCTGATGGATACTGCACCCTATAGACTGGTGTTGTCTTGGCCTTCGGGGCTTGATTTATGCCGGTCTGTGGGTTTGTCCTATGCAGTTCTAGGAGATCCACCCTCCCAGGCTTTGCCTCCCCTCTTTGGGGAGGAGTAAGTTTATTGCTTACTGCATGAGGCGCCCCTACCGGGGAATGCCGACGGGGCTGTCCAGGAAATTTTTTGTAGGCCAGAGTTCTCAAATTCTCGGGTGCTGGCTTTTCAAATCCCACTTTCCGACCTAGTGTCACATTTTACCGCTGTGGGAGGTAGATAAATAACTCATCCACAGACAGCTGTTTCGTTGTATCACAGCTCCTCAGTGTGGCTAGATAGGGTGAGTGTTTCAAACTGAGATTTGAAACCTGACCACTAGTACACATTAATAGACTTTTTATTGAAAACTACATTATCGCCCGGATTTCGGACCCCCCCCACACACACACACACTTTCTACACAGATGATTTTCCTTATAATGGATCATGGCCCAAAATCAGTTATTTTCATTAAATCTTTGAAATACGCTTTACCTTTGAGAATGAAAACCTGAAGTCGGTGGTATATTAATCTGATAAACGTTTTTGGTCCGCTCAACATGTCTCATAACGACCCCTACCCCCCCCCCGTCTTGATGCAAAGTTCACACCCTCATTTCATACAATTACAATAATATTTGATGCACCCTTAGAATCTGTTGTATCAAAGAGGATTATGTTAATTTCAGTGATGCACAGTTGTGTGGGCCCCTTGCCTTCAAGCTAGTCAGCCTTATGAATAATAAGGCACCGCATCAAGCTTATGTAATAGTTATTTAAATCTGATTACTTACATACATAAGAAAATACCTCTCAGTGTTTTATCTTTTTATTTAATATTTTCTTTTAACGACTGAAAACGCTAAACAATTAACAGCATGACACCTGACTGAATTTTCAGAGGACCAATTGAGTTTACTAATTGGTTGTAGTGACATATTTATCCTTTCAACTATCATAGCCACTAACAATGTTAGAGTACATTGATGAGTTGATCTTGTGTATTTTTATAAAGCACACAAGACCATCACATCAATGTTAGTAGATATAATGGTTGAAAAAAGTTTTCTTTCTCTTACTCTGTCCAACACATGCCAGCATGTAACACTGATGTTAAAACCGAATATGATGATAGTTTTGTTTTATTCATTTTGCGTTTTTGCTTTATTTTGCTTATAAAAATAAGCAAAAAAAGCAATGTTTTGCCTTTTTTCTTATTTTTTTTTAATATTTCCTTTTTTTTCATTTGTTGTTTGTTATGCTCTCAACCGATCAACCAATCGTATCATCAATAGTTTTTTTTTTCTCTTTCTGCTTGATTTAAACTGAACAATTTTTTTCTTCGTATAAGCTACTTGTTTGTGAAGGCCTATTGATTTCATGGGTTTACACTTCTATTTAATTACATTGCTGCTTACACTGACGATTATCATTATAATAACGATTTTATTGTTTACTGATTTATTTGTAATGTTGTCACTGACAATATGTTACAATATTCACTTCCCATAATGCATTAACAAAATACAAAGCATTCTATTGATAATCAGTCAAAACAAAAGGGACAAAAACCTTCCAACAAATTATTTATCGTATAGATCTTAAAGCTCTTTATTCTTTCCATTAGAACCAACTGCCTAACTATTATTATTAAAATACATATCTATATAATAAAGTAAAGTCGATTTTCCCCTGTACATTCAGACATTAGAGCTTAATAACCAAAATCTTCAGATGTTAATCTGTTCTGCCATCCAATTAGGTTAAGCACTTGTGTGTTTCCAGAAATTACATGTTCATTTTGTCTTCTTTCAAAATTTCTTATATTTTCCCGGGCTTAACTCTTTCTCCCAAATAAACCTTCTAAAAAGAAGGTGGCTACCATTTTTACTCGCTTCTTAATAGCTACTCCTACCGCCACTAGTAACACCGGGGCCTAATTGTTCATGACATAATAATGCCATGAACACCGTTTGTGTTTACCTTTTCATGCTACTGTTTTTCTGTTATCTACTGTACATTTTCAATCGAAATAATGGCTTCTTCCAGTTTTATCGAATATAAGGATAACAGTTTCCTAATTATAACATGGTCACTTCATTATTAAAACTTAAACATATTTTCTTTCTTTTTACATTCGTTTCCCATTTTTATATACGATTTATGTAACAACAATATATTAACTTTACCAAGGCACTCCAGAGAAATTAAGGTAATTCAGATGACTTTTTCAGAACTTTAAATTTATTTGAGAATAGCAGATTAGACTTCAGATTCAAACACGTTTCTTACTTTTCTAAATCAATTTAGTTTGTTATTTTTATTAACAAAACGTCTGCTTCCGGTAAAGTAAACTTTTTGATGACACTCAAAAACTAACACATTTTTTCGATGGTGTTTTGAATTTTATTCATATATATATTTAATACCAGAATGTACACAACTAATATTTTTGGTGACTAAACTAGGAAATAACACTGTCGCCATATATCTTAGTCTGAATTAATGTTGAGCCCAGAATTTATTGAATAAACAAACACAATTCAGCGCTTGTTCTACATCACCAACAAAAATATTATAGAATCACTCTCGGCTGAAATAAAATACACCCAAGTAATTTTAAAATTTACAGTGGGGGATTAGTTTCACATATATCTTCAATGTAATGTGATGCTGTTTTTGTATTTATTTACTTAGGAATTATTCCAGAAAACATAGATATATAAACATTAGCTGAAAGACCCGACTATATAAATACTCGCAGGAAGACCCAACGTTGCTCAGAATTGGATGAGAATCAATGTAGATTCTCTAGCCTTTTTCTCTATAGGAACCCACACATACACCCAGACAGCGAGTTTTATATATATATATATATATAGACTAGACCCTCGGGGCATAGACAGTTTGTCTAGTGTGTGTATATGTATGTATTTGTATATATATATATATATATAATGTAATGTATGGGCCCAAATTATAGTATATATTATATAGTGAATAGTTTTTAATGCCAATATGTAGTTAAAGCAAAATAAATTGTTTTAGACTATTAAAATGATTTCCAACGATATTGATAATTTTAACCATTTATTTATTTTTTATTATTGCTTATGTTTGGATCCGTATTTTGAAACATGACGTAAATCATAAATCTATGACGTCATGTCAAAGCTATAACTATTGTTAAGATAATGTTTTAAGATCTATTTATAAGAAAATTTAAATAGCTCGGTTCGTAGAACATCAAACTGAAAATCTCAATGTTTCGATTTCCAATTATGGCATCCGCTTTTTTTGTTTGGAATTTATTATTTAGTATTAATGCAATATTTTCCATTTATGAAAGAAGTTAAGATATCCGTTTAAAAAATTTTTGACTGGCTGACAGACAGAAACACAGAGAGAGAAAATACCCCATATATTATGAGTGGATTAACAATACCCGTAGTTTAATGTTGGGGGCTGAAAATTCTTGATTAAATATACTTTCCTGAGCAATTCTGTGACACTGGTCTTGCTAATTTTGTATATTTTGTAGAATTTTATTAATTATATATAATTATTGAAATGACTTGGATGCCAACTGTTTGATTTTTTTAATGCATTGCTTGTAATCATAAAACAAGTTTGACTCCTACAAAAATGACTGACTCCCAACCTCCGCAAGTTATAGATATCAAATATAGTCTACTGTCCTGATAATTTCTTTTCATTTTAAAGTTCTTCTTTATATGCCCAAATCCAGCACACTCATTTAAGTAGTAAAATTTTGTTTTTCTCAATTAAAAATTTACACTTAAGAAAATAGAGAATAATATAAATTTGTGAATTTCTAAACAGAAATATGCTAATTCTTTAAAATAACCTGATCAAAGTTTCCATGAATATTCCTTGGCTAATACTCAAATTCAATTTTTTCTCACAAAAACAAACATGACAGTGTAATGACCCTGTTTTTGTGTAAAATGTTTGAATTTCTTTCTTTCTTTTCTAAACAGAGTTGATATACTGGTTTTACAACTAAGCAATAGTTTCTATATTGTAATTCTTTTAATTTGCTTAATTTATTTTTTATCTTATTTTTTATTTATGTTTTTGACAAAAGCTGATAAAAAGTACTCAATAACAAAGGTTCAATATCTTGTTTTTTTTTTCTTTTCATTTTCAATCCAGCTAACAGCTCGGTTTACTATTTATAGTGTTGATCTTCTGCAATGTAGAATTTTGTCTTTCTTTTACAAAATGACTTGTTTTATATAGTGTTTACTCCGTCTTACTAGCATGAGTAAAATAAAAAAAAAAGAAGAGATTTCAGTCGGCTGCAATAAAAAGATGGAACAAAAGGAAATAGATGCTTCAGTTATGAGATATTCCCATATTGCAAATCTTATCTCTTAATAATTTTCAATTGGATATTTTCAATACCATGAACATTCACTCTTTTTTTTTCTATTTCAAACAATTTCTTCAGAGTTATACTTGTAAAAGTGCTGTCAATGTATTAAAGTTTTAATATGGAATTATTCTTAAATTTTTTTCTTTTAATTTGCTGCAAGCAAGTTTACTATATATATATATATATATATATGAAGGAGAATAGAAAGGAATTAGAGAAAGCAAAATCAAAATTCAATTCAAAAGTTCAAAGCAAGGTATATTCCGCAAAAAGGCAATTTATTCAAGTTAAATTTTCCTTAAGCCAGGCTTTTCAAAGATCAAAATCTTATCATCAGAGGAAGTCGCTGGGATAGATAAGTTGGCAAAGGCCAAGATTTAAAATTTGAAAAAATAAAATAAAAGTTGTAGGGAAAGAAACGCAGGGCAAAACTGTGCCAGGGTGCAAGCAAATGTCCGATTGCCAAATAATTAGCTTGATAATTTTTTCTGGGAATGAAATATGAACGTTTCTGTGTAGCTTACTTACTAAGCTCTACTCATGTATTGAGCACTGAAGTAAATACTGAAAAAATATATACATGTATTACTTTATATTATTATATAGGTATTATTTATCTTCCTCCCACAAGGTAAGATGTGACACAAGAAAAACCAGCGCTCGAGAATTTGAGCACTCCGGCCATTAAAAATTGCCTGGGCAGCCCTTTCGGTATTCCCCGGTAGGGGCGCCTCAGGCAGTAAGCAATAAACTTACTCCTCCCCAAAGAGGGGAGGCAAAGCCTGGGAGGGTGCACCTCCTAGAACTGCATAGGACCGACAACCAATAGACCGGCGTAAATCCAGACCCAAAGGCCCGGACGATACCGGTTTATTAGGCGGGGTAAAACCCCCTGGTTGAATCTCAGACAATAAACAGGGTATTACAGAAAGGCTTAAATTTGTGCCAAAAGAGATGATTTTCTGCTCAGTTTTGCCGCTCCAAAATGAAAATATTGACCAAAAATAAATGTAATAAATTATAATAAGTTAATCATTCTTTCGATTTGGTAGTGGCTTAAATAAAAAAAATTCAGTAAAAGATTTGGCTCCAATGAAGTGATATCAGAAACTAAAACATATTTTGAGGTCAAAGACAAATCGTTCTACTAAAAAGGCATCAGATTGTTAGAGAAGCATTAAAATCAGTCTTCTATGTTGATGAATAAAGTCGAATTTTGTTCAAAAGTTTGTTTTATTAGTTAGGCCCGAGACTTATTGGATGGTATGTTTTTTAAAATTTTATTTTACAAATTCTTACTAGCTGGACATTTTTCAAAGGAAAGATTTTCTTTCATCTTTCGAATGCTGAAAAGACGATAAACTGAACTTATTTGCTATTCATGTTTGGGCACTTTTTTTTCTTCTATTTTTTTATCATATTGCTTAATTCTGTAAATAATTTTTTTTTTTTCATTTTGTTAGGAACTAACGTTTTTTCTCATTAAAAATGACGTTAGAATTTATTAAATATGAAACTTCCATCAATTATATTTTTATCATTAAATTTCATAACATTATTCATTGAAGCGTTTGTTTATTCTAACTTAATCTCTCCCGGTTAAATTTCATGAGATTTTATGCTCTGTCCTATATTATTTAGTATTTAAAAGTAAAGAAATACATCTAAACAATGTTAATTGTTATATTTGTGTTTTTAATTTTATGATCATGAGTTGTGTGACTAGGAGCAAAATGTGGTATCTGTTCTGATACTACACTTAATCTTTTCTATCCTCAGTTTAGAAGGATTTCTCCTTCACTGACCGAGTCAATTTTTATATTTGTCCCAATCCAGGATGCCCTTTTGGGGAGCTGAATTTTCCTCAAATTCAAAACCGACCTTGTGTCTAACTCTGCGAGTGAAATGAACGAGCTTCAATTTGAGAAAAATAGACAGTTGTAGTGCGACAAGTTATGTCCAATCATGGCACAGCATCTTCTGCTCACAGTCGGGAGATAGACGGGGCAAATGTCCATTTGTTGTTCCATGTGTGAATTGACTAATTGGAATAGGGAGTGGAAAAGACGTTCCTAAGAACATATATTTTGAAGATTTGGACACAAAATGGTTAAAATGTAACTTGGTCCCCAAACTCGATAGTGTGGCTTCCATACCAGCTCTTGGGTTTTCGAAGATGCAATGAACCTTTCAAATTGACATCTTTATCAAGTAAAGTAGGAAATGAATGCCTGCAAACTGTCATTTTAGAATAATATGGTGTTCCAGATTTGTAGTGGAATACATCTCTCTAAAGTTGGGCCGTTTAGTGCACTGACAGTGAGATTAAAATGCGAAATTCATATTCAAAATAGAAGCATTTTAGCTTTTTATTATACTGTACATGACGATATGATTGATGTAAACTAATTTGTATATTGCTTTGCAAAAGGACATCTCATTAATTCATTATTTGTTCATATTGTTTTCTAATTCAATGATTGTTTTAATTTTATTATTACTCATAGTTTTATTTACAAATATTTGTTATATCGTGGATAGAAAACTAGCATTTTCGGTGAAAAGTCTTTCTGGTCAATTTACTTCTGGGAGTTGCAATTCTTGGTTTCCTTAATTTTCCCAGGCAACGTCGGCACACAGGTCCCATTAGTTTTTAATAAATTTACCCGTATTAAGTTTTGGTGTGATATTTGTTGTATTCACTCTATTGAAGTAAAACAATCACAAGTGTTTATGTGATAATCAGACATGCAG